>OY979690.1:4364791-4988333 GCA_963855955.1 Luperina nickerlii
ACTCTCACGTTTTATTCTAAACTAGGTTCTACCCGCGACTTCGTCCGTGTAAAATTTCTTGTTTTATTAATATAAAATACTAGCTTCTGCCCGCGACTTCGTCCGCGTGAATTTTCTTGTTACTCCGACCCACCCCGTCGCATCGCATCGCCTGCCCGCGCTATTACTTCGTTTTTGCTTAGCGTTCTTTCTGACTTTTTTTCTTTTTGCTCGGCTCCTAAAGGTCATAGCGTGATGTTAAAGCCTATGTTAAAAAATAATTTTTCAAATCCGACTGGTAGTTCCAGAGATTAGATAATTATAATTATATATTACTATTACTATAATGCCATTGTGAACATAAAATAATTTATTTTGATAAGGATTAACATTTTGTTGTTTATATAATAATCATCCAAACGTAAGTATTATGTCGAAAAATTACTTTTTTAAAATAGAAAAAAGCAGTTTACTGAGCACAACAGTTTCGTATTAGGTAGCCTAGCCGGCCGGCCACCCGGCTGGGCCACGCGGTATAGTACCTCGCAGAGCTGCCGGCCGCCTTGCGGAGTTATTTTAAAACTATGATATCTCCTAAAATATTCATTAAAATCAAATGCTGTCAAGGGCAATTTTGTTCAAAACTAAATACTTGTGCTGAATAACGTATTTATTTGGATAAGGATCAATATCATGTTTATAAAAACACCTTCGCAAATAATGCATTATTTTAGAACAAATTTGATTACCATAAAAAAGGTTATAGTTAGTCAACCTTGACAGATAAACATGTACTGTCGCGGACTTTTTTTTTTGAACTTTTAAAGGCGAACAATTGCGTCATACATGATTTTTACGTAACTTTAACCGTTTACGCAGCGTACGCAACGGAAGCTCTCAAAAAGAAATAATTATTCCCATTTTTGCAACATTTTTCATTGATGCTCCGCTCCTTTTGGTCGTAGCGTAATGTTATATAGCCTATAGCCTTCCTCAATAAATGGACTATCCAACACAAAAAGATTTTTTCAATTCGAACCAGTAGTTCCAGAGATTACCCCCTACATACAAACTTACAAACATACAAACTTACAAACTTTACCTCTTTATAATATTAGTATAGATATAGATATATCCTATGACACCATTGACTCCCGGCAATTCTGTTCAGTTTCCCAATAGTAAAAGAATTTTATATAGATGTGTTTAGTTTTTTCATTCAAATGTAACTGTTTAGTAATTCCTGTAATAGTCCATTGTAGACAAGTTCCAATTAGTTTGATTAATGAAAATAGAGGTTTTTGAAATGCAATTATTATTATTACTTTTTTTTAAAAACCGGCAATGGTTTAAAAAAAAAAGTAATAATAATAATTGCCACACTAGGAATTACTCCTGTATCGTGGGTGCGTTTACAAACATTTAAATTCACATACACAAACAGCCAGACCCGGAACAACTACCTGTAGGCAATACAAATAATCGAACCCGCGACACGTAGCGCAGCAGCCGGTCGCTCAGCCACTGCGCCAACCGTGTCGTCAGATTCGTTAGATTCGTGATTTAAATGTAAACATGCAATAGTGCGATTAGAGAGACCTATGCCCAGCAGAGGGGCCTGGGGCGAAATAATAACAGCCGGACAGGGCGATCGATCAGGCTAAGCTACGCTTGTGGATGGATGACCATCTTTGCATACCGTGACCCCTCCGTGCATCGGAAAGCACGTTAAGCCGTTGGTCCCGGCTCGTTCATTCGTGGATCTTTGACAGTCGTTACGGGTAGTCAGAAGCTCGAAAGTCTGACAACCAGTCTTACCAAGGGGTATCGTATTACCCAATAACTGGGTTGTGGAGGTCAGATAGGCAGTCGCTCCAGGTAAAATACTGGTATTCAGCTGCATCCGGTTAGACTGGAAGCCGACCCCAACATAGTTGGGAAAAGGCTAGGCAGATGATGTATGCCCAGCAGTTCTCCGATATATACTATTCGTGATGCAATCATTAAAATAAATAAGTATCAATTAATTGTAAACATGATTTATACAATGTAAACATTAATAATTTAATGTAAACATTAATAATTTAATGTAAACAATAAATAATTGACTGTAAACATTGAATAATCCGATGTAACATTTAATTATTTATCGTAAACATTAAAATACCTAATGTAAACATCCATTATCAAAATGTAAACACAATTTTTTCAATGTTAACATATTCCTCCCCAGGACCCTACGTCGTTTAAAACATAGGAAGGCTCGTAAGGAGAAGACTTTGAAGAAGGCTCCCAGCAGTGGCGACGCGGCTGAAGTGGGTGAACACAGCTACGCGTCGGACTCCGAATATTTCACCGACTACCAGTCTGTGTTAGGTAAGAATGTATTTGTTGTACATGGTGTAAAAAGACCCGACATAACCATCAACTACGCAGTCTGTGCATCAAACTAAGTTACCCGGCGGCGATAAATATTGCACATCGACCTTTGGAAAGAGACAATCGGCTAATTTCGGCTTCGTAGATCGTTATCTCTGTCGCACGAAATACAAACAGTCCGGTATCTATTAGGAGCTGTTAAAACAAGTATGATTTGCTTCTTTTGGTGATTATTTTTATTCTTTGTATAAAATAGATAGGATCGAATAGGTCGATGTGCAATATTTATCGCCGGGTACTGTACATTGCACAAAAATAATTGTTGAGAAATGACTTTTGTTTTTGGTGTGAAAATTTGCTGTTTGCGGTATTGCGGAATGTAACACGCAAAACGTTGTGCTTATGGGTGCATGCAACGGTAAAGGAGTCGTGAGGGTATTTAAAGTTGTGTTTATAACATGAAAAACTTATTTTCGTAAAAAAAACGTCAGTAAAAGTTGGAATTTTAACCTTCATTATCTCCTTAACCAGAAGGTAACCCAGGTATGGTCCAGTACAAAAAAAAAACACATTATTTGTGTTGTTGATCAACCAATTTCAAAACGAACTCAGAGACTACAGAAAACTTACTGTACTTATTCTAATCAGGCATTCAGGAACCGCCGGCAAATGACATATGACTAAAGGTACAGACGCCAGCACATCAAGATACTACAAACTGTCAAATTTATTTAATAGATTTTCAACTTTATCGCTAAAACATAAGGTTTAAAGTTGATTGGGAAAATTTGACAGTTTCGGGTAGCTTGATGTGCTGACGTCTGTACATACATATAAACAGACAACATACATACAAACGTACACATTTCTCTCATTTTACTGACTGGTTTTTATTAATTTCTTTAATCTTTTTTTCTATGTAATTGTTTTTTTTTAGGCACAGACGGCGAGATGGACAGTGAAGAGTTCTACGACGTACCCACAGATGACGATGAAGACGACACTCTCAGGGAATCTCTGCGCAACGGACACGCGAGCAACGAGTTACATGACGAGGTACAAAATACATACATCTGAACAGTATTAATTGTACAAGAAATTTTTGGTGGGCGGCCAAAATAGGAAGTAACGACGCTATCTTGTTTTTAGTGTTCCGCACCTCAAAATAAATAAAAAAACGGAACTAAAAAAAAAAAGAGGGCGCCGACCAGACGGCGACCGCGCAATGGCGCCCTCATCGTTTGTTTGGTATAATCACTAAAACGAAAAATAGTGGCCACTATTATCCGTTTTAGTGATTACAATAAAACTAAACAATGTAAAACTACCGTTTATAATAATATTATCGTAATCTTGTGGAGCACAACTTAATGTTCTTATTTTCTGCATTTTCATTCTAAAATAAAAGAAATAACCAAACAAACGATGAGGGCGCCACTAGGCGGTCGGCATAGTCTTAAAGGGAAAGCGCTAAGGTAGCCCGCGAAATACAAATTTTCTTACGAGTTATGCAATTTGCAGCTCAGTGTCTGTGTGTACGTTGATTAAAATATGATTCGCGACTGTAACAAATATGTATTTACAGAATTATAATCATTAGAATCAGTAATACAACTTGTTAAGTTAGTATAATCCTAAATGTCAAGATTTCATGAAATACTCATTCAATAGGATTACTTGGTCTTAGAGAGTTGTGTTGATGACTTAAATGATTATAATTCTGTAAGTACATATTTGTTACGGCCGCGAATCATATTTTAATCAACGTACAACTTAATACTGGCCAGCAAATTGAGAAAACGTAAGAAAATTTGAATTTCGCGGGCTACCCTGGCACTTTTACCTTAATAGAATCACTCTCGCAAAGTCAAAACCTATAGGGTACTCCCCGCTGACCAAGAATCATAAAATTTGGCAAGAAGCAAGATCTCACAGCTTGTGCGGTGAGACCTTGCTTTTTGCCAAATTCGTAAAGGAAAAAGTCCGAAAACTATACTGATGTGCTGCCACAAAATAGACGGAAACATAACTTACTTCAAAAAAATCTATCGAAAAACCAACTTACAATTAATAATGACTTCAATTTCATAAATCTTCATGAATTTAATTTTATTTGTTTCCAGGAAGTATTAGAAAAAGATAAAGTAGAAACACCTGCCACTGCGTTCAAAAATGCGACATAGCTGTAAACTATATTATTATACAGGTAACTTTATTCCCAATATTCCTACATTATCATTTACTTTATAACCGCTTTATTTGCACTGATGCCAGGTTATTTACATCTATATGCGTATGAGACTACGTGCAATTGCCTTAGTCTACGCTAAACTCTGATTTTTAACTTGCTAGACTAAAATTACAGCTGCGATCGAACTTTCTTGTCAACATGACATTATTTAATATACAGCGTCAGATTAAATTACCTAGCGAAACTCTGCGCTTGCAGACGTGATAGTTAGCGATATCTAAATACGATAAAATAATAATAAAAAAGGTTTGATGTTTTTTTGGGCGGTCAAGTTCTGCTGAGAGTGTTCATGCTTAAAACTAAAAGACTTAACACAAATCTAAATTCTTGAAAAAAATCGTGTAAAGTACCCGGCGATAAATATTGCACATCGACCTATTCGATCCTATCGATTTTATACAAAGAATAAAAATAATTATCAAAAGAAGCAAATCATAATTGTTTTAACAGCTCCTAATAGATACCGGACTGTTTGTATTTCGTGCGACAGAGATAACGCTCTACGAAGCCGAAATTAGCCGATTGTCTCTTTCCAAAGGTCGATGTGCAATATTTATCGCTCACATAGTGCAAACTAAGCTATTGCCTTCAAGTAAACACGAATAATTGGCGTTCCACTAAAAAAAAAACATATCTATCAAAACAAATAAGAAAATTAAAGTATCAATTTTAGCGCTCGCCCGTTAACAATCCATTCATCGCAGAGTTCACAACCTGAAGTAAATTGGCAACGCGTAGAACTAGCGGGCATTTACCTAATTTTGACCGTTCCTACGAAATAAAGGGCGCGCGACGACGTTGCCAAATCACTACTTGTCTACGCACACGCACAGACGCCAGCACATCAAGCTACCCGAAACAGTCAAATTCTCCCAATCAAATTTGAACTTTATGTTTTAGCGATAAAGTTGAAAATCTATCAAAGAAATTTGACAGATTGTAGTAGCTTGATGTGCTGGCGTTTGAACATATGTGCACCCCATTCCTTAATGCTCATGCTCTTAATTTATAACACGTAGAAGTATGTTTCAATTTGGCGCACCTATGAGGAGGGTTTTCTGAAATGACGTTCGCTATGTGGCAGCACTGACACGTCAGGTCTAGGCATCTCTCAAAGAGCCTATATTATGTTCTTTAGTCACGACTGAATGATGAACGAATGAATGAATCGAATGATGAACGTCATCATATATTTTATATTCATTGTCGAAATGCAAGACCTCTTGTCAAAGTGGTGCCAACTGGTGTCGTAAATTTTCACGAAAACCCTCATTCAATTTCATCCTGTATATATTACAGTCGCGGTCATAAAATGTGCGAGTAAGACGGCAAATATTTACCGCGGGATTTCTAAAACCGCAATGAGTCTCATGTCATCTCCCACTTACCGTTTCATGACCGCAACTGCAAAAAACGTTGGCGCATGCTATAAATACAATATATAATTTGTCTTTTTTTTTCTCTATTCCAGTGTGAGTCAACTCTTAGTGGGAGGTTAGTATTAGTCGATTAATCGGGATTGGGGTATAACCACCGTAGCTAGAGTAAAGTTGAAGACTTTACGAAGTAGTACACGAACGTATGATGGAGTATATAGGTTTATATTATAAATGCTTAGTGTTTTTGAGGTCTTTTAAGCTGTTGATTAGAGATTTACTTAGGAATACGCTATATGCAGGTAAGTGTCAGGTTGTACGTTGATTAAAACATGACCGCGACCGTAACAAATATGACATTACAGAATTATAATCAGCAATACAATATTATAGATGAGTTAGAATCGACCTCGAATGCCATGAAATAGTAATTCAATAGGGTAATATCAACTTAGGTTGTATTGGTGAGTTTAATGATTATAATTCTGTAATGTCATATTTGTTACGGTCGCGAATCATAATTTGATCGGAAAAGAACTTGAGAAAATTTGAATATTGCGAGCTACCCTGATGCTTTAGCCTTAAAGACAGAGACGGCGCGTGGAGTTTTAGAAAAAAAGTCCGGCTTTGTAGAGCGTCGTCCCTGTCACTCATACCTGTGTCTGTCTCTTTCTAAAGCTCGATATTACCGCCCGAGTACTGTACAGTCCATTCACATTCATTTTACCTCTGATTTTGCATCACTGTCAATATCACAGTGATCTTTAATATCGCGACAATAAGGTCGCTGTTGGCTTGCTTCATCTGTCAAGTCTGTCAGAATAGTGAAATTAATAGATACGTAATTATTAAACCAAGTAATCTCTAATTAACAGCTAACTAGACGTATAAAATTCCAAGTAACAATTTATTCCATTAAAAAATTGTAATCAATTGTAAAAAAAATAATTTATTGTAATCAATTAATTGGTTAAAAAACTATTTAAATTCAATTTGACATTCAATTAATTGATAATTATAATACTTTTTTGTCAATGCTCATGTTATTGGCATTGCTTAGTTATTATGCATATTGCACAAAGTACAGAACTTGGGTAATTTTAATAGTATGAGTTTTGATAATAATATTGTAAAGTTATTAATCCTTTAGTCGACCAATGACGTCATCATTCTCCAGCCCTTAACCCAGTTTATTTGGTGTCGGCGAAAATGTCCTTTTCTTTCATACTTCTCTAATTAGTCGTCACGGTGATCACTACCTTTCTAACCATATCATCATTCAGACAGTCCATCCATCATTTCTTTGGTCTTCCCCTACTCTTATAGCCATCGACATGAATATACCGCAAGATTGTAAATCAGCCTATAATGTTTCCACTCCTGGGACACAGGCCTCCTCTTCATGAGAGAGAGGGCCGTAATCCACCACGTGGACACAGTGCTTGTTAGTGGTTGTCACATGTCCTTGAATTTTTCGGTTCTGGGACATGCCTATTTTCTAACGTTGATTTCACAGTCAGGTGGTAGTGGAGCTTTTGGGCTATTACCCTCTCTCTCTCTCTTTGTCTATTATCTACCATCTCTCCCACAAGAACCGCGTGTTTTCCAGTATAAAAAGTATAAGCCACTTTTCAATCGGTAAAATATCTCTATGCAAAAAATCACGCCTATCCGTATCTGCGTGAAAGGACAAACCAATAAATGCACTTTCACATTTATAATATAACAGGATTTGCAATGCATGCTGTGAAAAAAATATTTGAAAAGGTGAATTAGTAATACTCATAATTCGACTTATCATCAACATCACTTCTCTAGGCTTCTATGTTTAGAGGGTTTGGTTTCCGCACTTAGTCCTTCAGGTGACCTATTGTGCATGGGTCATGGCGACCGTCGGTGGTCATTCCAACCAGCCCACCTCCCTCTAGAAGTTGATTACATCTCGTACATCATGAATGCACAGGCGTCACTCAGCTTAGGACAGAAACCCATGCGCAACGGTATCCTCAGCGGCCATGCAAACTCTGCATAGAGGACTGTCCGTTATGCCTATTGTGTGGACGTGTTTGTTCAGCTAGCTAGCTAGTGTCCCATAATGGTCCGCGTCACCAGGCGTCTACCTAGGCTTTTCCCAATCGTTAGGTTCATCACAGCTTTGTCTTCAAGCAGCTTGGTGCCAGAAGGTACCAGGGCTCACTGGGATTGACATTTTGGGTAGATTGACAACTATTCGATATGTCTATACCACGCCCCCGGATACCTATGCAACTCGCAGGAGTCCAGATGTCCCATAACGCTTTACGAACAGTAGATACATCAGCTTAGCCTTTTACCATGCTGGAGTCTACTTCCAGTCTAACCAGATGCAGCTGAATACCAGTATTTTACATGGACTTACTGCCTATCTGACCTCCATAACCCAGTGTTATTAGTCGACTAAACGATTATAATTGATATCAATATTAAAATCGAATAATCAATGCAGGTTAAAAGGACATGTATTCATAATAAACTGTAGCTCTATTTACTCCTAGATTAGTCTTAAAAGCTTTATTGATGGAAATTCAAGCTTTATGTCTATTTAGGAACTTTGATTTAAGTTGTACGTGGCAAAAGATACTAATTACTACGGCATTTTCGGATTCCGTACCCTAAGCGTAGCAACAGGTGGCTATCCTTTAGTACTGGAGCTAGCCAGTAAAATTGTTTACAGATCACTTGTAATTATGGCCGCTGTTTTAAATAATACTAAAAAAGAAAGGTCAAAAGAAAGGGGGGTCGTCATACAAGGAATATACAAAAAATGCATTTTATCAAGTCTCTATCTTGAAAACGGTAATACATAAAAGCATTCAGCTATGAAATGACGCAAAATTAAGGTGGCGGCGGACTTTATGGTGTCAAAAACGGCCTCTGTGTCTATACAGAGGCATTCATTTTGGAGCTGTAATATGAGGAAACTCAAGCTTTGCAAATATACAGGAATTGAATTCGTACATCTTACATAGCCATTGGTCTTGCACTGACGTAACGCTCCGCCCTTTTAACTTCTGCTGCGCAAAAGGGTTAGTGTCTTCTGTCACTTTCAACTAAACTGATATAAATATCTAGTGTAGTGTCGGTGCTATGGCAAAAGTTACTCTACTAAATGCAGTTTGATATAATTTACACACTTTGGTTGCAAGAAATTAAAGAGGGTGCATTCAGAAAGTCTGCAACGTCGCAAATAACTGTCAAATATTTCGCTGTTTTGATTAATTTGTCGAATATTTCGCAGTTTTGATAAATTTATCAAATATTTCGCTGTTTTGATTAATTTGTCAAAAATTTCGTTGTTTTGATTACTTTTTCAAATATTTCGTTGTTTTGATTGATTTGTTAAATATTATGTGACACTTATTTGCGACTCTTTTTCTAGGACTACAATCCTTTATATTCTGACAATACAGCAAACATTACTTCGTAAGTATTGAAACATTCGTCTGCCCGACTGGAAAAAAAACGCAATGGATAATGTTGAATTGTCGAAATGAAAACGTTTGTCAATAGGACTATGTTACGCATTCAGGCTGCTGGTCGTTATCAAGCGGTTATGTGTCTTCATCATTATTTCAGTCTGGAATCACCCATTGCTGTGAAAAGTTAGGCCTCCTTTCCATAATGCCATGTGCCCTTGTATTATATCAAACTGTACATTCACGTATTAATAAGGTTTTTTTGGGGACAAGAATAAGCCATAGTAGTAATATAAAAAATAATAAAAAAATGACTCTTGATTTGAGAAAATTGTTGGGAAAAAGTTGTTGAAGTATTTTCTTTCATGTAAACTTAATCAGAAATATATAATATTAGTTGCTTGGAAATTGAATGAATTAATTGCACAAAATGTAAAACAAAATCTTGTAATTATTATTATTTTTACCAATGAGGCGAAAACATAGGTTTTGTTTTAATATTAATGTTTTTGAAGTGAAACTTAGGCGGCGATTCGATCGATAATTAATTGGACGAGAATTGAGAGTGGAGAGTGAGATTTCAAGGACGCATTTCTGTCTCTCACACTAAATCTCTCTTATTCTTTATTTTTTAAGAAGTTTCACTTCTGTCACGTGTACGTCGCTGCGCGTGCAATTTTTTTTGTACAGAAAGGTATTTTTGTGTGGGTTTTTTTTTGTTAATTGTTCTTAGGCACAAATGGGGTGGAGTCGCCAAATGTATTTTTTATATTTTGTTTTGCCGATAATAATTGTGAATTAATAATGAATTTTGCCTTGAAACTTAATAGCTTTTTTTACAAATATTTATGTTATATTTTTTTTACATATTACATAACTGTATTTATTATTTTTACTTAGTCGAATAAAGTAAGATTTAATTTATTTCTGGCGTCTTCACCTGTTTAATTAATGTACAGACGCCAGCACAACAAGCTACCCGAAACTGTCAAATTTTCCCAATCAACTTTGAGCCTTATGCTTTAGCGATAAAGTTGAAAATCTATTAAAGAAATTTGACAGATTGTAGTAGCTTCATGTGCTGGCGTCTGTACAGAAAATGTATTATGTATTTTAATGGTTATATAAAATGTTAATAATTGCGCCTGTATAAATCAATGCATTTATGGTAGTTGACATTTATTATACTATGTAAAATATAAATTAAATTCTCAGTAAATTATCTTCAATTATTATTTGAGGAAGATTAACATCAAAAAAATAATGCAATATACAAAAAAAAAAAAATAATAAAAAACTTTTATTACAGCCAGCTTAACATTAAAAAAAAAACTTAAATATTTTCCATTTCAGAACTTATTTTCGAATATTTAAGTATGTCTGTCTCTATAACTAAATAAATAACACATAATTGAATGCTCACTTTATTGCTCAATCATACAAAATTACACTTTAACATCGAATAATATTTTTCACAAAAAAAAATCTTTCTATTTCAATTCTATGCAAGCTGAAAAGCATCCTATATGATTTATGTACATTTCAACCGCGCGGCCAACTCATAATATTTGACGAAACTTTGCCAGGAATTAGTGCTAATTTGTTACTTTACACACCCCTTTTCGTGAATTTGTTACAAAAAAAACTAAGACGCTATGACAAAGAATAGTTGGCCGCTAGAACCGCCACTTGCCGTAATCATCGCCCGTGATTACACCGAAATTATATAATACAGATAGACGAATGATGCATCAAGAGAAAGGTCTTAATTTGTTCAATTTGTTACAAAATTTAAAAACGTCATAACGTAAATAAACAAAAAGTTACACAATATTTAGTTCTCAGATTATGAGTAGGTAGGTATCTCACCATAAATATCAAATTAATAGAGGCTAATGTGTATGGACAATTAGTTACTAATTTGTTACAGCTAAAAACAGAAAAAAAATACTAGAAAGTAGGTTCAATAATTTGTTAGAGTCGATTTTAGTTGGCCGCTCGGACGGCAATATGCCTAAAATACAATGGCGTTTATCTCGTTATAAAAAGTAGGTTTAAGCTAAGTTTTAGTACTAATCGCCAGGTAACGTAACATAGTTTGGATAAATATGGCGAACATAACTGCAGCATCCATATTTTAGAATATATTTACAATAAATAGTAGTATGAAACCGTATGAGAGTAGGGTGACCATGATTACATTAGTACCTACGAAAGCATGTTTTCGTAAACGTAATAAATTATTCTATAATTAAGAAAAGTCGTCCTTATTTGACAGACAAAGATGTAGCGAGTTATTTTAAAAGATAGGTAATTGATAATATGAATACAAAGGTCTAATGTCCGTTGACTGCATCACACACAAAATATGCATACTACAAATTTTAATTATTGCTATGTAAGTACTTACATACTAAGGGCAAGAAACGTAAACGTAATAAATTATTCTATAATTAAGAAAAGTCGTCCTTATTTGACAGACAAAGATGTAGCGAGTTATTTTAAAAGATTTCTCCGATTTTTATAAATATTAACGATGTCATTTTTTTTTCATTTCCACGTTCATTTATCAGCGACAATACATAATTATTATGAAATAATAAGATTTTCAAAAGGAGATTTTTTTCGTTTGCGAGCAGCCACCGGATTGTAGAGAACAGTTAAAGCGCTTAAGAATCTGTCCTTAAGATAGAAATCCTTACATTGGATATTACGCTCGTCACTAGAGGTTGCCTGGATCTAGGTCTCGAGATGCAAGATGCACGCTGCCGCTGTGCAATTTCTCACAGAATGTTCACAAGTTAAGTGAAATAACAGTTAATTCTTCCCTAGGGAATCACTATAGCAGTTTATAATATATACACACGCGTTGATAAGTTTGCTAATTTCAATTTTACGTATTTACAGTTTGAAAACACGAAACGTGCGTGGGCTGAATTGTCACTCTTTTACTATAGATAATTGGCGGGAAACGCATATACTATAAAAGCAGGCTTGCGATTGGATGGAACGTAAGAGCCCTTTAAATGGAGCTCTGCATTTGGTTTAGAAAAAAGAATACTTAAACGCCGTGATTTCCGATTTGAAATTGGCGCCAAATATTACTTTTTAAATAATGAAAGGAGTATGTTTACGATACAATAATATTATACAGGTAAATTAAAAGCTAATTCAAGTAATTAAGCTAAGAATATTTTTAAGACTTCTTCGAGACGACCACATCGCACCCTTAATAATATAAAGACACAATTCAAAAAAGTAGTTTTTTGAATTGCGCCCTTATATTAATTAATATAAGGGCGCAATTCAAAAAACTACTTTTTTGAATTGTGTCTTTATATTATTAAGGGTGCGACATGTAAAGTGAAGTGAAATCACATTAAAATGTGGCAGAGACGAATTTCATGTCTTTTTATAGATACTTAGGTAATATTTCCGAAGGTATTATAATACGTACTACAGTTTATTACTTTATTCAAGTCATCATAAAATTGTAAAAATTAAACTTACCGCAGTTGATTTGGATTCCTCTGCAATACACCTTTTGGTGGTGAGTTCTACATTAACAAATCCAACATATAAGTGTGCACAACTCACAGCTAAGCACTTTTAGATACTTCTGGATTTAGTAATAATTGTCTCAATAACTTAGTAGTATGAAAATCACGGGAATTAAATACGTACGAGCACACACCACAAAATACTGCACAGTAATGACAATATTCACAACAAAAAATAATCGCTTTGCAAACCCTTTGCAACAAATATTTTTAACAATAGTTAGGAAACAAAAGAGATCCTTTTTCTGGAATCGTTCCCATCATAAAACACCTGCGCAAAGTCAAAGAAACGATAATTTTATCAGTACCTACCTAAATACTTTAAAGAATTAAGAACAATGACATCAATATGGCCGCAAAACGAACCGCATATTCGTTCGAACAGAGTACAAAATTAAAAACATGCTTTCGTAGGTACTAATGTAATCATGGTCACCCTACTCTCATACGGTTTCATACTACTATTTATTGTAAATATATTCTAAAATATGGATGCTGCAGTTATGTTCGCCATATTTATCCAAACTATGTTACGTTACCTGGCGATTAGTACTAAAACTTAGCTTAAACCTACTTTTTATAACGAGATAAACGCCATTGTATTTTAGGCATATTGCCGTCCGAGCGGCCAACTAAAATCGACTCTAACAAATTATTGAACCTACTTTCTAGTATTTTTTTTCTGTTTTTAGCTGTAACAAATTAGTAACTAATTGTCCATACACATTAGCCTCTATTAATTTGATATTTATGGTGAGATACCTACCTACTCATAACCTGAGAACTAAATATTGTGTAACTTTTTGTTTATTTACGTTATGACGTTTTTAAATTTTGTAACAAATTGAACAAATTAAGACCTTTCTCTTGATGCATCATTCGTCTATCTGTATTATATAGTTTCTGTGTAATCACGGGCGATGATTACGGCAAGTGGCGGTTCTAGCGGCCAACTATTCTTTGTCATAGCGTCTTAGTTTTTTTTGTAACAAATTCACGAAAAGGGGTGTGTAAAGTAACAAATTAGCACTAATTCCTGGCAAAGTTTCGTCAAATATTATGAGTTGGCCGCGCGGTTGAAATGTACATTATGATTTAACTGCAATTTACATTATATTTTGTTGATTGAATTATTTTTTCCGGCACGTTTAATGATAATTCCGAAAAGCATTTCACTATTTATTAATTATTTACCGAATATTGATGCAGCTTTTGTTTTGATTTGATGTTAATAAAAATAAAATAATGCTACAATGGGCCCAGGCTTTTTAATTTTCGACTATATGTTTTCCTTGACTTTTGTTAGCTAAGAAATTTCTGCTTGTGTTACGCAAAAATTGCATTCTTCTTTAAGGGGACTACATAAGCTAAAGCGCGGTCACTGTCGGACTGCATAGAAAAGAAAACGATAATGATGACACAACGCTGGTAATTTATTACAAAATATGAAGCAATTATCTATTTACAAAAAATCTATTGTTTGGACTAAAATATTAAAACGCTAGTGCTTTAATATGTTGCTTGTAGAATAATCTGACAAAAAATCAGATTGATTGTATGTATATTAGTATGGTTTTTATTGTGAAAAGAAAGTTATTAGAGGTATCTTCATGATTTTTTTCTATCGTATCAATTTAGTTGTATCATGTGTTCAATACACTATCTAACTGGCATATATCCTGCAGAATATCATATATTTTTCTGAGTTTATTTACTGTAGTCGATCATATATTTAAGGCATTATAAAATTTGCGTTTTTTGCGTTTAGGTTCTGTAGTCCCCTTAAATTTGTATTATAAATATCTTAAATAATTACGTCCAAAGCGATAATCAGCAACATAATAAAAAAAGTTACTATAATGTAATGAATGTTCTTAATGGATATAATTCAATTAAATTGTAATTCTTCAACGACATTCAATTTAACTGTAATCAGCTGATGTTATTCAATTAATTGAATAAAAGTTACATTTTGTTTCTTACGATGCACACTCAAGTTGTTAATAGTTGTAGGCATTTTTTGGGATAACCGACTGGTGTTTATTTTGTTATAAAAATAAAAATATTATTCAGATTTATGCATTTTATTTATTGCCAGTATCTAAAGCTACGGTTTCCTACAAGAGATAAGAATGGCGTCGCTGAAACGTTATTTATGAAAGTAAGTTGGTGTACCTAGAGAGCGTTTTTGAGACAGTAAAGTCAAACGCCACTGCGATCATTTTCATGACTACATACATAATGAACATTAAACACATACATACATACAACACCGTTCCGACTGAAAGGCGCGTAAAAAAAAATCGAAAAGTACTTTGGAAAATCGATTTTTATGAAAGAACCAATAGATAAATCTTTTTTACAAAATCCTGGGTAAGTACAGACGCCAGCACATCAAGCTACCCGAAACTATTTTTTTTATTTTCCCAATCAACTTTGAACCTTATGTTTTAGCAATAAAGTTGAATATCTATTATAGAAATTTGAGAGATTGTAGTAGTAGCTTGTTGTGCTGGCGTCTGTACATTATTCTTGTCGTTATCTCTTTTACTTAGGTACAGGGAACCTAGGTACAATATATATTGTAAGTTTCTTTAGCGAGAAAATCGTTATAGCTAGCCGCTACGTCGTCGGCGGTGGGCCAGGAGCCCTTTTTTTTCAGGATGGGAAATCATCAAAGGACCCCTCCCGCTCTGGGTGGAGAGCGGAAGGGAGTGTCAGACTCCTACTGACTAAAACCCACCCGTGTTCCTTCCTTAGCCCTTTATGTTCCGGGCCAGCGGTAACCCTTTCGGACAATCCCGCTGAAGGGACAGAAGCCTAAGAATATGCATATAATTATAATCAGGACGAATGCTTAATAAATAAAAAAACTCAAAAATTTTGTATACAGCATTTATTTAACTAAATACATACATCAAATATAGAATGGACCTAGATATTATTTGGATAGTCTTACAAAATATTAATACTGAATACAATTCATTACTAAGTATGTCGCATATTGAATGATTTATCCACAATGTTGCAGAGTTAGCACTGTCTGGCATTATTTAAAGCCAAAAGTTTGCAAGTAACTTGTACAAGTCTGCAAGTAACTTGCACAAAAGCCTGCAAGTAACTTGTAGAAAAGTAAGCAAGTAGCTTGCATGTCATTGTGACATTAACCAATCGGAAGTTGTTATGACTCAATGTGCGCTTTTATAATTTCTAACGTGACGATATTGTCGTGGACGTCCACGGGAAATAAAATGTATGGAAATTTAAGAAGACGCTTTTCCGTCCACGATAACGTTATAACGTGTATACGTAACATCCACGATATCGTCACTCTTGTAATTATAAAAGCGCACAATGGCATGTAAGCTACTTGCATACCTTTATGCAAGTGCTGGCATGTTTATTTGCAGCTTTAGGGATAGTTTTTCCAATTTATATTGGGCAAAATCAACTTTGCAAACAAACTTTGCCAATATATATAAGGCATTTACTTTGCTGTTTCAACATGCTTTTTCTCGAATGTAGGGTAGGCAGAGAGCACAGTGCTAATTCTACGTACAGACGCCAGCACATCAATCTACTACAATCTGTCAAATTTCTTTAATAGACTTACAACTTTATCACTAAAGCATAAGGTTCAAAGTTGATTGGGAAATTATGACAGTTTCGAGTAGCTTGATGTGTTGGCGTTTGTAGTACCTGAAGATTTAGCCCTAACATACATCAATAACACCATAGCCACCAATTCATGTCCGTTTTGTCGACACTTTTCTAAAAGTTAAATAAAATTTCTCCAAAATTGAATTATTTTCTTAAGTCTAAAGTAAATTAATATTGAATTTTTCAATAATAAGTATATTTTAAATATAAAATTTTATATAAATTATCTAAATATTTAAACGTAGCCAGGGTAAGACAAGTAATTATTTGGCCGAAACGAAAAGGAGTTATACAACAAAGATTTTGTTGATCTTAAGTATCTGTCATTATGTTTGAAACATTGATCAACATCTTTTCCTCAAATACAGCCAGGGAAATTTATTGTTTATCAAATTGACACCTTATGTCAATTTCTTTCACAGAATGACGGTTGTTATTTCAATAATATTCGGGCAATCTAAGTTGGTAGTCAACTTGATAAACAGTAATTTCCCTGGTTTTTCTTTCTGAAGGTTCTATTTCACCTGTTTTGCTTGTTTAATGCTGACTACGGATACATAATAATATGTAATTACATTTATTATATTTCATATAATAGAGAGCTCGATATATTCTGCACCTATACCTACTCTTCAAATAGGTTATTTTAAAGAAGATTTTAGATATATACCAAGGTAATAGATATACTTTCGAAACAATATTATAGTGGGTTGGGGTAAGGTTCGGCTCAGGGATGAAATCGTACGAATCAAATTCTCGGCTTATTTTGGCAATATTTTATAATGCGGATAACATTGAATTCTGCGCCATTTTATTCTGCCCCGAAGACGATCAGGGCATTTTTTTTTGTAATAAAGAGGCACAGAATTTGATTCATACGGTCTTATCCCAGAGACGAACTTACCCCAACATACGTTATATAGACCAAAGATATAAATTGTAGATTGCCCTTAAGGCGAAAGCGCCAGGGTAGCCCGCGAAATTCAATTTATTTGAGGTTTTTTGGAATTTGCTGGTCAGTATTAAGTTGTACGTTGATTAATATATGAATCGCGGCCGTAAGAAATATGTGTTTACAGAATTATAATCATTAAAGTCATCAAGACAACTCTCTAAGACCACGTAAGTCCAAAGAATAACTGTTTCATGAAATCATCATTCTTTGGACTTACGTGGTCTTAGAGAGTTGTGTTGATGACTTTAATGATTATAATTCTGTAAACACATATTTCTTACGGCCGCGATTCATATATTAATCAACGTACAACTTAATACTGACCAGCAAATTGCAAAAAACGTAAGAAAATTTGAATTTCGCGGGCTACCTTAGCGCTTCCACCTTAACGTACTAAGTCGCGCGAAAAAGTGTCCATATTGAGAATGAGAAGTGAGCTCACACAATAATAATGGCGTTGTTTAGGCTTCATAGAGCCTTTAAAAGTGGCAACATTTTATGTTTTTACAATTATAATTTTTTCAACATTGTGTTCGCTGTCAATGTCATAGTGACGTTAAGACTAGTTTGTAGTATATCTGTGGTGATTTTCCCGCGAATATCCGATTAAAAAGCTATGTAAACTGGGTCCTCCGAAAATAAAAATTATAATACTGGATTTTGTGGGCTTTAATTACACCAATATATCCCTAAAGATATAACAGACGTTTCCATGTCAACCAAGTCACTGCGTCAGTGTGTGACAGGTGTCAAAACGAAACAGAAGCGCGACCATCGTTTGGCGTTTTAAGGCGAATCTACGATTTAAATCTATGGTATAGACGTATTAATTTAAAATAAGCTATAAGCTTTGAGATTTAACATTGCATTTCAGCGAGATCAATCGATTGTGTATTTAACGAATTTGAATTGAGGTAATTTGTGTGTTCTTTCTAGCCTTGTTGACAATTAAAGTACTTTTTTTATCTAGGCTTGCTTTCCTTTTCTATCTAAACGCGACCATTATTCTCCAGTGAGATATGATCAAATATTTTATATATATTTATATATATATACAATTAAATATTCATATATTTCAAATCTTTCATTTTTACTTAATTATACATAATGTATTTACGTAAATATATAAATTCTTAAATACCTACCTCATGTGACCGAGTTACTCAGTATGCAACATACTATACGATGTCACATTTTTTAAACTGCTCATCTCCACAACAAAAAAAAAAAGTAATATTAAAATATTTTTACCTAAAATTTAATTTGAATATAGATTTAATACATATAGCATGATTAGCAAATATTTTTATAGTGAAAACTGGCTTTCTATGTAAAGTTACTAATAAATTCAAGTCAAATTTCAAGTATGCAAGTGTATTGCAACGAAGGGGCTCGCGATAAGTTATAATAGTCGTACGGATCGATCGCAGGTTAAGCTACACTTGTCGAGGTCAGTCCGTGGATGGTGGTGTACAGACGCCAGCACATCGCGCAACTTTATCGCTAAAGCATAAGGTTCAAAGTTGATTGGGAAAGTTTGACAGTTTCGCGTAGTTTGATGTGCTGCCGTCTGAACATCCATTACATATCGAGACCCCTCCGTGACTTGGAAAGCAAGCCTGTTAAGCCGTAGGTCCCGACTGTTTGAAGATGTTTGACAGTTGTTAAGGGTAGTCAGAAGCTCGAAAGACTGACAACCAGTCCTATCAAAGGTTATCGTATTACCCAGTAACTGGATTGTGGAGGTCAGATAGGCAGTTACTCCATGTAAAAGACAGGTAATCGCTAAGTTCGCTTTGAGCTAGCTAGCTTTGTATTACGAGCTCTGCAAACGTGCATGCAAGTTACTTGCACACTGAAAATGCTACTAAAGTTTTGCTCAGATCATCAATCTATAGGTACAAAATCATAAACACCAATAGAATAACAAATATTTCTATACTAATTTAGGCCTAAAAACTCTGAAACACCGATAGACATTCAGATTAGTTAGAAAAACCTTAAAATAGCATGTTAAATTAGCCTGCCTAAAGATAAATTATATTACGAGGTATTTTTTTAAGCCAAATTTGTGCACATTCTTTTTTTTTTTTAAGTATCGTGTTATATCTCGTTAAAAACCGTCCCTCAAATGAGAGGTCAAATTAAATTAGCTGGCAAAACTTCAGACATGTTGGTCTGACGATGTTAAAACCAAAAAGTTCCTAAACTCATAATTTCAAGTAATTTTCATTTTCAAATATCTTTATTTACCAACGGAACAATAAACAAAATATACGTATCCTATGTTACATTAACTCATTATAATTTAGGCACTATAAGAGGCTAGTGATTCCTAATGAGGGTATTCTGAAAATTTCGACGTTCGCTAGGTGGCAGCACTGACACGTCAGGTCCAGGCATCTGTCAAAGAGCCTATATTTTCTTTAGTCATGACTGAATGATGAACGAATGAATGAATCGAATGATGAACGTCATCATATATTTTATATTCATTGTCAAAATGGAAGAACTCTTGTCAAAGTGGTGCCAACTGGTGTCGTAAATTTTCACGAAAACCCCCATTAGATATTGGTAACCATAAAACCTAGATCCGCGACTGGCCGTTTTGACTGGAATGGGGTTCCCACATGGGCTACCTAGCCACCTACAGCAAGACTGGAGCGGCCTCGCCTCCAGAGTCCGCTGTGAAGGCAGTGCAAAAGTGTACTCTACGGCTTTATGCTAATTATGGTTTTCGATTGTCACTAAGTTGCCAACCCGTCTTGAGCAAGCGAGGTGATCAATGCTCGTGCCTTCTCTTTATGAGAAGAGTCCTTTGGCCCACAGAGGGCAATAATAGGCTGTTATCATTATTTCCATCAAGTCTGTGAAGTTTTGTCAGTTAATTTAATTTGCCGCCCCAATAGGGCGTGATTATAAATTTATTGCTTACAATATTTTTATTAAAGCATTATGAGGTGTTCAATAAAGTGATGGCTGTTCTTAAAAGAGGGATTTCAGAGGAGAATTTTACCGATGCTTACATTAAGGTTTTCTTCGAGATAGCAACTATTTTCAACTATTCAAAATATATCGAAAATATTTATTTTCGATATATTTTGCTCGCCATTTCCCTTTATAATGAGAAAAAATCACTACATTGTGTGATGTACCCCCCAGTATCTCCCCTATAAGAACAGAAATTCTTTACAAAACACCCTCTATATCATAGATTTAATGACACCTAACAAAGCAACGACTTGTCATCTTACAATTATTGTGTATGAGCCAAAAGTTAGGTAATCTACGAATACATTTACATTTGTAAAACATTTATAAAAATAATATTGTGTAAATATATTTTTAAATTATGTATTAGTTAGTGGCTACTACGCGAAGGCTTTGGGTATTACCGACTTTGGTAATGCCCCGAACCTTTCGTGCAGTAGTTCCCTCGAAAATATTTAAATAATTACACAAACTATGGACTACACTAGATGTATTATATGTTATGGAGTTATGTTCGAGCCGTTTGGGGTTGAAAAACTAGGGCCATGGGGTCCGAGTGCCCACTTGGTCTTTCGAGATATCGCCAAGCGTTTAGTCGACTCTTCACGTGACCAGAGGGCTGGCCTATTTCTTGGCCAAAGAATTAGCATAGCCATACAACGTGGCAATGCTGCCAGCATTTTGTTTTGGGCACTGTTCCTTTTGACAGCGATGCAGACGAATTTTTTTGATGCCCTATGATTCTTTCGCTTAATTTTTCATATACATCATGCACATATTATTATATTAAATGTTAGCTTATATGTAAATATTATCTTGATTAAGTAAATATATGGCACCTAATATTTTTAAAAGTCCACATTAACTTAGCCCGCATGTTAGCAAGAGTGCGTTGTCCCCGTGACGATTCCTTTTCGTGCACTAGATTTGCAACGCACTGCTTAGCGTCGAGAGGTGAAAATCCAACAATGTGTTTTTTGACGCACTAGGATGCGCTCTGTTAGATTCTCAACGCGCTCGGCTCAATACGGAGAGTTGAAAATCCCGCCGCGATATCTTTACGTCCGTGCGAAGGTGGACTAAATCAACTAAAAACTAATAAATTAATTTGTACTAAATTTTAATTTAGTACAAATAAAAAATATCGTCTATTTTAATAGACGATATTTTTTTATTATACTAAAAAACGACGTCATTTTTCTGTGCGCAGCAACGTCTATATCTATAGTACAATCAATATTAACTAATCTATATAAATATAATGTTGTTTGTTGATAAGCGCATCACTTGAGAACGGCTAGAATTTTTGTTTTAAAATGTTCGTAATAGTCCAATAAAAACGTCGGGGTCACCAGTATAGGGGTATGAGGAAAAAGATGTAAAGTTCACTCATCGAAAAGGAAAGGTCTTCTGACCAGACGGGTGGCGACGGTTGATGTCGGGGCGTTGTATATATGCTAGTTGCGCGGAAAACTCTGCTTGCGCGATGCAGGATTCTGCGTGACGTCACTGTGACGCGTAGTTTGCATGTGGCGATCTAGATGCCGCCACAGTAACATTGGACCGCGTGCACCTTGTGGCCACGACCGGGACTGGTCGTGGTAGTTTCATCATAGCCCTAGCAGTATTGGACATTGTCAGCGACCGACTAGTGCCGAGTATACCCGATTCAGCGTCAGCGATCCGAGCTGACGGTTGTTTTAATCACTGTCCAGATAGTGAAATGACGAATGATCATATTTTGTATGTATTATTTAAGCGTTAGGCATCGTCATTTGATAATCAATTACTTACAACTAATGTTATTACTCTACAGTATTTTTATCTTACGAAGCGACACGTGCTTTACTTATGCTTACCAAATTGACAAACACGCTATGAATGTGTGTGTATGCGCTACAATGACGTAGTCGGAAGTAGGTATGTGTATGCGTGTGTGTACACTTGGTTACCACAAGTAAAGCTCGCGTCGCTTCGTGAGATAAAAATACTATCTATGCATACTTTTCAGCATAATTTTATCCTTATTATGTAATACAGTGGAATATAATAATTATACTTAATATTTATAAGCTAATGTCCATAGGATTTCTATGCGACGCACATTTAAGTTATTTGTCGAAAACTTCTAATTAACAAGGCCAAATTAAATAAACCAGCGAAACTTCGTTAAGCGATATCAATAAATAAAAAAGTAATACGGAAACGACTGCGGGTATGTATGACGCCACAATCCGCTGAAGTTATATAAAAACGTGTTTAAAAAAACAATTTTTTGATTCTTATTAGATATAAGTACCCATTATATCTGTGAAGTTTTGCTAGCTAATTTAATTTGACCTTGTAATTCGTGCGATACGAGAGAAGTGTTTTACTTGGTTAGGTACAGTCGACAAAAGAGATAAGTATGCAGGATCGTCGGATTGAGCTGAAGTTTAGTTAAAAAACCGATGGATGTTGTAGACTGAAATTTAATTTGATAAATTAGCTGTTTGTTTTCTTTTAATAAAATTAAAGATTATTCATGAACATCCATCGGTTTCTTATTAAACTTCAACTACATATATCCGGCGATCCTGCATACTTATCTATTTTGTTGACTGTACATATTTATGTAGGTCTACAGACTGCACCCAAATGATCCTAATTTTGTGCTCTTAGTTTTTAACATCTAGTTTTTCCCGATGACTCTGTTATTGTAAAATTACACCCGAAATCTTAAGGTGAATGGGTAGTTGAGACCGCGAAATTCAAATTTTCTTATGTTTTTTGCAATTTGCAGGTCAGTGTCAGGTTGTATCTTGATCAAAATATGATTCGCGACAATAGCAGGTACATATTTAGAGAAGTATAATCATTAGAATCAATAATACATCTTTGTAAGTTAGATTTCTACCACTAACACTTTTCCATAAGAGATTGGTGGTTGGTGGTAGAAATCTAACTTAGAAAGATATATTAATGATTCTAATGATTATAATTCCTTAAATATGTACCTGTTATTGTCGCGAATCATATTTTGATCAAGATACAATCTGACACTGACCTAAAAATTGCAAAAAACGTAAGAAAATTTGAATTTCGCGGTCTACTACTACCCATTCACCTTAAACAGCACTTCACTTTATTTTTTTTATTTGAAACGGGTTTGCTCTTGACTCTAGTCTAGGTGACAGAGACAAAGTCTACGATGAAGTGAGCTTACCCAGAAGAAGCCTGTTCACTCTTACTTTGAAGTGATTCGGGTTGTATGCGCTCGGAAACACAGACGCAAGTAGAGTTCCACTCTTTTAAGACGTCCAAAGACTTTCTGGCACTGCTATACACCATAGAGTGGTTAAGACAGTATGAGACCGGTCTAGTAACGTTTGAGAATTCGGCTGTTCGGCACTAATAAATATATTTTCCATGTATACGTAGGTTGGTACTCGTTACCTCTGAAATGGAGTGGGGGTAACTTTTTCATGTACAATACGTTCCCTTCGCTGTAGGGTTCAGATTACGTCAAACTCTTGGGTTCCTGGAAAGAGAGAATTAGGACTGTTAGGGGGGACAATAAAGACTGCAGGGTCAAATCGCATAAATTACTGATTACTCCACTGGCACCCAAGCTAAGATTAAACTTGTGTTATGGGTACCAGGACTCTCTTTTAATAAATTTCTCAATGTATACAAAACTAGTACGGAGTTACATTGGGTAAGTAGCGAATTGAGTACAAAAACAAAACAAAGAAACAAACGATAGAAAACATTAAATATAAAAGATAAATAAAAATCTATAGCCTCTCTCTCTAGTGTGAAATTAGGTCTCTCTAGTGTGTCTCTGCCACTGGGCATTATTTAATACTTACAAGTAAATAGGAGCGCCCTCCGTATTTACTCTTCGTCCTCCTGTTAGGTGTCTTGAGTTGCGCAATATAACGTCGCCTGCCGGTGAACACCTGGAGTTAAAGAGAAAAATATACAACTTTAGTTTTTAGAATTGAGTAAAGCGGAAACAAATCAAAATTAATTAAGACACGAGGACATTTTTTTTTACAAAACAGTTACCCCCTTACTAATAAACGTATTATATCAGGTGAATAGTTACACACCGATTTCTCTCTTTCAGTCGTCAGTAATTTGACTTTCGAAAGAAAACAAAGCGTTGTGTAACTATACAGACGCTATACAACGTTTATTAGTAAGAGGTCAGAAAAAAGATACCTAGCAAATATTAAAAAAAAAATGGCGCGCTAATCTGGAATGACCATTCGGTTTTAAGGGTCGTCCTTAGCAGCCGACCAAAAAGAGAAAATGTCAGCAAGTACGCTAAGCCAAAATGAAGTAATAGCATATATATAGAAAACGAGTTATGGAACTCAATTGGAGTTGGGCAGAACACTGGACACACTGGCAAGGCGCAGTAATGACAGGTGGAGTAAGGTAGCGGCCGGGAGGCGTCAAAGGACTGGGAGACGAAGAGTCGCACGTGCTTTATGGCATGCTTTTGAACGTTGCAGAATATTGCACTGTGTAACTGGGGCTCTAGGGTAGCGGCTCTGAAATGGAGGTTGGCAGGACACTTGGCTAGACGTGGGGCCGGCAGGGGGAGCAGAGCTCTAACGGGATTGTGACCGAGAAACGGTAGGAGTGTTGGCAGAACCATAGCCAGATCGGTGGACAACCTACACAAGATCGCGGTGAAGACCTGGATGAGACTCACACAGACCAGGGAAGCATTGCCCGAAGGGGGGGGGGGGCTATTCTCAGGAATTACTGAAACAAGGCTGTCAATTATGAGGATTAAAAGGGTATAATACAGAGTACTAGACGTGGGGATGGCAGGTAAAGAAGATCCCTAACGGAATGGTAGTCGAGAAACGGTAGAAGGGGCGTTGACAGACCAATAATCAGGTCGGCCACGACTTACAGAAGATCACAGGAAGACCTGGATGAGACTAGCACATACCAGGGAAGCATAGCACAACAGGGAAGAGGTCTATACTCAGCTGTAGATGGAACAAGGCTGCCAATGATGATGGTGAAATGGCTATAACTCAGAGTATCGTGTTCATTTGCTCAACAATTAATTTTCTTAGGCTACGTACGCACTGATAGGTGGCTTGATTAGCGCCTAGAGCCTAGCGAGTCACCTTACGAGTAGCGAACTGAAACGAACGCCTTAGTATTTTCGCAACCGACTCACTGCGCGCTTGACGCCTTCACTATTCGCCTAGCGAGTATCTAAGGATTTTAAGTCTCTACGCTCTAGGCGGTAAACAGGCCACCTGTTAGTGAGTACGGAGCCTTAACAATTAATTTTTTTGACTGTAAAAGCAAGGCAAATTCAGCAACGTAGGGTCTTCTCAAAACTTTGTCTTCATATTCTTCAAGTAACGCCGTAATGATAAAGGCACACTGCACAGCGAGATAGACATTTTGGATAGACAAGTTGACAACTATTCAACATGTGTATCCCGCCGACCCGAGTGCCATCGCTGCTCGCAGGATAATGACGGTTTTGACCAATGAAATAGCTGTTTTCTTATTTTCCTTACGCGAAAATTGCTGCAAACGGCTGCTTCATTACGAGTAGTAGGTCGGAGTATGGAATTATGCTCGGATAAAAGCCCCTTACTATGGCCAATCTCAACAAAGGCTAGCCCTTCTGCGCGGGAGATACATATTATCTATACTATAATCTATACTAATATTATAAAGCTGAAGAGTTTGTTTGGTTGAACGCGCTAATCTCTGGAACTACCAGTCGGATTTGAAAAATTATTTTTGCGTTTGATAGCCCAATTCTTGAGGAAGTCTATAGGCTATATTTAACATCACGCTATGACCTTTAGGTGCCGAGCAAAAAGAAAAAAAGTCAGAAAGAACGCTAAGCAAAAACGAAGTAATAGCGCGGGCAGGCGATGCGATGCGAAGGGGTGGGTCGGAGTAACAAGAAATTTCACGCGGACGAAGTCGCGGGCAGAAGCTAGTAGTGTATAAAGTGTGCGTGTAGACACGAATGCACTCTCATAGTCCAGTGGGACGGCTCGCAATCCGACACGACAGTAGAGAGATTAGACGCAAGACCAAGGGCGACACGTGCTTTCCAAGGTACGAGGTTATCACACCGCCAATTTCCAAACTCTGGGCTATTACTAAGAAATTCTTATTGGAAAAAACGAATGATGTAACCAATATTTTGATGTCAGTGTCTGTGGAATTTCTCGCCCTTTCTTCTCCACAGGAACTTACTACACCTTGGAATGGACAACAAGCTTCATCTTTCTGACTGATCTACTCTTTAACAATGAGGGTTTTCTGAAATGACGTTCGCTAGGTGGCAGCACTGGCACGTCAGGTCCAGGCATCTGTCAAAGAGCCTATATTTTCTTTAGTCATGATGGAATGATGAACGAATGAATGAATCGAATGATGAACGTCATCATTTTATATTGGAAGACCTCTTGTCACAGTGGTGCCAACTAGTGTCGTAAATTTTCACGAAAACCCTCATTCAAAAGTGCCTGTAATGGTTTATTTGAAATAAATGCTTCAGTTTAGAGTTTTTGTTTTGAAATGGCGGAAACGCCTTGTCTTCAAGAAACCCCTTGTCTCACAAAACGTCTTGTCTTGAAGTATCTTCTTGTATTCTTGGTGCTATGAGACACCCGGCCCAGCGAGATAGACATTTTGGATAGACAGCGTGACAACTATTCAACATGTGTATCCCGCCGACCCAAGTGGTATCGCTGCTCGCAGGAACATCAGGGTTGTCTAATGGTCGAAATTTTCTTTTTTCTTTATAACTGACTTAAAAAGGCTTTAAAATAAGGTATAACTAACTCACAATATAAAAAAAAACTAGTATCTGCCCGCGACTTCGTTCGCGTGAAATTTTACCTTCCCCCCATTCACCCTCTTAGGAGTGGAATTTCGAAAAACCTACTCCTCACAAAGAACACACCTTCCGAATTTCATGTCTCTAGGACTAGCGGTTTAGGCTGTGTGTATATCAGTCAGTCAGGACTTTGAATTTTATATATTTTTTTTTTTATTCGAAATGGGTTTGCTCTTGACTCTAATCTAGGTCAGAGATGACACAGATAAAGTCTACGATGGAGTGAGCTTACCCAGAAGAAGCCTGTTCACTCTTACTTTGAAGAGATTCGGGTTGTATTCACTCGGAAACACAAACGCAGGTAGAGAGTTCCACTCTTTTGCTGTGCGCATTATAAAGGACATTAATTAAGTAATAATTTATCATTTTCAACCATAAAAGAAACTGCAGAAAAACATAGCTTTTTCCAACTATGTTAGGGTTAGCTTCCAGTCTTATCACTAACATGGAGGGACTATTCTGACATCCACAACCCAGTTTCCCAGTATCAACATTGTAAGCTGATCTGATTATGTTACTTACAGGGTAAGAACTTTGTGCCGCACGCGGCGGCGGCTTTGCTACCATACCATCACTAAATAGTGCTTGTGACGTCATAGTAGGTAGTCAAAAAATGATGGTGTAACTGACCCGGGTACCGGTGCTGGTCGCTGGGCTCGGGATGGTCGGGGTCGGGGGGCGGCGCGCGGGTCAGCGCCTCGTCGCCGCCCGGCAGACACGTCTCCACCATAGCCTCGAGGCAGTTCACGAACAGCTCACTGCTTTCTGCTGTGCATTGGTTCTAGGGGAAGAGTTGTTGTCATTATATGGGTTTTAAAAGATTGTGGTTTGAAAAAAGAAAGTGTGGCGAACACCATTTAAAATATATCATATTGTTGCGCGCCACAATAAATGCCTGGTACATGGTGACATTAGTTACTACTAGCGCCATCTACTATCGGGTAGCAGAACTAGGAGGGTCAAGATCCTTCTAGGAATTTCGACGTTAGAACTTTCTAGAACTATCGACGTTAGAACTTTCTAGAACTATCGACGTTAGAACTTTCTAGAACTATCGACGTCTGGTCAGTCGGGACCGGTATGTAGTCGAACATTCTAGATGTTTCTACAATATAAGTTTCTAGAATCCTCTAAGGCACTATATAAGGCCGGTGTGGGCCGCAAGCCACACATTGTTGGATAACTGATACAAGCGAATACATCGAAAGCGATCTTCAAGTGCGACTTAGAGTGATCAGTAGTGCAATATTGTGTTTTATAATTAGTGAGTTGTTATTAGTGTTATTGTGTCATTTTTTGGTTATTAACTCGGAAATTTTTATTGACACGAACCCCAAGCTCGTAACAATATAGTTAAATTAGACTGATAATCAGCACCTTTTGAAAGTCAAAAGGTAAATAATCCAACCTCCAAAACGCCCGTCCTACACGGTGTTATGGGTCTTGCTTGACCATAGCTATCAACGTCAACTGAACTTTTGACTATATGACCTCTCAAGTACCGCTACTGATTACACACAATTACAGTACCCGGCGATAAATATTGCACATCGACCTTTACCTTTTTTGTATTTTATACAAAGAATAAAAATAATTATCAAAAGAAGCAAATCATATTTGTTTTAACGGCTCCTAATAGATACCGGACTGTTTGTATTTCGTGCGACAGAGATAACGCTCTACGAAGCCGAAATTAGCCGATTGTCTCTTTCCAAAGGTCGATGTGCAATATTTATCGCCGGGTACTGTACTGATTTTCTATCGTCTCGTACTACATAGGGCACGCGCAGGGCTTGACGGGTTAAAATCTATTTATAATAGTCAAAATGGTGTGATTTTTTTGAAGTGAAAATTTCTTTAGGCGCTTTGGGCATTTTTTGAGATGGGGGAAAAAAACCATTGAACTCGCGACACTGTTACCGACGCCGCGCTACATTCGGATGTGTTCGGCTGTCTTAGGGATGTACTCGGTTTTAAATCCGATATGTCAGTGAGTGATGGCAAAATATTCTGTTTGTGTTTTGTTTTCACTTCTGTCGGCCCTTCCCTCCTGGACTGCCAGTTTTTTTTTTTTCTTTAAAATTGTTGTTAAAATGAATCTCATACATCATCATTTATTTTGATAACCTATAAAAAAATTACACTAGCTAGGGGGTCTAGAATCATATGCTGAATTCGGGGTTTCAAATTGCGCGTCGATGTTGCCACCTTGTTTAACAAAAGTTATTAACCTTAGTGAATGGTCCAGCGAACCTCCATAGTCCGCCAAAGCCGCAACTCTGCATGTAATGCAACTGTTGTTGACTCGCGTCTTCACTGGCTATCATGTTCTGAAAGAGAATAGATTTTAATAACGTTATTAAAAATTAACGGCTGTTTTTCCAACGCCAGATAATTTTGTCCGACGATTAATTAAATTTTTTTATTTTTTTTTCTGTCTCACTTTTATCTGCAAACATAAGTGGTTATTATTTTAACAGTTTTAACTATTAAATATAGTATACAGTAATATATTACTGCTTGTATGTTCACAACACATTTTTTTTGTTTTTTTAGCTGTACGTCTTCCATGCTTGTAGTAAATAAATAAAATTTTTGACAGTTCTTCCTTACAAAATCTATCAGACGTCAATTTTATTCTACAAATAAAAATTATCTGTCTATTGCAAAATCAGCCATAAAATAAATAAGTGGAGGTAGACCGCGGCGAAGGTGGTGTAACGATGTGATAATGTTTACAGGCCAAACACGGCCAGAGATAGCACAACACAGGGAGATTTGGAAGGAATGTTTTGCCCAACAGTGGGACACAATAAAGGCTAGCAAAAAAAAAAAGAAGTACAGTACCCGGCGATAAATATTGCACATTGACCTTTGGAAAGAGACAATCGGCTAATTTCGGCTTCGTAGAGCGTTATCTCTGTCGCACGAAATACAAACAGTCCGGTATCTATTAGGAGCTGTTAAAACAAATATGATTTGCTTCTTTTGATAATTATTTTTATTCTTTGTATAAAATCGATAGGATCGATTAGGTCGATGTGCGATATTTATCGCCGGGTACTGTAAGTAATTAGGACCTACCTGCATTGGGCCTGTGTGGTAGATGAATATGGACCACTCCCTCTCACAAAGAGGAGGGCTGTGCCCCAGTATGTAATTAGGTGTGACAGGTTGCCTCTCAAAATAGTTTTCATGTAAAATTTCAGTGTGATTTAAGCGAAATAGGTATATTGGGAGGTGTAGATAAATATAAAAGGCATTAGACAAATCATCGATCCAGTGTAAAGAACAGATGGATCTAAACAGAAGAGCTTCATAAAATCACTGCGGTAAACACTAACAGTGTTTTTTTATTTTTTAATAGAACATTGCCCCACACTAGGAATTACTCCTGTATCGTGGGTGCGTTTACAAACATTTAAATTCACATACACAAACAGCCAGACCCGGAACAACTACCTGTAGGCATTACAAATATTTGTTCCGTGCGGGAATCGAACCTGCGACACGCAGCGCAGCAGTCGATCGCTCAGCCACTGCGCCACTTAGTTGAACTTATTTTTGCAGCTCTTGTTATCATTAATTTCTTGCTAAATATTCGAGGAAAGGATAGCAACTTTAGCGTACGCAGAATATAAATAATTTATTTATGTGCTGCAAGCATAATATCAGGCTATAAGGATTCGGGCCTCCTTTCAGTAACACAGAGTGGGCTCCAAACCACCACAGGGTCCAGTGCGGGTTGGTAGATGTCACATGTCTTCGAATATTCTAGGACATGCCGGTTTCCTCACGATGTTTTCCTTCACCGTTTTGAGCTTCTTTATTTTTTCTAATTATTCGTGAAATAGTTGAGAGCGTTCCTTTCAACATGTTGTCGCGCAGGCGGCGATGAGGCCGGCTGCACGCAACGGCCCGGCCTCGCGCGCCGCCACACCCGCACGCACGCACGTATGCACGCCGATACGTACGTACGTACGCACGCAGAGCCGCACGTACGCCCGCACATACGCACGTACGCACGCAAGCACGTCTGTACGCACGCACGTACGCCCGCACGTACGCACGCACTCACACACGCCCGCACGTACGCACGCGCGCCCGCTTTATTACGACCATTTTCTTGTTTACATTTTAAACCGACCTTTTACCGTTGTAATTTCCTTTCACTTCTTATTAAACTTACATGTTATACAGTCCACTAACACTTCCATTCTGTTCCACCAACCACGACATATCTTTGCGATCAAATATCAACTTATAATAAATGGTATTTACCTGTATGATACTCTGCACGGCGCTCAGTATCAGCTGATCGTGGCAATGCATCAATACGTGGTTGATCTTCATGTCTAACAAACTGTGACTGTTGACAAAAATAATATTGGTTAAAAATTGACATGTATCATATCACCACATCCGTATTCGCCAAAGAAATAAGTACAGATGTATACATATAACAAAAAAAATTGAACGTATGTGTCCAACACACATCATCTTTATATTTTCGTTGCTCCTGTTTCATGTTTATTATTATATGGATGTATTTATATGTATGTGTATATATTTATTTAGATTAGTATAATATACTTTATGTATGTATTTTTTGTATTATGTAAACGGTACACCACGGACTACCTACAGTATTTGTCTGTCCTTCCCCTTTTTAAATCCATCCTATGGTTGTCTTTAAAAGATCGCTCTTAGCGATAAGACCGCCCATTGTGTCACCCTTTGTACAGTTTCTAGATTTATGTCTGTAATTTATATGGTGTACAGACGCCAGCACATCAAGCTACTACAATCTGTCAAATTTCTTTAATAGATTTTCAACTTTATCGCTAAAGTTTAAGATTCAAAGTTGATTGGGAAAAATTGACAGTTTCGGGTAGCTTGATGTTCTATATCTGTATCCATATCTGGCAAAATGCGATGATGTTAACTACTATGCAACTCCTTTGGGAAATACAGCAGGACCAGATAATGATAATGTTCCCACTACTGGGACATATAGCTCCTCTCTTCGAGAGGGAGTAGGCCAAAATCTACTACGCCAGTCCGGGAGATGTCACATGTCTTCGAATTTTTGGTCCTAGGACATGCTGGTTTCCTCCCGTTGTTATGCTTCACCGTTTTGAGAGCAGTGGTGATGAAGTTATTTACACTAAGTAAAGCGCATGCCTGGTTTTGGACCCTCGACTTACAACCCTGACATCGGGGCCGTTGAAATTCAGGTGCGATTTTATTTATGTTTTATGTGGAGCCTGAATGCAATCTAAAAAAAGCACGTTCGACTATGAAAAATATTTCTGGGGACATTCGGGTTTTATTCATTTGGGTTTTAAAAATCTTGGGACAACGAAATGAAAGAGACACCATTATAAAAATGAAGAAATAAATACTTACATAACTGGAAATACTTTCGGGAACACAACCGATCCCTCTGCCAAATACTGGTACAGTATTCTTATCTCATCCTCATCTGAAACAAAAGATTATCCCTCGTTCATTACTGATCCGGCTCGAAGGACCAAAAACGAAAACATTGAATGGGCTCAATCGGGACTTTACAATAAAATAATTAGTGGAGTGTATTAAAATAGGTGTAAGACCGTAATTTACAATATCAACGTATAGAAAATAGTGCAAAGAAATGCCCGTAGTGGAGCGCGTCTCACCCTGCGGCATTCCGCCGTCGCGTCGATCACGCGCATATGTGGTGCGCAGACACATATTTTAAGTGTAACATATTGTATTTACTATAAGGTGTTCAGTCATAAATTTCGTTTCAGAACTCTGATCTGACAACATTTATCACTATACACTCAAATCTAGTCTAAAATCCATTTTAATGAAGAACCGAACTAAAATACACGAACATTTAAACGAACATTTAAAAGAACAAAAACGAATGCTAAAAAAATTGAGAAATATTATTTTATTCCTAGATTTAATTAATAAATATTGCTAATATCTAACCTGTAGTGTACTTGACGAGCGTAGCAAGCACTGTGAGCACGAGTGCTTGCGTGGTGAAGTCAGAGAGCACTGACGGGTCGAGCAGACTGTTGCTCTCAGGGCTGCTCGTGTCTTTGTCTGTTGAGGCTTGCTGTGAAGTTAAAATTAGCACTTTTTAGATAAAGCAGAAAAAACAAGCATTAACAGTGTTATTGTATTTAAAATAATTGGATAGATTTTTTCCTCTATGTAGGGTCAACAGAAGTAACCCTTTAACCACGAAATACGATTTTAGGCCAATACAAAGCAATGTCTACTTACCATTTACATTTTAAAATAACCCTAAAATGCGGCTCATTGCAACAATATTTCACAATAACTGTCGTTATTTGGCCGTTACTTTTTAGTGTGTAATAAAAGAAGTATAGCTTAAAATACTTAGGTATCAACCGTTACTTTTAGTAGTGTGAAAGTATTAGTTTACCTTGGTAGAAGTTTCAGGATAGTCGCTGTCCCCGGACTTTGTGGATGAAGGCCGCTCGGTGTCATCCGTGCTACCTGGTGATCCACGACCGTCGTCGTCAACCATCTGTTAAACAAAATTACAGTTACGATTTAAAGAAATTGAAAGAAAAGGGTGATTCTTTTTTACATGTTAAATTGAACTAATGCTGTTATTTTAGCAAACGTTTAAAATGACGCCCGATTTTAGCCGTTATTCACAAATAACGGCCCTTAATAATTAAAACATTAACATTGCGATGCTAATCACACTAATATTATAAAGGCGAAAGTTTGTGAGTGTGTGTGTGTGTTTATATGTTTGTTACTTCTTCACACTCAAACGGCTGGACCAATTTTGATAAAATTTATTATGGAGGTAGCTGACACCCTGGATTAACATATACGCTACTTTTTAACCCGATAATCCTACGGGATCAAAATTTACGCAGGTGAAATCGCCGGGCGCAGCTAGTGTTTTAATAATTAAGGGTCGAATTTTCAATCATCATAAAACTTTAATCTGAGGAATAAACATTGCAGTCTGACAGGTTTCTTATAGGAAATATACTTCCATATTTATACTTCAGATAAAAGTCATGTCAACGATTCTTAGTGTAAATTTATCACTCAGGTTGGCATCAACACGCATGGTTTTCCTAGTCGTCCTTAAACCTAGAAACGACAGTTAAATGACTACCGTCACAGTAGCCACATTCTTGCGAACAACACAGGAAAATTAGGCGGTAAATACAGTACTTGGCCATCAATATGGTGCATCGAGCTTTAGATAATGTTCAGCAAAATAAATGTCATCTCAGCTACTCATACCCGAGTATCAGTATTTCTTAAGCTAGATGTATCACATTATCGTACGGGTACTGTATGCTAACATCACTTCTCCGGGTGGGGTCTTTCAAAATCATTTGAATGAAGAAATTTTATGTATGTACAGGTATACTCACATCAAAGCCACTATCGCCGTCACCCTGCTCTCTCGCCGACTCGCCAGTAGCTCCGTGCTGCATACTGTGAGCTCTGCCTTCACTGTCCTGTACGCAGCGTGAAGATATTAGCGTATGTGCGGAACAGAAGTGGGACATATAGGGACATCGATTGGTGTGATCTCGAAGTTCTAGTGACGAGACAATTGAAAAAGTGTTTTGAGAAAACTGGAGGAAATACATATTTGTTACGGTCGCGAATTATATTTTCACCGCCATACAATCTAATACTGACCAGCAAATTAGATAAAAAGTAAGAAAATTTGATTTTTGCAGGCTGCCTTGGATTGTCTTAAGGTAAAAATCAGGGGTTTGCATATCGCTCGCTATACATTTTTAAAAAACTCTTGCAAGAATTTGGGAAAGTCTGCAATTTTGGGCAACAAACGTCTTGCTAAGTATTCTCGAAAATCACGTACCGAATTGTATATCAACACTGGTAGGGACTTTTTTCGGCAACTGTATTCATTTACCGTGTCGAGAAAAATCTGGCTTGAATTTCTGCACTGGAAATTGGAGGCGTGAAAAAACTGTGTTGGAAATGTAGGCAACCTCAAGTTGTAATTCTTTTGAATGTTTATCATACAAGTAAGAAATGTCATAAGACGAAGACATATGCAAATACAAAGTGTAGAAAGGTTTTAAACTTCGAGACCACACAATACGACAAACATACACTTGGACGTGGGGTGAAAGACGTAATAAAACGGACATCAGGGTAAAATCGGAAGCATCTATGTATATCACTTTAAAAAAAACTATATATTTAACTATTTCGTTTCTTTTTAGTTATTTTAAATTAGCTAAATCTAGAAGCGCGTCGTGTGTTAGACAATGTTGTCTTTGTGGCTATTGTGGCGAAGTGTACGGTTAGAGTACAAAATGCAAGTTTTACATTCTGTTGTACAAGTCTTTATGCTTCGAGGCTCAAACAAAGATCCCGTAGTTATTGAACGTCATTGTCAGAATTTTCTCAAATGAGTTGGCTTCTACAGTGCAGTGTTTTCTAAAACCCAATTGTTGGAATATACCGGTTATTTATCGGTATTTTACCTTAATATATACCGGTTAATCAATTTAGATATTTTTTGTTCGATGGCAGTAATTATAAATTTAAATCATCTAGATTAAATGAGAATAGATTTAATACTGCAGTTAAAAAACTTCGTTCAAGCCCGAAGCAAAGAATTTGTTTTTTATTTGACTTAAAAAATAAAAACATTTGTGCACGTGATTTGTGTTTTATATTAATATACGAATTCTATGTACAGTGAATATCGTGTAGCTATGAGTGTTAACTCTGCTGCCCTGAAGAATCTGTTTGTAGGTAGGTATTTCCATGTTAAGTCAGTAGAATTGTTTTCGTTGGGTTTTTATAATTTTACTGTAAATTGTTTTGATGTTTAGAGTTTAATTCTTTATCTATAATAAAATTGTGAGAAGAATAACTCGTTTTTTTGTTAGTAATAGAAAACTAAGAGAAATAAGATAGAATGTATATTTAAACAGGTACTTAAATATGTTTTATAGCATATATAACATATTTATGTAAGGCAATTTTTTATTTTCTATAGAAATTAATTACTTAAAATTGATTTCTAGATTTCTTTGTGTTGAATACAGCATGTCATCAGAAAGGTATGGACATATTTAAGGGGTAAATATGTGTCGGGTATCTTTTTTTTGAAGATGTAATATCATCAAATGACCCCCCCCCCCCTCACGCTCCGGGTGAAGCGGAAGGGAGTGTCAGACTCTTACTGACTAAAACCCACCCGTATTCCTTCCTTAGCCCTTTATGTTCCGGGCCAGCGGTAACCCTTTCGGACAATCCCGCTGAATGTGTCGGGTATCTGAACTTGGTACCGGTGCTTGATAGGTGGAGTACTGGCACCCAAGTACCAAAATGGCATGAACAGCCAAGTACCGGTGCAGAACCTGTACTTTTGGTTCCAAGCCCTGTATGGGACAGTGGATATTTTTTTGCGTTTACAACTTTATCCCAAGGAGAAACTTGTTGAGTTTTATGGTCTGTACCACACTCTTAAATATAACCACACCATTTTGATACTTGTTGTATAATGAATAACAGATATAATATTCTTCTCACAATATTGATATAGACAAGAAACTAATTTTAATAGCCAATTATACCAAGGGTAAACCATGCAGGTTTAGATTTTGAATAATTTAACAATACCGGGATTTACTATTGGACACTATTAATTTAAAAGGGTCTGAAGATTTTGGGGATAAGGGTTAAATAACGATTTGCGATAAACTTATACTTCCAACAATAAATTACCGTTAAATCGTGAACGGTAGTATATTTTTTTTTTCAAATTAAAAATTGTTTACATAGCATTATGTTACAGTGAAAATAGGGAAAAACGTTGTGCTTCTCTTACAAATCCGTCAAATTTGTCGAAACACAGTGGCGAATTGTAATGCATTTCCGACAATACGACAATAAATGAAACTTCGTATGTGTGATGACGTTTTCAGTCTGCATGCGCCGATTCAGTCTGATATATCGAATAGCTTAGACACTACAGTTTACAGCTAGTCGGATGATCGGCAAAATTCAGTCAGACGATATTTAGTTTGCTTCATATTTTTAATTTAGATCCATTTGATAGTTCCAAAATACTCTTATGCATTTGTATTGAAAGTGTTTTAATTTATTGTCATCTCCACACTGTATATCGCAAAACGTTATCCGGTAAATCGGTTTTAATCACAAAATAACGGTAGAAAAATAACGGTAGAAAAACGACGTTACTCTTGGTGGGCCGATGGTATCTTTCGAAGTAGGTACAGAGAACGACCTCTGCGTCTTGAAAAGCATTCTAGCTGATGTCTATTGAGATAAGCAGTGCACAAGCATGTTGATACACATAGGCAATTATTTACGCACAAATAACCGTTAACGTTATAAAAATTAACGAGTTAAAAATAAACGGTGTTATTAAACGTTATTATTTTGAGAAGTAACGGTAAGTTACATAAATAATTGTTGGGATAGAGTGACGTTTTGCGTTATATTCGTTTGTTTTTATTGATTGATTTAATTTTATTTATTCAGAGGATCATAGTGAAAAGATGATAGACCATATTATAATTACAGTAAAAGAGATGTCAAGAAAATATTGAAAGTGAAAAAGAACGTTGACCAAAAACGTGTTATTAAAGAATCCGTTACAAAAATAACGGTTACGTATATAACGCAATACAGCGAGCGGGTTGTGGACATTATCAGTTTACAATACAAACGATATAATGTAACCAAATCCATAGGAGCGTGTAAAAGACAACAGTGACATGAGTACGTACGTGGGCTAACTGGAAGATAAAGAGAATTAGTTTGGTTGGCGGGTTGAAGAGGGAGGTTCTTTTATATTTGTCGTTTAATTTTGAGTTCGTCTGTAGGTATAAGACGTTATTGTGAGAACGCCTATAGTTGTTACGAGTCTTAATAGTTTGTCTGTAAACGCACTTGCATAGAAAATAAATTGTCAGGGCGTGAATTCAAATCCGGGCTATTAGTAAAACACTAACAACCTCTTAAGAGGTCATTGTACTCATCATTATGAACAACTTTTACTATGGGACCAAATCTGAAATCGCGAAAAAAATCAGCTGTTCCCTACATTTATGTTCGTATAACTCGGCAAAATGTAGGGAACAGCTGACTTTTTTTTTCGCGATTTCATGTTTGGTCCCATAGTAAAAGTTGTTTGTAATGATGGGTACAATGACAACTTAAGAGGTTGTTAATGTTTTATCAATAACGCTGTATAAGGTGTTTCAAAATTAACCCAAAAAACTATAAGAGGTGCTTTAGACCATCGAACTGAACAACTTTCACTATGGGACCAACACTGAAATCACGAAAAAAAAAAATCAGCTGTTTCACACATTTTAGTCAAGTAGGTATTGAACTTTTGTATTAAACAGCTAACTTTCTTTTTCGTGATTTCAGAGTTGGTCCCATAATGAAAGTTGTTCAGTTCGATGGTCTAAAGCACGTCTGAAATATGTGTTGTGTTAATTTTGAAACTTATGTACGTAATCTTATGACTGCGTCAGTGAGCGAAGTTCGCGCAGCTAAATTTTGGAGAAAAAATGTTTAAGCTTTTTGCCATCGATACGCTAAGAAGAAGTATATAGGTATTCGTTTTTTAACTTTTTGACCGCCACACGTCAAAAAATCAAAAACGTCCGGCGTCAGTCTGTCATGTAGTCAAACCGTGGCGTGCTGGGCACAGTTTGGTTTGTCCTCTATACATCACTGTGGCGGTCAAAAGATTTAAAGAATGTGATGTATTTTTTTATAAAATATAGTTTTTTTAAGGCAACTGAGCAAAACGTTAAGTTGTAGCATTCATATGTTATGTTTCTGCTAAAACTTTAGTAAAACAAAAGTTTTCTTTAAAAAAATAAAAAACAAACCAACCAACCAACCAACTGTCTGTCCAACTTATATTATGTCTTGAGTTGTGTAATTTCCAGCTAAAGAAGTCTTATGTGTAAGTAGATTGTTTAGCTTACAGACTTAACGCTCTAAATCCTATTATTGACATGAATTTTGAAAAATGGTGCACGTGACGCGTTTATTTATGTAATCATGCTCAAGTGTATTTTGAAGTCATCTCTTCAATCCGCCATAAGAAAAGGAAGTAGAACAAAACGTAAGTATAATCACTAATTATGTCACTATTAGACAACGACTGCATGATTTAATTAACGATTGATATTGTTTGTGTTGAGGCTCTAGTACTGAATGACCTGTAGCGGTATCTACAACGCCACATGCGAACTACGCGTCATACTGACGTCACGCAAAATCCTGCATCTCGCAAGCAAAGTTTACCGCGCAACTAGCATACATGAATCATCGGGCAGTTGCCCGCCAGACACGACACCCGTCTGGTCGGAGGATCCTTCCTTTTTATATAGAGGATGAGTGAACTTTTTCACCCGGTTCCTTATATCTCTATAGACCAATGGACGTTTATTATTATGGGGTATTTTTTAAATAAAACTTTTTTTTGTGTTACTAAAGGTGACTAACCGAAACTGTCAAATTTTCCCAATCAACTATAAACTTTATGCTGTAGCGATAAAGTTGAAAATCTATTAAAGAAATTTGACAGATTGTAGTAGCTTGATGTGCTAGCGTCTGTACCTTTAGTAATATGTCATTTTCCGGCGGTTCCTGAATGCCCGATTTGGATAAGAAGTACAGTAAGTTTTCTTTCTGTTTTTTTTATTATATTGTAGTATGACAACCGATGAAACAAAAATATTATCAGTATTTTGCTAAGAATCACTCGCGAGTCAATTATTTATTGCGATATTGCACGTGATCAGCGCGATTCAATGTTATTGACTCCCGTCAAACGGACGTGAAACTCAAAATGTTACAAGGTCATTTTGTACCAAAGCACTCGGATGAAAATATTTGAAAAAGATGTCTTTCGATCCTCTTATTAGTTACTGGTGCCTTTTCCATGAAACCGACTTCTTTTTGGGGTTCCGTACCTCAAAAGGAAAAAATGGAACCCTTATTGGATCACTTTGTTGTCCGTCGTCCGTACGTCTGTCTCTCAAGACCCTTTATCTCGGGAACGCGTGAAGGTATCGAGTTGAAATTAAAACCATATACTCAGGTCCACAGTCCCTTGAAACTGTGAAAAATCTAACATCTAAGTTAATGTAAAAAAAATATACCTACGGCCGTTTATGTTGCAAAAGATTTACATTTCGACACTCTCAAGGGAATCAAAATTTATAGGGTACTTCCCGTTGACATAGAATCATGAAATTTTGCAAGAAGCAAGATTTGTTTTTAGGGTTCCGTACCCAAAGGGTAAAAACGGGACCCTAGTACTAAGACTCCACTGTCCGTCTGTCACCAGGCTGTATCTCATGAACCGTGATAGCTGGACAGTTGAAATTTTCACAGATGATGGATTTCTGTTGCCGCTATAACAACAAATACTAAAAACAGAATAAATAATAAGAGGGGCTAATATTTAAAGAGGGCTCCCATACAACAAACGTGTTTTTATCGGCGTTTTTGCCTTGTGGTACGGAACATTTGGTGTGCTGCGAGGCCGACTCGCACTTGGCCAGTTCTGTTTTATTTTTCAAATATTTTCACCGTAACACAGTCATGATAATTTTCGTTCTGTCATGGTAGTTGAATGTTACTTAACACAAAAGCTCTTCATACTCTCAAATGAAATGCTATAAAGCTAATCGGTCATCTGTTTGGGAAAGACTAACTTTATACTGTGCCCTTGGAAATGTGAAGGTAATAAGAGCACTGTCATATTGTAGGTTACTTAGTACACTATTTTATTAAGGGCTTACACGACCTAAACGCAATAAACGCAAGTTTTAGAAACAATAAAAGTATATGATCGACTAAAGTAAACTAAATAAGAAAAATATATGATATTCTTCAGGATATATGCTAGGTAGATAGTGTGTTGAAAACATAATACAACTAATTTGTTACGATAGAAAAAAATCATGAAGATACCTCTACAAACTTTTTTTTACAATAAAAACCATACTAATATACATACAATCATTCTGATTTTTTGTTAGATTGTTCTACAAGCAACATACTAAAACACTAGTGTTTTAATTTTGTAATCCAAACAATAGATTTTTGGTAATTAAATAATTGCTTCACATTTTGCAATAAATTACCAGCGTTGTGTCATCGCGTTTCTCTTTTTTTCTATGCAGTCCGACAGTGACAGCGCTTTAGGTCATATAAGCCCCTTAAGGTGAATGCGCTAACCTATTGATAAATATATGTATATACCAACTGACACTTTTTTACCGTCTGGACTAAAAACAGGGTATAAAAGGTGAACGGAGCAGAAGCCTATGACATAAATTTTTTGTTTTTTTTTTTATTTGACGTAGCGTTTAATTAATTACACAAGTGCTACTATGTAATTTATTCAGGCATTATACGCCCCTCCTGTTTGTATTGCTTTCCCAAACTAGATGTAGTATAGAAAATTATAAATAACTCCCGTTTCAGCCATTCCTTGTCTAAACATCGACATACAATATTCTATCGATTTTATTGCACCACCATCTTTGCTTAGGTTTAATATGCGTTCGCGATTAACTTGCCAAACATGTAAACAAACACGAGTTATTGGAAAAACAACTTTAATTCCTACACAATAAAGTTCAGTTTACGCTACAACTTCAATCATTTTTAAGACTTGTTAAATAATGCTGGTCACTCTGAAATCAACTTAATTACCATTGAAATAAAGTTGATATTTGTTTAACTTGAAATGATATTAATTTGAAACATAAGTTTGAAGAGACTTTACATGGAGTCATGGGGTATATACGCGTCACATAGGAGTACATACCGTTATTAACGTTTTAATGAAAAATTTTGAAATTCTTCTTTTTGACAATTTACACTCCAACGCGATTTTGATGACATCTTTATCTTATCCCTTTGGCTATGCATTTGAAGAGTTGTTCTTTAACCAACTTCAAAAAGGAGGTTATGCTTTTGACTAGGTGTTTTATAAAAATAACATATTTTATTAATGATTTTGTGATATTTTCAATACTTCTTCGAGGGTCTTTATGCGTTCCATTTACAGTAATTTTATTGACACGAAGAAGTTTCGATTACAATTTTAAATCGATTTTAAATATGACTTTCAGATATCATCCTGTTCCACATAGCCTTCAGAAATCAAAACAGTGGTGCAATAAACTCTAGTACTTAATAAAAAGTTAAATAAAACTATAATAATAAAATATTGATATTACCTGATGCGGTATGGTGACTAGATGAGGACTATGTCCACCACTGCTTGATTGTAACGTTGGTGATTTACCTGTCAAATTATCATAGAATACAGAGCTCATTTTTAATTAATAATAATATGAGTTATCCTTGGGTGCACTTGCATAGTGCATACAGGGATAATCGTCGGTTGGTGCCGCATTTCATTAAAATTTACAAAGGGGCCTCTGCGAGTTGACTTCGGCCCCTCGTACGCCTTCAAAGGACCGGGACCTCATGGTCCCGAGATTGTAAAATAAAAATAATAATAATCACTGACAGGACTATTGTTGCCAATAAGCCTGATATAGTGGTGGTGGATCGATCAGAGCGGAGCGCAATGATTGTTGACATAACCGTCCCGCATGATGAGAACCTCGTGAAAGCCGAGAAAGATAAACAGATCAAGTTTCTTGACTTGGCTCGCGAGGTTGTCGACATGTGGGATGTGGACTCAGCGATCATTGTGCCGATAGTCGTGACAGCCAATGGTTTAATAGCCAAGAGCCTCGACCAACACCTAAGGAGGTTCTCGTTGGGCAGCTGGATCAAGGGTTTGATTCAGAGAGCGGTACTTCTGAACACGGCCCGCATTGTTAGGAGGTTCCTCTCTCTGGAACCCTGACCGCCGGTAGCTTGGACCCTGTTCCCGATACCGGTGGGCTACTATTTTTTATATTTTCAAATGCTTTTTATACTTATTTTTATATTTTAAGAAATATTTAAAAATGTAATAGAATAAGATAGCTGAATAAATAAATGAAATAGTAATAATCTTTATTACACAAGAAAGTGGTTACAGAATAGTGTGAAGTCCCTGACTCCTGTGCTAGGTGATAGACCTGTGTTACAAGAGCCAGAATTAATAGCCAGCCAATTAATTGGTAGTACTTTATAGATGCCTAATTGCCTATGCCCAGCAGTGGACGTCTTTCGGCTGAAATTATGACAATGATGACTTTATAGATGTGATGGCAATCAGTATCCGTAATGAATGATTTCCTAAACGATATAATAATAATAATAAATCATTTTATTTCAGGCATTGCACGTTATCACATACAGTTCACCCATAGCAGATACACAGATTTTATTAAATTAAATTATATTAAATTATACTTATAAGATCATCATCTACATAAATAATACAAAGTCGGGATAGTAACACCATAATACCAAAATACTGCTGTTCTTTTTATGTTATAAGGTAGATTAGAGTAGGCTATTATATTGTTGTTTTTATTTTGTTTTATTTTATTTTATTTAGGGAATTTAGTCCATAATATTATTTTTTAGATGTTAATACTTGTATTAATAGTTTTTACGTTTTTTCATAGTTTTAAATTGTAAGTTCTTAAGTTAATTTTAAGACCACGCTATCGCATTAGGTATACATCTGTAATGATAGTGGTAGGGAGATTTTAATAAATAAATAAAATAAAATAAAAAATTATAACTCAAGAATGTTAATTTTTTTTTATTATGTTATTTTTCTTCTTTGTTCTCTGTTTCAGGATCTAAATTACATGTAACAATTTAGATACTAGTGGTTGATGTAAATTAGGGTAATTTTCTTTTATTTTTTTTTCTCTATCGTACGTACAACTTTCGTTTTGCATGTTGAGTTTACTTTTAAGTGATTGTAGACTATTGTTTATCTGTTTTTGGTTGTTTTTTTTTGCCCATAACTGGTGTAAACAATCGTTGGTAGACCAATAAATAAATAAATAAAAAGAAATAATAAAAAGAACGGCTGACGGCGGAGCGATTGTTATGACCTTTGATTTGTTGGATCTTTCTCCGTCCCGAATAGCAGAGTAACATAAAACATGGCAAAAATGCACGAAAATAAGTACAGAAAATTCATTTTCTCATACATTTTGTATGGAACGGGTTTTTTGATGATTCTGAGGCAGTGTGACGTTCAGGATCAGCTGGTTATTTATAATTTTAAGTGAACAACTGATTAAGGGTGAAATGATTTTATGAAATCTTTCTTTGTTTTGTTTTTTAAGGTTCCATACATAAAAGCGGGACCCTATTACTAAGACTACTGTCCGTCTGTCTGTCACCAGGCTGTATCTCATGAACCGTGATAGCTAGACAGTTGAAATTTTCACAGATGACGTATTTCTATTGCCGCTATAACAACAAATACTAAAAAAAGGATAAAATAAATATTTAAGGGGGGGCTCCCATACAACAAACGTGTTTTTTCGGCGTTTTTGCCTTGTGACACGGAACCCTTCGTGATCGAGTCAGACTCGAATAATTTGGCCAGTTTTATTGGTAAAGTTTTGCCATGAATCCATCTTTATTTTGCAAAAAAGAGCTGTCAGAGCCATTTATAATCTACGTCGCCGCGAATCTCTCAGGGAACTTTTTAAAAGGATTAATATTATGACGGTACCTTGCCAATTTATTTATGAAAATATTATGTATGTAAGAAAAAATCTACATCTTTTTAATAAAATAAGCGATAGACATAATTTTAATACTAGAAATAAAGATAAAATACATCAACCATTTTTCAGATTAGCCAAGGTACACACATCTTTTATGGGGTACTGTGTTAAATGTTACAATAAAATACCTTGTGATTTATTGCAATTAAATGAAAGAAAATTTAAAACTCACATTAAACGTACACTTTGTAAACAAGCATACTATAAATTAGAAGATTATATCCAAGATAAGAACGCTTGGAAACATGCTGGTCCTGCTCCATAGGACAATCTAGAGTCTAGACAAAATCAAACTGGTTGCTAATTTAATTGTAAAATATATTCTTTTTTTGATATTGATTTACATTCTGTAATAACTTTAACTTACACCCTGACTTATTACTTGTAATTTTTATTTTATTTTATTTAAATGAAAATCGTTTACTTTTACCATGTTTGTAAATATGTGAGCACCATGCATCTATCAGATAATTAATTTATATGTCATGGTTTCATTTTTAATTCTTTTACCTATTGTGGTATAGTAATTTTATTTTAGGTGCATCGTCTTCACATATTATTATGATATAATTAATGTATACAAAATATTGTAAAACATTTTAAAAGAGTAACGGTGGAGTTTCTTGCCCATTCTTCTCCATACGAAAACTACCCTTTGGAATGGGCGACTAGAATCAATTCTATTTGTTGTAATTTTTGACGTTCAAAAGTGCCTTTAATGTGCCTATTTGAAATAAATGCTTTGACTTTGACTTTGCCAATTAATTTAAAAAAGGTCCGAAATAGGGTGCTTGGTAGAACCATTTCAATCCTTTAAAGAAAATATAGGTCGTCAATAAATCTTTATACCAAAGTAAAGGAATATCATGAAAACGACGGCTTGAATATGTCTTTAAGATTTCAAAGATACCGAACATGGGGTGTTTGTTAGAACGATAAATCTTGTTTATATGTCGCTAACCAGTGCCTATGAGGGCTTTACAATATCGATACTATTAACTAGATTTACTTTAGTAAGGCAGTTATAATCTTACCACCGTGTGCAGAAGATATAGCCACTTGGTCGAGCACATCCCACGACTTCTGTCGCCGGCTGTGACATGAGCTGTGCGACGTCGACGGCTGGATCAGGATTGATGACTGAAAATGTAAAAAAAAATGTGTGTATGTGTGTGTGTAATGTAATGTTATTACTTAGTGAAAGGCTTTCTAAATGATATGTATTTAATCAGATTATGATTGTTATAAATAAATTCCAAAATTGATCCTGTAAGACTTATCTAACTGACTACAATATAATAAATTGACTTCACTATAATTTTTGTTTTGTTTTGTTGACATTCTTTTGTTTGTATAACATATAAAAGGAATAATAATAATATTTATAATATATCAAGGCAAGGCGGCAAGGCGTCAAGGCATTGCTGGCCTTCCTTGAGGAGCTGGGGTGGATCGAATAATCGATTTTCCAACCCGTACGCAAAATACGCGCATTGACGTGGAGTTGCGGACACCAGCCCGTATTACCTATTAGCTATGCTGACTAGCATGTATTAATGAAATTAACCACTCGAGCCTGGCGTGGTACAATATCGACCCATTATAATAGAAAATGAATTGTGTCTCATTAGCGGTGATTAAGGTGAATGGGTAGTTGAGACCGCGATATTCAAATCTTCTTACGTTTTTTGCAATTTGCAGGTCAATGTCAGGTTGTATCTTGATCAAAATATGATTCGCGACAATAGCAGGTACATATTTAGAGAAGTATAATCATTAGAATCAATAATACATCTTTCTAAGTTAGATTTCCACCACTAACACTTTTCCATAAGAGATTGGTGGTTGGTGGTAGAAATCTAACTTAGAAAGATATATTAATGATTCTAATGATTATAATTCTCTAAATATGTACCTGTTATTGTCGCGAATCATATTTCGATCAAGATACAATCTGACACTGACCTGCAAATTGCAAAAAACGTAAGAAAATTTGAATTTCGCGGTCTACCACTATCCATTCACCTTAAGCGGTTAAAATACTAACCTGATGATGTTCTGCTGTGGGACAGTAGTGATCACAGTTGTCTGGCAACCATTTAGGTAGAGAATGTTTCACATGGCAACGGGAACGGACTTCTTCGCTCACACAGACCAGCGCTGTGGAAGGAATTATTGATACATACACAGGCCGACAAAATTTGACGAACACTCTTACCCTGAAACCAGACTATACTTTTCCGAAGGATTTTGACGCGCTGAATTAAATATCTTTTTTTTTCGCTGAGATATCGTATTTTGAAATTTTCGTGTACGTGGATTGTTCAAACGTAGGACAATCCACGTACACGAAAATTTCAAAATGCGATATCTCAGCGAAAAAAAAAAAGATATTTGAGTAAACTTAACGTCATTTTAAAGAGGAAGACTAGTCCTTTGAGATGCTATTAATAATTTTTGAAAGAAAATAGGATCGGCTGTGCTACATGACCTCAAAAATGAGAATAAACGGTATTTTTTGCACTTTTAGGTTAGGATATCTCAAAACCCTGACGTGATAGAGCAATTTTGAGGCCAGATTCGAATTCAGCGCGTCAAAATCCTTCGGAAAAGTATAGTCTAGTTTCTGGGTAAAAATTTTGTCGGTCTGTGTAATTATATGACCTTGAGAAGACTTCATGAACTTGCAAATGGCATTGGTTACTTTGGTCCCGAAAAAATGCAGTTCCTGTTGTATAGATAGACCACTAGCTTCTGCCCGCGACTTCGTCCGCCTAAACTTTCATCCTCTTAGGGGTGGGATTTCGAAAAACCCTTTCTTAGTGGATACTTACTCCTCACAAAGAACACACCCTCCAAATTTAATGTCTCTAGGACCAGCGGTTTAGGCTGTGCGAATTGATATATCAGTCATTCAGGACTTTGAATTGCCTTGACTTTTCGCAAATATGCTGGGTTTCAAGTCTAACCGTATGCAGCAGTATTTTACATAGAACGACTGACCTTCACAACCGAGTTACTGACAGTGGCTGGCGTGCATTGCATAAAGGCATAGAAGCAGTCCCTACCTCGATAAATCACCATAAGCCTGTGCATTACATTTTAGTGTGTGTGCCCCACAATTATGAAACTCACTAAATTATCATACATAACAAAAACAAAATCTTTATACAAAATAGAGACGTTAAAATGAAAATCCAAGATGGCGGCTGCGAATATTTTCAAATTTTTCGTCATGGTTGTCGTTTTCATAGTTTTCGAGGTTGCTGGAGCAAAAAATAAAGTCAAAATGGAAATCCAAGATGGCGGCTGTAAAACCTTTTTTTTAATATATACTTTTGTTTTATGTTTCTGATTAGTGACCGCGTCTGCCTAGACTAGACCTGGCCTATTAGTGCCTGCCTACCTAATTTGAAAACCAATGCACGCCACTGGTTGCTGGGTAACACGATACTCCTTGGTAAGACTGTCAAAGATCTACGAATGACAGTGGGAATTAAAAATGAAACTTACCCGTAAGATAAGCCACGGTGTCGGGTGTGACGTGGAACTTATCGCGGTGTGTGGCCGCACTGGCGGCTAATGACAGCAGTTTGATGAGCACGCGACACGTACGTGATACTGTGGCCGCTGCGGGGTGTCTATAGCCTTTTATTAAGTGGCCTACCAGAGCGAAGTGGAAGTTCGATCGGAAGCTGTGGAGAAAGAGGTACATGATAATTTAGTGACGCAACTTGGTTTTCTATTCGCTAAGTGAATGTTCTGTACAATCATCGTAAGAAAACGGTGATAACTTTTCGATTTTATCAAATTAGAAAGAAAGAATGAAAAGAAAGAAAGAAAAGAAATAAAAGAAAGATAAGAAACAAGGAAAAAAAGAAAAAGTATTTATTGGGACTCACACAGGAATATTACAAACTAAACACATTCTTACAATAGTAAAAAAAAAATTAACAACAGAAAGTCCTATACGAGGCCAATAGACCTATCTCAGCATGATGCTGTGACATTTTTTGGCAAAATTACGAATGTAAACATCTGCGAGTCTCTGCCTAAAATATACGAAATTTTTAATAAATTAAATTAAATTTAAGTGTCTCTGCATGTAATATTTACTTTTTTATGACCTTTAATAATTAACAGTCATGTATAGACGACAAACCAACCTGTGCCCAGCACGCCACGGTTGGACTACATGACAGACTGACGCCGAGGGCACGTTTTTGATTTTTCGACGTGTGGCGGTCAAAAGGTTTAGTAACTTCTCCAAATGTTACCAAATCTTAAAAAACGTTTTCAGTATCTTTGCGACTCCCACACGAAGTTTTTGAGATCATCGGATAATTTAAAGCTTAAAATGCCAATGCATTCTACAACATTTTTCGACAAATCCTTTTCTGTTCAGGCCGCTCGTTTATGGAATGCATTGCCAGTTCAAATAAAACGCGCGCAATCGTTAGCTGTATTTAAGAGACTCGTGAAGGAACATTACTTGTTGTTGTGATTTTGTTTTCCTAGCTGCAATAATTTATAGTCATCATTTATTTTCGTTGTTTATATGTATATTTAGTATGTATTTATTTATGTATCTATTATACAGCAGTATATATATATATCTATGTATCTATTATAGTATATTATGTTGCACCATTAACAACCCCATTTTTTATATCCACGCATTCACTGTCCATTCCAAGGTTGCCTGGAAGAGATCGCAGAAAGCGATAAGGCCGCCCATTGTATGTTTTGTATTCATAATTGTATTTTTTGTTATGTATTTTCTGGTGTACAATAAAGTATATATAAATAAATAAAATGTTACCTATTATTAATATTTTAACTATGTTAGCTTAGCTGTTAATTTTTACCTGACTACGGCGAAGCAAAAAGGGGGATTATGATATTGTGCATTCTGTGGTCTCCTATAAGTGACGGAATGGCATACTTTTTTTTTTAGAGTTCCAATCATCCAATGACCCCTCCCGCTCTGGGTGGAGCGGAAGAGAGTGTCAGACTCTTACTGACTAAAACCCACTCGTGTTCCTTCCTTAGCCCTTTATGTTCCGGGCCAGCGGTAACAATTTCGGACAATCCCGCTGACCCGGCCGGCTTCGGCCCTGACCCAACCCGACTACGGCGAAGCAAAAAGGAGGGTTATGATATTGTGCATACTGTGGTCTCCTTTAAGTGAGAGAGTGCACCTACTTGTTACTAGAAAGCCAATGAGGGTTTTCTGAAATGACGTTCGCTAGGTGGCAGCACTGACACGTCAGGTTCAGGCATCTGTCAAAGAGCCTATATTTTCTTTAGTCATGACTGAATGAATGAATCGAATGATGAACGTCATCATATATTTTATATTGGAAGACCTCTTGTCACAGTGGTGCCAACTGGTGTCGTAAATTTTCACGAAAACCCTCATTCTCGTAATTTAAAACGTTCAAAATCTATTCGTAGTCTCATTTCGGCGACAAACAAATGTCAAAAAACTTGCCACTTATGTTTGTATAAACGGTTAAATAAATGAATTTAAATATGGAACCGTTAATTACCTGACAGTTAAAACAATTGGAACTTTTTAAAAATAAATACCTTTTCTTTTATTTCTTTCAAAGGTTACGACATAGGCCGTAAATCCTTACATAGTATATAACAATGTCGCGGAAATGTCTGTACGCGCATAACTTCCGAATGGATACACCAAATTGGATAATTGTTTTTTTTTAACCGACTTCTAAAAAGGAGGAGGTTCTGAATTCGGATGTTTTTGTTGTGTTCGGTTTTGTCAGGACAAGGTTTGTATGAGAGAAAATTAAGGAAATTCTAAAAAAAAACACCCGTGCAAAGCTGGGTCTGTTATAAAATCTGCGTCGATTGAATCTAAATTTTGTGAAACATACAATTATGGAGATAATCATACCTCAATCCCACAGCGTGATCCATCTGCTTGAAGTGCCACTCCAAAGGCTCCCTAGTTTCCATCATCACGAGTTCTAATGTCTGTAATTAAAGAATTAAATTAATTTCGCAGTAAGGTTGAATATAGTTCGTACTTGTTAAGAATGCAGTGAGTCATCATTGTCTCACTAGTGATAAAAATATGATATTAATATTGATTTTAAACTTTTATGTGTATTTTTTATGAATTCATTAAACTTAATCTTTTAAAATATAAATTGTTTGAACTTAACACCACTGTGAATACACCTTTATCTTGCAGTTGCACTGACGACTCACTGCATTCTTAACGCGAACGAACTGTAGTAACATATTGGTTGTCGTAATACATATAAACAACTGACTATCAACTCTACTCAAAGTAAAGCATTCAAATGTGAGCTTTATATCGTGACACGTATAGTTGTACTTTAAGGGGCAAGTGGCTAACAGCCGCATTGATGACGCCGGGTTAACCGAAATACCATATCGTCGTTGCGCGTGCAAAAGTAGCAATGTGTTATTTAGTTATTTTCGGTTCTTTATGCAGTTTTAATCGTTATTTCAATACACACATACTGTAGAAACAGCTATGTGATAAGTGCAATATTTAAAGAGTTACGGAATGTAGCTATGTGATATTCATACATCCAAAGTTCCGTATAAACACGCTAAGTGTTATAATTCAAATCAGTTCACTAAAAACACATAGCCACTTTTGCACGCGCAACGACAATATATTAATTTTTACACTTATCATCACCTGCCTAGCCTTTTCCCAACTATGTAGGGGTCGGCTTCCAGTCTAACCGGATGCAGCTGAATACCAGTATTTTACATGGAGCGACTGCCTATCTGACCTCCACAACCCAGTTACTGGGTAATACGATACCCCTTGGTAAGACTGGTTGTCAGACTTTCGGGCTTCTGACGACCCGTAACGACTGTCAAAGATCCACGAATGACAGCCGGGACCAACGGCTAACGTGCTTTCCGAGACACGGAGGGGTCTCGGTATGTAAAGATGGTCACCCATCCACAGACCAACCGCGGCAAGCGTAGCTTAACCTGATCGATCGACCTGTGAAGCTGTTATTATTTAGCCACGGGCCCCTATTTTTACACCTATGTAGCGGTATCTACAACGCCACAAGCAAACAACGCGTCATACTGACGTCACGCAAAATCCTGCATCGCGCAAGCAGAGTTTACCGCGCAACTAGCATAGATATAACAGCCCGACATGAACCATCGGGCAGTTTCCCGCCAGGCACAACACCCGTCTGGTCGGAGGATCCTCCCTTTTCTATAGAGTATGAGTGAACTCACCCTGTTCCTCATACCTCTATACCTATGTTTAACAAATAAAAAAACTTTGACTTTACCTTATGCTGGAACTGTCCCTGTGACTCCAATGTGTGAAGGTTTTGCTCCATAAACGCTAAGCCTGCTGCGTATAATGTGGGTTCGTCTAGTTGTAACACGGATAGCGCTACCCAGAACAGTGCCTTGTGGATTGGTGACGCCTGTGTTGGAAGTTTTGTGATTAGAAGGATATTAATATCACAATAATATTATAAAGGCGAAAGTTTATGAGTGTGTGTGTGTGTGTGTTTATAGGTTTGTTACTTCTTCACGCTCAAACGGCTGGACCAATTTTGGTAAAATTTTGTATGGGGGTAGCCGACACCCTGGATTAACATATAGGCTCCTTTTTATCCCAATATTCCCACGGGGTCGTGACATCTGCGGACGAAACCGCGGGGCGCAGCTAGTTATCATTATATTTATTTCTAGCTTTTGTCACCGCGTGGATGTCCAAAAAAAAAACTTCTTTATGAAAAAAAAATCTATATTTATGTGTCAGTCGTTATAGTGATCTATGAAACGGTGTCGAAGTCTATTAATCTCATACAAACCAACATCCATCCATACAGATATTATATTTGCGAAAGTGTGTCTATCTGTCTGTTACCTTTTCACGCCTAAACCGCTGAACTGATTTAGATGAAATTTGCTATAGAGTTAGAGTAATAGAAGAATAGAAGCAAATATATGAAACCCAACACATACCGGGTACAGCAGAGGCTGTAGTCTCGTCAAAGCCATGATGAGTGCTTCTAGTAAAGCCAAGTCGTTGAACGATTCCAACGCCTTTACTAATATTCTCAGTAGTTGCTTCATATCATCATCTGTTACGTTCTTACCTAGAAATATTGTAAATTTTATGTTTAATAATTATAGGAAAAAAAAGTATTAAGGGGACTACATGCCCTAAAGCGCGGTCACTGTCGGACTGTATAGAAAAGAAAGAGAAGCGCGATGACACAACGCTGGTAATGGTGCCGATTCCCTAGTTCACAAACTAAATTTAAGTTCCGTGCATCTTTTTCTGTCTATTTCATTAAGATAAGGACAGTAGATACATTTTAGTTTAGTCCTGTCAAATTAATCAGCGTCTGACACTATTCCATATAAGTTTAGACATGATTTAATTCTACTAAAATTAAGTCAGGCGCTGACTAATTTGACAGGACTAAACTAAAATTTTATCTTCTGTCCTTTTCTTAATGAAATAGAAAGAAAAAGATGCACGGAACTTAAATTTAGTTTAGTTTGTGAAGAACAGAATCGGCACCAATGTATTGCAAAATATGAAGCAATTATCTATTTAAAAAAAATCTATTGTTTGGAATAAAAAATTAAAACAATAGTGCATTGTTGCTTGTAGAATAATCTGACAAAAAATCAGAATGATTGTATGTATATATTAGTATGGTTTTTATTGTAAAAAGAAAGTTTTAGAGGTATCTTCATGATTTTTTTTCTATCGTATCAAATTAGTTGTATTATGTTTTCAACACACTATCTTACTAGCATTTTTCCTGCAGAATATCATACATTTTTCTGATTTTGTTTACTGTAGTCGATCATACACTTTAGGCATTATAAAACTTGCGTTTTTTGCGTTTAGGTCCTGTAGTCCCCTTAAACATGAAAAATCATGTCCACACGCATATTCCACATTTACAGTTACACTATAATAAAATAAAAGCAATTGATCGGGGCTGACACGGTCATAAAAAGTGGGAGAAAGACAAAATGAAAAACGACTATGATTCTTGAAATCTCATAATAAATATTCGCTGTCCCGCTCGCACGTTTAGATAAACTTACTTATACATCCAAATACAATCAGAGCTCTTGGCTGCAGCGCGGGATTGAAGCAGAACGCGAAACTTTTAGCTAACGACGTCCTGTAACAAACACGTAAATAACAATTACAAAATATTCTTTTTAATGTGAATGGACCGTGGTAGACCGCGAAATTCAAATTTTCTTACGTTTTTTGCAATTTACAGGTCAGTGTCAGGTTGTATCTTGATTAAAATATGATTCGCGACTATAATAGCTATGTATTATATACATATTGTACAGCCCGATTCAAACTTTATGACGGCTCTGAAGTGCGCTACTCACTGCGCAGTACCTCGCCCCTCACTACGCAGTACCTCGCCCCTCACTGCGTAGTACCTCGCCCCTCACTGCGCAGTACCTCGCCCCCGCTGACACGGATTTGTTACTGCGCAGCTCGCTCGACTCGACTAGCTTCATGTTCCACGCCGCTATAAAGCTTGAATCTGACTGTACTGGAAACTACAATGCTAGATTACCAAGTGTGCAGCCAGTCGCAGTCGGGAATGTCCCGCATGCACGCCTCCATGATCTCGAGCAGGGCGTCGGTAATTATTTCGAGTGACTGCAGCGGCAACCGCTCGCGGTCCGTGTGTGTGGTGCCCGCGCACGTGCCCGCGGCGGCCGCGTCCGTGCACGTTGTGTAGGAGTGCTCTGAGTACCTGGGGATACAAAATTGTTTTTTTTTTATATATTAACTGTGTACAAGGCTCCGGTAGACTATAAAACCCGGCCTGGGAAAATATCTATGTTTATACGACAGCACATCAAGCTACTACAACCTTTAATCGATTTTCAACTTTATCGCTAAAGCATAAGGTTCAATGCTGATTGGGAAAATTTGACAGTATCGGGTAGCTTGATGTGCTAAAACTGTATGTCTGTACTAAAACAAAAATCACGTAAATGGACTAGTGATTCTCGATTGATAATAGCAATGAATGGCATCACTAAATAGGTGAACACGGGTGGTAATATTTGTATTAAATTTTTTTTAATGTGGCGATGTATATTGTAGAAGCCTATTTGATTTTATTAATGGCACTTTGTAAATATACTCCCTTGAAAGACTAATACTTCTAGAACATAATATACAAAAAAAAAAAAAACAACCGTCTTCCAAAAAAAATACTACAAAGTGAAAAATAACTTCGAAAGTCGGTGACAAAAACGAAAATACAGAACCAACGACACCGACTTCCTAAAAAAAGTTTTTATTTTTAATTTATAGTTGTACCTACCTACCCCATACAAATTCATATAACACTACTTGCTATGTGAATATCAGTGACAGGAAACGTAAACAATGCATACATATGCTATAGCAGCAATCGCGGTTGATTTGCTGGCATTTATTGAAGAGTTCCGTTGTCTGTCTCCGAAACTCATCATCAGATCTTTACGAAATTTAATGGGACCATTTTGGAATAAACCTCTTTCGAACACAAAAAAAAATTGCAAGCCCGTCTCAAGGGAGTTATGCCCGAACATACATAAAATATACATCCCAATTGAGAACCTACTCCTTTTTTGAAGTCGGTTAAAACATTAGTGAAAATTTCCGATTTCCACCCGGACCAAGTCGCTGTCGTCACAGCATTTAACGCAGTAACTGCTAAGCAACGAAATTTTGCAATAAAAAGTGGGAACTCACCAATCATTAGTATGCCTGTTGTAAGGGCTCCTGAAGGCAGTGACGGCAGCGGACTTGACCTTAGAAATGCCAAACATCTGGTAGAACTTGGGCAGAGCGAACTCGTCCAGAGACAGTCTGAGAACGCGCTGGGTGTCCTCTGAAAAGCAAACGAAGGTTAGTAATATTAATCAGCCCTGTTGACGTAATCTGATTGAAAGAGGGTAGGTAAATTTGTAAAAATAAATAATGCATTTTGTAATTACGGAGATGGATAAGTCACACATTCAGAAGTACAGTGTTGTCGAAAATTACCTTAGAAACAGACAGAAATCCCATCGTACCTTGACATGTACACGCTTACATTTTGATAGTTTTAATCCTTAAAGGGGGTCAGCGGGATTGTCCGAAAGGGTTACCGCTGGCCCGGAACATAAAGGGCTAAGGAAGGAACACGGGTGGGTTTTAGTCAGTAAGTGTCTGACACTCCCTTCCGCTCCACCCAGAGCGGGAGGGGTCGTTTGATGATTTTCCATCCTCAAAAAAAAAGTGGGGTCATTGTAGTCATCATTATGAACAACTTTTACTATGGGACCAACCCTATAATCGTGAAAAACAAAATCTGCTGATCCATACGTTCGCATAAATTGACATAATGTATGGAGCAACATTTATTTTTTCACGATTTCAGGATTGGTCACATAGTAAAAGTGGTTCAAAATGATGAGTATAATGACTCCTTTTAAGGATTAAAACGATCAAAATGTAAGGGTGTATAGGACAATAAAATACTATGTTTTAAAAATTAAACCATTCTACAAAGAGATATCGTGTTACCCAGTAACTAGGTTGGGTTGGTTGGTTGGTAGTTGATAGGGGGTTGGTTGGTTGGTAGTTGATAGGGGGTTGGTTGGTTGGTGGTTGATAGGGGGTTGGTTGTTTGGCAGTTGATAGGGAGTTCGTTGGTTGGTAGAGGTCAGATAAGCAGTCGCTCCATGAAAAATTCTGAAATATTCAGCTGCACCCGGTTAAGACTTGATGCTGAGAAGAAAAGTGTAGGCAGATGATAATGATGATCATATCGTACTTACCAGAGAAGCTAGGCGTGGTACAAGTACACAGAGAGTGTATGATGTTGATGACCAGGCCGTGCGTGGCTGCTCGCATGGACACTGTGCCGGAGCAGACGAGGAACGTGACGGTGTGGAACAGGTATGGCAGGTGGCGAGCCACGTCGAGGCAGTTGTTGAACGATAACATAAGCTGGAAGAAAAACATAAGTTCAACCATCACACCCTCTCACACAGCAGAATATAAGCAGTCCAACAGATATTGTTAACCATTGCTATTTTATCAAATATTAGTTCAGAATCTCACAAATGTTTGAATCAACTATTTCCTTTAATATACTCTAACTGTTTAAACTCAAAGCATTCATTTCAATTAAACCATTAACAGGCACTTTTGAATGGGGGTTTTCGTGAAAATTTACGACATCAGTTGGCACCACTTTGACAAGAGGTCTTCCATTTCGACAATGAATGTAAAATATACGATGACGTTCATATTTCGATTCATTCATTCGTTCATCATTCAGTCATGACTAAAGAAAATATAGGCTCTTTGACAGATGCCTAGACCTGACGTGTCAGTGCTGCCACCTGGCGAACGTCATTTCAGAATACCGTCATTGTCAAGAATTCGGTCATTCAGAAAATATGAAGCTCCCGAGTCACATTGTATTGCTACTTGTTTTATGAATAAACGTAATTATTATCATTTCACAACACCATTTTATACTTTCAGAAAAAGAGGTTCTGTTTGGTAGAATTTGAGAGGCCTTTTGCTAAGTCAAGGCTAATTAAAAGACACTTACCAGGTATCTAGCTAGTATAGCGATATCATCCCACATCATATGCTGCTCCAACATGGCTGTCGGAGAGTGACAGGTTTTGTCCACCACCTGAAATATTACAACATATTAGCTAGGTTGAAAGGTGAAGGTACATTGGGATAAAAAGGCGCAGTTTCCACTATGTCATGGCGATATTTAGTCGTACTGTCCAAATGTCTTGCTTACAAAGGATGATTTTTTTAACCGGTTCCAAATTTTTTACAGGGTGTTCTACCTATGAATATGAACAAATTTCAACTCTGAAAACACTTTCTCAACTATGTTGGGGTCGGCTTCCAGTCTAACTGGATGCAGCTGAACACCAGTATTTTACATGGAGCGACCGCCTATCTGACCTCCACAACCCAGTTACTGGGTAACACGATAACCCTTCGTAACCCTGGTTGTCAGACTTTCGGGCTTCTGAATACCCGTAGCGACTGTCAAAGATCCACTAATGACAGCCGGGACCAACGTCTTAACGTGCTTTCCGAGGCACGGAGAGGTCTCGGTATGTAAAGATGGTCACCCATCCACAGACCAACCGCGGCAAGCGTAGCTTAACCTGATTGATCGATCGACCTGTGCGGCTGTTATTATTTAGCCACGGGTCCCTCCAAATTCAAATCCACTACGGTATGATTTACATTTGTATTTATACCAACGATTAAATTCGTCATGAAAAAGTGGGAACAGTGCCTTAAGACTAATATATCGGCCTGGAATGCAAGAAGTTGTGAGCAAAGTCTTTGCCTGTTGTATTATTAAATGTGAGCAGATCCTATATTCGCAACCACAAAGCTTTGTAGGTGATTTTAATGGGAAAATTGTAAGTTTAGGATTTGTCTTTGGCCAGCCAACGATTGTCTCCAATTATGAGATGAAAGCTCACAAGTCTTGCCACACTGACTACGAAGTACATCGATAAATAATACAGTTTCAGAATAATTCATGCTCCTGTCTATTCTAATTGATAACGCAAATGAACAAGAAAACTTTACATCAAACTACTTAAACGCTCACTATAATAATTATCTAAAGAACACACAAGGAATTTGGAATTTCGGATCTTTACGGCCAATTGTGTTTCTATGACAAACTCAAAATAAAAGCAAATCAAAATGTATGGCTAAGAAATAATAAAAACAAAAAAAAATTTAGTTTGGACCCTGTTTCTGTAAGACTGACCAAGTCTCTGATTCGTCTGTAGCGGTATATAAAACGCCGCATGCGAACAACACGTCATACTGACGTCACGCAAAATCCTGACTCTCGCAAGCAGAGTTTACCGCGCAACTAGCATATATACAACGGCCCGACATGAATCACCGGGCTAATTCCGACCAAGCCTGTCCTTTGCTGTCCTCTCCCAGGGACGCCCTAAGCCAAGATCCGAACCCCACAGGGGTGCCCTTAGCGTGTAGTCGCTTAGTTTTTAAGCCCTGGCTGGAGGCCTTAATTTATTGAGGCGTCCACAGGAAAGTCCGGTTAAGCAGACGACAACCTCACAGGTTGAACTGCGAGAGGCAAATTAAAAAAAAATGGATCACCGGGCAGTTGCCCGCCAGACACGACACCCGTCTGGTCGAAGGATCCTCCCTTTTCTATAGTATATATGAGTGAACTTTACACCCTGTTCTCATACCTATACGTCAATCTTCGTTTAGCTGCTGGCTGTGATTGGTTCAAAAATCGGTTGAGTGCGAGTCACCTCCTTAAGGCGAAAGCGCCAGGGTAGCCCGCGAAATTCAATTTTTTTTAGGTTTTTTGCAATTTGCTGGTCAGTATTAAGTTGTACGTTGATTAATATATGAATCGTGGCCGTAAGAAATATGTATTTACAGAATTATAATCATTAAAATCATCAACACAACTCTCTAAGACCACGGAACTCCAAAGAATAACTGTTTCATGAAATCATCATTCTTTGGAGTTACGTGGTCTTAGAGAGTTGTGTTGATGACATTAATGATTATAATTCTGTAAATACATATTTGTTATGGCCGCTATGGCGTTATTAATACTGACCAGCAAATTGCAAAAAACGTAAGAAAATTTGAATTTCGCGGGCTACCTAAGCGCTTCCCCCTTAATATATTTAACACTACACAAAAAAAAACACATTTCTTGAACGAGGACCCCTTCAATTTCTAACTTTTTTTTTAAATATTTGCTGTTATAACGACCAGAGTAGTACACAATCTGTGAAAATTTCAAGTGTCTTCCTATTACGGTTACAAAAGATAAAGCCCTGTGACAGACGTACGGACCCTTAAATTAACAGTATCCATTCATTTACGGTCCTTACGTCTTACAGTCGTTTTACATCTGATTTTGCATCAATGTCAAAAGCAAAGTGACCTTTATTCTCATTCTTATAAGGTTGTTGTTGGGTTGTTGCCAATGACAAGTCTGTCAAAATCATTGTGAACTTTATTTTCGTCACAATACGGTTGGTGATAGATTGCTGCTGCCAGAGGTAAAATAATTGTGCACGGACTGCAAATGACGATGACGTAAGGATTGACAGCAGTTTTACAGATCAGAGACTTGTTCAGGCTAATATTAAAGAACCAGAAAGCCTAAGGGCATTATTCGACATTCATCATCGTTGAGCTGAGTTGAGCTCCTAAGTTCTGAGTTGAGCTACACGATTGGCACCGACTGGACTGGTCCACTCAAATCTGTGTGGTTCTTTTCTTTCCGTTCATTTTAAAATCATCATCAACTTAATTAACAGAGTTTTTCAACTCGCTGCCTATAAGCCGTTTCAGTTTAATGCCAAGTTTTTTATAGTTGCAAATTAAATTCAAACTATTGAATCTGATTCTACTCAGGGATAGCTCTTATATCAAATCTGGAACTAAGGTGTCCTAGGTTGGCAATATTCAAGATAATCCTAAGAGTTTCTACAAAATAAATGCTTAAATATTAAAAACCCTTGCAGGGTGCCCAAAAAGCTTCGTGCGCCAAAATAATATTGTGGCAAAACTAACTGAAAATAATTCGACGTCTGCAAAATATAACAAGACAACTGCAATTTTCTAAAAATGAATAATACGACTCATAATAGGTTTGTCTTGTTTTTTGAGTCGAGTTAGGTCCCAGTTATGTCAAAATGAACCAACCCTCAATCTGTAAATAGATATTCCATTAATACATCTAAATTTTATGCTTAGAATAGATTAAAAATAAATCAGTTGTAATTGTCAAAAATAATAAGAATTACTTCGGAAAATGGATAACATTTTGATGTGAGTTGATTCGTTTTGTCATAACTGTGTTAATATCATGCAATTAGCAGATTGTTGTCTTATTACACTTTACACTCGTCAAAATGCACAGCGCACTTGACGTTTCGCTAAAAACAAAAAAAAAAAGAATTAAAATAAAAGTAAAAAAAAACTAAAAAAAGAAAAAATGTAATAAACTCACAGTGGCCGGGGTGACGGGACCCAGGATATTATTGGGCAGTTTGGATAGGGCCTGTGACAGAAACACATGTACTATGTACACATATTTACATAGACAGACACAAACACTTATATCGTATCTAGAATTCTAGACAAAGTATTTTAGAGAAAAGCGCTTCGTCCACGAACAACCAGTAAACAAGAAAGAGCCAGTGATATAAAACCTAACTCACACGCTGTCAAACTAGTGTTGACTGCCATGACAAGCTGACTGAATTATTAACAGACAATAAAATCACTTGACGTGAAATTAAGGGCTGGTATTTCCAACCCCAGATAATTTTATCGAAGGAATATATATATATATATATTTTTATTTTTTAATTTACTTTAAGCACACAAATGTATAGCGGCGGACTTAATGCCTTAGGCATTTTCTACCAGTCAACCTTCTCAGAGTTCTTCCATAAAAAAACTGTCAGACGTCAATTTTATTCCACGAATAAAAATTATCTGTCGATTGAAAAATCAGCCCAACTTGAATAACAGAAACTAAAGGTACACCTTTTCTTGTACTTCTTAAAATGAGACTTGTTTCACATGATCGTTATCAAAAATCTGTTTGAAAGAAACAACATCTCATTTTTTGATACTAAGTGTAGCCATTTTTTTTAAAGAAATACTTTTTTGATATTTAGTGAACGAGGCGCTTTGAAGTAACATTTCTACTTTAATTTACACAGACAAACATATAGTTGGAACAAAGTCAGCAAGGTGTCCAATTTCATCAACTCATTTACATGTTAACAGCTATGTTAGCAGTCGCTCGTGTCAACAAACAAAGTTTGCAACTTTGCAGTTTATTTTAAACCTTTGGACATCTGCAATACCAGAGGCATCGCGGATGCGTTCCCATCCCACAGACAAAGAATATAATAGAATAGTATTTACTATGTACAGACGCCAGCACATTAAGCTCTCCGAAACTGTAAAATTTTCCCAATCAACTCTGAACCGTAAGCTTTAGCGATATAGTTGAAAATCTATTAAAAAAAATTACAGATTGCAGTAGTTTGATGTGCTGGCGTCTGTATACCATATTAATATAAGTGTAGATATTTTGTCCCAGAAGTCGACGTCAAGCCGGATTCGGGTAATATGCTAAGGCATAGCTAGTTGCCAGAAAATATATAAAAAAACTGTTAAGATTTGTAGCAACAGGAGTGAAAAGACTATCCAAGGTGTAAATTTTCTCGTTATTTTTTTAATGCCAAATATTTTAAACATACACAACGTAGATTTTTTTAAATATTTTTCTGATAAATATTATGATTTAACTAACATATTCCCTGATTCCGGTTTGACGGCGACTTCTGGGACACCTTGTATAGATGGACACAATGGGCGCGGGCGGTCTTATCGCTAAGAGCGATCTTTTAAATACAACCTTTGGACAAAGCTGCGTTGTCTCACATGCCTGTAATTACACCAACACCGTTCAAAACGGAACACAGAGATGCTGCTTGGCGGAAACTAATATTGCTTATACAGGGTTATTGGTAAAACATTAACAACCTCTTAAGAGGTCATTGTACTCATCATTGTGAACAACTTTTACTATGGGACCAAACCTGAAATCGCGAAAAAAAAAATCAGCTGTTCCCTACATTTTGATGAGTTATACGAACATAAATGTAGGGAACAGCTGTTTTTGTTTTCGCGATTTCAAGTTTCGTCCCATAGTAAAAGTTGCTCATAATGATGAGTACAAAGACCTCTTAAGAGGTGTTAATGTTTTATCAATAATCCTGTATACATAGACACCTTACGGACTTTATCCCTAATACAACATATAAAACATATAATGTAAGACCAACAGTTGAAACTTTTAAAATGATGATGATATTATTTATTTTTCTGACAACAAGGGATGTTGAAAACATTTTTGTTTTTTTTTTTTTTTTACTGACAGATACATGCATTAATGAGAAACAATCTAACACATAATTTAAAAAAAATCTGCCCTCAAATAAATTGTTGTAAGTAATTGAACCCGGTAATTTGGGGAATTTCAATAACGAGAAAAAAAAAACCAGCTCAATATTGGTTTATCAATTCAATGCATTTTCATAGAAATCGAAAATAAACATTATCATGCATATAGAAATCAAATATCAGTTCTCAATATTCTCAAACTAAAAAAAAAAACATCCCTATAACATAATATATGCCTGTATTTCCTTAGGAGTTAAACCCAATAACACATTACACAGACTTGGGAATCGAACCCCAGAACCCACACTCAGCAGTCGCACTTGCAACCACTACACTAGCAGTCTCTCATTCTTAAAAGAGCAATCTTTACGTCATACCCTCCCATCATTTTCCAGACCTTAGTATTAACAACTTACCCTGCACATCCTGCCGATGACTTTCTTTGACACCAGTTGCACGTTGGCTGAAGCTAGGGCCACTGCCGTATCCGCCATTATTTCTATCATTGGGGAGCCGAGGCCTGAGAACGAAAATGATTTGTAAAAAAAATGGTATTTCAATAAAAGACGCCAGCACATCAAGCTACTACAATCTGTCAAATTTCTGTAATAGATTTTTAACTTTATCGCTTTTAGTGTGAAAGCGTAACAATAGTATATTTCATTACAAGTGGAAAGGTTGTCATTGCAAAGAGTTCCGACAAATGTCTACCCGAGCCCAGGCGTAGCCGAAGGCGAGGGTTGACAGTCGGAACAAGTTGCAATGACGGTTTCGCACGTGTACTGAACGACTATTTTTAATACAGTTGCGAAAAAATTAAGCAATTTAATAAAATAATAAAAACACAATAAACTCAACTAACTAATGGCGCCAACCGTAGAATATAAGCAGAGATTTTTTTTTCTTCACCCATTCTGGTAGACAAAGGGAACTATGCCCATACAGCCAAGTCTTCAGTAGAATTTTTTTATTGATATGAAATGAAAATGAAATTTAATGAGATGAAATGAAATGAAACCTAACCTAACTCATTCAATCAAATCATTAAATCTGATATTGAAACAAATTAGTAGCTTCTTTTTAGAAATATACGTATTTGCATGAATCATAAAAACTTCTATGAATTTTTTTAGTAAAAACTTCATGGTTGGTTTTTCTTTTTAATAGACATTATTTTGACAGTTGGGAAAGAGAACGCACGAGTTCGGGAAAGGTAAAAAAAAGCACGAGTATGTAATAGCCCACATCCCGAACGCTATACGTCCCTGCAATACGCCACTTTTTGAGCAACTGTATTAAAAACTTATTTACGCATTTATAATACTAGCAGCGCCCCGCGGTTTGACCCGCATAAGTGTCGATCCCGTGGGAATATCGGGATAAAAACTATCCTATGTCCTTCCCCGGGATGCAATCTATCTCTCTGCCAAATTTTATCGAAATCCGTTCAGTGGTTTAGCCGTGAAAATGTAGTATACAGACAGACAGACCGAATTACTTTCGAATTTATAATATTAGTATGGATGTAAATTTTTCTGATACCAGTAAAGATAAACACTTTGGGATGGTTTCTAAGAATGCTGACCAGAGTTAACGCTCCACTGAATGAAGCATTCAACTGTTTAATAGCTCCTGGGTAAGCAAGTTTGCTACAGTCAGGTACCAGGATGCCATAACTCGGTAGGAGCTTACCTAACATAAGCACCCGGGTATTAAGAAAACGCTAATTATACCATTCGATTCCCTACAAAATGGTTGAGCTGGATGGTGCCGATCCACGCGTCATGTTCGTGAATGGGTGCCGTCGGTTGAGACTGGTCATCTCTTAACTGCCAAGGATCTCTATGCAAACGATTACATCGCTCTATTGCTTCATTTCTCCGAGAAAGAAGAACATTTATTTTTTCCACAGATGTAGCCTAAGGACTGGATAGTGATGGGCTACTTTTTATCCTGATTCCTATGCCATAGAGCATAGACTATCGGAGAGAAGTTTCTAAAAATGCTCACCAGAGTTAACGCTCCTTTGTATGAAGCTATCCAACACCATATCTATGAGTTCAGGCACGTGTCCTATGGAGCCCCATATCTTGGCCTGAACCGACGGGTACATCTCCGTCTCCTCAATGGTCAGCGTGATCAGTTTCTCCAGGATTTGGGCCACTTGCTTCTGGCGACGGGATTCTTCGGAGGGTTTGCAGAATCTGTGGAAGGAATTAGACTAGTTGAGTGCACTCGGGCGTTAATATGAGACACTGAGCTGTAGAAAGAGACACTAGTATAGGTTATGAGTGAGAGAGAAGACGCTCTAAATATGCGTACGTAAATCAGCCTATAATGTGCCCACTGCTGAGACGCAGGCCTCCTCTCAGTGAGAGGGCTAAAAATACGTACTTTTCCTTAAAATCGATGTACAGACGACAGCACATCAAGCTACTCGAAACTGTCAAATTTTCCCGATCAACTTTGAACCTTATACTTTAGCGATAAAGTTGAGAATCTATGAAAGAAATTTGACAGATTGTAATAGGTTGATGTGCTGGCGTCTGTACCATAATATTTATAGTAGGATACTGTGTATTTAATTAATCAAATTAGTATAATATCTGTCGCTCACAATAAAGTGACACTGAAGTGCATGACGACGATTTGACAGTAAAATTAAGTGAGAGTTACTGAAAACTGTCACTTTATTTTGAAAATGTCACCCTACGTGACACGACATAAAGCTCACATTGCTTTGAATCGAGATTGCCTTGTACTGTGTAAGATAGTCATAAACAGGTTAATAGAAAAAAAATTGAATGTTAAAACTTACCTCACTAAATTAGCCAACCACGGTGTCATGTACTCCAGACACAAATGTTTCAGCTCAATAGTTGATCCGCGGAAACCCTAGATAAAATAAACTTTTTAGACATGTGAAAATCGAGAGAAACTTATAACAGAAGATGACATTGAAAAATACATGTTATTTATAGTTACATAAAGTGCAAAGTTGTATAAATATCGTTAGATAAGTATATAAAACGGTCCATTAGGCATCACGAGCATTTAACTATAAGATACTCATAATAAGTTTCATTATTCAATATCATCGGAAAAATCCTCTGTTCTGCGCGCTCCTATAAGTCAGGGCTAATCACATTTCAGTTATAATAAAAACTGAACCGTATTCTACTGTATTAAGGTTTATTTTAAATTAACGAGTTACCTGTATGCATTCTTCTAGGAACTCTAGAGTAAGATGTGGTTCGTTGTGTGCAAGCTTCTCGCTAACTGACTTGATGAATATTGTGTTGTTGGACGGTATGCATAGGCCTGGGAACGAAACATCCAGTTTATTGTATTAAAATAAAAAATGTGTATCATACATACTCAACACATTAAGGGGCACAGGTCGATCGATCAGGTTATATCAGGCCGCGGTTGGTCTGTGGATGGGTGACCATCTTTACATACCGAGACCCCTCCGTGCCTCGGAAAGCACGTTAAGACGTTGGTCCCGGCTGGCATTCGTGGATCTTTGACAGTCGTTACGGGTAGTCAGAAGCCCGAAAGTGACAACCAGTCTTACCAAGGGGTAACGTATTACCCAGTAACTGGGTTGTGGACGTCAGATAGGCAGTCGTTCCATGTAAATTAGTGGTATTTAGCTGCATCCGGTTTGACTGGAAGCCGACCCCAACATGAGAAATGGCTAGGCAGATGATGATACTCAAATTTTCAGACTTATAGCAGTAATTTTTTCAGATATTGTGTTATTTCCAGAACATTTACTTGTTATTTTTGAGACTTTTATTCTGTTTTGAAATATTCTGTGGCTAATTGAAGTTCTTTTAGGCAATTATTTTTATCCGAGACTTGATTTGGTGGAAGAGTCACTCAAGGAAATCTAAAAGAAAAAGCCAGAAGTCCAAAAGTCTGAGCACCAGTCTTACCAAGATGTATCGTGTTACCTAGTTACTGGATTGTGGAGGTCAGTTAAGTAGGCGCTCCACGTAGAATACTGGTATTCACCTACATGCGGTAAGACTGGAAGCCGACCCCAAAATAGTTTGAACAAGCCTAGGCACAGATGATGATGATGATTATAATATGCAAACTTCATTCACTCTTCCTTCTTCGTTCAGGCAATCTCTCTGTGGAATGCGCTCCCGCAGGAAATCAGGATGGCAACCAACCGATTATCCTTTAAAGTTAAGGTTCGCGAGCACATTCACAAGCTGGCAGTATCATCACAGCGGTAATATTTTCTCATTGTATGTCTTATTTCTTTTTATTAAGCTTATTTATGTATATTTATTTGTACTTATATTTATATGTAATTAGGTATATATTATTATCAGTTTTAATAGGTTTATGCGTATCTTTATATTTAAAATATTTATTCCTCAATGTTCATGATTGCACCTACCACTGTTTGTCTCTGCATCACCCAAAGGTTGACTGATAGAAAATGCCTATGGCATTAAGTCCGCCTCTTTACATTTATGTGCTTGAAGTATTAAATAAATAAATATGCTTACCTGAAGTCTCCAACAGCTGTCCCTCGATCTTCAAATGGAAGGTAGCCGTTAGTGCACACAGTTGATTGTACGCCGCCGTTCTAAGATTAGGGTCACAGGACCCCAAGTTTAGTAAAGCCATGTTTAGCAAAGTGCCCGGCACGTCTTTCGGGCGTATCTTTTGATGTACTGTTACTGAGTCCTGTAAGAAAAGCGTCATGAGATATTAATCATTGTAAAATATGGTTTCATTAATTAATATAAATCCGCGGGGTGATTGCGTAACACACTTACATTGGCAATGACCTTGATTTTAACAATTCAAAGACATCTGTTTTTTTTTTTTCAAGACATCTGTTGCGTGATTTACAACTAAACGTAATTACGTGAATACTTTCGTGATTTACTGATGTACGATTATTATCTAACTATCTGGTGTATTGTGTGTCTCTTAGTCTGTTTTTTTTATTTGAAATGGGTTTGCTCTTGACTCTAATCTAGATCAGAGATGACACAGACAAAGTCTACGATGGAGTGAGCTTACCCAGAAGAAGCCTGTTCACTCTTACTTTGAAGAGATTCGGGTTGTATGCATGTTGTATGTTGTATTTGTCTGTGCTAAATAAATGTATTTTCTTTCTTTTTCTTTTATTTACGTTGTCGAGTAGATGGATTACGAAATTTCCTTCAAAAATCCGTTGAATTTTGATTGAAATAGTGTTACTCGATTGGGGTCAGTTGCCTCAATGAGGCGATTATAGCAACTTGATAAAATGTTAAATGAAAAATTTACGCAGTTCTTGTAACAAAACAAATGTGTTTTGAGTTGTTAAATCAGTTCAAACAATCGCCTGGTGAGTCTCTTATCTGACGTAACTGCTACGAGTTTTTGTTTTTCGCTTGAGTGACAACTAACAAGTGCGCTAATCGCCTGGTGAACTTTGCCTCACGACGTTCGAGAAGCTCTGCTCGTGTGAAAAAGCTTTCAGACTAATTTCATACTCACAGGTTGACTAAGCTCCCATCTATTTCGGATATGTATGATAGATTGCACTATATTGTCACAGTCGTTATGAATAAAGCTCAGTGGCGTTGACTCGTTGATTATTGATAGAGAAAACTGGTTGTCATCCACTAGGCAAACCTGGGAACAAAATAATAAAAAGTGATTTTTACTAAAGCACGTTACATGGCCAGAGATCGCACAAGATGGGGAGGTTTGGAAGGTAAAGGGGAAGCCTTTGACCAGTAGGAAGCAGTATAGGCTAAAAAAAAACTGGCCAAGTGCGAGTCGCACACGAAGGGTTCCGTACCACAAGGCAAAAACGCCGAAAAAAATACTGTTTTTAGTATTTGTTGTTATAGCGGCAACAGAAATACATCATCCGTGAAAATATCAACTGTCTAGCTGCAACGGTTCATGAGATACAGCCTGGTGACAGACAGACAGTGGAGTCTTAGTAATAGGGTCCCGCTTTTACCCTTTGGGTACGGAACCGTAAAAACAAAGCCCAAATACAAAGTAGGCGTTGTAGAGCGTTGTCTCTGTTACTCATGCCTGTGTGACGGTCTCTTTCTAAAGCTCGATTTATAATAAAAAATATGTAACAATCGAGGTCAACAATTATCATAACGTGTAAGTAAAATAAAAACGCCTCGTCTTACTAAAATAATTGGTTTGTCAGTTCAGAACATGCATTTTATAAGCTGTTTGAATATTAGTTTTGCAATAACTTTATCTTTTCTTATAATTAAGGTATTTTAACTTACCTCATCAATTTCCGAGGCATAATACACGTCATTTAGTAGAACGGGAAGACCAAGCACTTTGGTCTTCTCCACTGAAGTTATCTGAAGAGCTGTTGGTCCAACCTAGAACAAAAATATCAAAATATTTAGTGGTTTAATGATACTCTATATTTCCGAGTGAAATAGTGCAACAAACACAATTTACATGTCATCTTTAAGATCATGCAATATAACCAGGTGTATTGTGAATCTGGCATTAAACATTTTCATCATCTTTTTTTTTTCACATCAAGAATAAACGAGACGAACTGATTATTAAATAAAAAAGCTTCCCATGGTTGGTAGGCCGAAACAGCAAACTGTCAGTAGACAACAAATTACGGTGTACAAGTCCATCCTGAAACCTATATGGATGTACGGTCTTCAGCTGTGGGGTAGTGCGTGTAACTCCTCCATCAGGCTAATACAGTAACCGGCGATAAATACTGCACATCGACCTTTGGAAAGAGACAATCGGCTAATTTCGGCTTCGTAGAGTGCTATCTCTGTCGCACGAAATACTAACAGTCCGGTATCTATTAGGAGCTGTTAGAACAATTATGATTTGCTTCTTTTGATAATTATTTTTATTCTTTGTATAAAATACACCAATTTCCAAAGGTCGATGTGCAATATTTATCGCCGGGTACTGTACAAAGAATGCAGAACATAATTCTCCGAATAGTCAATAATGTCCCCTGGTAAGTGACTAATTCTGAGATCCACGAACACCTGGAAATGCTCACAGTGAGAGAAGAAATCACTAATATCAAGACTACATACAGGAAACGGCTAGAAGCCCACACCAATACCCTTGCACAACAGCATACAATATCCAGCTATGTTAAACGCCTAAAAAGAAAAGACGTAGAGTGTAGAGAATTTTGAGTAGATGTCCTCGCTGGAGGACACGCTCTGAATGTGAAAGCATGCTTTTTGGCGCAGCCGTGAGGCACAGTTTCTTGCTAATTTCTTACATCGGACTTTGCATTTTTTATTTTTATCTTAGTTTTTATCTGATGTACGACTATTATCTAACTATCTGATGTATTGTGTGTCTCTTAGTCGGTGCTAAATAAATGTATTTTCTTTCTTTCTTTCATGCAACACATCTGCTAAAAGTGAATGCACTGATTGCAGATGCAATAAAAAAAAATAGTCTTCTTTTCTTATTGTATCTTTTCATTGTTTGTCTGAAACAAGAAGAGCCAATAAAATCCCTAGACATGAAACCGGAAGACTTTTTTGCTTTTCAATTTCAAATTTCAATTTCAATTTCAAATCGTTTATTGCAATCCATAATGTAATTACAGGTGGTAAATAAAAAATACTAGACACAATTATGGACCCTACCTTAATAGCAACTTTGGTGTCCTTATGCGACAACTTCAGCGCATTATTGAACACTTTGAGGTCCTCTTCTAGCGCGAGGGTCGCCCCTGGCAGCTTCTGTTGTTCTGCTTCAACGTATTCGCCGAGTCGACTGTGGTTGTCTATGAAGATCAGTTTGCGGTTGCCCTGTGGAAGAAATTGTATTGACATTATCCTACTATCGGGAAGTGGAAAGTACCCTATAGGTTTTGATTCCCTCGCGAATTATGCGACATAAACGGAATATAAATGCCCGTATGTTTTGATTGCGTTGACTTAGAAGGTTGATTTTTTCACTGCTTCTAGGGGTTGCAGACCTGAGTATTTGATATTAATTACAATTTGATAACTCCACGCGTTCCGAAAAAGGGTCTTGACCGACGGACAACGAAATGATCTTATAAGGGTTCAGTTTTTCCTTTTGAAGTGCGGAATCCTAAAAAAAGTTATTTTAAAGGAGATGCACTATCTAACCCGCGAAATTCAAATTTTCTAAAAAAACGTAATAAAATTAGAATTTCGCGGGATACTCTGGTCTTCCCCTTTAAAGCTTATTTTATTAGGAAATGTGTGTGCGTGTGTGTGTGTGTGTGTGCAGATGTAGATAAAAAATAATATCTGCCGCGATACACTACTGATGGATGACGATCAGTAGCGAAGGGTCAATTTTTGTAAGAGGTAAGCCGGAGTGGATATCTTTAATATGATTATATTATCTTATTATAAAATTCTCGTGTCACAATGTTAGTTACTATACTCCTCCGAAACAGCTTGTCTTCTATATAAAATTCTCGTGTCACTATGTTAGTTACCATACTCCTCCGAAACGGCTTGACCGATTCTTGTGAAATTTTGTGTGCATATCGGGTAGGTCTGAGAATCGGCTACTATCTATTTTTTTTTATCGAACTAAAAAAAAAAATCCTCGAAATAATCTATATGGCAAAACAACGCTTGTTGGGTCAGCTAGTTTGTCTATAGAATACTGACTGTGCCATTTTTCAAAGGGAAGCCGGTGGAAATCGAGTTGTATGTAACCTTCGCCACTGATGGGTATGCCTAGTAGGGTAATTATTCAACAAAATAGTCTATGGCACGACCTTTTTGCTAATAGCAACCGGTCTATTCTGTAAGAATCTTACCGTGAAAACTTAGGTGAAGTGAGATTGCAGTGACCTGTCATTACAACAGCAGTGCGATTCTGTAACCATCTCACCGTGAAAACTTAGGTGAAGTGAGCGTGGAGTGAGCTGTCAATAGTGACAATTCCTAGCAAAAACAAACTCACATCACCTAAGTTTTCACGGTGAGATTTTTACAGAATCGACCGGCTGATGCTACTGGAATTGACACTATTGCCAGCTAAAAAAAAAATGGTCAAGAGCGAGCCGGACTCGCGCTCCGAGGATTTCGTACCATCATATAAAAGTGATTGTGAATCCGAGATGTACGCGCTTTATCGCTTACTCATATGGCAGAATTTTATTTTGGAAACCCAATTTATGGACCTACACACTTATAAATGCAGTTTAAACTTACCGCGAGGAAATATCGAAGTGGTTGGGAGCTTGCAAATGGCCTACACCCTCCCGTAGTTGGTTAAAATAACAACTTTATTGTCGACTTACCCTAAGCGGCGCCAGTATAGCCTCATGAAACTTGGTGTACTCGCGCACCCAGCTGTTACAGTTGTATATATAGCACGCGTGTATATTTATATACGCCACCTCGGGCAGCACTGTGAACCATTTTTGCAGGAAATCCGTTCTGAAATTAAGGAGATATTAATAGTTGTCGGTTTGAGGTTATTTGAGGGGTTAAAAGTGGCATAAGTATAATTGTAGGTACATAAATGTGTAATTTGAAGTGTCCACGAATAGATAAATCATTTTCTATATCATAAGTTTTTATTTACCTTGCCTTGTTTGTATGTATGGGTCAAATCTTGGAAGCTTTTACAGGAGAGCGCATAAACGTAATATTGGTCAGCCTATAGAATGTATTTTTTGAATTGGTTAAAGTGACTTACTAGGTTTTAAAATGTCAATCAAATGTGAAAGGTGCACTTACTAGGTATCGATGCTTAAATATATCTCCTTTTATGTAAGTTTAAAACGCTGATGTTTTTTTATTTGGTAGAAACCTTCTAGGTTAGTAAGAAGATGCAATAAAACGATTTTTGTAAAAAGTGTCCCTTACTAGCTTTTGAAATGGGACAGCCCACCGTTTTGAGAGCAGTGGTGATGTAATAATTTACACAAAGTAAAACACTTTTCAGGGTTCGAAGCTACGACCTACAACTCTTTAAGTCGCGGCCACTGGGCCACCACTGCTCCTTACAATGCGAAATGGGTTAATCCCCGTTTGAATTTATGTTTTTTCATAATGACCAGTTTATGCCACTTTTACTCCTCAAATAAATACAGATTATATTTTATACTTAAATATAAAAAGTTGTGTTAGCAACTTAATTCGATTTCTGAAGCCTTTTAAAATGTTTTCAAATCTCATGTCGATTTAATATCTCATCATCATCTGCCTAGCCTTTTTCCAACTATGTTGGGGTCGGCTTCCAGTCTAACCGGATGCAGCTGAATACCAGTATTTTACATGGAGCGACTACCTGTTATTATACATTTATTTGCGGCAAACATAGATTAGATTTCTTTATTTGTTAAACATTTTATACGTACATATAAGAGCATGCAAGATATTACATAGTTTGAGTCCAATCATGTTTAGCCGTAAGTATCGGCGTACAAATATTTCCATAACAATGAAAAGAATTAACAATACTAAAAATCGAAAAATGCAATTACAAAGTTTTAATTTAGAAACTACAAATTAGAAATGATTTTTTTATGTTATAATGTCAAAATTCAATTTAGGGCAAAAACTTTAATGTCAATCAAATACAAGAATAATTTCAAAGTTACCTACTACATGTCTGTCATTAAAAGATTTATGTCGAATTTACAAGATAAATGTCAAAATTACAAGATTAATGTCAAAAATTACAGGAATTATGTCAAAAATTACAGCCGTGGAATAATAGAACACAAATTAGAACAAATTGGGGAAAATATGCGTCAAATCTACGCAGAACGACCGTCGCTCAGCATAATGCTAAGACCCTATACGAGGTAGAGCTCCAGCGCTGGTTTTCAGCGTTTGATCTTTATTAGTTACTAGAGTTATTATTGTCGCAATGACAGGAGTCAGAAACGCATTGTCTCGACGACCCGACGGTAAGTTTCCGCATCTAGTCGGCAGTAAATTCGACTTTACCGAGAGCAAAATTAGCAAGTGTTAGTAATGTGTAATTTGTTAGCAAGTGTTCAGAAGCAATCTTTTTTTTTCTATGCTACATAATGATTAGTACTCCAGCCAAAATTATAGGATACGTTTGAAATTATGATACATTAAAAATATTTTGCCGCTACAGACTCCTAGTGTATGGCCGCGTCATGAAAATGATGACAGCGACAAAGATTTAAATCGTTAGATTCCCCATACAGCGTCAAAAAATAGTCGCGTTTCTGTTTCGCTTTGACACCTCTGACACAATGACGCAGTAAATTGATTTGATTGTCATGGAAATGCTATTTAATAATGTGTGAGCTCTCGTACGCAAAATACGCGCATTGACGTGGAGTAGCGGACACCAGCCCGTATTACTTATTATGTGTGAGCTCACTCTTCTGAATATGGACATGTTCTCGCGTGACTAAGTACTGTGAAACCAAATCTAGCGATTTAAATCTTCGGATTATCACGTAATCAACTTTCTCGGTGACGTCCCGATAACGGCTGCGCACGACAAACCCCCTTAGTTTACATGAAAAAAATATTAATTAAATTACAAAGATATCCCAACAAAGTTACGGAAATATTTTAATCGGCATATTATTTATACATGCTACCGTGTGTACGAGGGACACACGGGCGAACCATACCGTACTCTGGATTTTCAACGCTCAGTTTAGCGCCGAAAGTTGAAAATCCTTCTGTGCACTTTAACAACGCACCGGGATGTGCTCTGTTGAATTTTTAACGCTCGGCTTGACGTCGAGGGTTGAAAATCGAAAGTACAGTAAAAAAAACGTCGATTTAAAAAAAGGGGCCCGTTCGAACATGGGCTTACACCCTCGTAAAGTTTGTCCGGAAGGGCAGTAAGACCCATTATATTTTTTGCATATTTTGTTATATTGTTTTTCTTTTATTTGTGTTTTTTTTTATGCGTCATGTGTACCGCAAATAAACATATTTTCTTTCTCATTTCCATGTTGAATTAGAACTTATTTCGAGTCCAATGTCTTAAATTTAATGTTTAACCTATTTTGGCTGAAAAAGCAAAAGAAACCATGCATTTAGGTTGCGCAAGCGTCCTACCTCACCGCTCATTTACATTAGTCGATATAAAACGACTCTGTAAAACCACGTTATCTACGAGAAGTAAAGGACAAACGAACAAAATGTTACCATAAATTCAGTACATGATCAATCTGCCTTTCTTTTTCCCAACTATGTTGAGGTCAGCTTCCACACCAAAAGAATGCAACTGAATACTAGTGTTTTACATGGAGCGACTGTCTATCTGACATCCACAACCCAGTTACTGGGTAACAAGTTATCCATTGGTGAGACGGGTTGTCAGACTTTTAGACTTCTGACTACCCGTAACGACTGCCAATGATATACTAATGACAGCCGGGACTGACGGCTTAACGTGCTATCCGAAGCACGGAGGAGTCCCGATATATGATCACCACAAACAGACCGCTAAGATTACCGGTTTAAAAATAAAACGACGATAAATTTCTACGCATGGTCAAGAATCATCTACCGAATTTATGGTAACAGTTTGAGCGTCAATGTCTATTAACACCATGTATATCATTTGCGCTAAAAGGGGCATGAAACTAATTGTTTTTTTTTTAATTACAGTTAATTTTTGGGGTAAAACACTGAAGAACTGACTTTTCAATGACCATAGAGTTAAGGTGAGGTGCTAGAGTCAACTAAGGGCGAATTTCACCAATGAAACTGAACGCGGTCAGCACATCTCAACCGCGTTTAAGAGCTGTCAGTTTCACTCCTACCAATATTATAAACGCGAAAGTTTGTGAGGATCGATGGATGGATGGATGTTTGTTTGTTACTTACTCTTTCACGCAAAAACTACTCAACGGATTTTGATGAAACTTTACCGTAATATAGCTTATACATTAGAATAACCCATAGGATACTTTTTATCCCGATATTACCATAGTATTGAGACTTGCTGCTAGTATTATATAACAGGTCCAGTTGAAAACCAGCGTCAGGCACCAGTTGTCTGGCATTTTTGCTGAACTGGGCCTTTTTGGCGCAGCCGTGAGGCACACTTTCCTGCTAATTTCTTACATCAGACTTCGCACTTTTTATTTTTATCTTATTTTTTACCTGATTTACGACTATTATCTAACTATCTGGTGTATTGTGTCTCTTAGTCTGTGCTAAATAAATGTATTTTCTTTCTTTCTAACAATGATGATACTAGATTTTGAATCGGTTTAGATGTGCTGTTCAGTTTCATTGGTGATATTCGCCCTAAGAAGTAAAAGCCGGATAGTCAGTCTGTCCGTTGGTCATAGTAATATCTACAAGGTATAATTATGTTTTAAAAATATGGCAAAAACTATGGGAATGAAAGGTGCTAATAGGGGGTACGGGGGCTAATAGGAACTACTGAAGTCGTTATAAAATATCAAAATATATTCACTCTAATGATCAGAGATCGGAATTGGGTGTGTGAAAATACCTAAAGTTTGCAGCGAGACATAACATAGAGCTGTTACAACCACTTAAGTTAAACGGTTTTGAATTTTACCGGTTTAGTTTCGGTTTTTTGTTTTACATGTTCTTTAACTTTGAAAAACCGAACTATAAACATTAGCACGCTGCTAATACAGTTTTAAATTAATTCTTGTTTTGAACTTTTCCAGTTAAAAAAAAGGAATTAAAACCGCACTAGCATTTTGCAGATATGTAAAATTCTGTGTTTGACCGACAAAGAACAATTAGGACTAAAAAACCGAATTTTAACAGGAAAAGTACTAGACACAAATTAATTTAGAACTGTATTAGCAGCTCGTAAATGTTTAGGTATAGTTCGGTATTTCAAAGGTAAGGTTACATGTAAAACAAAAAAAAACGAAATTAAACCGGTAAAATCCAAAACCGGTTTAACTTAAGCGGTTGTAACAGCTCCATATTATGTTCCGCTGCAAACTTCAGGTATTTTCACACACCCAATTCCGATCTCTGCTAATGATACAAAAGGTTTGCTAAAAGATTTGGTTACAAGGTTTTTTTCGAAAATAACTAATCTATTTTCAGATGCCGTTCAGATGGAGTCATGAATCATTCTTCTTCTCCTTATCCCAATTTACAATGCGCGCCACGAAAGATGAGACTTGACTCCGCCTCCCCCGCTCTTTCCGCCGCCCCTATGACGTCCGGTCCCGTCCCGCACTCAGACCTCATACCGCTAAAGATACCTAAAATCGTGTACTGCGCGTGTCAAGTCTCATCTTTCGTGGCACGCATTGTACAGACGCCAGCACATCAAGTTACTACAACCTGTCAGATTTCTTTAATAGATTTTCAACTTTATCACTAAAGCATAAGGTTCAAAGTTAATTGCGAAAATTTGACAGTTTCGGGTAGGTTGATGTGCTGGCGTCCGTACTTTGGTGTCGGCGCAACATGCTTTTTTCTTCCAAACTCCTCTATCAGTCGTCATCTCGGTAGCCACCCCCTTTCTAACCATATCATCATTCACACAGTCCATCCATCGTTTCTTTGGTCTTCCCCTACTCTTATAGCCATCCACATTCAAAGTCAAAGAATTTATTTCAAATAGGCACATAAAAGGCACTTTTGAACGTCAGAAATTACAACACTCATTCCCAAACGTTTCCTTACGACATTTTCCACAGATATAGTATACCGAATTATGTTTGTGTCTCTTCGAATAATAAATATGTTATCAATTACATTTGTTATAATAGAATACTTCTTGTTCAATTGATTTTTTTCTTTGAATTCAGTGTCAAACCTTTGTGACTAGGACCCAATTGTATCGGTACAAATTTTAACACTTGTAAAGTCAGAAAATATCATAAAATAACTAATCAAAAATATTTTATAAGCATGTGCCCACAAAAGTTGCGAAACATATACATATCTACCTATTTCAACATATTATTATTTAAATTGAAGCTAGTTGCCCATTCCAAAACGTAAAACTCTATTGAGAACTGGTAAGAAGGCTTAGTAACACACTAATATTATAAAGGCAAAAGTTTGTGATGCTCAAAGGGCTGGACCAATTTTGATAAAACGTTGTATGGAGGTAGCTGACACCCTGGATTAACATATAGGCTAATTTTTATCCCGATATTACCACGAGATCGAAACTTATGCGGATGGAACCCCGGAGCGCAGCTAGTTATTACATACATTTTTACCGCCTTACTAATAAACGCTGTATAGCGTCTGTATAGTTACACAACGCTTTGTCTTCTTCTTTCGAAAGTCAATTTACTGACGACTGAAAGAGAGAAATCGGTGTGTAACTATTCATCTGATATAATACGTTTATTAGTAAGGGAGTTAATGTGTAAATTACAAAATGATTCTTCGGACATTTTTAATGAGTTACCGAAGCCTCCTTACAAGTCCTTTCTATTATATCTTTAACCTTTTGACCGCCACACGTTAAAAAATCAAAACCGAGCCCTCGGCGTCAGTCTGTCATGTAGTCGAACCGTGCCGTGCTGGGCACGGTTTGGTTTGTCATCTATACATCACTGCGGCGGTCAAAAGGTTAATGCGTTTCATGTTCAAAATTATTAAAATTTTTAAACATCTGAATTATAGCGGATTATTTAGACATCAACAATCATATTCGTACATTCTTACTTATAACATCTGAATCAAATTGAATTCGATTTCAATAACTGGAAACTTTCAAACAAGACAGCTGAACGACATCGAAAAATCTCAAGCAGCTATTTCAAAAAAGTCCTTATTCTAATTGTGTCTAAAAAAAAAACTAAAATCGACTAATGCAAACGAGCCTAACCTACAAAGTATGATCATCACCTGAACCTGTTGTCAGAGTTGGTGTGCGTGAAGTCCACTATCAGCTCGAAGGGCTGCTGGCAGAACGGCTTGAGGGTCAGGATCACGTGGTAGATCAGCAGGTCGGCGTTCACTTCGCCGATTCTGGTGATGGAAAAAAGTAAATGATGTCCCAAAAATTACATTTTGGGAGATATCTATGATGTTGTGGGTAATTTTTGCGATATTTTGAGACATATTTACGATATTTTGGGACATATTTGTGATATTTTGAGACATATTCATGATATTTCGAGACATGTTTATGATATTAATGAAAAACTGGGCATGTAGTAAAACCTGGTTGTTGTCATACATCTTTAGGGGTTCAAGTTTAACCTTTTCATTCCACGACCAGAACTCAAATCACTCGATTCTTCGAAGACAGCCAATTACTAATGACTTTCAATTGATTCCCAATTGGAACTTTTTTCAAAAAAATAACTCACTTGTATCTCCTCGAAATAAAATAGAAGACAGGATTTCCCAGTTTACTTGTCCCAGCCTGATAGAAAATATTCAAACTCTTGATACTCTTAAATTCCTCCTTCTTATGCATGTTATGTTTGACGATAAACTCCTCGAAGTTCGTGGAAGAGATGTCTATTGACGACCAGCGCGCGTACGAGGAGAAGAGGAGGCTTGATGTGCTGGAAGAGAGACTGAGTAAGAGTCATATTGTTATAGGAGATAAGGGATTGAGAAGAGTCGGGAGGTGGAAGTTGATGTGTGTTTGTTTTTCATAACAAAAAACGTAAATCTAATTTAAAAAATAGGAGTTTCATGAACTACATTTGGTTGTGACGCGCTCCCTCGCAAGTTGGTACGGTCTCACGGCATTCTTCTTTACCATTTGATTTAAAAAAAAAGACTAGACTCGTTGGTCCAGTGGTTGCAAGCGCTACTGCTGAGCGTGAGGTCCTGGGTTCGATACCCGCATCGAGCAACGAGTATTTTTTTTTTTAACTTTGCCCCACTCTAGGAATTACTCCTGTATCGTGGGTGCGTTTACAAACATTTAAATTCACATACACAAACAGCCAGACCCGGAACAACTACCTGTAGGCAATACAAATATTTGTTCCGTGCGAGAATCGAACCCGCGACACGCAGCGCAGCAGTCGATCGCTCAGCCACTGCGCCAACCGTGTCGTCAGTAGTAATTGGGTTTTTCCATCAGGAATTTCTCGGTAGCAGCCCGCAGTCTTGACTTTTGCCCGGTTGACGACAATAGGCTCGCTTCCTAATACATGGGACTTAAACATAACTGAAGAAATGTGAGTGTACCATCGGTGTACAGACGCCAGCACATCAAGCTACCCGAAACTGTCAAATTTTGCCAATCGACTTTGAACCTTATGCTTTAGCAACAAAGTTGAAAATCTATTAAAGAAATTTGACAGATTGTAGTAGCTTGATGTGCTGGCATCTGTACCATAGGTGCACCTCTGCCTAACCGTACGGGGCTTTTTTTTTTCAAGACGCGATTTCAAAACCCACCCGTGTTCCTTCCTAACCGTTCGGGGCTTAGGCGTGATGTTATGTTATAAAAAAAATACTTACGATTCTATCGGCTTATGTTCCGGTGGTCCCAAATATGCGAGAAGCGTTGCCATCTGAAAATAATGAATGTATTTAATTTACTAAGCAGGCAGTGTGTGTTTGTAAAATCCAGACAGATTAGGAGCTATTTCTTACATACTAACTGACTCTACAGACATTATCCTGTCCAATAATTACAGAAATCCCATAGAAAAAAAAAGCTCTTTCTGTTTTCCAGTTTTTTTCTTCCTGTAAACCTTATTCAGACTGTAGCGGGAAACTTAGAGGATCCTCCGACTACGTTACGTGACGTCATGTGTGAAGCTTAGTTCGAATGTGGCGTTGTAAATGTTCATGCGTCTCCACAGTAGCACAGAGCGAGCTACGCCGTAGCACAGTGAATTACGCCGTAGCACGCAGTAGCACAGAGCGAGCTACGCCGTAGCACTGAACGAGCTACGCCGTAGCTCAGAGCGCGCTACGGCGTAGCACAGTACTACAGCGCAGCTTAGCAAAAACGAAGTAACAAACTAAGGACCGATGACCTAGTCTTTTAACAGTTATTTACCGCTGACAGCAGCAAGCCAATAGCAACCTTATTACAATAACCATAAAACTCACTGTGATTTTGACAGACCTATCAATGGCAGCAACAGTACAACTCCATTAAAACGATATTATTCTGTGATATTAAAGATCACAGATTTTGAACTGTGAAAGGACTATGGTGAAGGTCGCTGGAATCCGCAGTACAGGACCAGTCGTGGCGAGTCTTTGCAGAAGCCTATACCCAGCCGTATTTCAGCCTTATCAAGCCCTACCTTGTCGAAGGGCCTCCTGCCGACCGCCTTATGGTCGCGGCTGCAGGACAGGTAGTCTCCGATCCTCTCCTGATGGTTCCACAGCAGCCTGTGCAGCGCCACCACGTTAGCGTCGCTGATGAACGACAGGTTGTGGGAGGTCTGGTCTACTGACTCGCAGTCTGAGGCTATTTGGATGAAGAATCTGGGGACAGGGGGGGGTTGAAATTAGTTTTATAGATAAAAAAACAATGAATGACGTAAGAGGGGGGGGGGGGTAATAATGTTGTCGCTACCTACGCAGGGACATACAAAATCTGCGTTCGATGCGATGTTCTTGGTATCAGCAAATCCCTGATCCGCTATGACACATTTCAAAGTCAGCTTTTATGCAAAGGTGTAGGATACGCCCAATGTCTACTTTATGGAAACATAATCTGCATTCGCGTTTTATTTCCCAAAAATGTAAACAGATATGAGTTTATGGAAAAATAACTTTAAATCCTACACAATAAAGTTCAGTTTACGCTAAAACTTCAAACATTTTTGTAACTTTATCAATAGCGCTAGTCACTCTGAAATCAACTTTATAACCATTAAAATAAAGTTGATATTTGTTTAACTTGAAATAATATTAATTTGAAACATAAGTTTGAATAGACTTTACATACATAAACTCAAGTTTTCTTCCCATGAGGGTAGGCAGAAACTACAGAACGCCCCCTCCTACGATCCTTACATACTCCTTTAGCCTCGTTAACGTTAATATATCTAGTCACACACGCACACCTAAACTTTTTTATCGAAAGTACTCATTCTTTTTCAATGAAAGTGTCCTGAATCGCTCCAAAACCGTCTAGAATAATGCCTTTACGCCTGATACGCCTTTTTTATTACCAGGGGGCCTAAAAAGGCCACTTTGGCAGAATCATAAAAGGATAACATTATGAATCATAATATGGCGAAGACAGTCCGAGTTTTTCTTTTTTCGCTGCACTACGTAGGTATAATCAAAGAGATTGGGATTGGATTTGGATTGGATTGATGGCTATTTTAGCACAGACAAAAAAAATAACTGAAAATTCCTTCACCAATGGGATTTGATACGATTAACTTAACAGATAACTGCAATGTCCATTATGATTCATAATGTTATCCTTTTATGATTCTGTCAAAGTGGCCTTTGTAGGCCCCGAGATCTCGAAGGCCAGAGTTCCAGCAGTAGAAACACAATCTGATTATGTTAGTAAGTGACTCACTTGCGTCCCGCCTCAAAGTGAGCCCTCAGGAAGTGGTTGAAGGGCAGCATGTGCTGCTCTTTGGAGAATTCCACGTGGTTGGCGATGTTCTGCAGGATCTTGGACATCAGCATCAGGCCGCGCTTCACGTGCGAAGGGACTGGACGGTTGACTATGCCCATTTCTTGGGGAGACACTGAGGGAGAGAAAAGTTAATGTTCTGGTCACAACAAAAAAAAAAACCAACCCGCACTGGACCCGCGTGGTGGATTACGGCCCATTCCCTCTCACAGAGAGGAAGGCCTGTGTCCCAGCACTGGGAACAGTATAGGCTGATCACTTAATAAAAAAAAACAACTTCAATAACTCTAAACAAGATAAAAAAAAATCGAAGAAATGACATCTATCAACCCGCACTGGGCCCGCGTGGTGGATTACAGCCCACTCTTTCTCGTAGAGAAGAGGCCCACGTCGTCCCAGCAGTGGGAACATTAGGGTGCGTTTCCACTGAAGAGGAGCTGGGCGGAGCGGAGCGGAGACGTGCAGAAATCGTCCAATCATAAACGAGACGAGTGACGCGCTGAGGATTTCAACCATTGTGATTGGTCGATTCCTGTACGTCTCCGCTCTGCTCCGCACAGCTCCGCTTCAGTGGAAATGCACGCTTATAGGGAAAATTTATCTCGGATAACATAATCATGTAATCCGAGATAAATTTTAAGATTTCCGCTGTAACTGGATTCCCATGTTTAAAACTGTTAACAGTTTAAACTTTTAACAGTTTATTTCGAATCCCTGTCACAGACAGATTGACAACGAGGAAAAATTGAGAGTTGTTGAGACGTAAAAGAAAGTTTATGGGCGGTACCTTTTTATAGCAGATATAGTTTTAATTTTCTAGAAATTGTTTTGTTCCTTTAGTAGTTAAATCGGTCTAAACCCCTATATGTCAGGTTTATTTATTAAGAGTAAACTAGTTGCGAGCTCGAACTCACTGGTGGTCATGGCCAAAACGCAAGCTGTCGCACCTGGTATGGGAGCAGGACAGCGTAGGCCTGTCAACCTGGTACTTGATAAAATAAAAAATGGTCTACAGATCTAAAGTCTCAAGGCCTACAGAGTCCTCACATTTACAAAATAAGAATCTATCAAATGGATAAATAAAATATAAAAACCTACTTAACAAAAACCAATACATACCAATAGCTGGGTTGATGAACCTCAAGAACAGCACAGTGCCGACAGCGCCCACACTTGTCTGCGGGAATTGCGCGAACCTCTTGCTTAGGACCTGCGCAAAAAGCTAGTATTCGTTACGTTAAAACATGTTCAAGTTAGTAAGGGTGAGAATTGAAAATACACCTAAAAAAACTATTCCACTCTGTACAGTCAACAACATCTTCGGTATCATCAGATATAGGCTTTTCCAATATTTGATTGTATTAAAAATATATATGGAATATTGATCGAACTGGTATAATTCTAGAAGATTATTTTTAAGCGATTTCACAACTTAAGAGGAAATGCGGTCGGAGAGACTTTTGAAAAATGCTAAGTAAAAAGATTCGAGGTTTGGCTCTCGCCTATTTTCTCCTCCAATATTGGACCAATTAAAAAGATATTTCATAAACTGAATAAGAAGGATATATATTTTAGTAGAGTATTATTTTATTGTGTATGTGTGATTATTATATCAATTTTATGTTTTCTAGTGTAATTTAATAACAGAATGGACTTTGAAAATAAATGAATTGTATATCCTGTGTCCCTATGTTTTTCTTTTTTCATTAATAGTTGTCAAATTTGTACACTATTAGGCCTCTGTTGACAGCGATTTAAATCGGCATTTTTTTAGGGGGTCCTAGTGCTTATAAAAATAATGTTTCATCAAAAAGGAAAACATAGGGACATACAAGTAGTTACTATTTATTATTCTGTAAAAAATCATTGCTTTATGGTCATTAACCAGACTAAAAACAGGCGAGAGCGTTTCTATGGAGAAACGACCACCCGCATTTCCTCTAGAAAACACGAAATAAGGTCCTGATTCTCTCGCACACAAAGAGTTCCGCGCCAAAAGGCCGCCATGACCGAAATACGGTCTGGACGACTGTATTTTAGAACAGACTAGACACCTCTGACTAATCCCTTACGAAATACAAGCGTGATGTTATTTATTTATTTTTACCGAGACCCCTCCGTGCTTCGGAAAGCACGTTAAGCCGTTGTTCCCGGCTGTCATTCGTGGATCTCTGACAGTCGTTACGGGTACTCAGAAGCCCGAAAGTCTGACAATCAGTCTTACCAAGAAGAATAGAATAGGAATACTCTTTATTATGTACACCATATAATTACAGACATAAAGAAGAAGAAGAAGAAGAAGGTATCGTATTACCCAGTAACTGGGTTGCGGTGGTCAGATAGGCAGTCACTCTATGTAAAATACTGGTATTCAGCTGCATCCGGTTAGACTGGAAGCCGACCCCAACGTTGTTGAGAAAAGGCTAGGCAGGTGATGATGATGATGATTTTTAAAGAAGGCTAACAAACCAATAACGTAAAGAACGGAATATTAAAAATAACAAGCCTCCACATATAGTTAAGGAAAAAGTCGATAAAAAGAAAGTACATACAATTTAATAATAAAAGAGAGTATTAGATAACTTAACTATCCTTGAAAAATGACTGTGCCAAAAGCCGTGTTAAAGTCATAGTACACGTATCAAACCGTAAAGGGATCGTCGCCGTATCAACTCGAGCCGTTCAGTATTCTTTGTATGAAACTCCCTACTGCAACACACACTAATCGGAATCGTAACGTAATCGCCTCGCCTCGGGACAAGCTCACGAACCGCGGTGCGGTGCGTTACGGCCCGTCGTCCCCACGCTTACGTCTCTCCGTACCCGAGCTTACGTCTCTTCGCCCCCCCTTGCCCCTCTCCCCCCTCCGGCCTGCCTGCTGCACCATCAACCAGCGGTCGGCGAGCCGTAAGCGCGGCGTCGCCTAGCCGTAGCCGAGTCGACGTATCGGAGCTTCTGATCCGCTTTGGTTACGTGCTTACGTTAGGTTGACGCCTGTTTGACGGCGAGGCGAAAGGCGATACGGTGCCGATCCCTTTCCAATTTGATACGTGTGCTATGACTTTATAGGTCGCCACACTGGTAAAGAACAAGTCAATATTAAGGTCCCTAGGAAGTATATTGAAACTAAGTGCACTTCTTTTTGAGAAAACATTCCGCCTATAATGAATAATTGCGAGAGGTACATTTAATATTGGCTGCTAACGTAATCCCATCAGATTCGTGCGTGATGACAGATTAGCAACGTGTTATGTTATAGTAGATTGTTGCATCGAGAGCAAAGTGAGTTATTAATGCAAGAGTGTTGTGTTAATTTAGTGGCCTCGCCTTTAGCAAGATACGTAATCTACTTTTCTTTCAACTACCAATCTACCTACCATGATAAAATATACCTACTCAAAATAAAAACTCAAGTTAATGAGAACAAAGTTTTCCTAAGCTTTTGATAATTTATCCCGCGACTTTTGCGGCAAAAGGTTATTAACAATTTCATTTGTAGCTGTTTTTATACTTTCTGGAGTTGCATTCATATCGCTATCGCTATTTCCATTTTTAAATCTTTTCGTGCTAAATATGATGTATCAGTTTTACAATGGTACAAAATGCGCGCCATTCGTTTTTTTTTTTTCACTGAGTCAGTTTTATTCAGCCGATTTTTATTTTCAGTCAGTATCTTTTTGATATAATGCATACATTTTATATTAAACTTAATAATGGGAGACATTAAATCTCTGTGGTAAATTTATATCTAAATAAAAAACAGTGCATTAATGAAAAACTGTGCAACCATGAGATTTCATACAACATTTCTGCAGTTTTGTTTCTAAGAAAAAAAAATACGTCCTTTGTGATCGGTTTTGTAGTGATTAATGATAACATTATTACGTAGTTGAAAGAAAAAGTAAGTTATGTAACGAGAGTTATGTTCATATTACTAACCTGATATAAACAATGACACATGCTCCGCAGTTGTGGTGGGAACTTCTCTGCTGACCCAACTATTCTGTCGAAGACTTCCTTCGTTAGGTCTATTAAGTTAGACCTGTTCATCTCTATGTCTTGGTTTGGGTCCAGCCTGTGTCAAGGAAAGAAGAAAATATACGATTAGTTTTGAACATGAATGAAGTGGTCAATTTGACGACACGGTTGGCGCAGTGGTTAAGCGATTGACTGCTGCGCTGCGTGTCGCGGGTTCGATCCCCGCACGGAACAAATATTTATATGACCTACAAGTAGTTGTACCGGGTCTGGCTGTTTGTGTATGTGAGTTTTTAAATGTTTGTAAACGCACCCACAATACAGGAGAAATTCCTAGTGTGGGGAAATGTTTAAAAACAAAAAAAAAATTAAAGTCTATTCAAAATTTATGTTTCCAATTGATGTTATTTCAAGTTAAACAAACATCAACTTTATTTTAATGGGAATTAAGAGATAGGCAGTCGCTCCGTGTAAAATACTGGTATTCAGCTGCATCCGGTTAGACTGGAAGCCGACCCCAACATAGTTGGGAAAAGGCTAGGCAGATGATAACGATATTAGTAGGGGGGTTCGGCATTAGTATTGATAATGTTGTCATTTTTTGTTGTATTGTCGTCTCCACAAGGTTGAACAGACGCAACGAGAAGTCTCGAATGCTGGGATAGAACAATGCCTACCTGGCTGGATCTACTTCGAAACTGATATCACTTCGCTCATCAGCCTGGTCGAGGAGTGCAGTGATGAGAGGTTCAAGCAGGTTCTGAAGGTATATGTAGCCGTAGATCTTGAAGCAGAACGCCATAATCTTGCTGCCTAAGGAGTTGCCTCGGAAGAGGGTTTGCATGCAGTCGGAGACCTGGTGAAGGTAAAGGAATGATGTAGCAGAAAATATTTTGAATTTGTTACAGACATTTTGTGAGGCATATTATACGCTAAGTAATAAAAGCCGCACGGGTCGATTGATCAGGTTAAGCTACGCTTGCCGCGGTTAGTCCGTGGATGGGTGACCATCTTCATATACCAAGACCCCTTCGTGCCTCGAAAAGCACGTTAAGCCGTTGGTCCCGGCTGTCATTCGTGGATCTTTGACAGTCGTTACGGGTCGTCAGAAGCCCGAAAGTCTGACAACCAATCTTACCAAGGGGCATTGTATTACCCAGTAACTGGGTTGTGGAGGTCAGATAGACAGTCGCTCCATGTAAAATACTGGTATTTAGCTGCACCCGGTTAGACTGGAAGTCGACCCTAACATAGTTGGGAAAAGGTTAGGCAGGTGATGATAATAATTAGTCTAGTTTCCAGATTTTTCTTAACTGTCAAAATCAATGTGATCTTTATTGCCATTGCAATATAGTTGCTATTGGGTTACTGCTGTCCGAGCTAAAATAACTGTAAAAGGACTTTAGGAAAAGAAAAATACCAACGGGAATTGCCTCTTAGATTAAACCAAATCAGTGTGGAATGCTTACCTCAACTTCCCTATAGAAAATGTTCCACAGTAGCGGCGCTAACAGATGTTTCGCGTCGAATAGCGTGACGAACACGCGAGCCAGCTCGTCCATCTGCGATGTGCTCACCACGTTAGCTAGAGCCATTGCTATGGGTAGCTCGCCCTGTGGACAAAAATATAGGGAGTTAGAAAAAACAACGCGCCGCGTTTAGCAATAAAATCGAACATGGCTCGTTAACAAAAGACTTATTTTTGACGTGCACTCGATAAATGCAAAAACTACACAAGATTATAATTCGAGCTCCTTTTTTGAAAAGCGTTTGTTTCAGATGTTATATTTAAAGGTGCGATTCCACCAGTGTGCTGAACTGTGCGGAACTGTAAATAAAGTTTAAAATCTATTAAAGAAATTTGACAGATTGTAGTAGCTTGATGTGTTGGCGTCTGTACAACCAAAAAGTAAATAATAAAAACGTTTTGCAAAAAAAAAAAAAACAACCTACTTCCAAAAAAAGAGGTTTATCATATTGTTTACGTACGTCCCTCTTAGTAATCTCTTACATTATTTACCTTATCAGAGATCATAGTGACGAGCTGCACGAGTTGCTCGAATCTATCAGCGAGCACCGTCTCCGCCAGGGTGTCGAACTCTGTGCCTTGCTGGAGTATCTTTGTGAGGACTTCCATGAATGCTGCACGGGTTTGGAGGTCGCGATGGTAGCCTAGGTCTGTGGGAGAAAGAAAGGTAGATTATTTATTAAGAAAAGGCTGAACCGCCGTTGTTGAAAGGCTGAAAAGCCGTTGCTGAAAGGCTGAAAAGCCGTTGGCCCGGCTGTCATTCGTGGATGTTTGACAGTCGTTACGGGTAGTCAGAAGCCCGAAAATCTGACAACCAATCTTACCAAGAGGTATCGAGTTACCCAGTGAGTTCTGGAGGTCAGATAGGCTGCATCCGATTTGACTGGAAACCACACCCAACATAGTTGGGAGAAGTCTAGGTAGATGATGATAATGAAGCTGAAAAATCCTTAAGAATCGCTAGTAGACTTGTGGCGGTATCTACAACGCCACATGCGAACAACGCGTCATACTGACGTCACGCAAAATCCTGCATCGCGCAAGCAGAGTTTGCCGCGCAACTAGCATACATGAATCATCGGGCAGTTGCCCGCCAGACACGACACCCGTCTGGTCGGAGGATCCTCCCTTTTCTATGGAGGATGAGGGAACTTTACACTCTGTCCTCATACCTCTATAAACACTTTCCACCAGACTAAGAATGATCGCTCGCTCTTTGGCATATTTTCTTTCTTACCTCACAGTACGCGAGAATTGGAACGGCAAGGTTTGATTTAGACCTAAATTTCCAGTCTGCTTTGCTGGTATTTCATTGACACGCACTTAATAAAATAACAGCAGCTTTTTTTCTTTTTTTTTAATACTAAATGGTCCCCGCTCTTGACCCCGATCACGCCTGATGGAAAGCGATAGATGAGGTCTATGATAGAACGAGCGTGCCCAGAAGATGCCTGTTCACTCTTGCTTTTGATAGATAAACAAAAACATACCGGGGGTAAATAGTTGAAGTACTAATAGCATTTGTAGGGCAGTTGATGTGCAGTTAAAAGTGTCGGTAAATTGTTACGCCTTGCATGACACAAAAAAAAAACCCGACTGCGGTAAAAAATTAAGTCATAAAAAACTGAAAAGCTAAAAACAAACCCATTTTAAATTAAATAAAAGTTGGAAACAGGCGGGACTCATTTGAATTGAGTTTGAAAATAGAATAAAAATATAATAGGTGCTTGCTATCCGATATGTCAGTGAGTGATGGCAAAGTATCATGTTTGTGTTTTGTTTTCACTTCTGTCGGCACTCCCGGAGTGCCACTGTTTTTTTTTTAATTTTTTACTCTGTCCGTTACCATACAGATTGTGCTTCGGTGTCCCTGCCACTGAGACTAGCTATCGACGCAAGAGATATTTATAGTACACAAGTGTGTGCGTAAATGCACTCTTTCTTCCCTCACTCTCATAGCGTAGTTCTTGCGTCTTATACTGATTTGCTATGAAAGTGTAAGGTAATCTCCAGAATATATTTTACATACCAATGCTGTGCATGAGCCCCGAGTCGATGTTGGCGCTGAGTAGGTTGGACATGGCCTGTATAGTAGCGTTTCGGAGCGTCTCCAGGCGACCAGGACCTTCGGCCATTTCTACTTCGTTGCAATCGTTGAGGAGATTCATGAAGAGAGTGAAGTATCTGAGAAAGAAGATGAAGAATTACTTTCAGGGGAAATTGAAACTGGATGGGTGACCATTCATTTCGTACAGAGAGGTCTCCGTGCCTCGGAAAGTACGTTAAGAGGATGCATTTAAAATTTTGGCAAGAACATTATCAATATTTTAGTTCTCTAGAGAGCGATATTTCATACTTTCATTCCAAACTTTCATTGACACACTAATTAATACACAATAAATATTTGATAGCTGCTGGCGACGTTCCCAACTTTACGAACTTTCCCAACTTTATGACTCTTAAGCCATTGGTCCCGGCTTTTTTTAGTAGATCTTTAACTGTCATTACGGAAGTAGCCAGAAAGCCAAATAGTCTGATAACCAGTCTTACCAAGGGGTATCGCAGTAACTGGGTCGTGGAGGTCAGATATGCAAACTCTCCATGAAATATACTGGCACACAACTGCATTCCGTTAGACGGCGAGCTGACCCCAACATAATTGGGAAAAGGCTCGACAGATGGTGATGATAACTTGTCAATGTTACTTACTTGAGAAACAGCTGACTCTTAGCTTCCATTAGATCTCCTCTATCTGACTCTTCAGGTTGTAAAGGCAGACCCTTTAATAATGACGCTACTGCTTCCATGCACGCTTGATCTAATTCTCGACAGCAGACCAAGTATCTAGGAGTAAAAGTATAAACACAAATTCAAAAATAAGAAAATAATGTTTTCAAAGTATTCCAAGAATTCAGTATCTTTGGTTTGGATTGATGTAATTATTGGCAGTGATCCTCAGATCTAGTATTTAATACGAAATTCTTCGAATTTATTCTTGCAAAACCCGATCCAGAATTCATTGCATTTAATATTGTATTTTGGAATCTCAAAACAAAGCCGGTGCGATTTAATTGCCTGTCATATAATAAGAGAAGGAGATGTAAAATATGAACTCGTCTTCTTGAATCAAATGATTTAAATGAGGGTATTTTGAAATGACGTTCGCTAGGTGGCAGCACTGACACGTCAGGTCCAAGCATCTGTCAGAGCCTATATTTTCTTTAGTCATGACTGAATGATGAACGAATGAATGAATCGAATGATGAACGTCATCATATATTTTGTATTCATTGTCGAAATGGAAGACCTCTTGTCAAAGTGGTGCCAACTGGTGTCGTAAATTTTCACGAAAACCCCCATTGCTTGCATTTACAAAGTTATTATTCTTTCGTTTACAGACTTATTATCTTGCGACGCGTACAGTTATGCGCGTGAGTCGCAGTCGTCGTGTCGAGTGTTGCGTCGCCGCACGCGTCCGGTTTTTAAGTCGATCGTAATTGTGTTGCACACGATGGCGTGCACAATTAGTTACAGCAACAATAAAAGTTGCGCCGTCAAAACATTGTTTAAACGATGCAAGTCATGTGTTGCTTCAATTTTATTATGTGCCACGGGGAAGACACTGGCATCTTGTGAATGGGACTATATTTTGAGATTGCAAATAAGGAAGATTATAATGTTGTTTCGGATCGGATTTGAGATCTGGAAGCAAATTTCTAAAGGGCTAGTCATATTTAAATATTCTCTTTAATTAAGGGCTGATTGTTCAATCGACCGATAATTTTTATTCGTAGAATAAAATTGACGTCTGACAGTTTTTGTATGGAAGAACTGTCAAAAATTCAAAATTATTCCCCAGATAAAGTTATCTAGCGTTGGAAAAATCAGCCCTAAGATAAATTAAAATCGCACATTTAAAAAAAGCAGGTCAATTGCCTTGTGAAACCCCCCTTTTAGAGTTCGGTTACAAAATATATAAATCAACTGACCTGGTGATTGAAGATGCATCAGCTCGCAATGGCGGCGCTATCTGATGACTGGTACCTAGGACCCAATCTGTAACGTACTCCACCATTTTGTTGCGGAACTTCATTTCCTGTACCAGAGAAAACATTATTTATATTTCCATAGCATTGTTTTATAAGCATTCTGCATAGCCAGTAGCAGCCCTAGGGCGGTGCGAGCGGTGTGACGGCCCCGGGTGCCGCCATGGGAGAGCCTCGCGATCGGCTTTAATAGTAGATTGTTGCATCGAGCGCAAAGTGAGTTATTAATGCACGAGTGTTATGTTGGTACCTGAGCGCAGGCGAGGGCACTAAATTAACACGAGTGCATTAATTACTCACTTTAGCAAGGTGCGTAATCTACTTTTCTTTCAACTTCTACCTACCGTGACAAGGCTCAAAATAAAAACTCAAGTTAATGAGAACAAAGTTGTCATAAGCTTTTAAATATTTATCCCGCGACTTTTGCGGCAAAAGGTTTTCATTTGCAGCTGTTTTTATACTTTCTGGAGTTGAATTCAAATCGCTATCGCTGTCTATGTATATTTTTTAAAATTTTTCTTGCTAAATATGAAGTATCAACATTTTACAATGGTATAAAATGCGCGCCATTCGTTTTATTCAGCCGATTTTTATTTTCAGCTAGTATATTTTTGATTTATTGCGTACTTGTATGATAGAGGTCAGTGTCTAATGAGACATTAAACCTCTGTGGTAAATTTATATCTAAATATAAAACAGTGCATTCATGAAAAACTGTGTAACCATGAGATTGCATATAACATTTCAGCACTGTTTTGGTTCTAAGCAAAAAATACGTCCTTTGTTATCGGTTTTGTAGTGATTAATGATAACAGTACACTACGTAGTTGAAAGAAAAGTAAGTTACTATCATCAATGACTGGTCACCAGTCATTGATGATAGATAGTATCTTTATATACGGTTTTATATTTAATTATTTTTTTTACTTTTTTGTCTATCTGTTTGTTTATTCCGGCTAATCTCTGAAACAGCTGGAGCGATTTTGATGAAATTTGGTATGCGAATACTTTGAACCCAAGGCAAGGACATACTACTACATACTACTAATTATCGATATATCACGCGGGTGAAGCTACGGGAGTGTGCAAGAATAGAATAGAATAGAATAGAATACTCTTTATTATGTACAGACGCACATCAAGCTACTACAATCTGTCAAATTTCTTTATTAGATTTTCTACTTTATTGCTAAAGCATAAGGTTCAAAGTTGATTGGGAAAATTTGACAGTTTCGGGTAGCTTGATGTGCTGGCGTCTGTACATTATATAAATTACAGAGATATAAAAGTAAGTAAGTAAGTAGTAGTAGTAAGTAGTTAGTAAGTAAGTAGTAGTAGTAAGTAGTTAGTAAGTAAGTAGTAGTAGTAAGTAGTTAGTAAATAAGTTTATATATTATATAGGCGAGATATTTTTACATAATTTAAATTTAACAAACCTGTCTAAAAGCTAGATCATCTCTCCTCCTCATCATGGCTTCAACAACTTGACAGAGCTTGGTCTTGATGTGAACTGACAACACTGTCATATCCAGATGACGTACGTATCTGTAACAAAAAAAAGCAATTGGACCATCACTGTCTCTACTCTACCACACACGGTGTGATTTATATATTTAGTTGTCTACATCCTCTCAAAGCGTGATATTACCGGAGATTTGATGTCGGTTTCAGAGTAATAGTGGTTCAGAATGACGGGTTGCAATACACCCGTTGGGGCTGATTTTTCAATCATCTGAAACTTTATACGAGGAATAATTTTGAAATTTTGACAGTTATTTTGTAGCGGTATCTACAACGCCATATGCGAACAACGCGTCATACTGACGTCACGCAAAATCCTGCATCTCGCAAGCAGAGTTTACCGCGCAACTAGCATACATGAATCATCGGGCAGTTGCCCGCCAGACACGACACCCGTCTAGTTGGAGGATCTTCCCCTTTTCTATAGAGTATGAGTGTACTTTGCACCCTGTTTCTCATACCTCTATAATTTCATACAAAAACTGTCAAATGACAATTTTATTCCTCGAATAAAAGTTATCTGGCAATGGAAGAATGAGCCCTTTTTTTTTTTTTTCAGGATCGGAAATCATCAAATGACTCCTCCCGCTCTGGGTGGAGCGGAAGGGAGTGTCAGACTCTTACTGACTAAAACCCACCCGTGTTCCTTCCTTAGCCCTTTATGTTCCGGGCCAGCGGTAACCCTTTCGGACAATCCCGCTGACCCGGCAGGCTTCGGCCCTGACGGGCCCCTTCCATTAATGCTGACATCTCTTTGAGGCGCGCGTGGAACACGTACGCGCCGTCCGGCACGGGCCTGGACACCCTTAGGGACCCTTAGGGACAGCTATCTTATTCACCACCCTGGACCGGATGTCAAGTCAGGTAGTGATTTTGAGTTCTGGTCTGGTTGGTTCTGGTAAGTTTATGTGTTTTGCTTGTAAGATGAGGGAATGTAAACGAATCCTCAATTATGGGGAAAAAATGTGAAACAAAATAAAACAACGGAAACAAATAATAATATCTTACCTGACTATAGACAACATTAGAGTTTCAATAGAAGTAGTGCTAAGATGTTCATTGGGCTGACCACTCTTCTTGATATCTAGTATACTCTTCATTATAAAGATTGTGTGCTCCACAAATTGTGTGTTTATGTCTGTTAACATTACCTGTGAAAGAAGACCATATTACAGATTTAGCACTGCAAGCGTGATGTTTTTGAATATTGTTCACGCACGAACGAGAGCGGGGAGGGGAGGCGCGGGACGTATGGTGCCACGGCAGACGAGAGCGGGGAGGGGAGGCGCGGAACGTATGGTGCCACGGCAGACGAGAGCGGGGAGGGGAGGCGCGGAACGTATGGTGCCACGGCAGACGAGAGCGGGGAGGGGAGGCGCGGGACATATGGTGCCACGGCAGGCGAGAGCGGGGAAGGGAGGCGCGGGACGTATGGTGCTACGGCAGACGAGAGCGGGGAGGGGAGGGGCGGGACGTATAGTGCCACGGCAGACGAGAGCGGGGAGGGGAGGCGCGAGACGTATGGTGCCACGGCAGACGAGAGCGGGGAGGGGAGGCGCGGGCCGTATGGTGCCACGGCAGATGAACGCGCTAGCAATTTGAGGCATATGATACGCCTCTAGTTTCATGCCTAATTTCCTACTAAATGTTACAATTAATGCGAAAGTTTGTTTGTTTATTCGTCTTTCACGCTGCAACGGAGCGACGGATTGACTTGATTTCTAGCAGAAAGTTTATGGGCCGGAAAGGCGGAGTGACAGAGACTATATTTTATCCAGGAAAATTGAACTGGTTCCGTGGTAGTCCATGGGCGAAAAGCCTTAGGTAAGAGCTATCTACTATGCAGAGTAAATTTAATTACTTGGCGAAACTTCACAGCTCCATGAAGTTTCGCTAACTAATTTATTCTTGTCTAACTTACTTGTTGCTGTTGATCGAAGAACTTGTCAATGATGGCCTTGATCTGATCGAACAGTATCGGGTAGAGCGCAGGAGACATCTCGTGTCCTACCAGCTCTTTGACGTGAGTTTGTATTTGTTGGCCGAAGCGTTCGTTGCTGCAGAGAAGGAGCCGTAGGAGTTGGCCGATAAATCTGTGGGAGAGGATTTTTTGATAGAAAAGTCAAAGCATTTATTTCAAATAGGCACTTAAAAGGCACTTTTGAACGTCAGAAATTTCAACAAATAGAATTGATTCTAGTCGCCCATTCCAAACAGTAGTTTTCGTATGGAGAAGAATGGGCAAGAAACTCCACCGTTACTCTTCTAAAATGTTTTACACTATTTTGCATACATTAATAATAATATGTGAAGACGACGCACCTAAAATAAAATTACAATACCACAATAAGTAAAAGAATTAAAAATGAAACCATAACATATAAAGTAATTATCTGATAGATTATATTTACAAACATGGTAAAAGTAAACGATTTTCATTCAAATAAAAAAAAAATTACAAGTAATAAAAGAGTTTTTGTTCTTTCAAATTACTGTTACTGTGAGCCTCTTTCGATCAAGGTATAAAGTGGACCACTGGTTGTTTGTTGTCTCCAGCTCGAGCCGCCATCTTCTACGGGGTCAGTCGCGATGCCTTCTAGCTGTGTCCTGTGTCAGGGCTCCATGTAGTGGAAATTTAGGCCCACAGCTCATTGGGCACACTTTCAAGTTAATACTTTTATTATTAACATTAAACGTTAACATAAAACGCGGTGGAGCCTGTATTCTAGTCAAAAAGGGTCATGAGTATACAGAATTACCTGACATAATGAAACACTCGGTTTCAGGAATAATAGAATGTTGCGCCATTAAAATGACACAACATAATTTAATTATATTATGTATTTATAGACCGCCAAAATTGTCTAACTTAAGTGAATTTTATGAAAATTTGGAAACTATCTTAAAAGCTGTATGTAGTAATCATAACACAAAAATAATTCTGTGCGGCGATTTTAATGTAGAAACTTTGAAAAATAATAGAATTACTTTTGATTTTAAATGCTTTCTCCAAAGCTATAACCTTATTTTGAAAATTAACGAAGCGACACGTCTTGTTAGTAATACCTGTTTGGATAATTTTGCACTCAACAGTAGACAAAAATGTCACAGTCAAGTAATAGACTTCGGGCTATCAGATCATACAGCTCAACTAATTAATATAAAAGTAAATAAATCATGCAAGATTAAAACTTGGAGAACTAAGATTCGAGATACTTGTAAAGAAAACCTCATTAAATTTAATATCTTCAGAGTCTATCGTTTTCTGACGTATATAACACAGAGGATTCGAACAAAGCGTATGACAATTTCTTTGAACTATTTAAGCTCATGCATGACTTATGTTTTCCCTATAAGTTAGTGACAATAAAATCAGAAAAAAAAAATCAAGTGGTTATCGCGTGGCATAAGATTATGCAGTAAAAAGCAACGAAATCTACTTTGGAAACATAGACTAAAGCCGTCAACAGAAAATAAAAACGCCTTTGTTAACTATTCTAAGAGATTTAAAAAAATTATTAAATTAACTCAGCAATCCCAAAATAATTACTTGATCAAGAACTCGAAGAATAAATCGAAAACCTCCTGGCAAATAATAAACAATAACAAAACGAATAGGGAACCAATTTTACAAATAAGAAATAATAATCAGACAATAACGGACCCGAAAGAAATAGCGGAGTCTTTCAATAATTTTTTCATTGACCAAATCAATAATATAACTAATAACCCGACGCACGACGTTAAGAAAATAGACCATAATCCAAACTCAATATTTGTACCACCAGTCATACCTCAAGACGTGATGAGAATAATTAAATCGCTAAAAAACAAAAAGAGCGTAGGTTATGACGGAATCTCCACTCAGGTCATAAAATTTGTTGCTAATAGTATAGCTGGCCCTTTAAGTCATATTATTAACGTTAGCATATCATCAGGAAATTTCCCTGATAACTTAAAATCCGTAATTGTAAAACCAATTCACAAAAAGAACAGTAAAGACAATATGTCGAACTATAGGCCTATAGCTTTAATTCCCGTTTTTTCCAAAATAATAGAAAAAGTCATATATGAAGCAATATCATCTTTCTTGACTAAATTTAATATACTTTGCAATGAGCAATACGGGTTCAGGAAAAACAGAAATATAAACATGGCAATTTTTGACTTGTTGAATATTATTATGTCGAATGTTGATACAAAAACGCCTATATGTGCTATATATACAGATATGTCAAAAGCTTTCGATTGTGTCAACCATAACACCCTACTTCAAAAACTAAACGCCTATGGCATTAGAGGTAATATCCTGAAACTAATAAAATCATATTTATCCGGTCGCAAGCAAATGACAGAAATTTCCAGAATATGTTGCAAGTCTAAATTAGAACTAAAGTATGTGTCTTCCGGTAGAGAAATAAAATTCGGTGTACCACAGGGAAGCGTCCTCGGGCCTTTGTTATTTTTAACTTATATCAACGATCTCCCACGCCAAACCCACCATCCCATGGTTCTGTTTGCTGACGATAGTACAGCACTCTTAAAATGCGACAATAATAAAAAATATGAAAACGATATAAATAACACCATTGAGATTATAATAAACTGGCTACATAAAAACAATTTACAAATAAACGTACAAAAAACAAAGATAATGCATTTTTACCAAAGACTACGTATCAATGACCTAAATATTAATTATAACAGTCAAAATGTGGACAGAGTAGATGTAACGAAGTTTCTAGGAATATTGATTGACAGTCAACTGACATGGAAGGCACAGGCCGAAGCAATCTGCAAAAAACTTAGCTCATCTGCATATGCACTGTATAATCTTAAAAAAAAAGTTAATATCAAAACAGTATTACTAGCATATCATAGTCTTGTCGTTTCTACTTTAAGGTTTGGTATTATATATTGGGGCAATTGTACCGAAAGAGAGAGTATTTTTAAGACCCAAAAACGCTGCCTACGAGCAATTTTTGGTCTAAAAGTAACTGACAGCTGTGTTCCAATATTTAAAACGAATAATTTGTTGACATTTCCTTGCCTTTACATTTTAGAAACTGCTCTCTTTGTTAAATGTAATCAACATTTATTTTTAAGTTTATCGGAAAGCAGACATCGAGATGTAACTTTGCGATCTCAATACCGAAACCTATTACGCACAGGTAGATACAGGACTGCTTTGTTGAGAAAAAGTGTTTTTGGTATGGCACCGACTATCTTTAACCACATTCCTAATTCCATAAAAAAGGAACCAGTAACAACTTTCAAAAAAAGACTAACTTTACTTCTTTTAGATAAATGCTACTACTCCGTATCCGCTTTCCTAGATGATAAATTTTAGTTGTAAATATATCAATGTTTGATACTTACTTTGATGTTTGAACTGCATCAATATTTGCATGCCAAAGTGGTAGAATGTACAAGGATTCCTTAAATCACATAATGTAATAACCTTATTGTAAATACCTACATTCTGAGCAAATAAAATAATATTCTATTCTATTATTGTTTGGTCTGTTTCGCTACCTCCAAATTATTAATAGTTAACTTATCCCGTAAAGGTTTTTATAGAAAGTATTTTGTTCCTTTATTATTTTAATAGTACTGCTGATACTGCTAATCAAATCCTTAGTATAATTTTACTATCATCAATCTATATAAATAAAAATCAATGTTTGTATGTTTGTCCTCAATGCGTTCCGAAACCATTGGTCAGATTGTGATGAAACTTTGGTAGGGTGTTCTGGGGACGCCCGTGAGGGTTCCTAATTAATAAATCACGGGAAAAAATAACAAAAAATATCTGTGGCGGTACGAAGTTCGCCGAGTCGGCTAGAAAATAATAAATGCCAAGTTACAAAAATTTCAAAATATTAGAATAGAATATTCTTTATTTATGTAAACCATAAATATTACAAAATATAAATGTAGAAACTTTGCAAGGCGTGACACAATCATCTTGTTTTAAGTCGAGTGTTGTTGTGTTTGAATTTTTGTTTTGATTTGTTTTAGGGCTGATTTTTCCATAGACAGATACTTTTTATGCGAGGAATAAAATTGAGGTTTGGCAGTTTTTATATGAAATAATTTTCAAAATTATTCCTCGAATAAAGTCATCACGTGATTGAAAAATCAGCCCTTATTTATTGGTATTAGGAATTGATATAATTGCAATGTTTTTTCCGGGTGGTCAGGACAGAGAATGATTTTTAATACGTATTTACAACTACCTGTATAATCTGATGTGTGCGCTATACATTTAAATGACGTTTACTTACTGTGTCACAGGACAATACTGCACTTCTTGTGAGCTGTTCGCCAGTACGTTGTACTTTCTTGAATCTGCTACGAAAAATATAAAAACAAAGATGTCAGCATGTGAATAAACGATATCCTACTAATATTCTAAATGTGAAAGTTTGAATGTTTGGTTCTCCATCACGTAAAAACGGCTAAACGGACTTGGATGTTTGGAACACGGATAGACCATGACTTGGGTTAGGACATAGGATTATACGTTCCCATGGAATACCTTCCAACCTCCACGCGGGCGTTGCCGCGGGAAAAAGCTAGTACAATAGTAATCGGGAAAGTCCCTTCCGAATATACACAAAAGGCCAACTTTTTATTTTTTTTATTTCAGTGTTGGAAATCATCAATTGACCCCTCCCGCTCCGGGTGGAGCGGAAGGGAGTGTCAGACTCTTACTGACTAAAACCCACCCGTGTTCCTTCCTTAGCCCTTTATGTTCCGGGCCAGCGGTAACCCTTTCGGATAATCCCGCTGAACAAATTGCCAACTTGAGGCACATTCTTTGTAGAGTAGGATATAATTATATTATAATTTATAACACAATGCATTACTTAAATGCCAAAAACAGTTCACATACCGAGTCTGAAAAGTTTTATATTTGTACAATCAACCGAAATAATAATATTGACAGCACGCAAACTATGTTTCATCTTCTATCCTGCTCACTGTGTCCCAAAAAAGCAGCCATAGCGACCTCTGCGCTGCCACGGACGATGGAAGTGGCTAAGTTTTAGGCCAACAAAATTTAATACGTCGTGCCATCGACACAACGAAGGAGAAGAAGAACAGCGCCTTTATGTCGTAGCAGTAAGAACTGTTTTCGTAGTTGAAGTGATACTACTAAAAGGTAATATACAGACAAAGTTATTTTCGAATTTATAATATTATAATAGTATATTAGTATGGATAACATATTATATTTATTATTATGTATATATATTACAATTGACTTTATGTCTCATATACTATTGTTATGCTTCTGTTATGGCTGGTTGGTTCTCCTATAAATAAATAACACTTACCATGTCCATGAAGATGTGACCAATTGGTGGACGGTCTTCGTTGCAAACATACTCCACCGAGCGCACATAAGAACGATGTTATGTTCGCCCATTCTTGTATTTGCATCTGTGAAAGTGTTAATGTTTATTTATCTGCTAATGATTTATACAGTACGGAAACCACATTATGCAATAAATTATACCACATAGGGGCCGTTTAAGTATTTAAGTATTACGTAAGCAGATTTGTTGCAATTATTAACCCCCCCCCCCCCCTCCCCCTCGTCAGCAAAAGTAAGCAAAGCTCTTACTACGCTTACGTAAACTTTGGTACATGCATTTTTCAATGTGTTCTAGTTTCTTTAGTGATTCATGAGCAGCAGATAAAAAAGTCACACTAGAATTCCTGATTATGCGTTTCGTTTTCACGCATCGACAAGCGACAAGTAGGCTTACCAAGTGTTCCAACCAAAATCGACTAAATTTTGTAGAAGATCCGAAAAAGTAAAAAAATAAATACCGCTGACGTAATCACCATCCAGACCCCCCATCCCCCATGTCATCAAAAATAAGCAAAGCAAAGACCCCCCCGCCCCCTGTAATGCAAGCTTACGTAATACTTGAATGGCTCCATACGTGTTATCGCCTTTTCTGACGATATACAAAAAATTTATGAAATCTGTCAGCTGTTCCCTACATTTATGTTCGCATAACTCGACAAAATGTAGGGACAGCTGATTTATTTTCGCGGTCGATTTCGTTTATTTTTTGTAAAGAAAGTTTGGTTTACGCTACAACTTCAAACATTATTATAACTTTTTAAATAGTGCTAGTCACTCTGAAATCAAATTAATTGTCATTCAAATAAAGTTGATATTTGTTTAACTTGAAATATAGTGGGTGTGTGCAGTACTGCGCATTTTTAGTATAATACTGTTGCTACCCAATAAGATCACAAACCTCAAAGTCATGTTCACTGCTGGTATGATGCGACACCCTACGCTTGGCGACAGCTCGATGTAGAGCCTCCATTTGACATTCATCCATTTTGTCGCCCTGCCCTTTAGGGTATTTTTGGAGAAGCTTGCAAAGGGAATCCCTGGTGGTAAAGTTTTTGATTATAAACAAAAATTAATACAAGTTTTCACTAATACTAGGCGACAACTAAATGAATGCTAAAACAAGAGCGAGCTGTTGTATTTTCAACTTTCGGCCCTGAGCCGAGCGTTGGAAATTCAACAACCCGCTTGTAGTCACAATAACGTTGAGATGGAACCGTGTTCAAGTTACTATTTGTTCTAGTATATAAAAAGGTCCCAGTACTTGCAACGACGCAAGATACTCATACATGGCTCCCCATTAATCATCTGCCTAGCCTTTACCCAACTATGTTGGGGTCGGCTTCCAGTCTAACCGGATGCAGCTGAATACCAGTAATTTAGAAAGAAAGAAAAAGTATTCATTGCGACTCGTACAGGAAGATCACAAACTAAACACAGTAAAATAAAAATTCAAGTTATATAAAAAAGTAACAAAATGAAACAGAAAGTCCTATACGAGGCCAAAAGGCTCCTATCTCAGCATGATGCTGCGACATTTAAAAAATAAATGTCGCAACGCTGGTATTCTGATAGGGCCCGCTGTGATGTCTCACGGGCAGTTACAGAAATATATAAATATGTAAAATAATAGCAAATAAAAAAATAAATATTTTTTTAATCTGCGCCAGACGTAACCTCATTTTACGTGGACGATTTTACATGGAGCGACTGCCTATCTGACTTCCACAACCCAGTTACTGAGTTGGTAAGACTGGTTGTTAGACTTTCGGGCTTCTGACCACCCGTAACAACTGTCAAAGATCCACGAATGACAGCCGGGACCAACGGCTTAAAATACTTTCCGAGGCACGGACGGGTCTCGGTATGCAAAGATGGTCACCCATCCACAGAGCAACCGCGGCAAGCGTAGCTTAACCTGCTCGATCGACCTGTGCGGCTGTTATTATTTTGCCACGGGCCCCTCCCCACTATGAGCATAAAAATAGTTAAAACTAGACAAAATTTTGTAGAGCTTCGTCTTAGTCGCGTAAGAGTGGCAAACACGATGGTCTGTGCCTGCTGTGTGTGAAATGCTCTTTCTAAGTCATTTTTGATTATACTGTGGCGGCATCTAGATCGCCACATGCGAACTACGCATCATAGTGACGTCACGCAAAATCCTGCATCGCGCAAGCAGAGTTTACCGCGTAACTAGTATATACATTTTTTAAATTTGTATTTTCGTACACCAAAATAGACATGAATTTGACTTGTTTCATGATGTAGTACCCAGCCGCAAAGTGCATATGCTTAATGTTCCTAAGCGTAGAATTAAATTGTTTTCTAATAATGTATACTGCATGTCCATTACTGTTTATAACAAATTACCTGATGGCTTCAAAACTCTCAGCCTCAGAACATTTAAATGTAAATTATTTAACTTTCTTATAAGCAAAATAGCATTTGCTTAAAAGAAAGTTAAATAATTTGGCATGGCATGAAATCCATCGGTATGGGTTACCGCAAACATTTCTGAGACACGGCAAAAACGTGGCAGTCGCAACAGTATCCTAAAAACATTACTATATTGGACGCGCAGAACATCCAGCGACCTTTTCGAGTAATAACCCTTTCATGAAACAATTTTAAGCCGATAATGTTTGGGACATTATCGGTGTAAAAATTTTTGATGAAAGGTTTTAATTACAATTGCAACTCACCAACATCGAAAGGTCTCCTCCCACACCGGTTGTACACCATTCACACAGTGTTCAATCTTCCTCAACAACGCCATTATCCGCTTTTGTAGTGCTGCGGAACCTATGACATATGTAGAATCAAGTTATAATACCATCATCTAGCAAAGAATTTCAGACACAGAGGCCAGTCTCGTCATAGATTTAACCACTACGCAATAGATTTTTATAACGCACGTGTGTGTGTGTGTGTGTCGGTGCGTTTGTGTGTTTGTGTGAGTGTGTGTGTTTGTGGGGGTGTGTTTGTGTGTGTGTGTGTGTGTGCAAAAACACAAGTGCACTCTCTAGTTCCTCATTCTCATAGACCGATGAGATGACAATGATGCCCAATCAACTCAGCCTATCGCAGTCCACTAGTGGACATAGGACTCTCCCAGGCCGCGCCACAACGCCCAGTCCTCCGCTTTCCGCATCCAGTCCGTCCCAGCCACCTTCTAAAGGTCGTCGGTCCATCTAGCAACAATGATGCCCGGTTCGCGTCAAATAATCTTATTTTACGAGGGCGACATTGAAAGTTTTTACAACTGGCCACTTGTAAACGATATACTTAATAAAAAAATAAGTTCAAATTTTGAAAATGTAACTCTTTGCCAATATTATTGTGTATGTATTTTCTTCATTTGTTTACGATTTGGCGGCAAATTGAAAATTGTCTGTGTCACATCAGCATTAATTTAACGCGAGAACATTTTCGTACAATGATTTTTTATGACTTTCGATGGACTTCTGGATTACCAGATACATCGCAGGTGCGTTGTCTTCCCAGAGACACAGCTGAAATATCTTATGTGACCGTTATCACACCGGACCTCGGACGAGCTACGTCACAAAGTGTTGTCAATTTGTCTTGAAAAGAACATACTTACTGTGAATATTTTTGTAATAACATCCTCTCCCCATATCCTGGCTGGCTGCTTGTAAAGTTAAAGGGAAAAGGTTTCAATACTGTTATGTATACCTCTAAAGAAAATAGGGCCTTTTTTGCTTTGTTTATCATAATCAAGGATCAGATTCTGAGTTTTATCTAGAATACACAATCACACTAATATTATAAAGGCGAAAGTTTGTGAGTGTGTTTGTATGTTTGTTACTTCTTCACGCTCAAACGGCTGAAGGGATTTTGATGAAATTTGGCACACAGATAGTTTATAACCAGGATTAACACTTTTTATCCCGATATTCCCACGTGGTCGACACTTACGCGGGTGAAACCGCGGGCAATACCTATATGTGAATTATCTAAGACTAGCAGTCTTAGATAATTCACATATAGGTATTGCCACCGATCTACTTTAGCGGTATTTAGTCTAGGTTGGCTTATGATTGGCAGCTCGTAATCAATTTCGGTTGCAATTGAATTTAAACATGATAATCTTGATCTTAGTTTCTGAATTCAAATCTATCAAGATTACTTACCAGTAGTCAGCACAGTGGACGTATGCGCGATCTCCTGGAACACAGCGTAGTTAGGCAGGAGACATTGTGTGGTGATTTCATCTGAGCCACACCGGATGTCCGCTTCTTGGCAGAGCAGCGCGAAGCACGACATCGCTACTAGTACCACGTCCGTGTCTATTGACCATAGACACATGAAGAATACCACCTAAGGAGAAAATATTAAGAGTGGTAAATAATGAGCACGATAAAAACTGGATTCGCATTTAAATGGCAGCCACGTAAGATTACTATTACAGTATCCTTTTTTTTTTTGAGGATGGGAAATCATCAAATGACTCCTCCCGCTCTGGGTGGAGCGGAAGGGAGTGCCAGACTCTTACTGACTAAAACCCACCCGTGTTCCTTCCTTCGCCCTTTATGTTTCGGGCCAGCGGTAACCCTTTCGGACAATCCCGCTGATCCGGCAGGCTTCGGCCCTGACGGGCCCCTTCCCTTAATGCTGACATCTCTTTGAGGCGCGCGTGGAACACGTACGCGCCATCCGGCACGGGCCTGGTCCTGATCGGACGGTGAGCTACCCATTACTCTCCGCCCGCAGGCCCGGAGCGTCTCCCGCGGCGACTGGGACGGGAGGCTCTCTCCCTCAGCCGTCCCGCCACCTCCTTCGCTAGCATGACTGCTTCGCAGGAGGCGACTGCCCCCCACTCCCTCTCGCCCCGGACCATGGCTTGAACCAGGCCCGGACGCGAGAGGTCTCGGCCGCTGCCGATCGCCTCTACGAGGAGGATTGTAGGGGTCACACTTACTTCCAGCTTGATATGCGCCTGTTTACATATCGGTATCTGCGACCCCACGTTGGCATACTCCTTGTGTTTGGCGAGGAACTCGTTGCGACATGTCAGGATATCTCGGAGCCATCGTAGCACTTCGCGGTAGTTGCAGATCTGACGCTGGATCAGTTTCTGACTTATGTTGTACAGTACTTGGGAGCTGTGGACAAAGAAAAATTAAAGGTTTAATAATTATTACAATAACACCACGTCTTGTTCCCCCCAGAGGGTACGGCACAGGTGTTCTTATAGTATACCTATATTTCACAAGTTATATTTACTTTTACAAGTTTTTTAAAAGTTATATTTACCACGGTTACTCTTTTTAAAAATAATTGGCTTTTACAATGTTTTCAAATTACAGTAGGTATGGGAGGACAGCGTAGGCCTGTCAACAAGTACCAGGTACTTGATAAAATAAAAAATGTTCTACAGATCTGAAGTCTACAAGGCCTACAAAGTCCTCACATTTACAAAATAAGACCCTATCAAAAAAATACAGTGGGTATCCGGAAATAGCCGAACATTGCCGAGCTCACACGAGAAATTCCTTTGTAAAGATCCTATACTCACCAAGAAATACACCAATGTGATATCTTCACCGCCTGATGTATTTTCTACCCTTGCACATGTTCATAGCGTTTACATATAATGGTGTAAATGCTATGAACATTAACAAAAGTGAATTTTATGGGGTGACGATCTTCGCAGGGTGGGTTGTAGCAGCTGGATGATAGTAGCTGAGGATCGAGTCAAATAGCGCGCAATTCAGTGTTGCCAATCCTACCAAACTAAAAAAACAGCAAATCAACCATAAAGACAGTGAAAAAACAAAACTTAAATAGTTATTTCAGAAGAGTAGTTTTTCTGTTTAGCACAAGATAAAAAATACGAAAGTCTGAAAATCCGAAAATGCATACCTTCACGACTTACTTTATTTTTGTATAAAAAAAATGATAATATTATTCAGCCTATAGAATTTTTACTGAAAATTATTTCACAGGATATTTTGGAGATGTTTTCAACACCAGAATCAGTATACGGTAGAGCTTGTTTGTATGTATACCCACACGAAAAGCAAGAAACAAGCATTTCGATATTTTTCTTCAGAGAACAAAACAGAAAAAACAGTAGATCTGATATATATAGACAAAAACCCTTAAAATTCCAAAGAGTCAAATGTTTTTTCGCGCTAATAAAAATACTAATAGTATAGGAACCGGAAATAGCCCAACTTTGCCAAGCTCATCCGAGAAATTCTTTTATAAAGATCCTATACTTACCAAGAAATACACCAACTTGATATCTTCTCCGCCTGATGTATTTTCTACCCTTGCACATGTTCATAGCGTTTACATATAATGGTGTAAATGCTATGAACATTAACAAAAGCGAATTGTGTGGGGCGACGATCTTCGCAGGGTAGTAGCGCCTAAGCCAATTCTTTTACAGACATTATAAACAATTGGGTCGAATTTTGCGTGAACATATAGGGTGGATTTTTGAGACGGGGCAGTAAGGGCCTTAACCGTTGCAGCCACAGGAAAACGGTCTTAGGAGACCGTCCTTAAGTTTTTGAGATTTTACACAAGAGTCACACGGCAAGAAAATGGGCAATTTTCACAAAAAATCTTTTTTCGATCGGTCCTTTTTCTTATAAGGATCAACGAACTCTAGTGGACCAACCGAGGTTTGACCACTAGCAAAATTTGAAAACACTTAAGACTTTTCGCATACATTTTGAAGGCCCAGTCTAGACATATTTCCATGAAAATAACACAATAAAAATACAACATCCGGAAATAGCCGAAGTTTGACGAACTCACCCGAGACATACCTTTGTTTTCTATGTGTTACAACTTACCAAGAAAAACGTGATATCTTCACCGCCTGATGTATTTTCTACCCTTGCACATGTTCATAGCGTTTACATATAATGGTGTAAATGCTATGAACATTAACAAAAGTGAATTGTGTGGGGCGATGATCTTCACAGGGTGGCTGGTAGCAGATGGATGAGAGTAGCCGGATCCGGATCGAGTGTATGTATTTATTTATTGAGGACCCCCAACAATTGTGTACAAAAATATCTCAATATAAAGAGTTAAGTATCAAGTTTTAGCGGAGTTAGAAAGTACTTTGAAATTAACGATTAAAGTAACTTAAAACTAAAATGCACTCTACCAGTACTTACTTAAATCATCATCATCATCACTTACTTAAATAAAAAAACTAAATTAGTTCGATTCTCAGGTCAGGGGGCTTACTCTCCAAACTAATTTTAATTCCAATGAGATGCCAATATGATTCCAATGTTAATTTCACAGTCACGTGATTCGGTACTCATGAAAACAATATTGTCAACAATTACCCCACGCCAAGCCCGAACCCAATTCCACTTAGTTCTCCAAAATGGACACCCAATCTAAAAATCATTTGGCGCTAGCATCGAACTCAAGAGTACGAAACGTCACAATTCCAATGTCGATCTATCGGAATTAAATTGAAGAGTAAGCACCCTGGGAGTGTTATAGGGATTTTTCCATTCAATTTGTGCCCATTTAATGGCCATAGGCTCGCTCCCTATGACATGGGCTATGTCCTTCCCCGGGACTCCAACTATCTCCATACCAGATTTCATCTTAATCGGTTCAGCGGTTTAAGCGTGAAGAATTAACAAGAGGTAACAGACAGACACACTTCCACATTAATAATATTAGTATGGATACTCGTTATCGCATTTTTTGGCGATTTACAATAAATGAACGAAATCGGACGCGAAAAAAAATCTGCTGTTCCCTACATTTATGTTCGTATAGCTCGTCAAAATGTAGAGAACAGCTGATTTTTTTTCGCGATTTCAGGTTTGGTCCCATAGTAAAAGTTGTTCATAATGATGAGTACAATGACCTCTTAAGAGGTTGTTAATGTTTTACCAATAACCCTGTATAATTAATTATAAATAAATAAATATTTTAAATCTATTCTATAAAGGACTGATTTTTCCAACCCCCAAATAACTATATCGGAGGAATAATTTTGAATTTTTGACGGTTCTTCCATACAAAAACTGACGTCAAGTTTATTCCACGAATAAAAATTATCGGACGATTGACAAATCAGCGCTAAATAAAATACCAAAATAAAACATATGAATCGGCATTTTTTATTTAAATAATGGACGAAAAATTTCAACGCCGCGGTTTCAGAATCATGTACGAACCCTGCTACCCGCTACCACCACATTAAGACATAATTCTCTTAATGTGCATTCAGGGTAGCAGGGTATGGTTCGGGCATGAGAACACAAGGCTTACCTTGTGTTCTCATGCCCGTGCCACCTCTTTTACTAACGACATAGGGTTGACATAATTAAGACGACACGGTTGGCGCAGTGGTTAAGCGATTGACTGCTGCGCTGCGTGTCGCGGTTTCGATTCCTACACCGAACAAATATTTGTATGACCTACAAGTAGTTGCTCCGGGTCTGGCTGTTTGTGTATGTGAGTTTACAGGAGAAATTCCTAGTGTGGGGCAACGTTTCTTTAAAAAACAAACAAACAAAACAATTATCTTATAATCAGCGAGGTTATCACCTGATATCCCAGAAAGTGTTGAGCGGCGCCTCAGGATTCCACATGTGCACCCGGTCAGGTCTGTGCAGAGCTAATAGGGCATCCATAGCTGCTTGTGATATCTCTCCCATGCCGGTTTGATGGACGAGGGAGACGAGGCCATTCATCAGTTCTGTGGTGGAGGATTGGATCTCGATGCTGGAGCGGCCTGGGTTCTGGAACAATAGAAAATGGTTAGAACTTTAGTCTATAGAAACCATTATTGTGCTGTTTCAGAGTAAGTTTTTTCCATGAAAATTAATCTTAGTATATAGGGTTATTGGAAAAACACCAATAACCTCTTAAGAGGTCATTGTACTCATAATTATGAACAACTTTTACTATGGGACCAAACCTGAAATCGCGAAAAAAAATCAGCTGTCAATCCCTACATTTATGTTCGTATAACTCGTCAAAATGTAGGGAACAGCTGAATCTTTTTTTTCGCGATTTCCGGTTTGGTCCCATAGTAAAAGTTGTCGTAATGATGAATACAGTGACCCCATTAGAGATTTCGTGTATGAATAGATATACCTTATGTACTATACTGCCCGTGGCTAAATAATAACAGTCGCACAGGTCGATCGATCAGGTTAAGCAACGCTGGCCGCGGTTGGTCTGTGGATGGGTGACCATATTTACATACCGTGACCCCTCCGTGCCTCGGAAAGCAAGTTAAGCCGTTGGTCCCGGCTGTCATTTGTGGATCTTTAAGTCTTTACGGGTAGACAGAAGCCCGAAAGTCTGACAACCAGTCTTACCAAGGGGTATCGTATTACCCAGTAACTGGGTTGTGGAGGTCAGATAGGCAGTCGCTCCATGTAAAATACTGGTGTTCAGCTGCATCCGGTTAGACTGGAAGCCGACCCCAACATAGTTGGCAAAAGGCTAGGCAGGTGATACTTACACTCAGCATTAACATAGGATCAGCATGTATCAGTTTCACCATACAAAGCAGTAGATTCCTGTAAGCTGGCATTTCTTCACTCTTGTTGAATTTAGACTGCACTTCTTTGGATTTGAGTGACAGGGAGATCATTCGTAGTGGGGTGTGGACTACGTAGCCCTGTGGGAGAAAGAGAGAAGAATATTATTAGAGACTGGTGGTTGAGAACATTCCTATTACATACAAAAGGTGCTTAAAGTTAAGACAAGCTTAATTATCCAGAAATGTATGGCTAATAATATACAGGGTGATTGGAAGATGGGTGCAAAGCTTGTAAGGCGAAGATGGTTCAGACAATTTAGAACCATTTAAGCCATGGTTGTCTTAGACGAAGTCTTACCAATTTCTTTTTTACCTAATTTTTACGTCTAATAACACAGATGCCTAAACATGTTTTGCTAGACTGCTTACACATTACTTTAATAAAATAAAATAAAAATGAATTCATTTATTATTCAATTTGGCTATAATTAAGCAGTTTACTTAAAATTTTGAGAATTTTCGAAAAAAAAAAATTATGTAGAAAAAAAAAATTGGCATCACTTCGTCTAAGACAACCATGGCTTAAAAGGTTCTAAATTGTCTATAATATCTTCGCATTAAAGCTCTGCACCCATCTTCCAATAACCCTGTATAACACTTTGTATTGATCAATAAAATTCGTGGCAGTGACGGTCAAAAACCTGGCAGAAGTGCGAGACTTCTATTCATCTTCTCATGTCATCTCGCTCCCGGATTATGACAGCAGCTGCCATGAAATTCGTGGCAGTCGCTGTCAAGAATAGTGCGAGAAAGACGAGTGAATATTAAGTTTTTTTTTATTTTTTATTTTCTTAGCCTACCCAAGTAGCACAAAATAGCTTTATAATCGATGGATAACAGAATTAGCATATTATTATAGCTTTATAAGAAGTCTACATATAGGCATTATAAACCACTATACAGCTCTTGTAATGCTAATTTGGGCCCCAAATTATACAGCCTTAAGTGTAAAAATGGCATTTTAGCAGCATTATATTGGTTGTCCACCGGAATGATAAACGCATTATAATGGGCTGTGAAAACAGGTTAAAGCAGTGCGCATATGTTAAATGCGGCTCTTATACAGCTTGTACCATTACAAAGGCAAAATAAAAACATTATCAAATATTATTTTTAATTTCTGTTATTATTAATAAATCTTGTGTAAAAAGAACATGGATACTTTCAACAAAAAAATATAAGTGCTACAAGGCAAGTAATTAAACTCTTGTTTTTGTTCTCTATGAGGAATTAAGGTTGCGAGTATAAGTTTACTGTGAAAGTATGTATATATTTGAATCAAATATTTCATGCGCCTTCAAATTAAAGAGCTATTTATTACAAAAATATTATAAAAATATGTGGAATTGTAAAAAAAATTATGCTCTTACGAAGAAATCTTTAGTTTTAGTCATTATGATACCTGTATTGTACCGGCCGGTCAATACTATAGGTTGAAGCCCTTTTTAAAGGACTATTTACCATAAAATTAAATTTTAAATATTATCGATACAAAAAGCAAAATGGCGTAAGCATAATTAAAAACTTTAGGCATGCGGATGCCGGTATACGACTTATTGCTTGTTAAAAATCTTGTCATTATACGTTTGTATATATAAAGGCTATATAATATTATGATGAAATGCTTTTAAAAAGCTGGCATTAAAACAACACCAATGTACACCGTTAAACAGTTGTGACCCATGCGAAAGGTCGTTATAAAACATAGAGCAGTTTTAAAGAATTTTAAAATGCTTTTTAATAGCCTAAGCCGTAATTAATGCTTACATACGGCCTACACTTTTGTATAATGCTTACAGCTGTATTAGAAGCTGTATAGAGACATAAATTATGTCTAAAATAAAACCTTTAGCTGCACAAAAGATTGAAAAAGAGGATTATATAGCTTTAGGAACTACAAAGTTAATAAAATGCTGTTATACAGAAGCAAGACATTGCTAAAACCCTTCAAATTCTATAACGAAGCTAGAAGAAATTTTCTGGTCATCACTTTTTCCATTATATCGATTTTGTGTTACTTGGGTATTCTGTCCTAAGTATGGGTCTTCTAAAATCGTCTTTGGTACCATCTCGCTCCCGCGTTTTATGACCGCGGCCGCCACGAACGTTGGCGTAAACGACAACTATAGCACTTCTTATTGCGTCAATAGTGAAAAGAGTGTCCATGGAGTTTCTTGCCCGTTCTTCTCCATAGGTACCTACGCTTTGGAATGGGCAACTAGCTTCATATTTTATGACTGACCGCCTTCTTGACAATTCAAAAGTGCCTGTAAATGGTTTAATTGAAATAAATGCTTTGAGTTTGAGTGCAAGAGCTACACATACCTGCGTGGCCTTATTTGACGTGTCCGTGAACATGGCTCTGAGTTCAGCTGCTCTTGGATAAAGCAACTCAATTTGTGGCCACCACGGTAGTCGGGGCTGTTTTATTATCCTGTAACAAGTTATTAATAGTTCAGCTATTAAAAGTGCTTCTAATGGGATGGCAATGGTCAGCGGGATTGTCCGAAAGGGTCACCGTTGGCCCGGAACATAAAGGGCTAAGGAAGGAACACGGGTGGGTTTTAGTCAGTAAGAGTCTGACACTCCCTTCCCCTCCACTCAGAGCGGGAGGGGTCAGTTGATGATTTCCCACCTTGGAAAAATATGGGAAGGCAATCTATTCATATAAAATAAAGTCGGGTTGTTTACACCATTTTTAACTCAAGTACCACGGGACCGATTTTGATGATCTTTGGCTTGTTGGATTTGTTTCCGTCCCGAATAGCACAATAACTATTAAAACATGGGGAAAATTGACAAAGAAAAAAAATAAGATTTTCTCATACATTTTGTATGGATCGGCTTTTTGATTCTGGGACGGTACGAAGTTCCGGTCAGTTAGTTTTATAATAATGAATGTGTGATTTCCAAAATCGACACCTTTTGTTAAAACGCCCTCAATTTTAGAATTTTTAAAGCTATTTTGCAATAAAACTACTTTTGGATATCTATTATCGTCGTTGCGCGTGCAAAAGTCGCTATGTGTTTTTAGTGAACTTATTTGAGCTATATGAATTATAACATTTAGCGTGTTTATACGGAACTTTCGATGTATGAAAATCACATAGCTACATACCTTAACTCTTTAAATATTGCACTTATCACTTATCACATACAGTATGTGTGTACTGAAATAACGATTAAAACTGCATAAAGAACCGAAAATAACTAAATAACACATAGCGACTTTTGCACGCGCAACGACGATAATGTCAAACTTTTTTAACAAGTACTTATTTATATTTAGTCTGTGCTAAATAAATGTATTTTCTTTCTTTCTTTTCTTTATTGCAACACTTGTTGCATTCAACAAAAATGTAACAAAACTACCAGCGCGCAACTTGAAATAGGAGTCGAGAACATCTGTTTTCTTTTGTTTTATGGTGTTTAGATCACTCATCACGTCTGCGGAGTTTCGCTAGCTAATTTAACGTGACCCTGTATAAATAAGAAACAATTGCCGCATGTATGAAAGATCATCACTTGCGAACGGCTCTACCGATGTGCTGTTTTTTTTTTGTTGGGATTGTAATTGTCTAGAACTCGAGAGAACGAATTTTTTTTTAATCTACTTTCGGATATTTTACCTGGCCGAAGCCGGGCACGAACAGCTAGTCTATTCAAACTTATGTTTCAAATTAATATTATTTCAAGTTAAACAAATATAAACTTTATTTTAATGGTTATCTAGTTGATTTCAGATTGACTACGCACTATTGTGTTAAAAGTTATAAAAATGTAGCGTAAACTGAACTTTATTGTGTAGGATTTAAAGTTATTTTTCCATACTCATATTTGTTTACATTTTTTGCAAATAAATCGCGAATGCAGATTAGTAAAGGCGAAAGCGTCAGGGCTGCCTGCGAAATTCAAAATTTTTCTAAAGTTTTTTGCAATTTGTAGGTCAGTATCAGGTTGTATGTTGATTCTAAATAATAACATGATTCTCGGCCGTAGCGTACATCATATATGGCAGGGCCCTATCAGAATACCAGCGCTACAACATTTATTTTTTAAATGTCGTAGCTTCATGCTGAGATAGGAGCCTTTTGGCCTCGTATAGGACTTTCTGTTTCATTTTCCTTTTGTTACTTTTTTTTAATATAACTTGGATTTTTATTTTTTTGCTGTGTTTAGTTTAGTTTGTGATCCTTCTGTACGAGTCACAATAAATATTTTTTCTTTCTTTCTTTCAGTGTAGATGTCGCCAGGTAGCATTTGACAATACATATTTGCAACTGCAGGATTTTACTGCCAAATTACCTGAGTAAAGAATTAACGATGACATAATGGTAAGAGATGTGCGTGTTGAGGTTGAGGCACACTTTGAGCGCGTCGTTATTGTGAGGCATGATCCGGAATAGAGACACGAAGCAATCCGTCATCAGGTCCAGTTCTGAGTACCCGGAGATCAGGTTGCCACGGATGTAGGATTTTGAGGGGTTGAAGAGTAGAGACTGTAACAAAAAAAGTATTATTAAATTAAAAGTTATTTAGACCTGGGACTTAAGATTCAAAAAATCTATTTTTTTTTTCATAAACGATCATGGGCACTTATGAAACGTCAGAAGCTAGGTGCACGGTTCCAATTGGTTGTTTCTTATGGAAAAGAACCGGCAAGAAACTCCAAGGTTACTCTTTTTAAAAATAATTGGCTTTTACAATGTTTTCAAATTACAGCGTAGGCCTGTCAACAAGTACCTGGTAAGTAAATCGCGAAAAAAAATAATTCAGCTGTTCCCTACATTTTGACGAGTTATACCGTATACGAACATAAATGTAGGGAACAGCTGATTTTTTTTTCGCGATTTCAGAGGGGCAATTCTACTAATTTTAACAACGTTCACAGTCTGATCTCAGTCTCAATCTGTCAAAAAATACTTCAAATTTCCCTACATTTTGACAAGTTTTTGACATTTCTTTGTCGCTGAGATGAGACTGCGACTAGATTTTGAACGTTTTAAATTACGAGAATTGGCCTTCTGGTTTGGTCCCATAGTAAGAGTTGTTCATAATGATGAGCACAATGACCTCTTAAGAGGTTGTTAATGTTTAACCTATAACCCTGTATATAGGCTTGAGGGCAGAGTAAAAACGCTTGGAAGTCGAGTTTGCGACCAACTTTTGACCATTTTACCATCCTAGCCGCACCTCAAATTTCAATTTCTGGTGGTTATGGCTGTGTATATTGTCATTTTGTCAGTCACATGGATAAATCTGTGCACTGAGTACAGCTCACCTTGAGATCGTTAATGACAGACTTGACAAGTATAAAGGTGACGTTGCCTGAGTCAGCTATGTTGAGGTAAGTGGACGCTTTGCACAGCTTGACACATGTTACAACGGCTGCTTCTGTCATCTGTTTTGAGTTGTTTTGAGGACCTAAAAGGAAAAAAAATATTATTTACATAAACATAACAAAAAAAATCAGCTGTTCCCTACATTTATGCTCGCATAACCCGACAAAATGTACTAAAAACAGCTGTTTTTTTGTTGTGATTTTAAGTTTTGGTCCCATAGTAAAAGTTGTTCATAATGATGAGTACAATGACCTCTTAAGAGGTTTTGCGCATTTAACGTTACACGTTGAAAAAAAAACAGTGGCACTCCGGGAGTGCCGACAGAAGTGAAAACTTGAACAATTACGTGTGTATTTTGTGAATCGTCTTATAAACAAAACACGCGCGGTACCGGCTACGGCCATCCGTCTTACGAATTTTCGATCAGGTCACGTGTCCTGACGCGAGTTTAACATTCTTTACCCATTTCAAAAAAAGTGTACAACGCCGCTAAAGAAGTTTACACTTCAAAAATACTTACTTAGTCCTCGTTTGACGGAGTCAATAAAATGTTTCTTCTTTGTATGTCGCGGACTGCACGGCGCGCCGCTATCCGCATTCACTATTTCTTCCAATACTTTCTGTTAACAATATAAAAGCCTTGTTTAATTTACTTGAGAAATATTAGTATACTAGCTTCTGTCCGCGACTTCGTCCGCGTGAAATTAGCCTATAATCTTCCTCGAGAAGTGGGCTATCAAAATAAAAATAGAATTTTTCAAAAGTCTTTGATTATAGCGGTATTTCCAGAGATTAGCGCGTTAAAAGTCTGAACGCGAAGAAACTGTCTTGTAATATATCGAATAAAGTATCCACTTGAAAAAAAAAACATGCAAAATAGAACCTTATTCCAATACTTACAGGGTTCAAAACTAGTAACATTATCTGTAGCGGCCACATAGCCACTCTGGATTTCTTGTTGTCTGAGAAACTGTCTTGTAATATATCGAATAATGTGTCACAACACTTGCTTAGTTCATCGTTAGGCCGACATTGGACTTCTGCGAATTCCTGAAAAAAAAAAGTGAGTCATACTAATATTATAAAGGCGAAAGTTTGTGAGTGTGTGTGTGTGTGTGTGTGTGTGTGAGTGTGTGTGTGAGTGTGTGTGTGTGTGTGTGTGTGTGTGTGTGTGTGTGTGTGTGTGTTATGTTTGTTACTTCTTCACGCTCCAACGGCTGGACCAATTTTGATTAAATTTGGTATGGAGATAGCTGCCACCCTGGATTAACATATAGGCTATTTTTTATCCCGATATACCCACGGGATCGAAACTTATGCGGGTAAAACCGCGGGGCGCAGCTAGTTCTTAATACGCAAGACACCAGATAATAATTTAGTCAGTAGAGGCCGGTTTTTGAGATTTTAAAAGACGATACCGGGTGATTTTAAATTGGCGAGCTAAAATAGACGCTATGGGTATCAACACACATGAATAAATAGGTATAAGTGCCTTAACACACCTCCGATGCAAAAATAATGATGCGAAACCGCTTAACGAATTCCGCTGCGAAACATTACTAACATCGGACAATATTGACAACCAATTTTTTTTAAATACGTGTTTTTGTATGTATTATTTGCTTTTATAGCGACAATTTAAACACACACTGTATGAATTTGACCTTTTACGGTTCATGAGATACAGCCCGTCGACAGACAGACGGACGAACAGCGGAGGCGTAGTGATAGAGTTCCGTTGTCACCCTTTGGGTACGGAACCACAAAAAACAGAAACATGATTTAAAAAATGTATTCTTGTATTTTATAGTAATTTCCTAGCTATTTATCCCGTACGTTGAAACCTGCCACGTTTTGTCTCTGCATCACCCTAAGGTCGACTGGTAGAAAATGCCTCAGGCATTAAGGGGCTTACATGACCTAATGCGCGGTCACTGTCGGACTGCATAGAAAAGAAAGAGAAGCGCGATGACAAAACGCTAGTGGTTTATTGCAAAATATAAAGCGATTGTTTAATTACAAAAAATCTTTTGTTTGGACTAAAAAATTAAAACACTATGTATTTTAGTATGTTGCTTGTAGAATAATCTGACAAAAAATCAGAATTATTGTTTATATATTTAAAGGTATCTTCATGAGTTTTTTCTATCGTATCAAATTAGGTGTATTATGTTTTCAACACACTATCTACCTAGCATATGTATATCCTGAAGAATATCATTATATTTTTCTGATTTTATTTACTGAAGTCAATCATATACTTTTATTGTTTTTAGAACTTGCGTTTTTTGTGTTTAGTTCGTGTAAGCCCCTTAATTCCGCCTTTGTACAGTATTTTTTTTACTTGTGCATAAAGTTTTAATAAATAAAAAAATCACTCAAATCCCTTAAAAATAAAGAAAAGTGATCAAATACCTGGGGGTAAGTATCCATCCAATTCCAAATAGCTTTCTCTAGTGACGAAAGTAAGACTATGTGTGCAGACTTCCTTAGTAACTTAAACTTTTGTATCGATTCTGAAACAAACATGCTCTATTAGATTGACATACAAAACCGGGCAAGAGCGAGTCGGACTCGCTCACCGAGGGTTCCGTACCATCATATGTTTTTAAATTTTCATCGGCGAGGCCTATATTCGTCAGAGAATTTTTTTTTACCGATAATGGAGCAAATGTAACTTTTGTTGATGATTTCTGAAAAAGTTTGCTATTTAGAGATTTCGTTTTATTTTTCCTGTAATCTTTACATTAACTTCTATCTAGAGAATACAATCCCGAGCATGTTTTTCAATCCCGGGCTTACGGGATTTTTGAAGCCTTTTCCCGGGATCCCGGGCCTATCCCGGGATTAGACTATGTGGTTTCTAATTGGGCTAAAATTAAAAAAAAAACGAGTAATTATAAAAAAATATGTCTTTAATGTCTTTGCACAACACAAATCAGAATAATAATAAGAAAAGAAAAGATACAAACCAAAAAATACTATACTTTTGCAAGAAATTAAAAAACAGCACATAATAACTATTTAGAATTTCGAAAATATAATCGCAGAAATATCAAAGCATCCAATGTTTGACTTCCGAGCCTGCTTCGTAGTTTATTGCCAACATAAGCAGCAGCTGAAAACGCTCGTTCAGGTTCCCGGGATTTTCGGGGCCAGAAAACGGTCGGGATCCCGGGACCCCGGGACCCCGAGATAAGGGATCCCGGGATTGTATTCTCTAACTGTACCTGTGTAGTAAATAGTGGGTACCTACGTATTGTACGAGTTGCTTTTTGTCGTAATGTATTAAAATAATCTAGGCAAGGTTATTTTCAAGGCGCAACGGACTACGGAATACAAACTAGACTTGTTTGTGGCAATCCCGAAAATCCCGAGATTAGCCAAGTACAGTCCCGGGATTTTCGGGGCCAGAAAACGGTCGGGATCCCGGGACCCCGAGATAAGGGATCCCGGGATTGTATTCTCTACTTCTATCTCATAGAATTATTTCAGATTTTTCTCTTTGCAAACTTCGGAGATATGGGGGCGGAACGGTATTTTGTTTTTCACATTTTTCATCAAAAGTCGAAAACTATTCAAAGTATTTGATACGTTATTTTTCTCAAAGAAAGTTGGCAACCCTACCTGCAGAACCTTTCGAAATGCACCAGAATGTATGGTATGGTATCACTAAACCAGGGATCACCAATTAGTTTAATTGGGAGTCCATTTTTAACACTTTGCTGGACTTTTAACGCCCTTCAACGTAATAACAATAAAACTTCTATTGTGTCTCGTTCAGTGTCCTTCAATGTGTTAAGAGGGTTGATCCGTTAGAGCCACGCTGGAGTCAAAATTGATGATTTCCGACGGACAATAAAACCATAATCTGTTTAATTTATAGATAAGATATTGACGTCATATTAATGGGAATTTCATAATCTAGTGCATGGCTGAAAAACATTTTCATTTATTCGTACAGTTTTCTCATTAGAACAGTTTTTATGCAAGCCTTTTTTTAAACTAGCGATCGACGGTCTACGCAAATGCAAGGTATTAGTAAAACCATATACGACAAACTTATAACAACGTTGCTTTATAAATAATAATAGCATTTATTAGTGCATGGCTGAAAAAAAAAAACGATTACTGTAAGTTTTCATTCAAGAAAAGTATATTCAAAAGTGTCAATTTTAGCCACTTTTCGATATTTTAAACGCGTTAGTTTAGGATGAAATCTGAAATATTTATATGTTATTTTAGGCCTAGTAAACGAAGACATTTACGTTCTAAAACATGGTACAAATATTTTTTTAATAACTTATTTTTTTATTTTACTATGAATTATTTAGTGATGCTATATAATCGGCGCGGAATCACGCCAGCGCTCAGTGCCGGCTGAGGCCTTTCAGAGGTAGGACCTGTGTCGCTCCCGTAGCCGCGAGTCGCGTAAAATATTATCGTACTTTCGCGAGTTTTTGGCGCGTCTAGGACATGTTGATACTTTTTATTATAATATATTTTTATTATATTACAAAACTTTGGTGAGTACATATTTTAATGTAATGGTGTTCTATTAACTTAAGAAAAATTAAATTAGACTTCTTTATGTATGTTTTCATTTTACTTTTTTTTTCAGATATGGCTAACAAAAGGCGCTATATGGGAACAAAAAAAAAACGAAAATTTGGCTAAGGCTAATGAAGCTAAAAGGTATGTTACCGAGGTTCTCTACTTATAAAAAATATATTTTTATTAGGTGTAATAAGAAACAATATACTTACTACTTTTTGAAGTATTTTTTTTTATTACTTTTTGTTTGGATATTTTTATGAAACACAGTAGTAATAAGATAAAGTTAATATCCAATTCGTTGTTATAGGCAGAAAAGAGAAGTTCAAATACTTCAAAACCAGGACTTAAATAAAAATGCTGTTGTAAGTTTTATTTTTTTACTTTATATTTTACTAGCTGCGGCAGACACGTGTTTCCTTGGTTTTGATTGAGCAGTTGTTAAACCAAAACTAAATAAGACCTTTCTTCATTATTTATTTATCTCAAGCCGACAATCGATCGCCTGTCATGGTGCTTACTTTTTGTGTCACTATATTATACCCTACATATTATTTTCAGAATCAAGAAAATGAAAAAGACAGTGAAAAAACACTGGAAATTCTGGAAAACTTGCAGGCATTAGAAACGGCTCCAATTCAAGATCCTGACGCAGGGAATCTTGTAAGAATTACTTGGTCATTTGTATACATATTTTAGCACAAAAAAAACATTGTTACTCGTAGTTATGTGCTATCTTAAGCCGACAATCGATCGCCTGTCATGGTGCTTACGGTTTGTGTCACTATATTATACTCTACATATTATTTTCAGACTCAAGAAAATGAAAAAGACAGTGATAAAACACTGGAAATTCAGGAAAACTTGCAGGCATTAGAAACGGCTTCAATTCAAGATCCTGACGCAGGGAATCTTGTAAGAATGACTTGGTCTTTATAAACATATTTTAGGACAAATAAAACAAGAACCTTCAAGAACAAGTGCGTATTTACAGTATACTTTCATAAGTTCAGATACATGTTGTACATTGTTTCTTATAATATTAGACTTAAAAATATATTTCCAAATTTTATGTTATAGGTAAATAATAGACAAGAAGTTGAAAGGGATACTGTACTTCAGGCAGAGAGTGCACTTTGGCTAGAGCTACGACGTTGTTTATTGACAGCCTCTTCATTCTGTAAAGTGTGCAAACGGCGATCGACTATTAGCCCAGCCCCTTTGGTTAAACAATTTCTTTACTCATATTCCTTGGACCATGTCCCTAGTATTCAACATGGGAAAGTAAACGAAAAAGTGGCCATAGAACAGTTGCAGGTACAAGTTTAGATTTTTCTAACAAACTATTTATTTTTGTATTCTTAAATTCTATTAAAAAGAAGTAATTAGAGTATTGAGTTTCAAATTATTATGATTACAGGTGCTTCGCCGGATGGACTAATCGACGATGATGGCATCACCGAAATTAAATGTCCTACTTCGGCATTTGGATTAGAGGCAGAATTTGCTATTAGCCAAAAAAAAATTAAATTCTGGAAAATAGATGGATCTGTGAATCGACGCCATGACTGGTTTTATCAGATACAGGGGCAGCTGCATATAACTAACAGAAATTACTGTCTGTTTGCTGTGTGGACAGGCAAAGATTTTAAATTGAAGACTGAAAACATAATCAGGGACGATAAATTTTGGAGCGAAAATATGGAACATCGGCTAGTCAGCTTTTACAATAAATGCCTGTTACCCGAAATTGTTGATCCCCGAAAAGCTAGGTCCATGAAACTTAGAGACAACAAATATTAAGATTTTATTTTACACGAAATTGTTTTTATTTACTTTAACCTAACTAATAATAATTTAATTGCTCATTTATTACAATAAACAAAAACCTGAATCCCCGCTTACGGAAAACGAAAACATTCCCTACTGACTAAAAACTGGCTAAGTATCAAGATGATTCTAAGCGGTGTATGATACGCGCTCCAACACAGACGGCTGTGTGTGCGTTTAACTGTATAGCTGTGTGAGTAAATTTACCTAAACGCGAGGCGCGCCGCTCTGGAGTAACGCTCTTAAGAATATGACTGTCGCGGTCCGTTTTTAAAGAAAGGATGTTTCCAAAAGTATTAAATATTTGAAAGGGTTACAAAACAAATTAAACATTATTTTTTAAATAAAACAAACAAATACATACCTGTTAACAGCCGTATAAGCCTCAATATATCGACGTTGATGTGTTGTATTAACTCTATGTCTGTATAATCGGGGTTTTCTTCTGAGCTAGATGATAATTCCTAAAAACAAATAGAACGTTAGCCCCATTTGGTGAGAAATTGGTAGGTTTCGGAAGATTTTCGTCGACATTTTTTTTTTATAATTTTCTTTTGCTTGTTATTTCGTTTTCAATTTTGCTTTTGTAGCCATTAGCTATTATAATATTATCTTTAACCAAAATCAACGTATAAAAATAGATGAAACCAAGCTTCATGTTTAAACTTTCAACTTTAAATTCTGAACCTCAACATTTATTCGAGTTTATAGATCAGTCAACAAAAGCCAAAAGGGGGGTGTAGAGTGCGTGAGCTGGGCCCTAAGCGATTCCTTGAGAAACTTGTTCAGGATGCTAAGGGAGTGAACATACCAAAAGTCCTAACGTATAGGAGGTGAGCCGGAGAAGGGGGTGGGTGGCACAAAGTTCCCCACTTTTGGGTTCTTCACTAATATCTCAAAAAATGGCCACACGAAGGGTTCCGTACCACAAGGCAAAACGCCGAAAAAAACCATGTTTGTTGTATGGGTAACATATGGTATATACAAAAAAAAGAATAAAATAAATATTTATTTTGGTATATACAAAAAAAAGAATAAAATAAATATTTAAGGGGGGCTCCCTTAAATATTTATTTTATTCTTTTTTTTTGTATTTTGTTGTTATAGCGGCAACAGAAATCTGTTAAAATTTCAACTGTCTAGCTATCACGGTTCATGAGATACCGCCTGGTGACAGACGGACAGTGGAGTCTCAGTAATGGGGTCCCGCTTTTACCCTTTGGTTACGGAACCCTAAGAACGGTGTGTCTCTTAGATCCCTGCTCCCGCACTCTCCAACTCCTATATTAACCGAACTATTATGTAAAAATGCTGATGGATTGTCCGCAACAGGCGCGAGAGGGAGTTACTTCTGAAAGAATTAGACTTAAATAGGCTTAACGTGGGATTAATACAATCAATTTTATCCCAACCAAATTCTGAAGGTGCCAAAAAGTTATGTCATTTAATAACAGTACTTCATCGGTGACTTCTATCTTTTATCACAAACTGTTTCATAGATTGTTGAACTGTTTAGTTATAAAAACGCACGCACGCACGCACGCACGCACGCACGCTGTGTTTATAAGCTTATGTGTTAAAATTATTATAAGTGTTACTATTATAAGTGTTAATGTTACAGTGGTAAAAGGCATGATGGGGTTGACATATCTGTTTAGACAAAAACCCCAAAACAAATAAAGAGAAAAATAAAATTATGTAAAACTAACACGAAAACAGGTGCGTATAATTTAAAAAAAAATTGCCATTGACATATTAAGATATGGTTAACTAACCTGTAATCTCGCACTGATCCTGTTGAACACCGCATTGAAGAAGTTCAAACTGAGCGCGAATAATACTTTGCTTGCCAACTGCCTCAGCAAAGTGTTGTTCAGCGTGCTTTCATTGCGCATGTCCGTGTAGTAGTAGATTGAGACTGTGAGAAGAAATAATTAATTAATATTGTTGTCAATAAAACTGGCAAAATTAAAGTAAGAAACAAAATAAATTTATTCGACCCAAGTCACAATATTCAAGGCATACAATATCATACAAAAACAAAAAAAAAATTATTGTGTGCCTCACGCCCAGTTCAGCATAAATTCCAGACAATTAGTGCCTGAAACTGGTTTTCGGCGAGTATCTCAGCCTACCCCTAAGGGAAATACAGGCGTGATATAATGTCCTTTTTGACTGTTCGTTTGAAAGGTGCGTCTTGCAACCTACACTGGTGCAACATTCTTTTGGCACTCGAATGACGTTGAAAGGGGGGCTGTCGGTAAGCATTTTCATTAATTGAATCCCATAAGCACTTATCATAATACATTTTTTTTATTTCAGTAAAATTACAACTTCTACAATATATTCTATCGTCCTTGGGTGTCTCCTTTTAAGTATGAGAAATTCTTGTGGTAGGTGTTATAAATTGATATTAAACGGCGGCTTTGCGAATTATCCATATTGGCCGATAGCACGATCTACACACAACCGTCCACACCGAGCGCGCGAAACGACTAAGGCGTCTTTGAGTATTGTCAAAAAACCAACAGCACTGGATCGGCCCCTGCACAGATCGAATCGCGCGCGGCACATACATTTGCGGGCGCATTTGGATCGCGTGTCTGTCTACTCTCTAATCACGAAGGCCGTCGTCTCGACTGTAGCTATGGCGTTTCGTACTCCGTATCTAAGGGCCTTACACCTGCGCGGGCCTGCGGGCTGTGAGTAATGGGTAGCTCACCGTCCGATTAGGACCAGGCCCGTGCCGGACGGAGCGTACGTGTTCCACGCGCGCCTCAAAGAGATGTCAGCATCATACGAAGGGGCCCGTCACGGTCGAAGCCTGCCGGGTCAGCGGGATTGTCCGAAAGGGTTACCGCTGGCCCGGAACATAAAGGGCTAAGGAAGGAACACGGGGGGTTTTGGTCAGTAAGAGTCTGACACTCCCTTCCGCTCTTGATGATTTCCCATACTGAAAAAAAAGGGCCTACCATTTTAAGTCCGTCAACAAAGATACGGACCCGTCAGAAATTAGTTCGATACTTCAGAATGAACCCTACTCCCGTTTATTTTAAAATTTTGAACGGGAAAAGACACATTGGGAGTAAGAGCTACTGTCAAATGATGTTGTCATTTAGAGTTCGGGTTCCAAATATTCTTATGTCCGTAGGTCATCTGCTTCGCCTTTGATCAGTTACATTATATTCTAAGGTTTATTTTATTTTACTTCATTGCCTATTTGTTTCACATATCAACTCGGAAAGGGTCCGTCACCGTATCGCCTTTCGCCTCGCCGTCAAACAGGCGTCAACCTAACGTAAGCACGTAACCAAAGCGGATCAGCGGCTCCGATACGTCGACTCGGCTACGGCTAGGAGACGCCGCTCTTACGGTTCGCCGACCGCGGGTTGATGGTGCTGCAGGAAGGCCGCGGGAGGGGTGAGAGGGGCAAGGGTGGACAAAAAGACGTAAGCTCGGGTACAAAGAGAAGTAAGTGCGGGGACGACGAGCTGTAAGCGCGGGAACTGCAAGTTGACCGCGCGCGCACCGCACTGCGGTTCGTGAGCTTGTCCCGAGGCGAGGCGATTACGTTACAATTCCGATTATTGTGCGTTGCAGTAAGGAGTTTCATACAAAGAATACTGAACGGCTCGAGTTGATACGGTGCCGATCCCTTTCCGAGTTGATATGTGTGATATGACCTTTATCTGTACAAATCTCTAAACCCGCCTTGGTTTCCATAAGCACTTCGTTTTCGGGTGACCACTGAAAATCAACGCTGTGCTGTGGATCCCTCATAGCACAACATCATGCTGAGTGGAAACCTTCAGTCAGAACGTGCAGCCGACGACTATTTCTGTTGTGTTATAGATCTGTTTTGTTTTTAGGGTTCCTTACCTAAAGGGTGCCAACGGAACCCTATTACTAATCTTCCGCTGTCCGTTCGTCCGTCTGACTGTTAGCGGGCTGTATCTCATGAACCGTAATAGGTAGACAGTTGAAATTTTCAGAGTTTATTTCTATTGCCGATGTACAAGATTTTTTTTCGGCGTTTTTTTGCCTTTTTTTTTCAGGATTGGAAATCATCAAATGACCGCCCTTCCGCTCTGGGTGGAGCGGAAGGGAGTGTCTGACTCTTACCGACTAAAACCCACCCGTGTTCCTTCATTAGCCCTTTATGTTCCGGGCCAGCGGTAACCCTTTACGACAATCCAGCTGTCCCGGCAGGCTTCGGTCCTGACGGGCTCCTTCCCTTGATGCTGACATCTCTTTGAGGCGCGCGTGGAACACGTACGCGCCGTCCGGCACGGGCATGGTCCTGATTGGACGGTGAGCTACCCATTACTTTCCGCCCGCAGGCCCGCACCTACGGTGGCCGGGAGTCGTCGCGCGGCTCCAGACGCCGGGAGCGTCTCCCGCGGCGGTTGGGATGGGAGGCTCTCTCCGCTCAGCCATCCCGCCACCTCCTTCGCTAGCATGACTGCTTCGCACTCGGCGAGAGCGAGTGGCCTGTCGCCTCGGACCATGGCTTGAACCAAGTCCGGACGCGAGAGGTCGCCGCCACTGCCGATCGCCTCTACAAGGACACGGCGGTGCTCCAACAAGCGGGGCAGACCTCCACCGTGTCCTCTGGGCGATCCTGGCAATGGTGACACCCGGGCGTTTCCTCCCGCCTGATGATGTGCAGGAACCTCCCGAAACATCCGTGCCCGGTGAGGACCTGCGTCAGGCGGTAGGTGAGGGCGCCGTGACGCCTCTCTAACCACACCTCAAAGAGGGGTCTTATAGCCACTATAGTGGTGTGCCCTGCGTTTTTTGACTTGTGGTACGGTTACAGAACCTTTCGTGTGCGAGTCCGACTCGCATTCGGCCGGTTTCTCTTGTTATTTTCATAATGAAAGGACGACTATTATTCCTTCCTACGGACTCAGGCATCCTATTTATGAGAGGGAGCGGGGCGTAAACTGTGTTACACAAAGACAAAAAAAAACAAAAGTTTCCCAGCGAGGGTTAAAAGAAATTGCTAGTTTTCCTGTTGCGAAAATGTCAAATAACAAATCACATTGTCGACGCTGTTGTTGCGCAAAAGCAAGGCAACGTGGGTGCGTCACACGCACGCGATCATTGCTCGCTCCATAATTTAACCCATTTTCCTTAAAACTTGAACTTGCCAATTGTGGTTAAGGCGCGGTAAGAAGTATTTGTTTTTATTTTGACAACATAGCAACAAATAAAGTTCAAAACAGCGATGCGTTTGATGTCAGTTGAATACAGTGACTTAAATTACCACCAAAATAAAAGTAATTTTGCAGTTTTAATTCAATTATATATGTATATATTGGGTTGGGGAAAAAAAAATCGGTTTTCTTATGTTTTTCAAAGTTAATTTATTAATATAAATTTTAAACACTAATCAATGATATATGTGCCGTTTTGATCGATGACCTTTTGCCACTTTTCTGGTAAAACCATAATTCCGTCACTGTAGATTTCTGAGGTTTTTGGGTGAAAAACTAAACCAAGTGATTTTCACAAGCCTCTTTTGAAAGCAGCTTTACACCATTAAGAGAGTTTTGCAGAGACCGAAACAAATAATAGTCCGACGGGGCAAGGTCAGGGCTATACGGTGGATGCATTAAAATTTCCCAGCCAAACTCTCTCAGCTTTTGACGAGTCACTAAAGCTATGTGCGGTCTAGCATTGTCGTGATGGAAAATAACGCCTTTCCTATCAACTCTGGCCGATTTTTTTCATCGCCTGTTTCAATCGCGTTAATTGTTGACAGTAGAAAGTTGAATTAATGGTTTGGCCAGGTTCGAGAAGCTCATGATAAACAATACCCTTCCAATCCCACCAAACACTCAACATCACTTTCCTTGGCGTCAATACGGGCTTCGCTACTGTTTGTGAAGTTTCTCCGGGCTTCAACCACGATCTCTTTCTCACCTTATTGTCGTACGTGATCCACTTCTCATCGCCCGTAATCATTTGTTTCAAAAATGGCTCGATTTCGTTTCGTTTCAGAAGGGATTCACAAATGGAAACTCGGTCCATTAAATTTTTTAGTGTTAATTCATGTGGAACCCAAATATCGAGCTTCTTTTGGTATCCAAGCTTATGTAAATGGTTGAAAACTGTTTTATGGTCGATGTTTAGTTTTACAGCAAATGTCACGAGATGAAATATGTCGGTCTACCTCGATTTCATTAAGAATTTGGTCGACTAGGAAGACCCGAAATTATTTTTTCCCCAACCTATTATATATTTTATTTCTTTTCTTTAGTTGATTGAGTTCCCTTTAATATCATTAGCATTAGGTACATAAAATATGATAGTTTTCGAACAAAATTTTGAGAGTTTTGAGACGAAAAATATTTTTTCAGCTGTTTCATCATGATACTGTTTTATTTTTATGAGATACTAGCTTCCGCCCGCGGCTTTGCCCGCGAGGTTTATTTATTAGCCTTGTTATTTAAAGGATAAAGCATTTTAAAGCCCTATTACCTGTTTATGGTAATGAGTTGAACCACACTATTGCAGCCCGTAACATAGCTAACTTCACTGGTAACAAAATAATAGCGGAGCAATGTCAATTTTATTTCAATGTTGACAATATAGTTATCAAGAGTACCGAATTACGTGACTGTAAAATTAACATTGGAATCGTATAGGCATTTCATTGGAATTAAAATTAGTTTGAAGAGTAAGCCCCCAGAGCGCAGTTGGATTCCTAATACTCAGCTGACCACCTAGAGTTAAAAATCCAGTGCGCGATAATATCCCGTCGCATATTTATACGTCCATGCGAACGTGGGCTTACTGTTTTATTTAATTAATTTCACGTGTGTTATACGAACTGGGCACCCTGTCAAATGCCTTATTTTGTTTTTCAAGTAAAGAAAAACACACTAAAAAAAACCGTAATTTTATTATGAAATATCTAAAAGGAATTCAATTTAAAATACTCACCAATAAACTGGCAGACCTACCTCAGCAGGATCTTCAAATTCATAGCCTCGTCATACTTGGCCGTATCTTTTAAGCTAGGAGCTAAGACATATCTCTAGCGTGCCCAGGAATATGACTTGCACCGTAATTGTAATTTTATCTGTCCAAAACTCACCTATAAACTGGCAGACCTACCTCAGCAGGATCTTCACATTCATAGCTTCGTCATACTTGGCCGTATCTTTTAAGCTAGGAGCTAAGACATATCTCTAGCATGCCCAGGAATATGACTTGCACCGTAATAGGGAATATGCATGATTTATTTTTATTTAAAAAATTAATCCTCATTCATGTAATAAACAGTTTAGTAAAACTGTTTTTCGGATAACTATGAAATTAAAAAAGATATGAGCCATCGAAGATTTGTTTCTATCTCTTTCTCGCAAAACGAAATTTAACACGGAGTTTATATGGCCGTAGTGACATGTGACGTCACAGTCTATGTCGGATCTCTCTGTCTAATTGGTGTGTAATCAATAGTTTTAAATGCTCATATCGGCCGTGTTTCTTGGCCAATTTTAATTTCACTTTTGTCATCTCTACTACGGTATTTTCATATTTTGTTAATAAATGCCATGAAAAAAATTCATGCATATTCCCTATTGTAATTTTATCTGTCCAAAACTCACCTATAAACTGGCAGACCTACCTCAGCAGGATCTTCACATTCATACTAGCTTCGTCATACTTGGCCGTATATTTAGGGTAAGAGTTAAGACATATCTCTAGCGTGCCCAGGACTATGACTTGCACTCTGATTGTAATTTTATCTGTCAAAAACTCACCTATAAACTGGCAGACCTCTCTCGTCAGGATCTTCACATTCATAGCTTCGTCATACTGGGCCATTATCATTAGGCTAGAAGCTAAGACATATCTCTAGCGTGCCCAGGACTATAACTTGCACACTAATTGTAATTTTATCCGTCAAAAACTCACCTATAAACTGGCAGACCTACCTCAGCAGGATTTTCACATTCATAGCCTCGTCATACTTGACCGTATCATTAGGCTAGAAGCTAAGACATATCTCTAGCGTGCCCAAGACTATGACTTGCACGCTAATTGTAATTTTATCTGTCAAAAACAAACCTATAATAAATTGGTACATTTCCCTCGCCAGGATCTTCACATTCATAGCCTCACCGTACTTCGCCGTATCTCTAGTCTAGGAGCAGCATATCTTTAGCGTGTCCAGGACTATGACATGCATCCTAATTGTAATTTTATATGTCAAAAATCCTTCAAAAACTCACCAATAAACTGGCAGACCTCCCTCAGCAGGATCTTCACATTCATAGCCTCGTCATACTTGGCCGTATCTTTAGGCTGGGAGCTGAGACATATCTCCAACGTGTCCAGGACTATGACCAGGCTATCGTGGTAGCCTTTCTCTAGTTCTGTCTGTGGACGGTTTGCGCCTATTGATATTGTGGGCTGGTACTGCGAAAAGTAATACTGGTTCAGCTATAAAGTGACTGCAGTCCGTTTGTTGAAATAAGTCAACTGCAAACTGCAATGGCCATTACAAGGTGTGGGTGATGAGGGTTCAGATATTTTTTAAAGTTTTATAACAGGCTCTTTCATTATTTCTAGGTTTACCAGATGCCCCTTATTTTACTGGTTACCCCGTTTTTCCGGCTTTACTAATATAGGAACTCATAGTTTTTTAAATAATTTACGAAGTAAACAAAGCTCCAACCTACAAGTAACTTTAAGTTAAAATGTAAAAATTATTATACATTTCCTTCACAAAATGAAGATCTTTGAAAGCTGTTTCTTCAGACAGTTAACATAAAAAAAACATCGTCATTAAACAAGGCTGTTTCAATAGTCTCCCGTAAATAAAATCCTGTATTTTTGATACTAGTAACCCTTAAATCAAGAAGTGGTTGATGGCATGCCTTTATTTCTTTCTATTGCTCAGAAGCCTTTGTGTTCTTGAGGGTGCTTCGAATTAGTTTTAATAAAGAAAGGCTTCCGACTTAAACGTTTTTTACTTTTAATAACATTAGTAGTCAGTTATTATTAAAATAAATATGCTTTTTTTGTTCTTAAGTTGTCATTCTGTTATAATTCAAGACAAAACAAACAAAAATGATGATTAACTTTTATTTGGTAATGTGGTTGTGTTAACTGACAATCTCATAAACTCAACCATAATAGTACACTACAGTTGCCATAATAGTATACTAATTTATAGCTCGTGTGACCTAAACTCGCACTTAAGAGGAAATGCGGGTGATTGTTAAGAGTATTCTATTCTATCGTTTCTCCATAGAAATACTCTCACCTGTTTTCTTTCTGGTTAATGACCGTAAAGCAATGATTTTTTACAGAATAATAAATATCAACTACTTGTATGTTGACGATATATTACTTTTATAAGCATTAGAACCCTCAAAAAATGCCGATTTAATCTGCTGTCAACATAGGCCTGGTGTACAAATTTGAACAACAACTATTCATGAAAAAAGAAAAACATAGGGTCACAGTATATATCCTTCTTATTCTTTTTATGAAATATGTTTTAAATTGGTCCAATATTGGAGGATAAAATAGGCGAGAGCCAAAACTCGAATTATGACTTTTTACTTAGGGATTTTCAAAAAGTCTCTGACCGCATTTCCCCTTAAGTCACGCTTTTCTGTGTAAAAATGAACTACGTAAGTCACAGAAAAGCGTGTCTTAAGTGCGGGTTCAGGTCACGCAGTGCTATAAATATATTAGTAGTAGTACTTTTTTTATTTTATATTTATTGTAACTTGCGCCTTCTCCATAGTTCTTACAAAGAACATAATACAAATTAACACTTACTAGTTCATTAACTCTCTGCAGTATCTTAGTGAGGCCGGCGATGACTAAGGAGAAACGGTGTCTGCTGATCTGAACGAGGCATGCTTTGCACTGCTCCTCGTTGATACGGGAGTGCAGGTTCTGAGCACCTGTCTTGTAGGGTAGCTAAGGGTAAGAAAAATATATAATTAGTTTAAGTATTTAAAAATCATATATTCTGAAGCAACACTCCCATCCCATTAAAAAAATATCCTGTATAATATCCCATTAAAAAATATCCTGTATAATATCCCATTAAAAAATCATTCTGTATAATATCCCATTAAAAAACATTCTGTGTAATATCCCATTAAAAAACATTCTGTATAACATCCCATTAAAAAAACATCCTGTATAACATCCCATTAAAAAAACATCCTGTATAACATCCCATTAAAAAACATCCTGTATAACATCCCATTAAAAAACATCCTGTATAACATCCCGTTAAAAAAACATCCCGTTTAAAAAAACATCCTGTATAACATCCCATTAAAAAAACACCTGTATAATATCCCATTAAAAACAACCTGTTTAATATCCCATTACTACTTTTATTTTAGAAAAAGCATTAGAGTTCCGCACAAAAAAATTGTTTGTTTTCTGACATACACACAAATGAAGTTGCAGGCACAGCTAGTTACAAATAAAATAACAAACGGTTTGTATATAATTATTATTAATTTATTACTTTTGTTTTTTTTTACAGCTCATGAAATAGTCATCATATTCCTCATGAAAAACCACTAGAAATACTATCCTGTATTATATCTCCTTTTCAAAAAACCTGTGAAGCTCACAACACTCGAGTCTGGAGTTTCACCTGGTTCCTGGTCATGTTTTTTTCATTGTTATTACCATGTATTATGGGATTAATAATAATAAATAATATGTATGTTTTTTTTCAATATGAAGCATATTTTTATAGTTTTTTTTACATTTATTAAATAATTTTTATTTAATGTTATTTAATATTATTGATATATTATTTATTTTTTGAGAACAAAGATACATAATTGTGTCTGTCTGTGTGAATGCTTAGTTTTTCAAATTACACAATACATTTTGATACAGTTTTTGCCAACATTTTTAAAGAATTTATTCTGGAAGGTATATGCGATGGTATGAAACTCAGCTATAGCACCAGGAATCTAGATTTTTTTACATATTATCTTCACATCAGTACATTTTCTTTTATTTAATTAAATCAGCTACTGGACTTATTTCTAAAATGCCTATTTGATGATTCTTTAATAATAACTGATTAAAGGGAATGGAAGATATCATCACTGTCATCATCATTTCAGCCGGAAGATGTCTACTACTGGACAAAGGTCTCCTCCAAAGTTCGCCGCATAGGTTGCGCCGCGGTCCTAACATTAATATCAGGTGTATTCCATAAGAATTCTATTAACAAGGTAAATAATTGGCCCCACCTATCCAAATAATTATTCCAATCGTTTTCCTATTACTGACTGTATGACTGTAATGGAAGCCTAAGATTGACAGTAAACCATAAAATATTTCAGTCGGATTGATAAGTTTTTAATAACTAAGTCTAATCTTTGTAAGTACCGGATCCGCAATGCCGGGTCGCCGATCAATAATTTACAACGTCAATTCATATTTTCATATTATATTAAATATCTGAATTAAATGCTATAAATTACGCACAGAAAAATTTTAAAGTATCAAAAGCCGCTTGTATTAGTTCTTAACATGATAAACATCGATAATGCCGCAGAAAAAAAATATTTTGTTTACATACCCCAAAAGCTCCTAATAAGGGCGGGTCGTAGAAATTAAATTAAATACATAAATTGAGACTTACCTGCTCTTCGAAGCGGGCAATTAATGAATTGGCCCATTCTCCAGGCTTCTGCGTCCCCATTTTGTAAATAAAAGATGTATAATTTGTATAAATAAATTAAAAACAACAATTTATTTTTTGCACATCCATTTCAGATCTTTGATTTCTAAAAACTACTAAAATGATACAAGCGTCCTTTACCTGAATACTGCTAAACTTTAATAGTAGTTTTCTTTCACAAGCTTGTCGCAGTTTTGGAAGACATTGAGTAATGTCACACTATGTTTAATAAATACGGCATACTTAATCACTACCAAATTCCTTATAAAACGATGTTTCAACTTCCATGAAAACTGAATCTTGAAAATTTCTCCTAAGCTGTTAAAATTTTTATTATAGGGAACACTAACTCTCGTCTAGTGAAATTCGATAATCTGTGACATGCGTCCCGTTCATTTCTACGTATTCTCCGCCGAAATATTATCGATTTTGAGTAAATAAGAATCTTTGTATTTTGTATAGCTTGCGTCAGAACTATGTCCGCATGCGCGAGTTCTGGCTTGACCTGAATGTACCTCACTCTGTTAGCGTAATAATTCTAGCCCTGAATTTCTTCCTTTGCTAAAGCATTGATATAATATATTTTAACTCAATTTCGTGTCAGGTTTGTGTGACCGCGTTGTTGTTCTAATCTACGCAACTGATTTTGACGAGATTTTCACCATCATTTAAAGAATTTCTTCCGAAAGGTGTATAAAACATCGATATTGATTAAATTTACATAATCGTAACTAGCTTCTCCCCGCGATTTCGTCAGCGTGAAACCCCGACCCACCCCGTCGCATCGTATCGCCTGACCGCGCTATAACTTCGTTTTCGCCTAGCGTTCCTTCTGCCTTTTTTTCTTTTTACTCGGCTCCTAAGGGTCCTAGGATGATGTTAAATAGCAAGATTTTTCAATTCCTACCAGTAGGTAGTTGCAGGGATTAGCTCGTTGAAAGAAACAATATCTTCAGCTTTATTGGTACCTATAGATAGATAAAGAATTCTCGATGTTTTGTCAATTCGTAAAAACCTTGCGATTTGCGAAGCAGTGCGGGTCGCTAGTGCTAAGGCTAACCATACCTAACTACAGATAGGGTAGATTTTTGGGAGGGGCAGTAAGGCCCTTAATCACATGAGACTTCAACCGACGGCGACGCCGCGAGCGCCCGTTCACGAATATGACTCGTGGATCAGCACCATCCAACTCAACCATTTTGTAGGGAACCGAATGATCCAACACACGCGCCACCATCGATGAGACATTTAAGTGAGCATGACACGTTCTCAACTGCGATGCTCTTTCAAGTCAACATCAATAAAATCATAATAAACGGAAACATAGTTCTTACATTGCTGTTATTGTAATGTGCGCTTCTAATGTTCGAAATTCCCGAGATGTCGCTAGTGAAGACCCCGCGGGTTACTCTGTGCCCCGCAACATCGACAGGCGACACCTTCAGCTGCAGGCGTAGGGGAAAGTGGTTACCCTTCGTACACTTTTTAGATTTTATTTATTTAATTTATGATTAATTGTCGAATTTATCTAGTTTATGTACCTAAGTGTATCAAATATATTGTAGTTTGTTACAAAAATGTCTGAAACTATTATGTCAAAAGGTTAAAGAATTATAGACATTTTTCTACGATAAGATATCTGTACGAACGTACCCCACGTACGGGGTACGTTCGTACAGTAGGTGGGGTACTTTCATACGCCATGGGGTACATTCATACAGGGTAATTAAAAAGCCTATTAAAGTCGTTAATTTTTTATTAATTACTATAAAAATATTTATTTATCAAAGAACTAACTTAATAATGTTTGACTTGACTCATAGTCGATAAATCATTCTTTAGAAAAATAACAAAAAATTAAATCGTTCATCCTTAGTTTACTTATTGATAAATTCTAAGCTTTACAATCAGTCTAAATGAGATCTTTATAAATATGCGCCTGCCAGACTATGCTCCTTGCGCTGCTCATCGCTATGCTCCTCGCGCTGCCGTGATTTGCCGCGATGTTTGCTCGCGCAATTAATCGCGACGCTCCTCACTTGTCATTTGCCTTGGTGAGACAATGGACGTTGAAACGGTGGCAGCGTGCGCGCTATGCATTTTTAGATAACTAATAAATACAACTTTTCTTGTTAGACTAATTCTTGACATAGTGACTTATTATACCTACCGTACTACAAATCAATAAACATTAACACCTTTTCATTTGACCATTCCACGCTTGGCGACGACATAATTTCCAATTTTGCATACGCGTGCGTCTTGCGCGAGCGCTCCATGCAGACTGCGACCGCGCGATTATGTGGCCGGCCACTCGCACTCGTATTGCCGGTCCTTTGACTCGCGCGCAAAAACCGACAAAATAGGGAGCAGTGGGTAGGACGAGGAGCATGACGTGTGGCATGACGAGTAATGTTGCCACACTATGTCTCTGCCTCCTTTCCTCGTTACTTCCCATGCCACTCGTCGAGTGTGTGGCAGGCGCATTACAATCATTTTCTATGAGATTGTTGTAGTCAATTTAAACAATTGAGACAATTTAAACTTAAAGAAGTTAATCACACCTACATTTGGTTGTTACTTTGGAAGTTATTGCACATTATAATTATTTAAATTAACTGCAAAAGTAAAAAGTCTAGCCATTCTAGCTGTACAACCCGCTCGTGGTTGTGGATCAGGGAGGATCATGGCGACATCGCTGATATACAGACTGTGTATGTCTTCTATATCAGGGAAAAAGAATGACCATGATGATCCCGGTTTCTTCCGAAGGTAAGATATTTTGCAGCAATTAATAATGTAGTCATTTAAGCGTGCCTCTTCTTCCACGGGGAAGACTTGTAGACTTGTGAACTTAGAATTAAATGTTCGTGAGGGTCCATCGGTGTTAGAGCGATCTTTGAATTTCTTGACTCTGCTTTCCAACGTCGATGTCTTGATGTTATATTTCAACGCGGCTTTCCTATACGACAACTGTCCTTGAATTACGTCATTAATTGCTAATTTCATGGACTCTTCATCCACCTCTTGAGTACGCGTACCCTTTTTTTTATATTTTCGCACCATGATTCTGCAATAAAGTAATAATTATAAAGTTTATTTAATAAAATAAATCATTTTGTTAGAAATAGAATGCTTCATAAAAGGAAAAATATGTTATTGTGCTGTCTGCACGATAATTTTAAAAGATTACTATATTTTATTTCATAAAAATCTAATTTTGATGTTCTGGTGGTTAATAAAATCTAAAGGGGAGCATTCGTACGCGTACGAATGTGCCCCCTGTTTGACTGTCCGAATGCACCCCATGCCTTACACAAAATTAAAACACAACTTTATAAAAATTCTAATGTAGTTTGAGAAATATAACAATTAAAGCTCAAAATAAACAATTGTAACATTAATTAATCATCACCATTTTGTCAAAAACAAAACAATTCTACTTACAATTGCGAATTAAACTTGCGTAAAAAATTTACTCACCGCTCACGAAAAAACGTTACGTCTTGTCAGCCGCGATACCGTGGTGCAACTGGCGCGACACTCCGCTAGCAACATGGCGGCCAGTATGTCTATGCACACAAGCAAAGACGTGTTTGTGTGCCGTTTAGTTTTTCTGTTATACTAACTGTACGAATGTGCCCCGCGTACGAATGGTGACCACTTTCCCCTACTGTAGGGTTAGGCCGCTTATGCTCGGTTCCTATAAACAAAAACGATGGTTTTGCTTACCAATAGTAGCATTTTCTTGTTGCCAAACTGGGAATATAAATAGATCCGTAAGCTAATTGCACCTGTGATAGCTGCTTCCATAGTTATGGGTCTACTATGCAAAGCTCTGAGGTCTTTGCTTCATTATTGGTAAAGATAAAAGAGTCTTAATTTTAACAATCCGTATGTTATAGGAATCGGCCATTAGGCGCGTAATGCGCGCCGCTAGCGTTGCCGACAGGGACTATTAATCTTGTAAAACGCTTGATTGTTTGTAAAATCCAGTTACATGGCTTAACATATAAAGAGATCTAAAACTTGAGGTTACTCATTAGGTAGGCCTTTTTTTTTTCAGGATGGGAAATCGTCAAATGACTCCTCCCGCTCTGGTTGGAGCGGAAGGGAGTGTCAGACTCTTACTGACTAAAACCCACCCGTGTTCCTTCCTTCGCCCTTTATGTTCCGGGCCAGCGGTAACCCTTTCGGACAATCCGTCTTAAGTTTTATTTTAAAATTATGTTGCCATAGTAATACATTGAAATATAATACTCAGCAACACTGAGTTTGCTGTCAGGCTCTCTCTTGCTGTCAGTAATCGTATTGACATTGACAGTTGCAATTTTGACAATCATCTTCTTATTTTCCTGGTGTCAAATATAAGTTTATCGTTGATTGTCGCTCAATTAAATTGTTGATATAAACAAGGAAAGTAAAATATAATTCAATTATTTATAACCAGCGGTAAGCTGCGAGTTTATTTTACAAAATGATGGTGAGTTTTTCCTTATAAATGTTAGTAATAAACTGCAAACCGATTGTTTTTCCTACTTTGCCGGGGGGCGTCTCCTTCATTAGGATTTCACATATTATTCGTAAATTTCGCCCGATATCTAAAGGTTATGACTCATTTGCGTAGAGATAGTGAGCGTGTGGTGCATTTCTTTGTAAGAATTCTTTATTTTTGATTCGTTCCTCGATAATTAGTTTAATGACGTGGACCCATACTTTTTGTTATTTTTTTCGCGTCATAGCGCAAACGACCTTGTTTTTATTGATGTATTTTATGAGTGTGTTAATTTCATTTATACCATTCGTAAGTTTTCACCATTGTGTGAAGGATTAATTATTTTTGATGTGTTGTGCTGGTACCTACTTAGATGTTTGTATTGTATTCTTAGTGGATAAGTTGGAAAACTCAGTTGGATTGTTTAAAAAAAAACCTATTGCCAACCATTGCATAGGTCCATATATCCTAAGTATCAGTATCCACCAAAGTGAATAGCAGGCAACAATCTCGTGAACAACCAATAGGCTATTATTGAATGTACAGACACCAGCACATCAAGCTACCCGAGACTATCATATTTTCCCAATTAACTTTGAACCTTATGCATTAGCGATAAAGTTGAAAATCTATTAAAGAAGTTTGACAGATTGTAGTAGCTTGATGTGCTGGCGTCTGTACAAAAGTATTGAATCTCCTCCTTGACTTTGGTGACAATGTGACTTTAGTTTTGGCCAGACATCACTCTTCTGCATCGTGTATCCAAAGTATGCAACAAACATTCTAAAGTTGACTGTTTGACCACCACACGTCAAAAATAATAAACGTGCCCTTGGTGTCAAAGTCTGTCATGTAGTTAAACCATGGCGTCCTGGGCACATTTTGTTTTGTCATCTATACATGACTGTTCCAGTCAAAAGGTTAAACTGTAAATTTTTCAGGATTGCGTTGAAGATACCAACCATGATCCCCTGTCAGCGCCAACAGCACAAACTCCTGGCTCTGCTGACCCTAAGCTGGACAAAAAGAAGCCGAATGAGAATGTCTGTCTAGCTGATAACAGCCTGTTGGTAAGTGCTGAATGTCTTATGATTGATGACACTTTATTTCTCTTTATAAAATTAGTATAGATTTATTTAAGTGTCTCCTACTGTTAGTAAAAACAGAAAAGTACTTGTTGATTTACTCAGAAGTGATCGAAAGGTTTTTGCCATAATTAATATGTTCATATCAACCATCTTAATATCAACTAGAAAATAATTAGGCATGACAAGGTTTTAATACCACAGACAGTTGCGAACCAAAGTTTAAGTCTGTAAAAGTGCTTATGTGTTTCCATCATTGTATATTCTGGAAATGGCCATGTTTGTAAAGACCAATAAAATTCTCTTTCCCATAATGTCAGAAACTAGAAAATGACCTGTCAATACAAAAAAAAATCATTACAAATCGAGTCCTGTAACACAGCGTTATTGAGAAAAAGTGTTATTTGTATGGGTTCTACAATATAATCCTACAATATAATAATAATAAATTGCCAGATGTAATGAAAAATGATACAATTGAAAACTTTGAAAATAAATTAATGGCCTTCCTAATAGATAAATGTTATTATTTGATTAATGATTTTTTAATTGACAAAAATTTTTAATCAGCAATGTGTATAATAAATATTATTTTGAACATATGGACCTAATATACATTTATTTTTTATATTTTTTTCTAAAGTAACACTTTAATTTGACATTTTCAATATTTATTATTATTAATGTGTGTAATTGTAATAATTTTATTGTAACTGTGACATTTTAATTTGTAATTTTATTTTTAGTTAGTTTCGTAACAAATTTTACAAATTTTGCCTGCCTCTTTCCAGGCAGAATGTATACACGGCAGCTCATCAAGCTACCCGAAACTGTAAAATTTTCCCAATCAACTTTGAACCTTATGCTTAAGCGATAAAGTTGAAAATCTATTAAAGAAATTTGACAGATTGTAGTAGCTTGATGTGCTGGCGTCTGTACCTGCCTCACTCCTATCTACTCCAACTGCATTTTAATGTACCTACATTCGTTGCAAATAAATGATTTGATTGATTGATTGAATAATAAAAATTTCAGCAATTTTCTGTTTACAAGTGATAAGATAAATTATCATTGGAATTTAGTAAGTGGCATGTAGGTAATATGTAATACAGGCTGGTGTCCGCAACTCGACGAGTTGTGTGTTGTTGTTTATGTATCAATAGAATTTAATTTAATTCTATTTTTTTTTTGTTTGTTTCATTGTTTATGTGTCATATAAAGTAAGCGTTTGGGCTACACACATCACACATGACATGCACATCATATCTGTCTCATGTCGGTTGACCAATAGCCAAACGACCCAATGGGTCCTTAATGGCAAGCGATATTGCGGCAGGCCCAGGTGGAGATAGCGGGGTGAGCTGGACTTCTTCGACAAGAACTGGTCCTTAGCAGCTTTAAACAGATAGAAGTGGAAAGAGAGTAGGGAGGCTTTTGCCCAGTAGTGGGACATCACTGGCTTTTAATAGTAATTTATACTATACTAATATTATAAAGCTGAAGAGTTTGTTTGGTTGAACGCGCTAATCTCTGGAACTACCAGTCGGATTTGAAAAAGGCTATAGGCTATTTAACATGTACATTTCAACCGCGCGGCCAACTCATAATATTTGACGAAACTTTGCCAGGAATTAGTGCTAATTTGTTACTTTACACACCCCTTTTCGTGAATTTGTTACAAAAAAAACTAAGACGCTATGACAAAGAATAGTTGGCCGCTAGAACCGCCACTTGCCGTAATCATCGCCCGTGATTACACAGAAACTATATAATACAGATAGACGAATGATGCATCAAAAGAAAGGTCTTAATTTGTTCAATTTGTTACAAAATTTAAAAACGTCATAACGTAAATAAACAAAAAGTTACGCAATATTTAGTTCTCAGGTTATGAGTAGGTAGGTATCTCACCATAAATATCAAATTAATAGAGGCTAATGTGTATGGACAATTAGTTACTAATTTGTTACAGCTAAAAACAGAAAAAAAATACTAGAAAGTAGGTTCAATAATTTGTTAGAGTCGATTTTAGTTGGCCGCTCGGACGGCAATATGCCTAAAATACAATGGCGGTTATCTCGTTATAAAAAGTGAGTCCCTATAATGCACGTCACTGTAATGCACGTACCAGCAATGCACGACACTGGATTGTACAACACAGGAATGTACAACACAAGAATTGGCGACATCGCGATGTCTCCAATTCCTGGGGTGTACCTTGATGGTCCGACCCGAGAGTGTACAACACATGAATTGGCGACATCGCGTGATTGGCCGATTGGTTGGCCAATCAGGTGACTCGAAATTTTGGGACTTGGATACTAGGTAATTGAGCTAGATAGTGCTGTTCCGAAAGACGATTGATTGCGCGATTGATAAGTTTTTAAGCAGAGAAGTCTTTATAAAAAGAGTTTTGTACAGCATATTAATTATATAAGCTGCAATCAGCTGCTCATGTTTAATAAAATTTTGGTAAGCACTCAGAGTGTAAGATAGGTCGACGGAGCCCCGCTTCGCGGGGCTCCTACTTCTGGGTGGTTTAAAAAAAAATAACCACGAAGGCTAAGGCGGGAGCTCCGCTACGCTTCGCTCCCGCCTTAGCCTTCTAACCTAACCTATCCGAGTCGGGGTACTCTGAGTCGGGGTGTTAACCATAATGTAGCGGCACAGTACATATCCTTCTTATCCAGTTTATGAAATATCTTTTAAATTGGTTCAATATTGGTGAAGAAAATAGGCGAGAGCCAAACCTCGAAAATGTGACTTTTTACTTAGGCTATTCAGTCGGATCTGCAGTTGTCCTTATCGCACGCATTAGAGGGCGGGGGCTCGCAGAGCGACAGCGATAGTTTCTTCAAATACCTAATTTTCAAAAGTCGTTCCGCCCGTATTTCCTCTTAACGAATAGTTCACAGATTTACTTCAATAATAATTGATTGAACGTCAACCACACGTCAAATGAAACAAAATCAATCAAAATCAATCCTTAATCAATCAAAATCTCATCCCTAGTTTCACATGGCTTTTTACTTTTTTATTGTGACGTCACTGTTTGTTTTGATTCCAATTCCCGTGCTGTACATTATCAAGCCGGACACTCTTGGTCCGGGCCGAGAATGCGCGACATGACAATGTACGTCATTGGAATTCAAAACACGTTCATTCCAATGTCGTGCGTTCTCGTGCCGTGCATTGCTGTGTTGTGCATTGCTGGTTCCCATAAAAAGTAGGTTTAAGCCGTAGACAGAGAATAAAGGTAGACATGCTATAATTGCGAAAGCGAGATGACACATGTTTCAAAATGTATATGTGTGAGCAGGACATAGCATAAGTTTTCTATCTCTATTTGCGTATCGGTTTTTGTTGTTTGCCATCACTAGTCATTGATGGCAAACAAATTGTGGTGTCAAAATATTTTTGTTGATATAAACTGTGAAACGCATACTTTGTGTAATTTGTGACTATAGTGATATTCCAAAAGGTATTATTTAGTGTCTAACGATGGTGAATTGCAGTATATATGGCTGTAAAAGTCGTAGTGAACGAAATCAACCAAACATAACCTTTCATCGGTAAGTAGCATTTTTTAACTATTACAGCAAGTAAATCAAAGAATTATTGTACACAAGACTATTTTGTGTCAATATTAAGCAAAATTTATTGATAATTTTATCTAAAAAGACGATAAAATCCTAACTTGTTTTTTGTACTAACCGACCAAAGTGTGAGGCATTTAATGTTAGGTTGTTATCTATTTTACTTCGTGTCATTTGTCAATAGTCGGATAATAACTTGACGGGGATACCAGCACTTAATTATTTTTACCACTGAACGTATTTAATTTCTTTACTTTTTTTTTAGTTTTCCGAATGAACCATTTTTAAGAAAAAGTGGACGGAATGTACGGGCCGAATTAACTGGCATCCAAGTCGTCACTCCCGAATCTGCTCACGACATTTTCAAGCTAGTTGCATTCGACAGAAATTAAATAGTACTCATTTAAATCCACGTTCGATATCCACACTTTTCATCCAGGTAAAGTAAATTTATTATACATACCAATTCGTTCTACACGTTTAATTAACTTTGATACATAAAAATTTGTTGTGACTTTATTTCGTGTGACACGGAAATAATAGTGTATCATTTGAGATGACTTTTTTAATATTATTACGTGGAATTAATTTAAGTGGAATACAGTCAAACCTGGATAAGTGAGAGTTCAAGGGAGCACAATCTCATTCTCGCTTATAGAGGTTTCTCACTAACCCGAGTTTCTCGCTAATGCAGGTACATGGGTAGCGTTTCTCTCTTATAGAGGTACGCAGCAATAACAAGTCACAGCAAGTACGAATGTAGTAAATATGTAATATGATAAAATTATGTGCATGATATGCACAACATATATTATGTACATATATATTTTTAAATGCTTACGAAAACAAAACAAAAATTGTATTGTATGTACTTGTCCATCAGAGCACTCAGACTTTATAGAGTCTTTTGATTTTATAATAGGTGGACTCTGGTAAATTAAACTCCCTCTGAATTTCATTTCGCGATTTTCCGGATTCAAACGCATTTACTATTTTAAGTTTATCACTTAATGACAGTACTTTAATTTTCCATTTTGGCATGATGCAGAACAGAACTTTCCTTCGCAATTGATAACTATAAACTGAGTAAGTCCGACAAACAAGACGGTCGGTACACAGGCACACGTGTCCATGCGAAAAGAATGCGATAGAATAACAACATTATTTAGTTCCACGAAATAGAATAGGTACAATATTGACGAAAAAACAATACAAAAACAATGGTAGAAAGTTCCACGAAAGTTAAGAATGAGTCATAAAATACCACATGTTAAATTTGTAAATAAAGCTCGACTGTCGCTTATAGAGGTATAGATAAGTAGCAGTCTCACTTACGGAGGTCTATGAGGGAAAAACGACTCTCTCTTACAGAGGTTTCTATTTCTCGCTAATAGAGGTTTTGGGAGCTTAAAATGACGGGTCCTGGCTATTACTCTCACTTATAGAGTTTTCTCACTTATCCAGTTCTCACTTATCCAGGTTTGACTGTATATACTAACCTAATTATTAAGCTACCAAACAATGTAAAGGAGATACAGTAAAACTTACTAACTCATTCTAAAAATTATTATTCCTTGATTATTTTAGCAGTTAATCGCAAGTTCGTGTCCGTTTTGTTTCAAATTTCAGGTCCCACCGGCTTTAGATCAACCGAGTTCCTCTAAATGTGGTATTTTGGGGGTTGATATGGAAGCAAAGGATTATTTGGTACTTTCTTAATTAAATTTTTATTGTAATTATTCACTCTTAATTAAGGCTATAAGTTTGAAATATCTCAAAGTTCGTATTCATTATGCAACTAAAAAGCTTTCTGAAAAAACTGATAAGGTCAGAATTTTTATAATAAATTAGTTTTATTTAAAGGTCAGTAGTACCCAATTAACCTGTTTGGTAATCAGATCTCGTTCGTTTTTCAGGACACAGATCAAAAGGAATGATTAGTTTTCCCTTTAGTCCTAAGTACCATTTTATTATGTATACTTTTGTCATTCAAGGTTTTAATTAAACTATACTTAATCTACACAGTTTTTTTATTGCATCTAAAATTATAGCACGTCTATACTACGCGCGCGAACTGAATTATTTCAGGGCCTGTGATAAAGCGCGTAAATAAGTTGTGCTACTTATGATTTATCCAACTAGTGCTATAGTGCTATTTACATCTTGAGGTGAAAATAAATTTATATCGTAGTTTAAATTGTATTAAAATAACAATTACAACTCACTTGTTTTCGCGCTTCACCTTCACTTCTCTCGCATCCGGTCGCATTCAGTTCGCGCGCGACCTGTTGTTATTTGTCACACTACTGTTAACTAATAATCTTACAGCACTTGATTATAAAGTTTTGCTATGAGACTAACCCTGAAATATCAAAATAAAAATCTGCTGTTGCATACAAAAATGCATGAAACTGACACATACGCTCGAAGTTATAAATATGTCACCCCCTGAAAGTCTAATGACAATTAATTGAATGACTTAATAGACAGTACAATCAAAATTCTCATATACTATACTGTACTCTTTGATCAAAATACTAAGTACCAGATTACCCACACAATGGGGGAAAACGTCTAGGTATGGCAATATTAATTGCACGTAGCTGGAGTAATGTACTTATGTCGAACTATCGCTATCTCATACTGCATACGCTGAGGACTTGTCTACCTATATTCTCAGTCTACGGTTTAAGCTAAGTTTTAGTACCAATCGCCAGGTAACGTAACATAGTTTGGATAAATATGGCGAACATAACTGCAGCATCCATATTTTAGAATATATTTACAATAAATAGTAGTATGAAACCGTATGAGAGTAGGGTAACCATGATTACATTAGTACCTACGAAAGCATGTTTTTAATTTTGTACTCTGTTCGAACGAATATGCGGTTCGTTTTGCGGCCATATTGATGTCTATTGTTCTTAATTCTTTAAAGTATTTAGGTAGGTACTGATAAAATTATCGTTTCTTTGACTTTGCGCAGGTGTTTTATGATGGGAACGATTCCAGAAAAAGAATCTCTTTTGTTTCCAAACTATTGTTAAAAATATTTGTCGCAAAGGGTTTGCAAAGCGATTATTTTTTGTTGTGAATATTGTCATTACTGTGCAGAATTTTGTGGTGTGTGCTCGTACGTATTTAATTCCCGTGATTTTCATACTACTAAGTTATTGAGACAATTATTACTAAATCCAGAAGTATCTAAAAGTGCTTAGCTATGAGTTGTGCACACTTATATTTTTGACAATCAACATAAAATAGTTTTTTTACTACCTACACTTCCTGCAAATAAAGATTTGAAATTATATAGGTAGTATTTACTACCTACATACATTTTTTTTCTTAAAAAAAACGTTGCCCCTCACTAGGAATTTCTCCTGTGTCGTAGGTGCGTTTAGTTGTTGATGCTTTTTTGTCACACCGTACCAGAGTGCCAAAATGACGTAATCAACGCCAAGCGTCAAGTTAATGTGACCGCGTTGTATGCTGCATTTGTTAATGTAGAACTCACCACCAAAAAGTGTATTGCAGAGGAATCCAAATCAACTGCGGTAAGTTTAATTTTTACAATTTTATGATGACTTGAATAAAGTAATAAACTGTAGTACGTATTATAATACCTTCGGAAATATTACCTAAGTATCTATAAAAAGACATGAAATTCGTCTCTGCCACATTTTAATGTGATTTCACTTCACTTCACATGTGGTCGTCTCGAAGAAGTCTTAAAAATATTCTTAGCTTAATTACTTGAATTATAAAAGCTAATTCAAGTAATTAAGCTAAGAATATTTTTTTTTACCTGTATAATATTATTGTATCGTAAACATACTCCTTTCATTATTTAAAAAGTAATATTTGGCGCCAATTTCAAATCGGAAATCACGGCGTTTAAGTATTCTTTTTTCTAAACCAAAGGCAGAGCTCCATTTAAAGGGCTCTTACGTTCCATCCAATCGCAAGCCTGCTTTTATAGTATATGCGTTTCCCGCCAATTATCTATAGTAAAAGAGTGACAATTCAGCCCACGCACGTTTCGTGTTTTCAAACTGTAAATACGTAAAATTGAAATTAGCAAACTTATCAACGCGTGTGTATATATTATAAACTGCTATAGTGATTCCCTAGGGAAGAATTAACTGTTATTTCACTTAACTTGTGAACATTCTGTGAGAAAGTGCACAGCGGCAGCGTGCATCTTGCATCTCGAGACCTAGATCCAGGCAACCTCTAGTGACGAGCGTAATATCCAATGTAAGGATTTCTATCTTAAGGACAGATTCTTAAGCGCTTTAACTGTTCTCTACAATCCGGTGGCTGCTCGCAAACGAAAAAAATCTCCTTTTGAAAATCTTATTATTTCATAATAATTATGTATTGTCGCTGATAAATGAACGTGGAAATGAAAAAAAATGACATCGTTAATATTTAAAATAACTCGCTACATCTTTGTTTGTCAAATAAGGACGACTTTTCTTAATTATAGAATAATTTATTACGTTTACGTTTCTTGCCCTTAGTATGTAAGTACTTACATAGCAATAATTTGTAGTATGTATATTTTGTGTGTGATGCAGTCAACGGACATTAGACCTTTGTATTCATATTATCAATTATCTTTTAAAATAACTCGCTACATCTTTGTCTGTCAAATAAGGACGACTTTTCTTAATTATAGAATAATTTATTACGTTTACGAAAACATGCTTTCGTAGGTACTAATGTAATCATGGTCAGTGGTCACCCTACTCTCATACGGTTTCATACTACTATTTATTGTAAATATATTCTAAAATATGGATGCTGCAGTTATGTTCGCCATATTTATCCAAACTATGTTACGTTACCTGGCGATTAGTACTAAAACTTAGCTTAAACCTACTTTTTATAACGAGATAAACGCCATTGTATTTTAGGCATATTGCCGTCCGAGCGGCCAACTAAAATCGACTCTAACAAATTATTGAACCTACTTTCTAGTATTTTTTTTTCTGTTTTTAGCTGTAACAAATTAGTAACTAATTGTCCATACACATTAGCCTCTATTAATTTGATATTTATGGTGAGATACCTACCTACTCATAACCTGAGAACTAAATATTGCGTAACTTTTTGTTTATTTACGTTATGACGTTTTTAAATTTTGTAACAAATTGAACAAATTAAGACCTTTCTTTTGATGCATCATTCGTCTATCTGTATTATATAGTTTCTGTGTAATCACGGGCGATGATTACGGCAAGTGGCGGTTCTAGCGGCCAACTATTCTTTGTCATAGCGGCTTAGTTTTTTTTGTAACAAATTCACGAAAAGGGGTGTGTAAAGTAACAAATTAGCACTAATTCCTGGCAAAGTTTCGTCAAATATTATGAGTTGGCCGCGCGGTTGAAATGTACATTATTTAACATCACGCTATGACCTTGAGGAACAAATTTGAGGAGCCAAGCAAAAAGAAAAAAAGTCAGAAAGAACGCTAAGCAAAAACAAAGTAATAGCGCGGGCAGGCGATGCGATGCCACGGGGTGGGTCGGAGTAACAAGAAATTTCACGCGAACGAAGTCGCGGGCAGAAGCTAGTAATGAATAATATTAATTGGTCTATTATTTGGAAACTTTATTAGTAAAGCTGAACAAGGATCTATTGGCGTGTGGCCAAAATTGGAACTAACGCTGCTATCTTGTTCTTTCAATACATTTTACAAAGAATATTTCAGAGATGACACACGGTTGACGACACGGTTGGCGCAGTGGCTGAGCGATCGACTGCTGCGCTGCGTGTCGCGGGTTCGATTCCCGCACGGAACAAATATTTGTCTTGCTAGGTACAGGTAGTTGTTCCGGGTCTGGCTGTTTGTGTATGTGAATTTAAATGTTTGTAAACGCACCCACGATACAAGAGTAATTCCTAGTGTGGGGCAACGTACGCAACAAAAAAAAAAGGTATTTGCCAACAGCGCCCCCATCAACGTCATTGGAGTGCTAAAAAGATCCTTGTAGTGTTAAAGTATTGTATCAAATAATCATACTGGCTGTATGGCTATCAAAAAGTAGTTTGATTGTCGCCTTATACCGCGACTTCGTCCGCGTGTTCTTGTTCTCACGACCCGACCCGTCGCATCGCATCGCCTGTCTGCGCTATTAGTTCGTTTTTCCTTAACGTTTTTCCTGAATTTTTTTCTTAGATTAGCGCGTTCAAACAAACAAACAACCTCTTCAATTTTATTATAAGTATTACGTAGCTGTATAGATTTGATATTCGGTTTTGTGACTGACAGTCTGGCGTGTGCATATAGATAAATTCTTCAACCATACCATTACAAAAATCTATTACCTATTTTTTTTATTCATTCATAACAATTTTTACATTGTGTCGAATATTAAAAATTATTTTATAACATAAAAAATACAAAAAAAAATAAACAACATGTAGAATAGAATACTCTTTATTATGTACACCATATAAATTACAGACATAAATATAGAAACTGTACAAAGGGTGACACAATTGGCGGTCTTATCGCTAAGAGCGATCTTTTAAAGACAACCAACCAACCCAACCAACCAACCAACCAACCAACCAACCAACCAACCAACCAACCAACAAACCAACCAACCAACCAACCAACCACCAACCAACCATGTAAAACTGCAACTGGAAAACATCTTTAGGAATTTGGCTCTACCTGCGGGATAATTATGTAACACACTAACAGTTGAAATAACTTTTATTTTGACAGTTGAACAGCATGCATTGCGTTATTTGCGTCGCTAAGCAGACACATTTTCCGAACATATGAAGCAATGGATTAGCAATATCCTTCAAAATGATTCAGATTGTGATTGATAGTGTGTGCAATTAGTGTGCTGCGGTGCTATTCTGTAAAAATCTCACCGTGAAAACTGAGGTGAAGTGAGCGTGGAGTGAGCTGTCAATAGTGTCAATTCCTAGCAAAAACAAACTCACTTCACCTAAGTGTTCACGGTGAGATTTTTACAGAATCGACCGGCTAGCCTGAAACTGCAGTGAAGATTGCGGTCACAGGCAGATAATATTTCAAAATTCAATATTAAGAATTTCTTGACCATTCTTCTCTATACGAAAACTACCTTTTGGAATGGGCGACTAGAATCAATTCTATTTTGTTGTAATTTTTGACGTTCAAAAGTGCCTTTTATGTGCCCATTTGAAATAAATGCTTTGACTTTTGAGTTAAACAAATTTAATAAAATTTTATTTCAATCCCACAGGTTGACATATCAGACGCTCTGAGCGAGAAAGAAAAAGTGAAGTTCACCGTCCACACAAAAACAACACTGCCAGAGTTTCAGAAGTCTGAGTTCATAGTTGTGCGGCAACATGAAGAGTTTGTGTGGCTGCATGACCGATATGAGGAGAACGAGGAATATGCTGGATATATTGTAAGTATTACAAAAACACCACCATACACACAATAGAAGTGGATCCGAAACTATGTACTTAAGGCGAAAGCGCCAGCACACGTAGGTACATCTTTCTAAGTTAGATTTCTACCACTAACACTTTTCCATAAGAGGTTGGTGGTTGGTGGTAGAAATCTAACTTAGAAAGATATATTAATGATTCTAATGATTATAATTCTCTAAATATGTACCTGCTACTGTCGCGAATCATATTTTGATCAAGATACAACCTGACACTGACCTGCACATTGCAAAAAACCTAAGAAAATTTGAATTTCGCGGTCTACCACTATCCATTCACCTTAACTAATATTACCATCAACCGGGAACAAACCCAGATTCCCGGCTGCTACTGAGAAATTCTTGATAGAGAAACCCAATAACACTTGACCCAACCTATGAATTGAACCCAGGACCTCATGATTAGCAGTAGCGCTTGCGACAGTACATCATTCTGAACCGAAAAAAAAAATTACTTTTCCATACATTTTGAACGCGTAGATATTGCACTTTTTGTTTATGAAACAGCCGATTTTTTTTTATAACCAACCATGTAAATGTTAGAACCAAAATTAACATAGTTATGTTTTCTGTACATGATTCTGAACCGAAACAAAATTACTTTTCCATACATTTTGAACGCGTAGATATTGCACTTTTTATTTATGAAACAGCCTATTTTTTTTTTATAACCAACCATGTAAATGTTAGAACCAAAATTAACATAGTTATGTTTTCTGTACATGATTCTGAACCGAAACAAAATTACTTTTCCATACATTTTGATCGCGTAGATATTGCACTTTTTGTTTATGAAACAGCCCATTTTTTTATAACCATGTAAATGTTAGAATCAAAATTAACATAGTTATGTTTTCTGTACATGATTCTGAACCGAAACAAAATAACTTTTCCATACATTTTGAAAGCGTAGATATTGCACTTTTTGTTTATGAAACAGCCGTTTTTTTTTAAATGAAATGAAATGATTTTTAAGGCTATAAATGAAATTTATAACCATACATGCAAACATTACAACCAAAATTAACATAGTTATGTTTTCTGTACATGATTCTGAACTGAAACAAAATTACTTTTCCATACATTTTGAACGCGTAGAGTAGATATTGCACTTTTTGTTTATGAAACAGCCGATTTTTTTTTATAACCAACTATGTAAATGTTAGAACCAAAATTAACATAGTTATGTTTTCTGTACATGATTCTGAACTGAAACAAAATTACTTTTCCATACATTTTGAAAGCGTAGATATTGCACTTTTTGTTTATGAAACAGCCGATTTTTTTTTATAACCAACCATGTAAATGTTAGAACCAAAATTGACATAGTTATGTTTTCTGTACATGATTCTGAACCGAAAAAAAAACTTCCATAGATTTTGAACGCGTCGATATTGCACTTTTTTGGGAAACAGCAAATTTTTTTTATAACCGACCAAACTTTTATACTTTACGGAGTCTAGAATCGTGTGCTGAATTCGTGGTTATAGTTTTCGCGTCCATGTCCCTACCAGGTTATGAATTGAAACTAGTATTTTCCCTTCTACTTATCACAGGCGTTATTTATTTATTAGAAACTTTATGCACAAGTAAAAACTGTACAAAGGCGGACTTAATTCCTTGGGCATTTTCTACCAGTCTACCTTAGGGTGATGCAGAGACAATACACAGTTGGTGCAATACCAGAAAAATACATACATACAACAAACAATAAAATAAAAATATAAATAAAATAGTTATGAGAGATAAACAAGAAAACCTGCAAAGCTACTTAATTCTGAGACGAATCTGCCGACTTCTTGGCATGTTAGTTAGTTATGTTTTCTTCCTTTCGGTATGTTAGTTATGTTTTCTTATTTTTACCAGATCCCACCAGCACCTCCCAGGCCGGACTTTGATGCGTCCCGTGAGAAGTTGCAGCGTCTCGGTGAGGGCGAAGGCGCCCTAACAAGGGAAGAATTCTTAAAGATGAAGGAGGAACTTGAAGAGTCAGTAGTATTGTATCATATCACCACCACATTCCAGCAGCGCAAAATAGTCCATAGTGGTCCATGATGGCCCACTGTCTTTTCACACAATGGGCCATCGTGGTCAGTAATGGTTCATTGTCTCTTCACTCAATGGACCACGGTACAGTAACATAAATGATAAATGATTTTATTTCTGTAAGTAGGTTTGCACAAACACTTACACGTCAATCATATTTTTTAAACTAGGTGAGGTCGGCGTTTCGTATCTGACTACTCTGAGAAGAAAGGCCAAAACAAACACAGAGGCCATTGTCTCTTTTAAAGTCCAGACATAATCTTGTTCAGGTTATATGAAGACCATGTATGTAGGTCGATGTCTAAGATGGTCTTTTGAGGAAAGAACCACACAGATTGAGAGGACCTGTCCAGTCAGTGCACGCATTTGTCAGAAATCGTGCAGCTCAACTCAAGACTTAAGGAGCTCAACGATCCAACGAACAATACCAAAGAAAGGACATTTGGGTAGGTCACATAAATTACTCAAACTGCCAGACCATGGAGAGAATAATAAAAAAATATAAAATGAATAAAATAAATGACCCACATCGTCTTCATATTCATAACGTATAAACACTAACATTTCTGCGTTCGTTTAGTGTACCCCATAGTGTTATGATTTTTTAAGAATTACGACACGTAAAACATTGCCAGCTAATTTGTAATTTCTCTGCTCCCAGTGAATACCTAGCAACATTCAAAAAAACCGTTGCAATGCACGAGGTATTCCTACAACGCTTGGCGGCGCACCCTGTCTTCAGGAACGACTCGCATCTCCGCGTATTCTTAGAGTACGAACAGGATCTGTGCGCCAAGCCGAAGGGACGCATGGACCTTATTGGTGGACTGGTGAGTCATAAACTTCATTAAATTATAATCTATTCGCTACAGAACAATTTGCACGACATATTGCACGAAGTGTGCAAATGAAAGACGGTTTGCATGACACATTGCACGAAGTGTGCAAAAGTAGGACGATTTGCATGACACATTGCACGAAGTGTGCAAAAGTAGGACGGTTTGCATGACACATTGCACGAAGTATACCAACATTAGGACGGTTTCCATCGCGGTCTGTAGAGCACTAGAGCAGTGGTGGCCCAGTGGTAACAGTCCCGACTTACGAGTTGTAGGTCGTGGGTTCGGACCCAGTCAGGCGCTCGTGTAAATAATTTCATCGCCACTGCTCTCAAAACGGTAAAGGAAAACATCGTGAGGAAACCGGCATGTCCTAGAAGCAAAAATTCGAAAACAGTCATGTAACATCTACCAACCCGCACTGGGCCCGCGTGCTAGATTATAGCCCAGTCCCTCTCGAAGGGAGGAGGCCTGTGTCCCAGCAGTGGGCACATTATAGGCTCAAATCATTTGTTTCAAATGTTGTCTATTCTATTAAGGGGCCGTTCAAGTATTACGTAAGCAGATTTCTCGCAATTATTAACCCCCCCTCCCTCTCGTCAGCAAAAGTAAGCAAAGCTCTTACTCCCCCCCTCCCATGCTTACGTAAACATTGGTACATGCATTTTTCAATGTGTTCTGGTTTCTTTATTGATTCATGAGCAGCAGTTATCAAGTCCCAGTAAAATCCCTGAAAATGCGTTTCGTTTTCAAGCATCGACAAGTAGGGTTGCCATAATTATGTGATCAAACCAAAATCTACTAAATTTTGTAGAAAATCCGAAATAGTAAAAAAAATAATACTGCTGAAGTGCTGACGTAATCACCATCCAGACTCCCTTAACCCCCATGTCTTCAAAAATAAGCAAAACAAAGACCCCCCCCCCGCTCCCCTGTAGTGTTTACGTAATAATTGAATGGCCACTAATAAAATAACCTTTCACAGATGCGTTCAATGACGACAACAACAGACGAGATCTACCTCGGCGCCACAGTGCGAGACGTCAACGACTTCTTTGAGCAGGAGACCACGTTCCTGCAGGAGTACTACTCGCACCTGAAGGAGGCTGTCTTCAAGGTTGATCGGATGACTAGCAAGCATAAAGGTAGGCGGTGAAGTTATAACCTTTTGATTGCCACAGGACAGCTTCATGTATAGATGACAAAACAAACTGTGCCCAGCACGCCACGGTTCGACTACATGACAGACTGACGCCGAGGGCACGCTTTTGATTTTTTAACGTGTGGCGGTCAAAAGGTTAATCTCTTTTTCAGATAGAAAGGATAGTATATTAGTTTTTATGGAAAGGCTAGTATTAAACAGCTACTGCTATCTATCCAAAAAATTCTCAAGGTTATTCGCTCCCAAATTCTAAAACGACACACAACTAAAGATGTTCTCAAATGTTTGTCTGACGCTTTAAACGCATCTTCAATGCCACAGACTTTGTTTTCAGGGATATCGACGCGGATGTGATAAATTCTCGTTAGCCGAGTGGTTTCTCTAGCTAGATTTCCCTCATAATATTTCATGGTAGCATGTCCTAGTTGGCATTTGCAAGGTCCACCATAGCTAACCTTTTCAGCCGTCTTTTATGATCCGGCTTAGTGAGCGCTTTCGCCAGAGGATTCGGATGATTCTGAAGGCGTGCTCTGAAGCGTTCTGCCCAGTTTTTCATTTCCTGATGCACTGTCATTTGGTTAAGATATTCATGAACCTCGCAGTTTCTTGTAAGTCTTCTTATTAAAACCGCATTATATTTTAGTGCTATTGATTAACCATGTTTTAGTGCTATTGACATAACAGGCATGACCTTTATTTTTTACAGAGGTAGCTGATGCTCATATCAGACTATCATCGTGCATCACACAATTGGCCACACGAGAACAGCCTCCCACCGAGAGATTCCTCACCAGAGCTGCTGAAACCTTTGACAAGTGCAGGGTAAGTGCTAATATTTATCTAAAGTCCCCGTCACGAGAAGCTATTAATTTTGTAAATAAAGAACTTCTAAGTTCAACAACAAATAATCCCAAATTCAATCAATTCAAAGTAACATACGTGTAATACGAAACTAACGAGCAATTTCACTTGGTCGGGTTATATTTTAGCGATATAAAGCGCTGTCGTCTAATGTTTTGTGGTACTGGAACGCGTCTGACTCACGGAACGTAAACATTTGGGCCGCCATTTTGAAGTTAGTTCACGCTGACGCTGTCAATGCTGCAGAATGCAGAACACTCGGAATTGTCTGACGACAGTAATTAGATGCGTGTGTACAAAAAATCAAATCATCTTTTCTTTTTATAGTTTAGATGTGTAAACGTTTCTACCTGTTTGCAGAAAATCGAGGGTCGCATGGCGTCAGACCAGGACCTGAAGTTGGCAGACACTCTCCGCTACTACATGAGAGATGCACACGCGGCTAAAGCTGTCCTCGTAAGGAGACTCAGGTCAGTAATAGTACTACGACAATACAAAAAAAAAACAAAAATATGTTTATTCTAATGGGTTGGCAGGCAAATGCATCAAAGAAGTTTGGTCTTCTTCTTTTCGCGGCGATGACTCCTATTTTGTTCGTCCTGCCCTAATTACGTAACACACTTTCATTTATGATCAGAGGGTTTCAAAGGAAATTCCTTATCCAAATTTGACGACACGGTTGGCGCAGTGGCTGAGCGATCGACTGCTGCGCTGCGTGTCGCGGGTTCGATTCCTGCACGGAACAAGTATTTGTAATACCTACAGGTAGTTGTTCCGGGTCTGGCTGTTTGTGTATGTGAATTTAAATGTTTATAAACGCACCCACGATACAGGAGTAATCCCTAGTGTGGGGCAACGTTTAAAAAAAAATGCTTCATAGGTTTGAAAACTTCGTCTGCTCAACAATGTAAATGACGCAATGAACGTGGCCGCAGAAAGGTTTCAGCGGATCACCAACTGCCATGGCACACCTGGGAATCTCTTAACCGACTAAGTAGCCAGGTGGACCGCTGCTGCCACAACTTTCAGGTGGGGGGTACTCCGACGAGCCACAGTGCGACTGTGGAGCCACATCGCAAACTATTCCCTACCTTGTTGTGCTGTCTGTACAAGCACTTGCACTATGAGAGACTTGCAGGGCCAACGATAACGCTTTCGAAGTGGATGAATTCTGGTCGAAGCTTATTTAAGGGGGAAGCGCTATGGTAGCCCGCGAAATTCAAATTTTCTTACGTTTTTTGCAATTTGCTGGTCAAACACACAACTCTCTAAGACCACGTAACCCCAAAGAATAACTGTTTCATGAAATCGTCATTCTTTGGGGTTACGTGGTCTTAGAGAGTTGTGTTGATGACTTTACTGATTATAATTCTGTAAATACATATTTCTTACGGCCGCGATTCATATATTAATCAACGTACAACTTAATACTGACCAGCAAATTGCAAAAAACCTAAAAAAAAAAATCGAATTTCGCGGGCTACCCTGGTTCTTTCGCCTTAAAACAAACCAATGGAATCACCGATGATCATGATGATGATGATGAATCATGATGAAGATGATGATGACGATCGACGGAGAAGAATAACGTGGCTGAACCGTCAAAACGGAAGAAAGGCATTGCTATCGAATGCCATTTTATGTGTGTTAGTGAAGGGCCCGTGGCTAAATAATAACAGTCGTACAGGTCGATGGATCAGGTTAAGCTACGCTTGCCGCGGTTGGTCTGTGCATGGGTGACCATCTTTACATACCGAGACCCCTCCGTACCTCGGAAAGCGCGTTAAGCCGTTGGTCCCGGCTGTTATTCGCGGATCTTTGACAGTCGTTACGGGTAGTCAGAAGCCAGAAAGTCTTGACTTCCAGTATTACCCAGTAACTGGGTTGTGGAGGTCAGTTAGGCAGTCGCTCCACGTAGAATACTGGTATTCACCTACATACGGTTAGACTGGAAGCCGACCCCAACATAGTTGGGAAAAGGAAGATAAGTGTGCATACACACGACCGCAGTTACGGTCACGGAAGCAGCGGTCGGCGAGCCGTAGCCGAGTCGACGTATCGGAGCTTCTGATCCGCTTTAGTTACGTGCTTACGTTAGGTTGACGCCTGTTTGATGGCGAGGCGAAAGGCGATACGGTGCCGATCCCTTTTCGATTTGATACTTTCAATCTAATATGAATCTCTTTTGTTTCAGATGCCTAGCCGCGTATGAAGCTGCTAACCGAAATCTCGAGAAAGCCAGAGCTAAGAACAAGGATGTCCATGCGGTAAGTAAACATAATCCCAGTTTAAAGACACGAAATCAACGATAAAATCGAGAAATACTTTTATCTACACCCATGCTATAAATCCTCTATAAAAGTTTCTGAAACAGTTAGTAAACAACCAGTGTTGTATTTTTATCTCGTCTAACCAGTCTTGTAATTTATCTCATCTTCTCAACGCCCCTGTGTCACAGCAGGGATCCAGCAGAATATCAGCGTCAAGTACAGACGCCAGCACATCAAGCTACCCGAAACTGTCAAATTTTACCAATCAACCTTGAATCTTATGGTGTAACGATAAAGTTGAAAATCGATTAAAGAAATTTGACAGATTGTAGTAGCTTGATGTGCTGGCGTCTGTACATTTGCCTGACACATGCTGAGCTGGACTCCCATTTGGTGCAACCTTGAGACACACACCGCACTGTGCATGTTTCGTTATTAATTTTATTTTAAGTATTCGTCATAGTGTCACTTTTATTTCGATATGCGTTTTTCATTTTGTGTTTTTATCGGCACCTTGTTTTTATGTTATAATCATGTGGGTAATTTGGTTATCATCTAATATTTTACTTTTGTGTGTTGTGCTGTCTTCTTGTGTGCGCCAAATAAATGGTTTATCTATCAGTGTCATAGTAACCATAATATCATCCAAACGAGTGTTATAATGTTGTACTAAATTTCATTAAGCTTTTTCGATCCCTTCCTTCCTCATCAAACAGACACATTCTCACTACTCAATTCGTGATATCTTTATAAATTTCAAACAAATGCGAGTCGGACTCGCACTCGATGGGTTCCGTACCATAAGGCATAAAACGCCAAAAAAAAAAACGTTTCTATTATACCCCTTTAAATTTTAATTTTATTTTATTTTTATTATTTGCTGTTATAGCTATAATTTTTGTATTACCTATATCATAAAGAAAATCCAGATTACGTGTTTGCACTATTTATTTTTATTGCAAACGATACTATAATTGTAGAGTTTTTAATAAAAAAAATAATTATATCATCTCTAATGGTCACACCTGGCCAACTATGAACCCATCTCACAAATATTTGACGTGTAATCTTTCTGTGCAATATGCAGCCTATGGAAGTCCAAGAGGTAAACACTAAAAACGCTTGATTTGTGTAGAACTGACGTTTTTGTACTGTTTGAGTATTTAGTTAGCCCACGTTAGCACGGACGAAAGAATATCGTGCACTGGATTTGCAACTCTCGGTGCAGAGCCAATCGTTGGGGATCCAACAAAGCGCATTCCAGCGCGTCAAAACATTCACTGTTGGAATTTCAACTCTCGGCGTTCAGCAGTCAGTTGAAAATCCAATGCGCGAAAAAAACGCCGCGGGAAAGACGCGCTCGTGCTACCTGGGTTTATTGTGACGTATTTGTGTATTTGAATGTTTATGTATGTAGTTTTTGTTTAGAGATTTTCACAGTTTCTTGGAAAAATCTGCGGGCTAATTGCGTAACACATTATCCGTTGCAGCTACTACAATCTGTCAGATTTCTTTAATAGATATTCAACTTTATTGCTAAAGCATAAGGTTCAAAGTTGATTGGGAAAATTTGACAGTTTCTGGTAGCTTGATGTGCTAGCGTCTGTACATTGCGTTGTTTACGTTGTTCAGCAGACACATTTATCGGACATATGAAGCAATGGATTAGGAATATCCTTGAAAATTATTTAGATTTAGATTAATAGTGTGTTACGTTAATTAGGGTTGCTGATTATCCTCGATTTTCAGAAGGTTATCCAATGTATTAGCAAATGGACGCCAGCACACCAAGCTACTACAATCTGTCAGATTTCTTTAATAGATTTTCAACTTTATCGCTGAAGCATAAGGTTCAAAGTTGATTGGGAAAATTTGACAGTTTCGGGTAGCTTGATGTGCTAGCGTCTGTACTATTAGATACACCTCTGTCTAACCTCGTGGGGATTAAGGCGCTTTGCAGATGGAGCCACTTTAGTTCAGGCAACTATCTCTATATCTAATATCTTAATAGAGTGTCCATGTAGTTTCTTGCCCGTTCTTCTCTATAGAGATCTACGTTTTGGAATGGGCAACTAGTTTCAACTTTCTGACTTACTGACAGATTATTTAGTTTTGACGATTCAAAAGTGCCTGTACAAGGTTTAATTGAAATGAATGCTTTGAGTTTTTTTTATCAACTTTTTAAAATTTCCTTTAAAAGTTACCAGTTGCTACAACCAGATAGCCTGAGATAAACATCTATTTGCCAGTTGCTGCAATAGTTGCTCCATCTGCAAAGCGCCTAAAAGCGTGAAAATTATGTTATGAAGTTTATTGAATATACAGGGTCCCATTAAAATAGATGGACAAAGAGTTGTGCAATTTACAGTTTCAGTAATTTATGTGGCCAACCCAAATGTCCTTTCTTTGGTATTGTTCGTCGAATCGTTGAGCTCCTTAAGTCTTGAGTTGAGCTGCACGATTTCTGACAAATACGTGCACTGACTGGACAGGTCCTCTCAATCTGTGTGGTTCTTTCCTCAAAAGACCATCTCAGACATCGACCTACATGGTCTTCATATAACCTGACCAAGATTATGTCTGGACTTTGAAAGAGACTGACCTCTGAGTTTGTTTCGGCCTTTCTTCTCAGAGTAGTCAGATAGGAAACGCCGACCTCATGTAGTTTAAAAAAATATATGTTTGACGTGTTTGTGCAAACCTACTTACAAAAATAAAATCATTTGCCATTAACACGGCGCTCAGTACGTCTAACTAAAGATAACTAAGCAAAAAAAAAAAACACTGACTAAAGTGATTTTGTTTTGACCTAAAATAATAAATTGCCGGCACATTAGTGTATTTTCGTTAGCTGATTATTTTTCTTGTAAGTATCTATGCGTTTTTCTTATATATTTTTTTACCAACGTCCTTATTTTGGTGGTCTGAATGATTTCTAAAAGTTTGTCCATCTATTTTAATGGGACCTTATATGTGGTATGATATGTCTTTATTCTCTATGTAGTGATTGGTCGTTTGTGACTTTTGTGCATGTTTGTCTATGTATATTTCCAGAGAGATCAGTTTTTAGTAAACGCGCCCATGATACTTAAGGAATAAATAGGATGTAATAATGCTGTTTGCAAGCCACAAGCAAAGTAATCTTGAAAACTCTTGGTGAGCAACTTAGTTGCCCAGCAACTTTTTGTGTCCATCGCTGTCTCCACGCCGAGATTTGGACGATGAGCACACGGGAGCGATAGCAACGCTATTTTTTTGTTAAATTTTCGGTTGAGCGGCAACTGTCGAGGCGGCAACATTTTTGTCGCCGTGCGCGCACTTGCATTGCAACCAATGTAGACGGGCGACAGTTGCGTCCAAACCCGCGGACAGAAATGTCTCCCAACTGTCGCGTCTCTACATGCGTGCACTTTCATACAAACCCGTAGACAAAAGTTGCTCGTGGTTGCGTCTTTAAAGCTAGTACCATTCTAGTGTCACATAGTTTACTGTATATCATTTAAATTATTATATTTTTATTATAGGCGGAGCAAGCCCAAGCGGACGCATGCGCGAAGTTCGAACAGTTATCAGCGCGCGCGCGGGAAGAACTCATCGACTTCCGTACTAGAAGAGTGGCGGCTTTTAAGAAGAGGTAATATTTGTGTCCTTCATTATTTATTTGAGGACGTGTGTATTTTGGTTTGTCCTGTCAAGCTAAGCGCCTATAACAGCCGCTTCGGGCTGCAGCGCATCGCGTTTCAATACAAAAAAGTGGGATGCGTCCTCCTGTGCGACAATGTACAGACGCCAGCACATCAAGCTACTACAATCTGTCAAATTTCTTCAATAGATTTTCAACTTTACCGCTAAAGCAAAAGGTTCAAAGTTGATTGGGAAAATTTGACAGTTTCGGGTAGCTTGATGTGCTGGCGTCTGTACAGGAGGCCTACCGCAGCTCTTAACGCGATCTAATTTAGGACCTAAACTGAACTGTTCTTGTAATTCGTACCATGACGTCAGTTTAACGATTCAATTTAGTACATGCCATCTGACAGTGATTGTCCCACAGTACTGGCATTTATGGAAGGTCCTTTAATGCACTTCAATGGTTTAAAGTTGAGTTCTTGTAATTATTACTGACGGAATTATTAAAAAAAAAAACAAAAAACATTTGTAAAATAATGTTGTTTGTAGTTAAATTAGAAGCTTTGAATCTTTTATTCAGTATTTAAGGAGGAAACATTATGCTGACAATATTTCATACAGTTTATATGTGAAACAACACAAAACCATGCTCCCAAAACAATGCAAAGTCTATTCAAAATTATGCTATTTCACGTTAAACAAATACCAACTTTATTGTAATGGCAATTAAGTTGATTTCAGAGTGACCATTGCACTATTGAGAAAGTAATAAAAATGTTGGAAGTAGTAGTATAAACTGCACTTTATTGTGTAGGAATTAAAGTTACTTTTCCATGAACTCATATTTGTTTACATTTGTGGGAAATAAGTTGCGAATGTAGATTAGTGTAACTTTTGTTCCCCAAGAATCCCATTACAACGATACATTCTGAACATATGCATAAAGTATCATCAGCCTCATTGTATTGTAACAATTATATTGTAATCACCAATCCATTCATAGTGTCAATAATAAATTTCTTTCTTTTTTTTTGTTTCAAGTCTGTTGGACTTAGCGGAGCTGGAGATCAAACACGCGCGATCTCAACAGGAGTTATTCAGGAAATCTCTGCAAGTGCTCAAGGAATGCCAATAAATACAATATATGTATGTTATACTATACACTGAATATTCCATGAGATTTAATGAACTGAAGGGTTGGACGGATATTGTGGGATATTGACGGATATTCGGATAGTATGTTGTAGGTGCACGATCGCTTAACAAAATCCATAGTTTGATCGATTTTTTTTGTATGTTTGACAGTCGTTGCGGGGTAGTCGGAAACTCATCGGACATCCAGTCTTAACAAGGTAACTGGGTTCTGTAGGTCAGATAGGCAGTCGCTTCATCCATACTAATATTATAAACTAGCTTCTGCCCGCGACTTCGTCCGCGTGAAATTTCTTGTTCCCCGACCCACCCCGTCGCATCGCATCGCCTGCCCGCGCTATTACTTCGTTTTTGCTTAGCGTTCTTTCTGACTTTTTTTCGTTTTGCTCGGCTCCTAAAGGTCATAGCGTGATGTTATATAGCCTATAGCCTTCCTCAAGAATTGGGCTATCAAATGCAAAAAGAATTTTTCAAATCCGACTGGTAGTTCCAGAGATTAGCGCGTTCAACCAAACAAACAAACAAACAAACTCTTCAGCTTTATAATATTATATTATAAATACGAAAGTAACTCTGTCGGTCTGTTACCTTTCACGCCTAAACCACTGAATGGATTTCGATAAAATTTGGCAGAGAGATAGATTGCATCCCGGGGAAGGACATGGGATAGTTTTTATCGACATACCTCGCGAGCGAAGCCGCGGGCGGAAGCTAGTGTAAGATTCTGGTATTCAGCTGCATCCTGTCAGACAGGAAACCAAACCCAATAAGGCATAGACAAGGCGACAGAAGAGGGTCCGATAAATCTAATCAGTATCCTACAAAATCATCGATTCAATCCGACATTAATATATTTTTTTTAATTTTTGTTTATAATTATTATTATTCAAGCGTTTATAATAACGAGATGAGTCATTAGTTCAAATTGTGTTTGAACGGTGACGGGTGAGCAGAGCCGTTGCAAATCACGAGCTGATGTCATAGACATAAGGTTTAAATTGCATTTGCACGCTCTCTTGAGATGCAACAACTATAGATGTACAGAAATATGCAGTTTTTTTTTCTCAGATTGAATGGTTTAAAATAGAATTTCGTAGTAACGATAATCCTTCAGTCAAATTATTACTTATCATACTTATTTAAGATCATAGCACACATATCAACTCGGAAAGGGATCGTAACCGTATCGCCTTTCGCCTCGCCGTCAAACAGGCGTCAACCTAACGTAAGCACGTAACTAAAGCGGATCAGAAGCTCCGATACGTCGACTCGGCTACGACTAGGCGACGACGCACTTACGGCTCGCCGATCGCTGGTTGATGGTGCAGCAGGCAGGCCGGAGGGGGGAGAGGGGCAAGGGGGACAAAGAGACGTAAGCTCGGGTACGGAGAGACGTAAGCGCGGGGACGACGAGCCGTAACGCACCGCACCGCGGTTCGTGAGCTTGTCCCGAGGCGAGGCGATTACGTTACGATTCCGATTAGTGTGCCTTGCAGTAGGGAGTTTCATACAAAGAATACTGAACGGCTCGAGTTGATACGGTGCCGATCACTTTCCGGTTTGATATGTGTGTACCTTTAAACAGATTTTTCAAAAAACAACTTATATTTAAGTTGCCTCTAAGTTTCGTGTCATCTCTTTCACTCTAAGGTGTATTGTGGAAACGGAAGGCTCCCTAAAGTTTAGTATTGCTCTTAATTCACAAAATTGCAGATTTATCTGTCGATTAAGCCCAAGTGTGCACGGGCGATTTTGTCACGCGGCGATTTTTTTAGCGCACTGGATTTTCAAGGCACTTCTTAGTGCTAAGAGCTGAAAATCCAACGAGAGTATTTTCTTGACGCACTGGATTGCGATCAGTTGGATTTTCAACTCTCGGTTGAAAAGCCATTGCGCGATAAAATCCCACCGAGAGATATATTTACGTCTGTGCGTACGTGGGCTAAAATATGTCACACTGTTTAGATGCTGAATTAAAGATGTTTGTGTATCAATTCCAGTCTGTTTCTTTATTAGAAAATGTAGCTTATTTGAACGGGTCAACTGAAATGTTATAGTATACGCCAAAGTTCGAGGCATCCTGGTCATAAAACGCGGAAGCGAAATGACACGATTCACCATCCCACTCGCATCACAACAGCTGTTAAAAGATTTGATAGCAGATTTACTGATTGGAGACTTGATCTCTCTTTTAAAAATAATGAGTAAATTGAAGATTTAAATCACTAGATTTGCCATGACCGTACTTCACGCGCAAAATTGTCCATTCTGAGAAGAGTGAGCTCACACATTGTAGATAGCGTTTCCATGACAGTTAAGTCACTACTTTATTGTGTATCAGCGGTGTTAAAACGTCGTTTGACGCGGTAGGGGCATATCTCACGATTAAATCTTTGCAGTAAGTCGATCTAGAAATATAGATAATTCGAATTGCCTAAATACATTTAGGTGGTATACATATCTCAGTAATCAATTTATAGCATTTTATTGTTTGTTTGCATTTTATTTTAATCGAATCCGTAAAAAAAATATGGCTCATGCAATTTAGATAAGAGATTTTTATGAAAGTGGTAACATACTATGATTACGCGCGCGTTTGGTAGCACACCTACGTCTGTTTTGCAAAATTCTCACCGTTCTTCTTCAATATTCTCTCTCTCAACTTTGTGAAGTGAGCTGTCAGTAGTGGAAATCCCTATTATAGCATCAGTTGGAATGTCAGTTCACTTCACTTAAGTTTTCTCGGTGAGATTTTAATGGAGATCTGAATCATTTTTGAAGGATATGGCTACATATCCTTCAAAAATTATTCAGATCTCCATTGCTTCCTATGTTCGAAAAATTTGTCTGCTCCACAACGTAAACAATGCAATGAATGTTGTTAAACTGTCCAAATGGAAGCTATTGCTAATGATAGTGTGTTACACAATTACCCCCGAGGTTTAAGATGGTGAAACTCGCGCGTTCAAGGATATATACGCACCTTTACAATGCGTGCCACGAAAGATGAGACTTGACACACCACGTGGTTTGACATGCGCAGTACACGATTTTAGGTATCTTTAGCGGTATGAGGTCTGAGTGCGGGACGGGACCGGACGTCATAGGGGCGGCGGAAAGAGCGGGGGAGGCGGGGTCAAGTCTCATCTTTCGTGGCACGCATTGTACATATTATAGACGTTTCTAAATATTTGACCTACTTTAAAATAAAACAGAAGATTATTTACTTTATCACTCTAGCAACACAAATAATCGTTAGTTAATAATAATAAAACTGCAACACTGATCTTAGATTAGTGAAGTCAAAATATTACTCGTTATTTTTTATGTACTGTGAAAATATTATTATGATTTTATTATTGTATCATTTAGGTTAATGTTTTTCTGTTAAACGTAAAACGTGGACCAAATTCTTTTTGTTATTTTGTAATACTTTTTACGCAGGCCCATTTGTATTATTCTTCCTCTTTTTTAGGGTTCCGTAGAAATTAACGGAACGTTTTAAGATAATTCCTGTCTCAATTTTATTAATTGATACGGAATCCTGATAGTGTTAGTCCAGCTCACAATTCACCGCTTTTTTTTTCTGAGGTCTTACATGTGTTTTAATAACCTCAAAGTCAGCATAAAAAATAATATAAAATATCTTCAAAAACACATTACTTATGTTTAAGTATTAAAAACACATGCAATGGTACTGATTATTTTTGTCAACAACTTTTTTAATGTATAAATTTATATAAATCATTTTATTCGGTGTTAAGTTTATCTAAATCACTTGTTTTGGCTATGCAACAAAATAATTTAGAGCGATTTTTTTAAGCAAGACAAGATTATGCAAGATATTATTAACAACTCGCGGTCTTTCTTTACCAAATGGTAAATAATAATAATTCCAACCTATTTTTGTTCCACTGCTGGGCAAAAGACTGCTTCTCATATACTTCTCATATAGAGAAGGCACGAGCATTGATCACCACGCTTGCTCAAGACGGGCTGGCGATTTCAAATCGAAGTCAGCAATTTCAAAGATACACTCAGAAAGTACAGACGCCAACACATCAAGCTACTACAATCCGTCAATGTATATCAAGACCTCTCCTTGCCTCGGAAAGCATGTTAAGCCATTTGTCCCGGCTGTCATTCGCGAATCTTTGACAGTCGTTACGGGTTGTCAGAAGTCTGACAACCAGTCTTACCAAGGGGTATCGTATTACCCGGTAGGGGTTGTGGAGGTCAGATAGGCAGTCGCTTCATGTAAAATACTGGTATTCAGCTGCAGCTGCATCCGGTTAGACTGGAAGCCGACCCCAACGTAGTTGGAAAAAGGCTAGGCAGATTATGACATTGATATTTGACCAGATAAGAACCCAAAACTTCATGGGTGACTATGTCAATTGATTTTGTTTCTGGCAATCTCATCCCAGTTTTTGGTATTCTCGTCCCAGTTTCTGGCATTCTCGTCCCACTTTCCGGCATTCTCGTCCCACTTTCCGGCATTCTGGTCCCACTTTCTGGCGTGTTGGTACCAAGTTCTGGCATTATTGCCCCAGTTTCTGGCATTTTTTTTAAATCCTACAGTATTCTTGCCACGATTTCTTGCATTCTTGTCTTGCGTTATGAATAGTCGCTTTAACCAAAGTCTTCGTACGGCGTGTATGTATCGTGTAAGAGAAATGTGTTATTTTTAAATGTTTATATTTTAAGAAAATATATGATTATCCATATTTATTTTGTGTTTCATTAATTATATATTATTCAGCATAATCATCCTATAATGTTCCCACATCTGAGACACAGACACAGACTACCTCTCTATGAGAGGGAGTGGGCCGTAATCTACCACGCGGGCCCAGTGCGGGTTGGAATATGTCACATGTCTTTAAATTTTTGGTTCTAGGACATGCCGTTCTCCTCACGACGACGTCTTCACCGTTTTGGGAGCAGTGGTTATGAAATAATTTACATAAAGTAAAGCGACTGTCGGGGTTCGAACCTGCGACCGTCAACTTGTAAGTCGCGGCCGTTACCACTGCGCCGCCACTGCTTTTTATCTTCATTATTGGTGCATTTTAGAATGTGCTTGAAAAGGAAATTGAAAAGAAAACCCCAAGGAATTATTGAAATGTCATTTCTTTTAGGTATTAACTGTATTTAAAAAAAAAACTATATTCTTCATTACTTTTATTCTTTATAACATATTTATGTAATTATAATAAAACGGCGTTGATTTACTTTAAAACAATAGAGATATAAGGCAGAAAGAACTACGCACAAAATGTTAGAAAAAAGCCGTTCGGCCAAGCTGGACAAACGTTTTGTGCATCGACACCTTTAAATATAATTTGTAAGATTTTCAGGAATCAGCCGGACGACTTTTCTACTATATGAAATTTGTGTAATACAATCCTACCTACCCCTTCAGGGCATACAGACAAAGAGTTAATATGAATTGGAACTTGTTGTGATTGCTTTCTGTCTATTATATCATAAAATCATCTTCCGGACTTCAATATAAAAACGTCTATATCTCTACAAATAACCATAATTTTTTTTGCGCACATGTGCGCAAAATTGTTGTGGTAAAAAGTATACATGGATATATGTACTTTCAATCAGCATATTACAGTAAAATTGACCGAACGGCTTTTTTCTAATATTTTGTGCGGGTTTCTTTTGGGCTTTGAAAAGTCTCGCGAGTTCAAATGTATTTACAATCCTCAATACCTCAACGCTTTGGCTAGGCCCATAATATATCATGTTATCAAACTAACAATTTTGAAGATTCACAAAATCTGACAAAAATTAATCATATCACATCACATCGGTTTTGAAGGATATTGCTAATCCATTGCTTCATTTGTTCGAAAAATTTATCTGCTCAACAACGTAAATACCGCAATGAATGTTGTTGAGCTATCAAAATTAAAGCCATTCCGTTACGCAATGACCCCGCTGCAAGATGTTTGCAAATATTACACGGCTGCCCCATTTCAAAACCTAGTAAGGACTTAAAATGGAATTTTACAGAATTGAATGAATTTTTTTTTTAAATTTTTTTTTTGGTCAGCCTATGGAATGTATTTTTTTTAAATTGGTTAAAGTGACTTACTAGGTTTTAAGTGGTCACTAGGGAGTGTAAAGTGCACTTACTAGGTATCGATGTTTAAATATATCTCCTTTTATGTAAGTTTAAAACGCTGGTGTTTTTGTATTTGGTAGAGACCTTCTAGGTTAGCAAGATTATGTACATTTCAACCGCGCGGCCAACTCATAATATTTGACGAAACTTTGCCAGGAATTAGTGCTAATTTGTTACTTTACACACCCCTTTTCGTGAATTTGTTACAAAAAAAACTAAGACGCTATGACAAAGAATAGTTGGCCGCTAGAACCGCCACTTGCCGTAATCATCGCCCGTGATTACACAGAAACTATATAATACAGATAGACGAATGATGCATCAAAAGAAAGGTCTTAATTTGTTCAATTTGTTACAAAATTTAAAAACGTCATGACGTAAATAAATAAAAAGTTACGCAATATTTAGTTCTCAGGTTATGAGTAGGTAGGTATCTCACCATAAATATCAAATTAATAGAGGCTAATGTGTATGGACAATTAGTTCCTAATTTGTTACAGCTAAAGACAGAAAAAAAAATACTAGAAAGTAGGTTCAATAATTTGTTAGAGTCGATTTTAGTTGGCCGCTCGGACGGCAATATGCCTAAAATACAATGGCGTTTATCTCGTTATAAAAAGTAGGTTTAAGCTAAGTTTTAGTACTAATCGCCAGGTAACGTAACATAGTTTGGATAAATATGGCGAACATAACTGCAGCATCCATATTTTAGAATATATTTAGGTACAATAAATAGTAGTATGAAACCGTATGAGAGTAGGGTGACCATGATTACATTAGTACCTACGAAAGCATGTTTTCGTAAACGTAATAAATTATTCTATAATTAAGAAAAGTCGTCCTTATTTGACAGACAAAGATGTAGCGAGTTATTTTAAAAGATAATTGATAATATGAATACAAAGGTCTAATGTCCGTTGACTGCATCACACACAAAATATACATACTACAAATTATTGCTATGTAAGTACTTACATACTAAGGGCAAGAAACGTAAACGTAATAAATTATTCTATAATTAAGAAAAGTCGTCCTTATTTGACAGACAAAGATGTAGCGAGTTATTTTAAAAGATTTCTCCGATTTTTATAAATATTAACGATGTCATTTTTTTTCATTTCCACGTTCATTTATCAGCGACAATACATAATTATTATGAAATAATAAGATTTTCAAAAGGAGATTTTTTTCGTTTGCGAGCAGCCACCGGATTGTAGAGAACAGTTAAAGCGCTTAAGAATCTGTCCTAGAAATCCTTACATTGGATATTACGCTCGTCACTAGAGGTTGCCTGGATCTAGGTCTCGAGATGCAAGATGCACGCTGCCGCTGTGCACTTTCTCACAGAATGTTCACAAGTTAAGTGAAATAACAGTAAATTCTTCCCTAGGGAATCACTGTAGCAGTTTATAATATATACACACGCGTTGATAAGTTTGCTAATTTCAATTTTACGTATTTACAGTTTGAAAACACGAAACGTGCGTGGGCTGAATTGTCACTCTTTTACTATAGATAATTGGCGGGAAACGCATATACTATAAAAGCAGGCTTGCGATTGGATGGAACGTAAGAGCCCTTTAAATGGAGCTCTGCCTTTGGTTTAGAAAAAAGAATACTTAAACGCCGTGATTTTCGATTTGAAATTGGCGCCAAATATTACTTTTTAAATAATGAAAGGAGTATGTTTACGATACAATAATATTATACAGGTAAAAAAAATATTCTTAGCTTAATTACTTGAATTAGCTTTTATAATTCAAGTAATTAAGCTAAGAATATTTTTAAGACTTCTTCGAGACGACCACATGTGAAGTGAAGTGAAATCACATTAAAATGTGGCAGAGACGAATTTCATGTCTTTTTATAGATACTTAGGTAATATTTCCGAAGGTATTATAATACGTACTACCTACAGTTTATTACTTTATTCAAGTCATCATAAAATTGTAAAAATTAAACTTACCGCAGTTGATTTGGATTCCTCTGCAATACACTTTTTGGTGGTGAGTTCTACATTAACAAATCCAACATATAAGTGTGCACAACTCATAGCTAAGCACTTTTAGATACTTCTGGATTTAGTAATAATTGTCTCAATAACTTAGTAGTATGAAAATCACGGGAATTAAATACGTACAAGCACACACCACAAAATACTGCACAGTAATTCACAACAAAAAATAATCGCTTTGCAAACCCTTTGCAACAAATATTTTTAACAATAGTTTGGAAACAAAAGAGATCCTTTTTCTGGAATCGTTCCCATCATAAAACACCTGCGCAAAGTCAAAGAAACGATAATTTTATCAGTACCTACCTAAATACTTTAAAGAATTAAGAACAATAGACATCAATATGGCCGCAAAACGAACCGCATATTCGTTCGAACAGAGTGCAAAATTAAAAACATGCTTTCGTAGGTACTAATGTAATCATGGTCACCCTACTCTCATACGGTTTCATACTACTATTTATTGTAAATATATTCTAAAATATGGATGCTGCAGTTATGTTCGCCATATTTATCCAAACTATGTTACGTTACCTGGCGATTAGTACTAAAACTTAGCTTAAACCTACTTTTTATAACGAGATAAACGCCATTGTATTTTAGGCATATTGCCGTCCGAGCGGCCAACTAAAATCGACTCTAACAAATTATTGAACCTACTTTCTAGTATTTTTTTTCTGTTTTTAGCTGTAACAAATTAGTAACTAATTGTCCATACACATTAGCCTCTATTAATTTGATATTTATGGTGAGATACCTACCTACTCATAACCTGAGAACTAAATATTGCGTAACTTTTTGTTTATTTACGTTATGACGTTTTTAAATTTTGTAACAAATTGAACAAATTAAGACCTTTCTTTTGATGCATCATTCGTCTATCTGTATTATATAGTTTCTGTGTAATCACGGGCGATGATTACGGCAAGTGGCGGTTCTAGCGGCCAACTATTCTTTGTCATAGCGTCTTAGTTTTTTTTGTAACAAATTCACGAAAAGGGGTGTGTAAAGTAACAAATTAGCACTAATTCCTGGCAAAGTTTCGTCAAATATTATGAGTTGGCCGCGCGGTTGAAATGTACATGCAAGATTATGCAATAAAACGATTTTTGTAAAAAGTGTCCCTTACTAGGTTTTGAAATGGGACAGCCGTACATTATGCCTCTAAATTCTACATATTTACATAAATTAACATAGTGCCAACATATTATGCTATCTATAGTTACAGTTTTAAAACGTTTTCATTCGTTTTTCATTGGCAGTTAAAATCTCAACATATCCCATTTAATCTGTCAGCCTCACACCGTCCACGGTTAGACATAGACGTTACGCCTCTCCCAAATGACGCCATAACTACCACTGCTTCATCATCCACATATCCTGTCCTACGCATAAATCTCTATGGCGTAATCCAGTCTGTAACTCCGTTGACTCTTCAGCCGCAGCTCAACGTTCTTGTATCCGATACCGCCCGATGTGATGTTGACGGACGCCTCGCTGTTCTGGAAGTCGTAGCAGCTGATTGCCTGGAAATAGAAAAAGAACTTGTCTGAATGGAAAATCTTAAATTCATTCACTGACAGAAAACGCGCTGCTATTGCAATTTGCAGTAGGATTTTATGAACTTCGAGGGTTGCATTTATGATATCAATGCAGATAATCATTCTGTAAATACATACTTGTTACGGTCGCCAATCATATTTTATTCAACATTCAACGCACTTTTTTTAACGCGATAATTTTGGACATGTTCTGGATTTTTAACTACGAGCGTTGGGAATCCAACAAAGTGTATCCCTAGCGCGTTGAAACAGTGCAGACTTGATTACCTACCTAATTAAAAAGTAAAATTCAAGGGCTCTGTTAGAAAAACACATTCGTTGAATCAAGTCCCTGAATTTATTATTATCGTTTTTAAGGCCTCTATTTGTAGTGAGATGGATTTTCAACTCACTACAAATAGAGGCCAACGGCAAGAAATGCCGCGTTAAAAAGAACGCCCACGCCTACGTAGACTAACTCTTATATCATTGTGATAAGGTATAAATTGGTTTGATCGACATGCGTTCGTGAAATGCAACATCTGTACATTATGACGATGATTACCTTAATTGGCACGTTCCCACTGTAAGTATAGGTCTTGACCCGTTTCTTCAAAGGAATGGCTTCATATTTCAATTTATCACGAAATACTATCCTTGTGTCCTTGGTTTGCTCACCGAAGAAATATGTAGAACTTAGCACAGATGTCAATGTCATTAACATAACACATAACAATAATGTTAACTTCATTTTCACAGTTTTTTTTTAACACTGAACTTAATTTGTACTACACTGTATTGTTATTTGCTTGTGATGAGAGAATCTGTAAGAAAAAAATCAGTGGTTATTATTTATTAAGCCAAACAAACGGTCAGTGTGTTGTCTTAGACAGTGACACATAACATTTTGTAGGAAAAAGATACGTCAAATGTACGTCAGCACCTCAAGCTACCCGAAACTGACAAATTTTCCCAATCAACTTTGAACCTTATGCCTTAGCAATAAAGTTGAAAATCTATTAAAGAAATTTGACAGATTGTAGTAGCTTGATGTGCTGGCGTCTGTATCATCATCATCAGCCTCTAGCAGTACACTGTTGGGCATAGCACTCTCCTATTGCACGCCATTCAACTCGATCTTCGGCAACTCTCATCCAGCTGCAATATACCTACATGTATCTATAAACCAACAAAATTTCCACAGAATACACATAATGCTATTTAAACTAAAACCTACAAACTACATTAACAAGGGTTTTCTAGGTACCAGAAGTAACATGATAAGTTACTTTCAGCCTTCAATTTTAATTCAATATCAAAGAGAATAGGTACACAAATCGTATTCTCCACTGACAAGGCGGTAGCAATCAAAATTTATTTACCGACTACCTTCAATTTTTAAACTTTTTTTTACTAAACTATGCGTCGTGTTTTTTTTTAATTAATGACAGTGTGTCTCTGTGATTGTATCTAAAGACTTTAGCACTAATTTCCTATTAGTTTTTAACTGAACATTATTACCAACTTACGTTAAAACAAAAATAACGTAAAAACACGATTAAAAGCACACACGACTTATTTTATGTCAAAATAAAGATGTTTTCATTTATTTTCGTTTAAGATAGCGTTATCATTAAATGTTTCTTCGTAAAACTATAAACAATACTGAGAAAGATGATGTAATTAACGCAATTAGGGGCGCGGTCATATTGTGAGCGGGAAGAGGTTATTATATTATAGTCCGCGCGGAACTTGTTGGCCGCGCCTTAGGTGGGGACGGGGGGGTGAGACGGCGGGTTGCCTAGTGTTCGCAACGCACATGAGATTAATGACAGCAAGCGCCTCCACCCCTCCGTCCCACCGCTCACATACCTAAGGCGCGGCCAACTAGTTCCGCGCGGACCGCGGACTATAGGTCCTAACCTACAAGCTTAGTTTGGATATCGAAATACAGATTTTAAGTAAAGAAAGAAAGAAAGAAAATACGTTTATTTGCGGTAAACATGACACAGAAAAAGAACACAAAAGAAATAACAAGTTAGGGGAACATACGTCACATCCACCCAAAACATCGTTAGCACACTGAACAAAAATATTTTTAGACGGGAGCTCGCAATAAGTGTTTCAAAAACCTTTTTTAACATTGGTCAAAATCTTCACACACACACCGACCTCAACAAACTACCAAAGCTGACAGTATAATGACCATTGGTTTTCGTCAATGTGCGCGTCAGTGGTCATAATTTGAAGATATACGACCAACTTGGTCGGTCTATCTGTCAAGAGATGGCGCTGATCTAAAACTGCAATTTTCTACACCGCAGTGCGCAGTGTTAAAATTCTCTGACGAACATAGCCTCGCCGATGAAAATTTAAATACATAAGATGGTACGGGACCCTCGGTGCGCGAGACAGTCTCGCTCTTGCCCGGTTTTTATAGCTTGAACTAAGCGTTGGTATTGGTTAGTTCTACACGCATCTCTCGCTAGGTACGCGTCCTCGCTCATCTCTGATGGAAAGGCAGCCTTTTTTTTCTCTGGGTGGAGCGGAAGGGAGTGTCAGACTCTTACTGACTAAAACCCACCCGTGTTCTTTCCTTAGCCCTTTATGTTCCTAGCCAGCGGTAACCCTTTTGGACAATCCCGCTGACCCGGTGGAAAGGCACCCATAGGCACAGGCAGAGGTGCCCCACCAACATTTCGCCAGTGACTTGGTCCACGTATGGGGGCAAGTCACCATCAGCCAGGCACAAATTCTGACTCAGGGCTGCTACTGAAAAATTCCTGATGGAAAAACCTAATAATACTTGGCCCGAACTGGGAACCGAACCCAGGACCTCATGCTTAGCAGAAGCGCTTCCAACCACTAAATAAATCGCTGGTTTGCGAGAATAGCGACGGAACTAAAAATGATTGATTTTTGAGTATGGCATTTTTTAATTTCTTTGTAAATATTTTAGTGCATACTGCAAAATGTAAATGATTTATTGAGGGATTGACTTTACTGATAAAAGGAAAATTTATCGTAGTATCAAAAATCATAAAAACATTTTAGAACTTTTATTAAAATTATTTATAAAATCGTCATACAAAGGGGGGTTTCAGACATCAGTCTTTATTCATGAGACTCCAAATTATAAAAATCAACTTATGTCATTTAATTAGCTTTAAAAATACAAATTAAAACTTACAACCGTGTTTAAAACTTTTGTACTTATAAGTATAACAAATAAAAATAATTTTATAACATACTAACTTTATATTTAGGTATTAAAAACCCTGTTTTTCAAAATAAACTAAATCAAAATAAACGTGAATTCTTCATAATAAGTAATGAAAAAAAGATCAAAAACAGGAACATTAATTCTTGAAAGGAAATGTATAATGTCGGGACAATAGAGGACATATTGAATGCTACAAAAGTTCTTTTACTTTGCAAATTAGGTAATTTATAATATGCGTCAAAAATATGGCGTCGAGTCTCATCATCAAACTTTGTGTTACACTTTAACTTGCATTTTTCTGTACATCCTGGTCCTAATCGTCTCTCTCGTATAAGTTTATTATTTTTGCCTACATATTCTTTCCCTGCATTTCGTAGACGTTTTGCTACATTCTATTTCCAAAAGTTCTGGCTGCATTTTCCTCTTTTGGTTTTATTCACGTGAAATATTTTCTTCTTCATTTTCTCTTCTACTGTTTCATCCGAATCTGACGGTAAATCATTACTTTCAATGTGATAATTAGGATCCGCGATACTATCATCCGATGAAAAATCTCTTTCTTCCTTGCTTTCTTCACTTTCAGCATTCATATTGGTCAATTCAATAGCTTTTGGTTCACTTTCTATTTGTGAATTACTTTCTACTGCAGTCTTATCTTTCATATTATCAGTTACTGACTCTATACTTACCTTATTTTCTTTGGTTTTATTTTCTAGGCTATGGCCGTGGAGTCCTTTTTCATTTAAATTTATCATGTTATTGGTTTCTTTATTACATTCTTCTGTTTCTCTATTGCTGGATGAAGATGAACTAGAAGACGAGGAAGATGAGCTAGAAGTCGAAGAAGATGAGCTAGAAGATGATGATGACGATATGGACGATATGGATAGTGATCTTTGTCGCAAAATCAATTTATTTTCTTCTGAATTATTACCTGAAATTCAATAAACATTTATTTATTTACAGAATAAATACCAAAAGCAACAGTTATCGTAATCGCATGCATTTCACGGGTTTCTTCCAGAGGAACAATCCATTATGTGATAGAAACACTCACATTTTTGTAACCCAAGAGGTTATGATCAGCTACTAGCGTGAGTGTAAACTATTTGCAACAGGACGAACTACACATCAAAATAAAAATAATACTTATCGAAAAATCTTTCCACTGGTTGAATTCAAATATTTTATTTTGCTTACCTGATGTGTTATTATAATTTAAATACAACAAGTTGCGATGTTTTCATCGCAACTTGTTGCATTTAAATGGCAAACTGCTTTTATGTTTATTGGAACCTAAAATATTTTAAATAAGTAGTTGAAAGAATAAATAAAATTGAGACAAACTGCAAATATACGAAAATTGTAGGCTAACCCTTCTTGATTCATTAAATCATGTTGATCCTCATTTCCTTTATTTTTACTGGCCGCTTCTTTCAACTTTCCCAAGAATAACATTCTTTCTGCCATCTTGAATAACTCAGATAATTATCTAAAACAAATAATTTAACGTAAATAATTAATTATCAATGAATACCATGTAAAAAATTAACTCAATATTTCTATCCCGAAATTCCCTGAACACAGACGCATTTCGTAATAAGAAGCAAAACCATGCCCATTTTTTTAAAAAATAACGACGTTTCTTATTTACGAGGAAATAAAATCTGTTTATTTTTCGTGAATATAGACTCAAGTTACAAAAAGTCGGAATAAAATACAATATCATAAGCAATCACCCATATTTATTCAAGAATACAGGCGTAAATAGAAATAAGACATAAAATGATACTTACTTTTATCAGGAACAACAACGGATCACTTAATATGTCACTATTCTTGAAAAAAAATCAACAATTGTTGCAACCAAACTGTAAATACGTCGTTATTTTCGAGAATCGACCGTGCTTGTCATTGGCTCAACTGAGATGAGCCTTTATTTGTGATTACGCTTCGAGTGTTTTCTCTCAAATGAATAATGACGCTGTCTCTTTCTAACGAAAGCTGTCGCGAAATTGGCGTTGCGTCTCTGTTCACGATAAAATATCAAAGATTTATGATTGTTTGGCATACAGAACTCAATTTGACAGAATTTTGAATTACGTCGATATTCTCGCAAACCGGCGAAATGTATTTTCTTTCTTTCTCTTTCTGTTCACGATATAGGTAATCTGAACTTTTTAGGAATATTTATCTTTGGTTTTGTGTTGCTTATTACCTATTTGTCTATTTTTGATACGTGGCTGTTTTTTTACTTGCTGTCATTATAATATTTCTATACCGAATGGCTGTATTTTTCTGATGAAATATAGAAATCCAACCTGCAGCCTTAGCAGTCGGTAATACTTTCTTTTCACTAGACAAGCGAAGTAGTGTATTTAACACCAATATTGAAATCACACTTAATAATCACCAAAAGTCTGACAACCAGTCTTACCAAGGGGTATCGTATTACCCAGTAACTGAGTTGTGGAGGTCAGATAGGCATGTAAAATACTGCTATTCAGCAGCATCCGGTTAGACTGGAAGCCGACCCCAATATAGTTGGGAAAAGGTTAGGCAGGCATTTAAACCACACTTAATAATATAAAGGCGAAAGTTTGTGAGTGTGTGTGTATTGGTCGGATTTACAAAATCCTTTTGCATTTGATAGCCCTAAACATCCCGCTAGAACCCTTAGGAGTTGAGCAAAAAGAAAAAGTCAGAAGTTTTCGCTAAGCGAAAACGAAGTACGTACCAGGCAGGCAGGCGATGCAATGCGACGGGGTGAGTCAGAGGAACAAAAAACAGTGGCACTCCGGGAGTGCCGACAGAAGTGAAAACTTGAACAATTACGTGTGCATTTTGTGAATCGTCTTATAAACAAAACACGCGCGGTACCGGCTACGGCCATCCGTCTTACGAATTTTCGATCAGGTCACGTGTCCTGACGCGAGTTTAACATTTTTTACCCATTACAAAAAGTATACGACGCCGCTAAAGAAGTTTTCACTTCGAAAATTTCACGCGGACGAAGTCGCGGGCTGAAGCTAGTATTAGATATAACGAAGCATCAAGACTATTATAATAGGTTCTAGAATCATGTATTAAATAAATTCCATGTTTTAAGAACTAGGCCAAGGTCAGAACTGGACTCAATTACTAGGAATTAAAGACACCGAGTCATCTAGACCTAGTAGGTATACATAATATATTATATTATACTAGCAACGCCCCGCGGTGTCACCCGCATACATTTCGATCCCGTGGGAATATCAGGATAAAAAATATCCTATGTGCTAATCCTGGTTATAAACTATCTATTTGACAAATTTCATCAAAATCCCTTCAGTAGTTTCATGTTTGTGCGTGAAGAAGTAACAAACTCACTCACAAACTTTCGCCTTTGTAATTGTTTGGTACCAATAGGTTCGTCTCCTATTACGTGGGACTTTAGGTACACAAAACTGGCGAAATGTGGGTGTCTACGCCTGAACGCATCCAATCTCAACGGCGCTCGCGACAGGCTTCACGCGGACGAACCGGACGAACGTCACTTCACTTCACGATTAGCGCGCACCGCCATACTTGTCGCGACACATAATAATATTGTAATTTTAAATAATAAACTTATAACTATCATCGAGGTCGATCTCTTATTTGTATCGCCCACAGTGGGCGTTACTATAGGTGCACCTCTGTATAACCTTTCGAGAAATACAGGCTTGATGTTACGTCATGTTACATTAGATTCAGAAAGCCGCAGGAACCCGTTGGATGCGAGAAGCACAGAACCGGTCGAAGTGGAGGTGTTTGGGAAAGGCCTTATTTCCTTATGCCACCGAGTTCTAGAGTGATTCACCATCGGCGCTTACTAGCAGGTTCGCTGAGAAAATAAAGTTCGTAAAGAAATCTAGATAAATAACTTGAAATGGCGCTTACTAGCAGGTTCGCTGAGAAAATAAAGTTCGTAAAGAAATCTAGATAAATAACTTGAAATTTAATCGTAATCTTACTCTTGAAAGCTATAATAATGTTAATTCAATAATTACAATTTATAAATTCAGTTAATTATTGAACACCTTTACCTTTACTGTATGCGATAAGGAAATAGCACATCAATATTGGCCAGTGTCACGTTCGCAGAGGCGGGACGTCGACTTTGCACTTTGTGGTAGATTTACAGATGTCAGTAGCAATTACAATCAATAATATCTTTTAAAAAAGTAGTTAAAACTTTAATAATTTTGGGAGAGACGTGGGATAGAAGTGAATGGAAGTTAGCTGGGAGAGGAATGTTACATTTGGTAAATTTTCGATGGAGGTCAAAAATATAATATGGTCGAAAACTTCACCGTGAAATCCAAGCACTGTTACACACAAGTCACAAGTGTTGTATATACAAGTCTTAGATCGACAAGTTACTAACTGAATAGTTGAACTACCGGTCAGTAGGCGCGTCTTTAACGGATTGTTCGCGACTTCGTATGCAAAGCGTCTCCGAATCGATACTAACGACCTTTGGTATATGCACGTGTCTGAAATACTAGATATAGGTATCTATATAAAAAACATGTTATAACTAAATTTTTTATCATACCTACCTTTATTTATTCATCAATATTTAGGTACAACTAGCTTTAGCCCGCGACCTCGTTCGCGTGGGAATCGTAAGACACACAATCTATACTCATAATAAAGCCGAAGAGTTTGTTTGTTTGTTTGAACGCGCCAATCTCTAGAACTACCTGTCGGATTTGAAAAATTGTTTTTGTAATTAATAGCTAGCGCAACTCTTGTAGGTTAAAGGCTATTTAACATCACGCTGGGATTCTTAGGAGCCGCAAAAAGACGGTAAAACTGACGAATCAGTGAAACTGACTAATGAACGAAACTTCCGAAATAAATAAACTGACGACTGAGGGAAACTGACCAGTGATACGCGGACTTGTAAGAAAACTTGCTAAGCGTAAACGAAGTAATAGCTCGGGTAATGCGACGCGGCGGGTCGATGGACCGGGGCTTCAAAAAATTTCACGCGGACGAAGCCGCGGAAAGAAGCTAGTATAGCGCTAGAACTAAACTTTTTATCATAGCTTTATTTATTCATCAATATTTACAATTCCCAAGGTCGATTTACTGTCTCGGTCGTTATTGGTTGAAAAGTAACACTTCACAAATATCGGACCTAGCTTACCTAAAGAAGAATTAATGGTTCTAATAACAAAAATGAAAAATGATGATGATGATGGATCAATGGTTTTATTAAGATGTATCCCATGAATACTAAAGACTGCATAAAGGTAATTATAGTTCAATGGCTAAAATAGAAGACCTATTATGACATTGAACTGCAAGCATCGTCAATACCTATGAGTTGAAAAGATACACGCGCACACACACACAGACACACACATGCACACACATGTACATACACACATGCACACACATAGGTACTCGAACACTCACACATACTATTTTAGCATAAATAATACCATATGGTTTTTTTATTTTTTCTTTTATTTATTATAGCTATTTCAAGTCTTATCTTGTTTAATTTTGGATTTTACTTATATTTTCTTGTTTAAATTCTATTATCTTTCGGTACACCACTTGGCCTAGGTTCAGCAGTGGGTGACGTCGTGATGATAATGCCAGTGATAGTGGCGTGGCATTTTGAGTAAGTAATTTATGTGGCCTACCCAAATGTCCTTTCTTTGGTATTGTACGTCGAATAGTTGAGCTCCTTAAGTCTTGAGTTGAGCTGCACGATTTCTGACAAATGCGTGCACTGACTGGACCCGTCCTCTCAATCTGTGTGGTTCTTTCCTCAAAAGACCATCTCAGACATCGATCTACATTGTCTTCATATAACCTGAGCAAGATTATATCTGGACTTTAAAAGAGACTGTGACCTCTGAGTTTGTTTCGGCCTTTCTTCTCAGAGTAGTCAGATAGGAAACGCCGACGTCATCTAGTTTAAATAAAAACATGATTGACGTATAAAAGTATTTGTACAAACCTACTTACAAAAATAAAATCATTTATCATTAATCTGGTCTGGCGCTGTATGCCCGGATACAGGAGTCGTCTAGTTACATGGGAGCATTTGTAGCCCACAAATGCTCCCATGTTATATCTACTCCTAAGTTCTGACCTACGAGTATATTTACGTGTAATCCGTGTATTATTTTTGGTGAAATCCATACTATAATATTATACTGTCTGTATGTTACCTTTTCACGCCTACACCAAGATATCAATAAAATTTGGCAGAGAGATAGATTGCATCCCAGGGAAAGACATAGGATAGTTTTTATCGACATACTTCACTGGCGAAGCCGTGGGCGGAAGCTAGTAAATGAATAAATTATAAAAAAAAAAGTTCTAAAAACTCACCTAGTTTGACTCACAACATTATTATCTTTTTCACTGAGATTTTTGTCCTCTTCAGATAAGATTGAAAACTGATAACAATTGCAAAACACTCCGAGAAATAGGTAAGCAATATAATTTTAAGTATTGGGTTTCAATAGCGCACTGAACAAAAATATTTTTGAATTGGCAGTTCGCAAATTTTGAGGCAAAAAATGTTTTTCAAAAACTCAAATTCTACATTATGGTGACACAAAGAGCGGTCGGCTAGAAAAGATCTTTTAATGACAACCTTTAATAATCAACAATAATCATAAAACATCGTTAGCACACTGAACAAAAATATTTTTAGACGGGAGTTCGCAAAAAGTGTTTCAAAGACCTTTTTTAACGTTGGTAAAAGTCGTCACATAAACTGACCTCAACACACTTCCAAAGCTGACAGTATAATGGCCATTGGTTCTTTGGTACGCGGTTTCGTCACTGTACGCGTCACTGGTCATAATTTGAAGATATACGACCAACTTGGTCCAACAACGCAATTGCAATGACCCCTTTCCTGTTGACTGCTAAAGGATATGACGTTCTGATTCATTCTAAGAATCCCGTAGGCTGTTCTGGGTATGTTACGATTTAATAACGTTTAAAGATTGTGAAATCCGTTGCGATCCGATACGATGCGAGCCGTTTGGTGGAAATCATCCTTAATGGAGAAGTATGGAAGAAAAGGATATGTTACACCGACCTTAAATAAATTGGGATGAGGGCAGGAGAATGATGATGATGATGTCATGATAGGGGACAATGATAATTATGACGTCATGATAGGGGACAATGATAATGATGATGTCATGATAGGCGACAATGATAATGATGTGACATGATAGGTGACGATGATAATGATGATGATGATGTCATGATAAGTGACAATGATAATGATGAAGTCATGATAGGTGACAATGATAATGACGATGTCATGATAAGTGACAATGATGATGTATGTATTATTTTTTGTCTCCTTTACTCTTTCACACGCTCTCTACATCTTTCTATTTATTGTCCTATGGCAGGTATGCTGGAAGAGATTTCTTATGAAATAAACATCACCTTTGTACAGACAGCGTCAGTATGTGCTAACCCCTCAAGTTTTAAAATGTTACACATTAAATTCCTTACAAATAATCTAAAGAATACTTCAAAAAGAACCCATTGTTTCGACTCAGATTCGAACCATAGCATTACCGAACATCGTCATACTCATACCGGCAGTTTAACGAACTAGCCAGCGAGCCCATATGAATTGCGTTGAAATTGTTATCTACTATGGTCTGAGTCATTTTATCTTTAGGTGGGATGTCTAATCGATAGATGTTATAATTTGAGGGTATCCATTAATTTTACTTACTTACGTTGCCTTTATAAAATTAATCCATACCCTCAAGTTATAACTATAACGTTTGATGTATACGTTCACTTAAAACGGCGAAGAGTAAACGACTACGATTTATTCATTAATTTTTAAAATGATTTATGATTTTATGAGAACTAAAATAGTTGTTCTGTGTGAACAAAATGTGAGCATAAAAGGAATTGCGAGACAGCTTGGCATAGCAGTAAGTTCATTATAATATTAATTGTGTTCTCCGATTTTTTTCTTGTTGAGCTATTTGCGGTATCTTGTGTGTGGTATTTAATAACTTATTTAAAACCATTTTTTTCTATACAGAGACAAACGGTGCGCTTATGGGTGCGCAGATTTCAAGAAACCGGCGATGCTAAGACAATGACCATGGGTCGGAGAACTACTGGGATCTATACGGACCAATCTGAACATCATCCGGATATTGTTAAGGTTCACACTACACCGCCGTTTACATCCACTCGTTACAGTTCGCAACGGCATGGAATATCTCTCTGTCCACGGTTCGAAGACATTTACACGCAGCGAACATTCACAGTTATCGACCTGCAAAATATGTCTAACAGAAGAACATCGAAGAGTTATATTAATTAAGTATGACAACAAAATAAACAACGAAGACATTTAACTCATTTGATTCCACTATTTTACTTTGTATAGCAAAATATTCTAAGTAGATATCATGAGCTAATAAGAGATGTTAATTGATTATCTATTGATAACATGTTTATTCACTTATTATGCTCATGATTGTAATCCTGCCAAACTAACTTCTAGTTCCTAGACAAGTTGCAAACGCTTCAAAACTTGTCTCTTTCGATGTCACTTGTCAGACTGTCAAATGTCAAATTTGTATGCTGAGACGACATGACAGGTCACGTGACATTTCGTTAGGTTATGTCAATCTAAAATATTTCTACCGCTTATTATTTTATCGTTTACCTTAATAGGATGCCACTTGTCTAGGAACCCAATTGTGTCAGTTGGCAAAATAGTATATTATGATAACTGTAAATAAAATTATCAAATCAAAATAAATCCTTGTTGTAAAATAAGATCATAGTTTTGTTAAATAATAGCAATAATAAATATTATTATATGATTATTAAGGTATTTTATTTTTCTTTATTTTTAAATTCTTTATAAATAATTACTAAAACAAATAGAAAAATATATTAAAATAATAATTATAATGAACAAAAAGCACATTTCGTGACTATGATTTGAACTTCCACTCATAGGCACGGCAAGCGGTCTTGAAACCTCTAGTCTATTTTTAGACGATGAATAAAACGTTCGTAAATGTTAACCCTATTATTGCTTGTCGTTTTCGCAATAATAAAAGTATTAACGTTTTATTGAAAAAAACAATAATAAAAACAGAATTTTAAAAAATAAATACTATCTTAAACTTATTTATTCACTAAAACAATAAATTAATTAAAATAAAATGTTTTTGCAAAATACAAAAACCAACTTGGGCCTATCACGGATTTGAACGCACATGTCTTTTGGAGGGGTAATCACTTAATGAAGCTGTCTGTACCTATTTTTCTGTTCTGATTTATTTCGTGTCTGTTTATACATATATGTGTGTACATAAATAGTAACATAAAAAAATAAATAAAATGATGATGATGTTATGATAGGTGACGATGATAATGATGAAGTCATGATAGGTGACAATGATGATGATGTCATGATAGGTGACAATAAAAATGATGATGTCATGATAGGTGATAATGATGATGTCATGATAGGTGACAATGATAATGATTATGTCATGATAGGGGGACAATGATAATGATGATGTCATGATAGGTGACAATGATAATGATGATGTCATAATAACTGACAATGATGATGATGACGTCATGTTAGGGGACAATGATGATAATGATGATGTCATGATAGGTGACGATGATAATGATGATGTCATGATAGGTGACAATGATAATGGTGATGTCATGATAACTGACAATGATAATGATGATGTCATGATAGGAGGACAATGATAATGATGATGTCATGATAGGTGACGATGATAATGATGATGACAGACCAGTGGTGGCCCAGTGGTAAAGGCCGCGACTTACGAGTTCCAGGTCGTAGGTTCGGACTCAGACAGGCGTTTTAGCATAGTGAGCTTATAATGTCCCCAATGCTAGAACACAAGCCTCTTCTCTGTGATTGGGCTGTAACCACTACGCGGGCCGAGTGCGGGTTGGCGTAAGTCACATGTCTTTTAATTTTCGGTTCTAAGTAGGACATGTCGGTTTCCTGACGATGTCGCCTGCACGTAACTTGGCAAGGTTTTGGCTTAGTGGGAGTAAGTTCGCGCATATACAGTTAGTGCAACAAAACAAAGGTCGCTTTTATTGCTGTAAAATGCGTGCCACGAAAGATGAGACTTGACACACCACGTGGTTTGACTTGCGCAGTACACGATTTTAGGTTTTAGATCTTCAGCGGTATGAGGTCTGAGTGCGGGACGGGACCGGACGTCATAGGGGCGGCGGAAAGAGCGGGGGAGGCGGGGTCAAGTCTCATCTTTCGTGGCGCGCATTGTACATTAGTCTATGGTTAATGCCATAATTGGTTTTTAAACATGTGTGTTTAGAAGGAAGTTAAAGAAAGGAGAGCAATGACTAACGACTCTTGCCAAAATACGTGCCGGGGACTGTAAGAAACATAAGAACTACATAATTAGCCTAGAATGTTCCCACAGCTGGGACGCAGGCCTTCACTCTGTGAGAAGGAGCAGGCCGTAGCCCACCACGCGGTCCCAGTGCAGTCCAGTTTGGTACAGACGCCAGCACATCTACCTACCCGAAACTGTCAAATTTTCCCAATCAACTTTGAACCTTATGCTTTAGCGATAAAGTTGAAAATCTATTAAAGTTTGACAGATTGTAGTAGCTTGATGTGCTGGCGTCTGTGCATAAGAACTACGTATCTATCAATTAACCATACAAAAATAATCAGAATGTTGCTGAATGTTGATGAATATTGTTGTTGTTGTTGAATGTTGCTTGAGAATGTTTTAAATAAAACCAGAACTTAGCAATTGGCCGTGAAACAAGTCATTGCTATAGCGGTATCATCATACTTTTAGTCACACTTATTGCGTTAATATCATGCGTCACATTACAGGACCATTTTAACTCCGCCGTCATTTAGATTCGACTAAATTTTCTACAAAGCACTTTGTCTAGAGGAATTAGGAAGAGGCGATTTAAGGAGACGCCTCATAGCTTGGTTCCCTACCAAGTCTTCTCAAGGCTATGCGTTGAGGTAATCTAGGTACGAAAGTTGACGACACCCAGGCGATATCAATCTGCTGAACGCCCTGATTGCTCAGGAGCCAGAAGTTTACATAAGACTTTATGTAACAATTTTACGAATTTTAATACTGAATATAACATTTATTTATTTATTTAATTTAATTTTTATTTATGTATACCTAGCAGTAAATCTATGTTTAATGTTTATAAAGTTTTTGTGGTTGATTTGCTGCGCGCTTTGGTGTTTACTGTAAGTGCAGCAAGCAATCACACTAATAATATAAAGGCGAAAGTTTGTGAGTGTGTTTATTACTTCTTTTTTGTTTTTTTTTTTTCACGATGGGAAATCATCAAATGACTCCTCCCGCTCTGGGTGGAGCGGAAGGGAGTGTCAGACTCTTACTGACTAAAACCCACCCGTGTTCCTTCCTTCGCCCTTTATGTTCCGGGCCAGCGGTAACCCTTTCGGACAATCCCGCTGACCCGGCAGGCTTCGGCCCTGACGGGCCCCTTCACTTGATGCTGACATCTCTTTGAGGCGCGCGTGGAACACGTACGCGCCGTCCGGCACGGGCCTGGTCCTGATCGGACGGTGAGCTACCCATTACTCTCCGCCCGCAGGCCCGCGCCTACGGTGGCCGGGAGTCGTCGCGCGGCTCCCGACGCCCGGAGCGTCTCCCGCGGCGGCTGGGACGGGAGGCTCTCTCCCTCAGCCGTCCCGCCACCTCCTTCGCTAGCATGACTGCTTCGCAGAAGGAGGCGACTGCCCCCCACTCCCTCTCGCCCCGGACCATGACTTGAACCAGGCCCGGACGCGAGAGGTCGCCGCCGCTGCCGATCGTCTCTACGAGGACACGGCGGTGCTCCGCCCAAGCGGGGCAGACCTCCACCGTGTGCTCCACCGTGTCCTCTGGGCGATCCTAGCAATGGTGAGTGTTTATTACTTCTTCACGCTCAAACGGCTGGACCAATTTTGATAAAATTTTGTGTGGAGGTAGCTGACATCCTGGATTAACATATAGGCTACTTTATATCTCGATATTCCCACGGGATCGACACTTTGGCGAGTGAAACCGCGGTGCGCAGCTAGCAATTAAGTCGACTCCACAGTTTTCTTTATGTTATACTCTGTGGTAATAGCCACTCTAGGTTAGGCAAAAGACGTACGACCGAGGAGGTAAGGTGAGGTCACGAGTTCAAACTTCACCTTTATCAACCGGATGGGTATCGGACAGGTAAGGTATCTTACAAGAAAACAAAAATAAAACGAAATCCTAAATTCATAAATTGTGAGAACCTACATTTTGATAACAGGAGGCCTACCGCGAGCTCATAAGGCGAAAGCGCCAGGGTAGCCCGCGAAAATCAATTTTCATTTGGTTTTTTGAAATTTGCTGGTCAGTATTAAGTTGTACGTTGATTAACCTTTCGAATGTCTTATGTTACACAGTGCGACATAAGAACAATTAAATTCTATTGTGTCTGCTAATTAGACACTCAATGGGTTAATATATGATTCGCGGCCGTAACAAATATGTATTTACAGAATTATAATCATTAAAGTCATCAACACAACTCTCTAAGACCACGCAACCCCAAAGAATAACTGTTTCATGAAATCGTCATTCTTTGGGGTTAAAAAACCCACGGAAAAAACCTAAAAAAAGTTGAATTTCGCGGGCTAGGTACCCTGGCGCTTTCGCCTTAACGCGATCTATTTTGGGACCTAAACTGGACTGTTCTTCTAATTCGTATCATGACGTCAGTTTAACGATTCAATTTAGGCCATGTCACCTGAAAGCGATTGTCCTAAACTGAGTCGCAAGTTTTGGTTTCATTCATTTAGCTTGTTTGGTACCATGACGTTCATAGAGCAGCTCAACTGAAACGCTCAACTGTCAATATAAGCGATTCAATAAAAGTTACTATTTCTCTAATATAAACTGAAGCGTTTCGTGAATTATTGACGAATATAAAATGTTTTAGTGTTATTTTAGTGGAATTTCACAAAAACTAATGTAAGTGTACTTTAATCTTTCTTCTATAGTCTAAAATTTCTATTTTACATGCCTTTTTCACATGCATTTGTTTTTCTTGGTACGTTCGAAAAATAAACATAATTTGTTTTATTACGTCGAAATCACAGAACAGATAAAAGCGAAATAACAAAAAAAATCGTAAAATAAACAGCAAAAGGTATCTAAATAAATATCTACTTTGACTAAGAATTATTTTAACAATAGTTACCGTACAATGCGTGCCACGAAAGATGAGACTGACCCCGCCTCCCCCGCTCTTTCCGCCGCCCCTATGACGTCCGGTCCCGTCCCGCACTCAGACCTCATACCGCTAAAGATACCTAAAATCGTGTACTGCGCATGTCAAACCACGTGGTGTGTCAAGTCTCATCTTTCGTGGCACGCATTATACTTACGCTCCGTTCGCAGTGGGACCGCGCTCTTTACAAGGAAAACCGAAAGTCATATCAAATGATAGCTCTATCTTCTTCATGATGTCATTCAGATGAAAGGTCGCTGAACTTTGCAATATGTAGGTCCAGTTTATTAGATTACATTTTTTTTATCATTACGGTTTTGATCTTTATTTTTATTTTACTTCGTTATGGTAAACAAACAGTAGTTTCTTAAGGGGCTTACATGACCTAAAGCGCGGTCACTGTCGGACTGCATAGAAAAGAAAGAGAAGCGCGATGACACAACGCTGGTAATTTATTGCAAAATATGAAGCAATTATTTATTACAATAAATCTATTGTTTGGACTAAAAAATTAAAACACTAGTGTTTTAGTATGTTGCTTGTAGAATAATCTGACAAAAAATCAGAATGATTGTATGCACCTATATTAGTATGGTTTTTATTGTAAAAAGAAAGTTTTTAGAGGTATCTTCATGATTTTTTTCTATCGTATCAAATTAGTAGTATTATGTTTTCAACACACTATCTACCTAGCATATATATAATATATCCTGAAGAATATCATATATATTTCTGATTTTGTTTACTGTAGTCGATCATATACTTTCACTACTACTACTTACTACTACTTTTTATCATATTATACTTGTATTGCTTCTAAAACTTGCGTTTTTGTGTTTAGGTCCTGTAAGCCTCTTAATGGGACTTTGCAACTTTTATGTAAAAAGAAAGTTTTTAGAGTTATTTTCATGATTTTTTTCTATCGTATCAAATTAGTTGTATTATGTTTTCAACACACTACCTACCTGGCATATGTCCTGAAGAATATCATATATTTTTCTGATTTTGTTTACTGTGGTCGATCATATACTTTTATCGTTTCGAAAACTTGCGTTTTTTTGCGTTTAGGTCTTGCAAGCTCCTTAAAAACTAGCTTCTGCCCGTGACTTCGTCCACGTAAAATCTTGTTCCCTCGACTTCGTTTTCTCTTAGCGTTCCTTTTTACTTTTTTCTTCTTTTTTCTCGGCACCTAAGAATCCTAACGTGATGTTAAATAAATACAGCTTTCTTCAAGGATTGGGCTATCAAATGCAAAAAATATTTTTTCAAATCCGACAGGTAGTTCCAGAGATTAGCGCGTACAAACAAACAAACAAACAAACTCTTTAGCTTTATTAACACCCCCTTACTAATAAACGTATTATATCGGATGAATAGTTACACACCGATTTCTCTCTTTCAGTCGTCAGTAATTTGACTTTCGAAAGAAGAAGACAAAGCGTTGTGTAACTATACAGACGCTATACAACGTTTATTAGTACCTATTATAACCCTCTTATTATAGTACTGTTGCGCGCCAAAAATAATGCTTGATACATCGCCATGTATCGCCATTAGTTACCACTAGCGCCATCTTGTATCGGGTAGCAGAACTAGTACCTTGGCCTTGGTACTAGGACATTGACCCTTCCTGTAGGTACTAGTAGTTCCGAGAACTATCGACGTCGAGTCAGTCGGGACCGGTATGTACTCGAACGTTCTAGATGTTTATGTACTAGCTCTGCGGCACTATATAAGGCGGGCGCGAGCCGCGAGGCACGTAGTTTCGATTAAGCGATACGAGCGAGTACATCGAAGGCGATATTCGAGTGCGACTTAAGAGTGATCAGTAAGTGTAATTGTGTTCATAATTAGTGTGTTTGACTTGTAATTAGTGTTGTTGAGTAAAGTGTCATTTTTTTGGTTATCAAATCGGCAGTTTTTATTGTCACGAACCCCAAGCTCGTAACAATTGGTGTCAGAAGCAAGGTTTAAAAACCATGCCGATTTTACCCAAAGACGACATGGAGGGTATCCGTACCCGGAGTCAACGCCAGCAAGAGACGGACCAGAGGCGATTTGGTGGAGCAATGCCGCAGGGGTCGGAAGGCCAGCTACCGACCACGGAGGCCAGCCCTTCCACAGCTGCTCCAGCATCATCAGCACCAGATTTTGCTGCTCTGATGATGATGCTGCAGGAGCAGGCTCGTCGACAGGAGGAACAGGCTCGTCGACTGGAAGAACAGCTCCAGCGGGACAAGGAGGAACAGGCTCGCCGACAGGAGGAACAGGCTCGTCGACTGGAAGAACAGCTCCAGCGGGACAAGGAGGAACAGGCCCGCCGACAAGAGGAACAGGCTCGCCGACAGGAAGAACAGGCTCGTCGGTTGGAGGAACAGCTGCAGCGGGACAAGGAGGAACAGGTTCGCCAACAAGAGGAGCAGGCGCGCCGCCAGGAAGAGCAGATGCTCCTTATAAAGGACCTTCACTCTACCTTCGGGAAAGACATGAAGGAGGTGAAGGATAAGGTTGCCCAACATGACAACCGCCTGTCGGAAGCTGAAATCCGAATCGACCAAGTTAAAAACCAGGTTGACAACGTGATGGCTGACGTGAAGCAAACCGTGATGGCTGACGTAAAGAAAACGCTGGATTACCTTAAACTTGGTGATGGAATCGCAGCTCCCGTAGCTACAACACCTTCGCTACGTGGATTCAAAGTGCCACCGTTCGACGGAACTTCTTCCTGGTCGGCCTACAAAATCCAGTTTGAGGCTGTCATGAAGGCGAACGGGTGGAATAAAAGTCAGGCCATGACTGCCCTCACCCTGGGCTTGCGCGACCAGGCCTTAACTGTTCTGGAAGCTCTCGGTAAGGAAGTGACTTACGAGCAGCTCCTTGAGGCATTGGAGGCTCGGTATGGCGACGCTCACCTGGAACACGTGTTCCGTGCGCAGCTCAAGGATCGCGTGCAACGCAGCAATGAAAACCTGCAGCAGTGGGCCCTGGAAGTGGAGAAGCTGGTTCGCAAAGCTTACCAGTCCGTACCTGCACTTATTGATGGGAACCTGGTGCAGGCATTCATCGACGGCATCCGCGACCTTGAAGTTAGAGTTGCTGTGAGGCTCGGTCACCACGGGACGCTGAAGGACGCCTTGGCCCATGCACTGGAGGTGGAAGCTGTGCGGCAAGATCATCGTTCCCATCGCGTCAGGGAGGTTGCAGCGGCTACAGTTCGCGAGCGCAGTAAAGGATACAGCCCTAGGTGCTACGGCTGTGGGGAAAGGGGCCACCTTCGATCCAGTTGCCCTAAGCGAACTGCAGAAAGAGAAGACGGCCGATCTCCAGAGGGCAGTGCGGCTAACAGCACCGCCCAACACCAGCAGCAGGGAAACGAGTAATAGCCAGGACTGCGGGGCCGGTGCTGGCTGATGTTCAAAGAGCCCCAATGATTTCGATCACACAAACCCATGACGGGAACAGCCTAATCATCAAGGGCGAAGTCAACGGAACACCTTGTAAGTTGACCATAGATACAGGAGCCTCTCGCACGGTCGTCAGTTCCCAACTTATAAGTCGGTTCCTTGGGGACTCCGCACACAACCGAGAACACATTAATTTGGTTACAGCCACCGGTCAGCGCATACCCGTCCATGGACAGAAGAAAATGGAGGTGAAGCTAGGCAACAGAATCTACCTGCATAATGTCATTGTGGCTGATATAATGGACGATTGCATCCTGGGCCTTGACTTTATGAGGAAGAATTGTTGCGAGATTGACGTCAAGCAAGGTGTTTTGAAATGTGGACAAGAGGAACTTTTCGTGGAAGGGGCGTTACCAGGAAATGTGTACAGCCTTAAGAAGATTGTTCTTCCGCCGAGATCGGAAACGATTGTGCCGGTTAGTCTTCCTCGTAATCCTGGGCGAACTCCTCGTTGTGTACTCGTGGAAAGGGTAGACAATGACCTTCCATGGAAAGTGGCACGAACTTTGGTCAGAACCACCGACATTTCAGGGGTACGAGTGCTGAACCTTTGTGATCAGGACCAGATTATAGAAAAAGGCACACTACTCGGTACTTGCGAGGAAGTGGATTGGTTGCGTCGATGCCAATATCTATCGACTGGGACCCTCAGCAAGGATGCACAAACGAGAGTGACCACCCTTTTAGAAGACTGCCGCAGCGCTCTGTCCCAAAATGAAATGGTCAAAGCGAAGAAGATGTTACTCAGGTACGCCAATGTTTTCTCGTCAAACGATGCTGACATCGGAAAGACTGGCATAGTTCAACACAAAATAAACACAGGAGAAGAATTGCCTATCCGTCAGCGGCCAAGGAGAATGCCGGTAGCACGTGAAAAGGAAGTGGAAACCATGATTGAGGGAATGGTGAAGGATGGTGTTATTGAACCTTCATCTAGTCCATGGTGTTCACCTGTAGTGCTGGTAAGAAAGAAGGACGGCAGCATGCGGTTTTGTGTTGACTATCGTCGTCTGAACGACGTTACGAAGAAGGACAGCTATCCTTTGCCGAGAATCGATGACACGCTGGACATGCTTACTGGCGTAAAGTGGTTTAGCACGCTGGACCTGAAAAGTGGCTACTGGCAAGTCGAAATTGATCCTAAGGACAGGGAGAAAACTGCATTCTCGACAGGAAAGGGTCTGTGGCAATTTAAAGTTATGCCGTTTGGATTGTGCAATGCTCCGGCAACGTTCGAAAGGTTGATGGAACTTGTACTTACCGGGTTAATTGGCGATGCCTGCCTGGTCTACTTGGATGACATCATCATCGTAGGCCGCACGTTTGAAGAACATCTACAAAATCTGGAACGCGTGCTCATGAAGATCCAGAGTGCCAACCTCAAGTTAAGTCCGAAGAAGTGTTCACTATTCAAACGACAAGTTAGTTTTTTGGGATATGTCGTGTCTGAAGAAGGTATCCGCACGGATCCAGAGAAAATTGCTGCTGTCAAGGACTGGCCAGTTCCAAAGGACAAGACGCAGGTCCGAGCGTTTCTGGGTTTGTGCTCCTATTATCGGCGATTTGTCAAGAACTTTGCAGATATAGCCAAACCCCTGCATAAGCTAACCGAGGAGAAGCGACATTTCTGCTGGGATAATAGTTGCAACATCGTATTCCAGGAGCTAAAGGACCGTCTGTGCAATACACCTATTTTGGGATACCCTGATGCGGACAAGGAATTTATAGTTGACACAGACGCAAGTGACATAGGACTTGGCGGTGTGTTGTCTCAACGGAATGGTGATCAAGAGGTTGTGATAGCGTACTTCAGCAAGTCATTGTCAAAGCCGGAAAGGAACTATTGTGTTACGAGACGGGAACTGCTTGCTGTGGTAAAGTCATTGCAGTATTTTAGCAAATATCTTCTGGGGCGGAAATTCCACTTACGAACTGACCATGCTGCACTGAAATGGCTATTGCAGTTCAAAAACCCAGAAGGACAAGTTGCGAGATGGATTGAACTACTGCAGGAATACGACTTCGTGGTCGAACATCGCAGCGGAAAATCTCATGGCAATGCAGATGCATTGTCAAGAAGACCTTGTCCTGAAGACTGCAAGCATTGTACTAGACAAGAGAGTAAGGAAGTGGTACCTGTGAGGATGCTCAAGACAGACCTCAACAACGAGTGGAAGGAAAGCCTACAACGTGCACAGCAGGAAGATTCGGACATTAAGCCGATTCTGGAGTGGATGAAGGCCAGAGCTCCTAAGCCCAGGTGGAGTGACGTCTCAGCGATGAGTTCGGTCACAAAAAGCTATTGGGCCCAATGGGACAGCTTGGTGGTTCAGGATGGAGTCCTGTGCCGTAAATGGGAAAATGCTCGGGGAGACAGCTGTCATTTGCAAATGGTTGTCCCTAAAGCTCAAGTACCGGATGTTCTACAGCTGTACCATAATGGTTGTTCAGGAGGTCATCTGGGAGTAAAACGTACTCTACTGAAGATACGAGAACGGTTTTACTGGGTCCACTGTCGGGACGATGTCGAGGATTGGTGTCGCAAATGTACAAGTTGTGCAGCTGTAAAGGGACCCCAGACTCGTAGTAGGGGTGCATTGAAATTGTACAATGTTGGTGCACCATGGGAGAGGATAGCCCTTGACGTTGCGGGGCCGTTTCCGGAAAGTGAAAGTGGTAACAAGTATTTCATGGTTGTGATGGATTATTTCACTAAGTGGCCGGAAGTCTTCGCCATTCCAAATCAAGAAGCTTCGACAGTTGCGGATAAATTAGTTCATGAAGTCTTCTGTCGTTTTGGAGTACCTTTGGAGATTCACAGTGATCAAGGAAGGAATTTTGAGTCACAAATATTCCAGGAAACTTGTCGAGTTATGGGTACTCATAAAACAAGAACGACTTCTTACCACCCACAATCGGATGGAATGGTGGAACGATTTAACCAGACACTGGAGAGGTATCTAGCAAAAGTTGTGGAAAATCGGCAACGAGATTGGGACAAGCACATACAACCGTTTTTGTTGTCATATCGAAGCGCTGTCCACGAAAGTACATCGGTGACGCCAGCTTTCGCAAACTTCGGAAGAGAACTACGGCTGCCTGCAGACCTGATCACCGGAATACCACCTGATGCCCCACGCAGTGTAACTGATTATGCAAATGATTTGCGGAACAAGATGAATGACATTTATGAGCACGTCCGACAATCGGGCCAGCAAATGTCTGAAAGGATGAAAACCCGTTATGACCGCAAAATGAATAATAAAGGGTTCGACGAAGGTTCACTAGTGTGGTTGCACAATCCAGTCCGCAGCAAAGGGAAATCTCCTAAGCTTCAAGCTAAATGGGACGGACCGTACCGGATTGTGACAAAGATCAATGATGTAACCTACCGGATACAGAAAGGTGCAAGAGGTACTCCTAAGATCGTCCATGTGGATCGACTGGCGCGTTATTATGGAGCCAATAATGCTCGGGACGAGCATGTCTTAGGAGGGGGCAGTGTTGCGCGCCAAAAATAATGCTTGATACATCGCCATGTATCGCCATTAGTTACCACTAGCGCCATCTTGTATCGGGTAGCAGAACTAGTACCTTGGCCTTGGTACTAGGACATTGACCCTTCCTGTAGGTACTAGTAGTTCCGAGAACTATCGACGTCGAGTCAGTCGGGACCGGTATGTACTCGAACGTTCTAGATGTTTATGTACTAGCTCTGCGGCACTATATAAGGCGGGCGCGAGCCGCGAGGCACGTAGTTTCGATTAAGCGATACGAGCGAGTACATCGAAGGCGATATTCGAGTGCGACTTAAGAGTGATCAGTAAGTGTAATTGTGTTCATAATTAGTGTGTTTGACTTGTAATTAGTGTTGTTGAGTAAAGTGTCATTTTTTTGGTTATCAAATCGGCAGTTTTTATTGTCACGAACCCCAAGCTCGTAACAGTACCTATTAGATTAACCCACTACATTTACACAGATTACAAATGAAATAATTACAAAGTGTTCGCAAACGTTACCTGCAGTGCGATTCTTTGGTGCGATTCTGTACAAATCTCACCGTGAAAACTTAGGCGAAGTGAGCGTGGAGTGAACTGTCAATAGTGTCAATTCCTAGCAAAAACAAACTCGCATCACCTAAGTTTTCACGGTGAGATTTTTACAGAATCGACGGGCTGTGCCTACTTTTTTTTTTTGAGGATGGGTAATCATCAAATGACCCCTCCCGCTCTGGGTGGAGCGGAAGGGAGTGTCAGACTCTTACTGACTAAAACCCACCCGTGTTCCTTCCTTAGCCCTTTATGTTCCGGGCCAGCGGCAACCCTTTCGGACAATCCCGCTGACCCGGCAGGCTGTACCTACTCAGGGCAATTAATTAAAATAATAAAGTCTCAAAGTCGTCGTCGTCGGGCAAAATGTTGTGAGATTTTTCTATCTGGGATTTCTCAGTAGCAGCTCGGAGTCTGGATCAGTCTCAGGTTGATGGCAATGGGCCCTCTTACATTGGACTTGAACATAACTGGCGAAGAATTTTAAGAATTCTTTTGATCCGTTCTCACACACGAACAGTTTTGTGGTTTTGTGGGCCATTATAGTTTTAAATAAAATACTAATGTATTCTCATCCTGTCAAAACAAAGTCAGGTTAGTTAGTTACACTATTTTTATAACTCTAGAATGGCTGGACCGATTTTTATGATGTTTGATTTGTTGCATTTGTCTCCGTAGCAGAATAACTATTAAAACATGGGAAAAAATAATTAAAAAAATAACATAATTAATTTTCTCATAAGAAGGTACATTTTGTATACATTATTGATTCTGAGGCGGTAGAAAGTTCGCCGGGTAAGCTAATTTTAAATACTCAAATATAAATTTTAATTTAAATTAAAATATTAATTTTAATTAAATTGTTTCTAACATCGAACAAAATGAACGCGACCAATCCGAACATTATGAAAGTAAGTACCATACATGGACGCGTCGCCATGGTTACCAATTCCACAACAAATTAGTAGCTTCAAAACAAACTAGCAATTTAGATGGACACAGTTTTAAATAATTTAAAGAAATAAATGTCTTATTAATAATAAATTAAATAACTAAGTAACCTAAGTTAATATTTGAGTGAAGTGTTTTGTAAGAAATTAAGAATTTTTGATACTTAAGGTAAGTTTAATTTATGCATGGCCTACTAAATTATTTATTAAAGCATGTGTTCTGAGAAAACTACTGTCCTTGAGCTTTATAAGTAGTGGGTTAAACCATTGATAGGTGAGAGGTACTTGTCTAAGGTTTAAGTGTCAAGATATATGCCCTTATAAGTAGCACATCTAGGAAATTGTAAAAAAAAATCTAATAATATATGTGACATGATCGACTACTTTATTTGTATCCTTTGCTTAGGTACTTCATATTATCAAATAGTTTAATTAATATACCTACTGGGTATCAGGGACATCGTTTCAACACCTCTTGCATTGAAATTTTTCAGGGTCCAAAATCATGTATGTACTAAGTCAATTGTAACAGGTTGTGCTTCGATGTCCATGCCACCCTGTAACACACGGTCAGCGGGATTGTCCGAAAGGGTTACCGCTGGCCCGGAACATAAAGGGCTAAGGAAGGAACACGGGTGGGTTTTAGTCAGTAAGAGTCTGACACTCCCTTCCGCTCCACCCAGAGCGGGAGGGGTCATTTGATGATTTCCCATCCTGAAAAAAAACCCTGTAGGTAACACAAATTTTCATTAGGTCGTCTATCTCGAAATACTCCCTATTCAATTATTTTACGAAGCTGTATAAAATACTTACCCCCCAGGTGAAGATTCAAATGAAAGAAGCACACAATACTCGTGTAGATAAAATCTAAATAGAGAAGGTATACAATTAATGTCGACTAATTAGAATACTCGACCGTTAGTATTCTAATAAGTTAAAGTACGAAATCGATATCACATGTCCACTGTCGAGCAATTATAGAATTAAGTATTTTTATTTAGATGGGGAAGAATTAATTATACGCTGGCACCGACTCGCAAACTGTACCTAACTATGAATTCAGCACATGGATTCTAGAACCCCGCGTAGCGCAGAAAATGCTTCGTCGGTCATCAAAATAAAAATCTACTGCTTCTTAAAAAGTGCAATACCTACGCGTAGGGAGTTCAGAATCATGTATTGAAGCCATGGTAACAGATTGCGTCGTTGTCCCTGCAACTAAGTACATATGTTAGGGTCCTGTAAGATATGTCCGTAAAGCATGCCAGGTGGATACAGGATTTTGAAATCACACCAATATTATAAAGGCGAAAGTTTGTGTGTGTGTGTTTATATGTTTGTTACTTCTTCACGCTCAAACGGCTGGACCAATTTTGATAAAATTTTGTATGGAGGTAGTTGACACCCTGGATTAATATATAGGCTACTTTTTATCCCGATGTACTCTCGGGACCAACACTGACGCGGGTGCCAGCGTGGGGCGCAGCTAGTGAAAAATATAATAAACTAGCTGCAGCTCGTGGTTTCACCCAAAGTCCGAATCCCGTAGGAATTTTGGCATAAAAGTATCCTATGTCCTAATTCAGATTAAGGTCTACCCATGTGCCAAATTTCATCCAAACCGTTCAGCCGCTTTGCGGTGAACGCGTAAAAAACAAACATACTGTACCTACGTACAGTTAGTTTGTTTTTTAAGCGTTCACTAAACTAATAATCTAATCTAAACTAATATTATAAAGAGAAAAGTCGATAGTAGTATCCACTTTTCTCTTTATAATATTAGTTTAGATTTATAGAGATAACCTAGATACTTTAAAATAATTCTTAAATATGTTTCAGATTCAAATTAAACGCTACAAAAAGAAGAAAGTTCAAAAGGACCCGAAAAATACGTTAAGATAATATAAAACCATTGGAATATGTGAAGGAGTTATTAAATCAATAATGTACCGGTTACCAGGAGCGTGTCTCGTTGTCTGTTTGCTGATGGTGACGTCACGGGTTCACGCCAAATGGGTGGAAGGCAGGATCGATACTAAAGACGTAAGATTCATGATTTTGTCCTAAGTAGATACGACGGTCGACTTTGTTAAAATTTTTCGGGAGGTTAAAGTGTAATAAAATTAAATAAGTACTTTTTTTACTATCTTTGTATAATCAGTCTATAATGTTCCCACTGCTGGGACACAGGCCTCCTCTCTGTGAGGAGTGTGTCATAATCCACCATGCGGGCCCAGTGTTGGTTGTTGGATGGTTGGTTTTTACATCTTGTTTGGAGCACACTCGTTATTTTAGTTCGTTCAGTAGAACGAACTAAAATATATCAGCACTAAAAAATATTTCCTGTATAGAGATTTTCTTGGCATCTCGCTAGACTTACTGATTATCCAGTCCAATTGACATAGGCTGGCATCGAATCTGCACCCCGTAATACAAAAAAGTAATCAGTGAACCACTCTACGTAAATATCTATACTTCTGTACTAATATTATAAAGCTGAAGAGTTTGTTTGTTTGGTTGAACGCGCTAATCTCTGGAACTCTCTTTTGCATTTGATAGCCCAATTCTTGAGGAAGGCTATAGGCTATTTAACATCACGCTATGACCTTTAAGTGCCGAGCAAAAAGAAAAAAAGTCAGAAAGAACGCTAAGCAAAAACGAAGTAATAGCGCGGGCAGGCGATGCGATGCGACGGGGTGGGTGGGAGTAACAAGAAATTTCACGCGGACGAAGTCGCGGGCAGAAGCTAGTTCAATAATAAAAACTCTCAAACTAATAATGTTTTAGAATACATCTTGTTTTACAGAACTGGGCATTTCTCTCTCGCTTCTGCTTCCTGTCCTTAGAAGGACAATTCGAGTACCTGATAGAATATGACAAGGAGTCGGGGATACCCAACCTATTGCTGTACTATGATGATGACAGCCAGTGGCCTTCTGTCTACCATAGCAGTAAGGTTAGTAAGGAAAGACCCTTGGTATTTTGTATACTTGTTTCTCGAAACTACAATAATAAAAATTACTTTCTCTTATTATGCACGAATTTAGTCCCATCTGGGCGCCAGTATCAATTTTGGCGCCCAACTGGGATCAAAATAAAATTCTACAGAAACTGTGTTCCAAAACGACAAAAATACGTTTTTGTTAAAGTAACTTTGATATTTGTCTAGAACTCGATTAGCCACGATAGTATACTGGTGGCAAGAACCATTCCTGAGCATGGGATCGGGTCAATCCCCAGGTCAAAACATTACTCATGTAACCCTGTTTACCCCTATGGGAAAAACTGGTATGATGTTATTATGTTATAAGTATTTCACACCCTTTCCTTTGCAGACATGTAAGGAACGAGAGGAAGTACTAAACCGTGCAGGTCAGAACCAGATAATAAGACTATCACACTGGTACCCAGACACAGAATACTCTGGCTGCATCATCACCAAGCACAATAAGGAACAACCCGCAGCCAAGCAGAGGTATGGCTATTTATTTCTATTCATTGAGAAGGAGGACTGATTTTCCTAACTATGTTGGGTCGACTTACATCTAAGCTAATACAGCTGAATACCAGTATTTTATATGGAACGACTGCCTCCACAACCCGGTTACTGGATAACAAGATACCCCTTGGTAGGACTTATGGTCCCTTAAGCTATTTTGGGAGTACTCTTGGGTGTGCATTTATTTCGAAACAAATGTGGCTGGTTATATAATACTTTTTTCCGTCATGGTATTGGGCATGTGATGCGGAGGAACGAGGAAAATATCGTGAGGAAAGTTTTAAGTATGAATGTGGATGGCTATAAGATTAGGAGACCAAAGAAAGACCAAAGAAATTCTTACATATTTTTACCCGTCTGCGCCAGAAGGAGGGTTATGTTTTTCGAGAGTATGTATGTATTTATAATTGTTTGGCACGTTCTGCAGCCTGAACGGCTCGATGGATTTTAGCTTGAGATGTGTCGTTAGATTCGTATTTACAGTGAGAGTGACACTGGGTACATCAAAATTGAAAAAAAATAAAATGGCCGATTTTTGGCGCCATATTATCTTCAATTTTTTTTTCTTAAACCCTATCGATTGGGTTATCAAAATAAAGGGTTTTAAAAAGCGATTACAAAAATATATACAACTTATAATTGTAATGTAATTGTAATTCGAAGTGACAAATCATAAAAAAAACACGTACCAAGAACTAAATCGTCTGCGATATTACAACATTTAGGTACTAAAATCAAAAATTTATAATTAAATATTAATTTATAATTAATTAAATATATTTGGTATTTTGTAAACTAAAAAGCTGGAAATAAAAAAAGTAATTTAAAAAAATAAAAACCCCGACTGCGTAAAAAACTTAATTTAATAAAAAAAAAAAACAGAAATGCTAAAAACAAGCCCATTTTAAATTAAATTAAAGTTGGAAGCAGCCCGCCTGCTTCCAACTTTAATATAATTTTAATCCATACCATTTTTATTATATTTTCAAATTCAAATGGGTCTCGCCTGCTTCAAACTTTAATTTAATTTAAAATGGGCTTGTTTTTAGCTTTTCTGTTTTTTTATTAACTTAAATTTTTTATGCAGTCGGGTTTTTTATTTTTTTAAATTACTTTTTTTGCCTAAATTGCTTTGACTCCGGAGTTTCTCCGGAGTTTATCTTAAATTCATCGCCTCAAATTGCCCATAATGTAATGAAATTATTTATTCTGTTAATAGGATATCGAAATTAATTTTAAAATTATGAAATATAAAAAAAAAATGCTGAATATAGTCGACATTTCCTATCTGACTACCCATGAGAAGAAATGGCGGAATAAACTCAGGGTTCAAAGTCAATTTTAAAGTCCAGACACATAATCTTCTTCAGATTAGGATGTGAGGATGCACGTAGATTAATTAGTGTCTGGAATGGTCTTTTGAGGAAAGAACGACACAGATTTGAGTGGACCTGTCCAGTCGTGTAGCTCAACTCAGAACTTAAGGAGCTCAACGACTCAATGAACAATACCAAAAAAAGGACATTTGCGTAGAATGTTTCTTGCAAATGCAAATTTGCAAGAAACATTCTCGTCAACATTAAATATGTTCGTCAGCATTAAATATTTAAGCCTAGAAGTGGGTCCTTGAGCCCCCGGTCTTTTTGTAATCTTAATTTGATCGCTCCAAATTGCCCATTATGTGCCCTACATATCAAAACTAAACCTAACAGCTACTTTGACGAACAAATATTGCCTTTAAACTAAGTAAGTGTCTCCCAACAATAATATCACTGCAATTGTACTTTAACCGACCCACGAATGAATGAGTTAAGAGCACAAATATGTGGGTCATTGATGTATTCATAGAGGAGGCAGTAACCTTGACTTAGTTATAAATCGGTTCGTATTTATAGCCCTGTAATGGGTGTTAAGGGGAGGCGGTGTTGCGCAGTAATTGGGTTCTTGAGGTCAGATGGTAATCACTCCACGTAAATAAAATACTTAAATATCTGACAACAAAGTCAAACTCAAACTCAAAGCATTTATTTCAATTAAACCTTGTACAGGCACTTTTGAATTGTCAAAATTAAATAGTCTGTCAGTTAGTCAGAAAGTTGAAGCTAGTTGCCCATTTCAAAACGTAGATCTCCATGGAGAAGAATGGGCAAGAAACTCCATGGACACTCTTTTAAATCAAGATTATTACAAAATCGTGGGTACATTATTCTTGTTGATTCTATTATGTGAGAACAATGTAAAACAAAAAGACACAAATGAAGAAACAATTCAAAATGTAAGATTAAACATAAGCCTTGGCAGTTAAGAGATGACCAGTCTCAACCGACGGCGTCTGTTCACGAACATGACGTTGTTGTTGACGAAGTTGGTACAAGGTTAACGGATGTTGAAGATATGTAGCTTGATTTTAATACAAAGCAGATCGATTTATAATAGTTGCATTTGATAGCCTAATTCCTGAGAGAGGCTGTAGGCTATTTAACATCACGCTGCGACCCATAAGAGCCGAGCAAAGGGAACAAAGAATGGGAACAAAAAATGAAGTTGCGGGCAAGAGTTAGTCCATTTATAAAGTTCCAGTTATTCTTTTTCAGCACAACAACACCAAAACCAACAGATCCACCGAAGAAACTAAAGAACTCAACCAAGCTTCTACCACCAGAACCTTCTTACTACGACCAGTTCCTAAAAACCACAACTCGTAACCCCAAACCCACATTGTCAGATAGCAGTACAAATACCACTTGGTTCGAACTACTACCGACGGATGACTTGAATTTCACCACTGTGGTCCCTGAAGACGAGTTGTGGGAGAGTATTGGACCAGGGAATGGCAGCCATTTTGGAAATTTAAATGATGAGGTTGAGATTCTGTTTGATAATAGGAATAGGAGTGGGGTAAGCGTTTTAAGATTTAAATTATTTGTTTGCTCTGACTAGTGACTACATCTATTTGAATTGGTGAATTTAGTTTAACTCGTCGCGCGTCTAATTAGCAGACACAATAGAAATTTTATTGTTATCGGTACACATGGTGTACACTCGACGTGCGAAGAGTTAAAAGCAAAAATCAATTGTCTCCAAATAACGAAAAAAAGACAAATATATGTTGTGGTTGGTGGTGGTGGTGTCTACTCTAAAAACCCCGACAAGAAACCGTGGGATGAGGCAACTGTTCTAAAATTTTACACAAATTAGATTTTTGTACACTGATGCCGTTAACGCTATCTTAGAATATTATCACCAGCACTCTAAATGCTTTTAACTCAGTTTCAATCACAATCCGAGAGTCATGAAGGATATTTCTAATCCATTTCTTCATAGGTTTCAGTTTGCTCAACCACCACAACGCAACGAACCGTCAATATGACAGAAAATACGATCAATTGCCATTTTATATTTGTTACGTAATCATTCCACAGCACAGCCAGTCGATTCTGTAAAGATCTCACCGTGAAAACTTAGGCGAAGTGAGTTTGTTTTGCTAGGAATTGATACTATTGACAGCTCACTCCACGCTCACTTCACTTAAGCTTTCACGGTGAGAATTTTACAGAATAGTACCGCAGGTTTCTGATTCACACAAAAAATAGCTAACTATAGATCTCCCTTTGCCTAACCTTAAGGATGTTTGTCCACCGCCACGTCAACTGAACGTCAACGAGTAAGAAATGACTGCGCCGAAGTAGCGATACTCAAAGTCAAATTCAAAGCATTTATTTCAATTAAACCATTTACAGGCTCTTTTGAATAATTGTCTTTTGTTATTTTTGCTTTTCTGTTTTTATTTTTATGCGTCATGTTTGCCGCAAATAAACGTATTTTCTTTCTTTAAGAAGTCGCTGTCACAAAATATGATGCTAGTATACTATATACAGATACATACTATGACTGCGTGTCCACAGCACGCCGTCACCGAGTCGTCACGCTCGGTTTGAATTTAGTTTCTCGTTGATGTCCCGTTGACGTTGTCAAGTGGACAAACAGTCTTGGGGAAAAAGAGTCGTGATGTTTTATTTTGTTATGTTTGTTATCCTTATGAAATTTCCATTAACTTATAATTCCAAAGATATTACACATTTTATTCATTTCAGCATAAAATAAAACGTTCTTTAGAACTGTACGAGCGTTTCCGTCGCCGACGTCTGAAAGCAGAGACTCACAGTTTAGCTAGTCAGAGCGAGAAAGAGAGACTGCTGGTCTCATGTCACAACTCTCGGAGGTTCCGGTCTGCCAGGGAACGATGGTGGTTCATTGCTATTAGTAACTGTGAGAGTAATAAGGTTAGTTACTCCACCGCAGTCCATATACACGGTGGCAAGATCGATGCTCAACCTGCCGGTCGATTCTGTAAAAATCTCACCGTGAAAACTTAGGTGATGCGAGTTCGGTTTAAAGAAACTTTATTCCCAATAAAGAGTCACTTACTTGAGAACAATACTAAAAATATAGATTATAATATGTTCGTCATCAGTATCATAATTTAATAGTTACCCATCCAATGCATTCATTTCTCCAGAAGTGATCGATCCGCAATTATGTGCTGGCTAAGTTAAGTTTTGAATGCCTTGTAAGAGTGTACATTTCTTATACAGGACGGTAATTTGTTATAAAGCTGTGCTCCTTCAAAAGTTAGCATTTTTTTTGTCATAGTTAGTTCTTGTTTTTGGTAAAACAAGAGTTTGTTTTTGCTAGGAATTAACACTATTGACAGCTCACTACACGCTCACGTCACCAAAATTTTTTTTTGAAGGATATTGCAAATCCATTGCTTCATATGTTCGAAAAATGTGTCTGCTCAACAACGTAAACAACGCAATGAATGTTGTTGAACTGTCAAAATGAAACCTATTGCTACTGATAGTGCGTTACGCAATCATCCCGCTGGTACCATGGATTTAGTTCATGATTCTGAACTTAAGTTGAAATTTAGCGTCGGTTTGAAAAAAAAAAATTAGCCATTTCATACATTTTGACCGCGTAGGTTATTGTACAGACACCAGCACATCAATCTACTTCAATCTGTCAAATTTCTTTAATAGATTTTCAACTTTATCGCTAAAGCATAAGGCTCAAAGTTGATTGGGAAAATTTGACAGTTTCGGGTAACTTGATGTGCTGGCGTCTGTACCTTTCTTTTTATGAAATAACAGATTTTTTTTTATAACTGACGAAAAATGTGTACGCGGCTTCAGAATCCAGAATCATGTGCTGAATTCATGCTTTCAGTTTGTGCGTCAGTGTACCTGCCACGCTGTATATTACGAATTTTGGTTCTTTTCCTTCTATGAGAGGAGACCTGTAAATACCAGTAGTTTGGCGGATTATGCTAATAAGCTTGTTGAGTAGTTTTGTTTATTTAAAATATTTAAATCCATAGTCGTTACGGGTTGTCAGAAGCCCGAAAGTCTTACCAAGGGGTATCGTATTACCCAGTAACTGGGTTGTGGAAGTTAGATAGGCAGTCGCTCCATGTAAAATATTGGTATTCAGCTGCATCCGGTTAGACTGGAAGCCGGCCCCAACATACATAGTTGGGAAAAGGCTAGGTAGATGTATTACCAACTTGTTGAAGTAGCAGTTTTCTCATTTTCGTCTGTTTATTATTTTCCAGGGTTTGGACGTTAAATACAAGTTTCTTATGACAAATGGACCTGATGGTGACTTCTGGCATGAACACTTTTCCGCTGACGAATTTTGTGAGTATCTTTTCAATTTTACAACAGATAATTACCAAATAATAAAGTACAATCCGAGGCTTCGGTTCGTGGAAACTTATTGAATTTAAACTGTTATCAAATGTCATATCCAGTAATTTAATGGATGTGGGTATTTTGGTTAAATAATTAGAGCAGTTAACTTGTAAAATTAGGGGTTTGCGGCTAATTAATAATAGCCACACGGGTCGATCCCTCAGGTTAAGATACGCTAGCCGCGGTTGATCCATGGATGGGTCCACCGTGCCTCGGAAAGCACGTTAAGCCGTTGGTCCCTTCTGTCATTCGTGGATCTTTGACAGTTGTAAGGCCGCTATCCCACTGGCGTTTTACGAGCGTTGACGTTGCGTCGTCGCGTGGGAAGCATTAACGTCCACTGAACGCGACGTTAACGTCGCGCACATGTACCTGTTGCCAACAAACGCGACGTTAACGTTGCGCAGACGCGACGTCAACGTCGCGTTCAGCGGGCGTTAATGCTTGTCACGCGACGACGCGACGTCAACGTCGCGTCTGCGCGGCGTCGACGCTGCGCAGACGTTCGAGAGACGCCGACGCTCGTAAAACGCCAGTGGGATAGCGGCCTTACGGGTCGTCAGAAGCCCGAAAGTCTGACAACTAGACGTCGTAACAAGGGGTAACGTATTACCTAGTTACTGGGTTGTGGCAGTCGCTCTATGTAAAATACTGGTATGCAGCTGCATCCGGTTAGACTGGAAGCCGACCCCAACATAGTTGGGAAAAGGCTAGGCAGGTGATGAGCGTGTAAAATTAGTTACTGGTTAGTTTGTCACGCCACTTCTTCCCAGCTAAAGCACTAGGAAGTCTTATATTGGTAATTAACGCTCAACAAGTGCTGTTTCTCAGCTTAGTTTGAATAAATGAGTTTTGGTTTTGAATTGTGTATGGTAATTTTTGTATGGTTCAGCCTTCTGAAACCGAATGTTAAACCAATGACTGACTCCTTTTAACATTCCACAGATGTTCTACCAATCCTTTTAGCCTACACTTTCGCCTACGTCATCGTAATGATAGCGGTAGTCATGTGCAGCGTCGAGTTGAAGTCTCGACATCTTCTCCACTCGACATACAAACTGTTCCTGATGTCGATAGTGTCGCAACACACGGGCGTTATGCTACAAAGTTTGGCGTATATACGATACGCTGCTAATGGATTTGGAACTGATAATGCTAGGATTGTTGGTGAGTTTCGTTTTATAACAGGTACGTATTTACAGAATTATAATCATTTTTTTTTTTTTTTTTCTTAAAAAACGTTGCCCCACACTAGGAATTACTCCTGTATCGTGGGTGCGTTTACAAACATTTAAATTCACATACACAAACAGCCAGACCCGGAACAACTACCTGTAGGCAATACAAATATTTGTTCCGTGCGGGAATCGAACCCGCGACACGCAGCGCAGCAGTCGATCGCTCAGCCGCTCAGAATCATTAGAATCATTAATACATCTTTCTAAGTTAGATTTGTTCCATAAGAACAAATCTTTTATGGAAAAGTGCTTATGGAACAAATCTAACTTAAAGACATATATTAATGATTCTAATGACTATAATTCTGTAAATACATATCTATTATAGTCGCGAATCATATTTTGATCAAGATACAACCTGACACTGACCTGCAAATTTCAAAAAAACGTAAGAAAATTTGAATTTTGCGGTCTACCACTGCGCATTCACCTTAAGGTTCTTTTGTAGACCATAGAGAACTAGCAATATATTTTTGGAACGACGTTCCTAATCCACGATATACACGTTGGTCTATTGGTCGCAAGAGCTTCTGCTGAGCATGAGGATTCAATTCTACCTATTTTGACGAGTTATACCTACGAACATAAAAATGTAGGGAATAATAGCCTATTTTTTTTCTCGCGATTTTAGGTTTGGTCTCATAGTAAAAGTTGTTCATAATGATGAGTATTAATGACCCCTTTTAAGGATTACGAGTAGAACGATCAAAATGTACCTAAGGGTGTATATTTTTTATATAAATTTAAAATTTTCACATTGTTCTCAAATGTAATAACAAGAACAATGTACCTACCCAGGATTTTGTAATATCTTGATGTAAAAGAGTGTCCTTGGAGTTTCTTGCTCTTCTCCATAGGGCTCTAAGTTTTGGAATGGGCAACTAGCTTCAACTTTCTGACTATCAGGCCGATGCTTTGACAATTTAAACGTGCCTGTAAATGGTTTAGTTTAAATAAATGCTTTGAGTTTGAATACAGGCTTGATGACTTGCTATGTTTTTCTAATTTCCAGGACAATTCTTCTGCGGCCTCTCAGAGATGACGTTCCTCTTGCTCCTGGTACTAATGGCGAAAGGATACACCATCACGCGAGGCCGCCTGAAAGTGGGCTTTACGGTTCGACTGACTGTGTTCATGTGTTGTTATGCGGTCACCTATATCGTGCTGTTCGTATATCAGGCGAAGGTAAGATCTTTTCTATTTTATTTATTTATTTGTGCATAATTTATGTTTCTCTCTGGGGGAGGTAAGGGGGGAATTTCTCAAGCCATGAACGCCTTTAAAAAAAAACAAGCCGCACCTATTTTCCTCGGTACATGATTCTGAACGATCTTGCGGTGAAATTTTACGACGGTGATTTAAAAAAAATTGCTGTTCCATAGATTAAAAAATATTAGGTAAGTATCGTCGTTGCGCGTGCAAAAGTAGCTATGTGTTATTTAGTTATTTTCGGTTCTTTATGCAGTTTTATTTAATCGTTATTTATTGAAACAACATATTGACACATTAACGTATTGTGTATTAACACCAATACTGTAAAAACAGCTATGTGATAAGTGCAATATTTAAAGAGTTACGGAAAGTAGCTATGTGATATTCATACATCGAAAGTTCCGTATAATAAACACGCTAAGTGTTATAATTATTCATATACCTTAAATAGGTTCACTAAAAACACATAGCCACCTTTGCACGCGCAACGATGGTATGTAGTTTTTGCATTGCATTTTTCTATGACAGCTGTCTTTGTTCTGATAACGGATGAACTGCGCTGGGTCTATGTAGAATCATGTGCTGAATTCATTGTTGCAGTTTCTCAAAACGTGTTTTTATATTTATTTCCTAGTAACCTTATTAATTAATCCTTAATTTTTTAAATCCTTTTAATGGTCCAAAAACCCTTAGGTTCTAAATATCATAAACACGTTAAAATATTTGCTTCCAGGCTTTCGACCCAGGTGAAGTGTTGTACCTATACGAGAGTCCAGCGGGCTACGGTCTGATTGTGTTGAGGATCTTAGCGTGGTGCATGTTCGCTTACTCTACCTTCTTCACCGTCAGGAAATACCCGGAAAAGGTATGGTCAACTCTCTTACTAATTAATAAAAAATGATTAATAAAAAAAGAAATTTCTATGTTATAGGCTTTTACTCCGTTCACCTTTTATACTTGATCTGTTTTTGTCCAGAAGGTAAAAAAAGTCAGCCGGTATAATACGCTAGTCGCGCGGTAAACTCTGCTTGCGCGATGCAGGATTTTGCGCGACTTCAGTGTGATGCGTAGTTTGTATGTGGCATGTAGATGCCGCCACAGTTATAAAGTAGGTTAGGTTAGGGTAAGGTAGAGTGATTTGGATGTAGCCAAAAAGGTTGCATCAAAAAAGTTTTCGTATGTTTTGCGATCATGAAAGCTGCTACAGTATTTTTATTTCACGAAACGACTCACGGTTTACTTGCGGTTACCGAGTGTACAAACACGTTGTGAATGTGTGTGCAAGCACAGGAGCTGTCGGTATCAGTCGAGACAATGGCGAAGTTGGAAGTGTGTGTCTGCGTGCGTGTGTTAGGTGCTGACGCTACCCGTCTTCACGCAAATATTCACAGCGTGTTTGTGCGTGTTTACCACAAGTAAAGAGCGCGTCGCTTCATAAGATAAAAATACTACAGTGGTGTGGTTCTGTAAACAATAAAACATCTACGTCATATAAATATTTATATTCTGTGTGCCCTATGCAAATTGGTGGAATTTATAGACGCTACTGACGATGTGAAATTGGTTTAGGGTGCCGAAATTACTAAACACTGTTTTTTATTTTGCTAATCTAAAATGACAGCTGCGATCGACGTTTTTATGTCAACATGACATTATTTAGTATACCTGTATTAACTGTCATTTTGGACTAGCAAATTAAAAATCAGAGTTTAGTAACGTTGAAAAGTTTCAGATAAAAAAAAAACACCTTTTAATAATTATTATTTTTGTTTTTTTGTCAGAATGTATTCTACTGTCCCTTCTTCATATGCGGTACGCTGTGGTTCTACGCAGGACCTATGTTTATTCTGACGGCTAATACTTATATTGGTAAGTGCCGACATTATTGTATGACGACAATAAAGAAATATATGTTTCACAGGGATCCCGGCAAACCAGCTGCTTGGCAAATTTCCTTAACTTAAGGTGGATGCTCCGCCGTATGGCTACCTTAGTGAACAATCTTATCCTTTTAACCCTTTAATTCGCAGCGTCGTACCCGAACGACATAGTAAAGAAAAAAATATTGCTGGTTTTCTGCTAGAATAGTTTTAGTTTTATTGACATTAATTATAAGCAAAAACATAACGCTACCTAAAAAAATATATCTGTCAAGTTGCACAAAAGCATTCAGTGTCATTTTGGCAAGATGGTGGTGAGAACACCGGTCATGCACGGGCGCAAGGTAAATAATAATTGATTTTTAGCATTTTAATCTAGTTTATGGGAATTATGCATCAAAAATGTCTTTGCGAATAACGCTTTTATTTATTTATGTAAAAACCTGCTCATTTCATCCACAAAAATTCAATTTATGAGCTTTTGAAATGGTATGTTGTTGTTGACCAACACTGCGCAATTCTCAGAAAAGTACCTAACAATCCCTATGTCGTTCAAGAACGACACTGCACTTTTATCAGTGAAGTACTGCTTGAATTTAAATTCGTGTTTACACTTTTACTAACTATGATATTATAACATTTTTGGGCTGCTTGCAATTACTAACGCTATGGGTGAAAGCATTTAGGGTTCCGTAGTGGAAAAAAATCTTTTTTATTTTTTTTAAAGGGTTTTATTTAGTTATTTATTTTGCAAATAACAATTTTCTTCTGCTTTGTTTGTGGTTTTGCATGTTTTTTGTTTTTGATTGCTTCAGATTAAGCCAAAATGGCAGCGAACCCATACCATTATGGCACTTGTGCCACCCGAAAACGCACTTTCGGATGATAGCAGTTGTAGTGCTACCGAAGACGAAGTAATCATCCAAAATTACCAACATGAAGATATTAGATGATGATATTACATACTGCAGTTCCGAACCAAAATCATATCCCTCTTCTCTAAATGACTTAGATATTGATATTGAAGACTCGGCTAAGTTCAATTCCGAATTATCGGACGAAGAGACGATTCCATTGTCACCCGTCATCCATGAAATGTTGGGATACTGGTAGACCGCAAGAACAACTTCCATTCACGCTGAATTCAGTACTACGAATAATCTCGGTTCTCGGTGACGTCCCGGTGACGGTGGCAGTGACCAAACGCTCTAAGGCTCTTAATGAATTGTTTGAAAAAGACAGCAAGCAATTACCAACAGAACTTACTGGTCAATTTGGTTGCGTTTTATCCATTTTAGTCACCCGATTTCATTAGCTGTTTCATTCATAAAACTTATCTTTTCCTTTTCAGATAAATGGGTACGAGAGAGCGTGGTTAGTGCCGTCTTACTGTTTATAACATTTTGTGGACACCTCATGTTTCTGGTAAATTAGTTATTAAATAGGCTTTTTTATTTTCAAATAAGACATTATGTACAGACGCTAGCACATCAAGCTACCTGAAACTGTTAAATTTTCCCAATCAACTTGGAACCTTATAATTTAGCAATAAAGTTGAAAATCTATTAAAGAAATCTGACAGATTGTAGTAGCTTGATGTGCTGGCGTCTGTACATAATACAGGGTGGCAGGGACGCGCTACGTGTTACATATAGATAAATCCATCAATCGATCGATCGATTGAAAACAATCAACACACATTTTTCGTCGGTTATTTAAAAAAATATAGCTGTTTTTAGGGTTCCGTACCCAAAGGGTAAAAACAGGACCCTATTACTAAGACTCTTGGTAATACTACTGTCCGTCTGTCTATCTGTCTATCACCAGGCTGTATCTCATGAACCGTGATAGCTAGACAGTTGAAATTTTCAAAGATGATGTATTTCTGTTGCCGCTACTTAGAACAACAAATAATAAAAATAAAATAAAGTTAAAATTTAAAGGGGTATAAAAGAAACGTTTTTGTCGGCGTTTTATGCCTTGTGGTACGGAACCCTTCGTGTGTGAGTCCGACTCGTACTTGACCGGTTTTTTTTGTAACATGGGAATAAATTATATAAAAAATTATATTCATGTGTAGAATTCATGGTGACAGCTTGCGCGTCGATGTGCCTGTCACCCTGTATAAAAAAGGAAGGGAAGGAGTCATATAGGGCATCGCTGTCAATAGGAAAAGTGCCCAAAAGGCTGGCAGCATCAGGGCCGTCTTTACCCGGGGGTGCAAGGGGTGCGTGGCACCCGGGCGCAGGGTCTTAGGGGGCGCAAGCCAATCCACCATGTGTAAAACTTCTCGAAATTGAAATGAATAAAAAACTACTTACTATGACTCAAGTCAAGATAGATTGACAAATTTGGTTATAGTATACATCGAATTGAAAGTTGATTACAAAACAGACGATATCATAAAAAAAGATTGTCGATTTTAAAGTCGGAAAAATTTAATTTGATGTTTGAAAATGTACGTAATTTTATTGTAGAGTAAGGATTAAATAAAAAATAAAACACAAGAATTGGGGCCTAGAACATGTACCTAATTTTATTGTAGAGTAACTATTAATATTAAATAAAAAAATAAAATACAAAAATTGGGGCCTAGAACATGTACCTAATTTTATTGTAGAGTAACTATTAAATAAAAAAATAAAATACAAAAATTGGGGCGCAGGCTGATTTTTGCACCCCGGCGGCGCCCAATATCGTTAAGACGGCCCTGGGCAGCATTACAAAGAAAAGCGATTAATTTTTGCTTTGAGTTTTTTTTAATATTTTTTTTTAATAACTTTTATAATATTTTTTTTTATTTATACATAGTTGCTGACATTGCCAGTATTCGCAAACAAGAATTTTCCCTACCACGTGAGGACAACTCAAATAGGTGTCATGGAGGTACTTATACATTTTTTTTCTTAGTAAAATTAACATAGTTTAACCTGATGTATAACACAAGTTAAACATACATTTTTTATTGGTCCGTGGAAGGATCCATTACATATCGAGACCCGCTGTGCCTCGGAAAGCACTTTAAACCATTGGTCCCGGCTGACATTTAGATATCTTTGACAGTTGTTATGGTTAGTGAGAATCCCGAAAGTGTGACAACCAGTCTTACCAAGTGGTATCGTATTACTGAGTTGTGGAGGTCAGATAGGCAGTCGCTCCATATAAAATACTTGATGGTTAGACTAGGAGCTGACCCCAACTTAGTTGGGAAAAGGCTGGGCAGATGATGATAAGTTTATTTTATTTGCAGGTGACTGGTAGCTCGGCTCTCGACGGTTTTGGTTCTAATGCTTACCATCCCACCAATGTGCCGCCACAGACTGTTATAATACCACTAACTAGGTAACGTATATCTTTTGCATATGTCATACAAGGTAAAATTAAATTAGCGAACAATAAAATGTCGTGAGAGCTAAATATACAAATTTGAGCAACGATATATGTATATATTAACTAAAATAATAATTTTTTTCCCAGTATTTTAATTTTTATTCCAACTTAGTATAAAAAAAATTGCACGCGTTTCCATTGCAGGCGCACAGAAGAACTGATAGGGAATATGTACACCCAATACATGGCTACGGCCCCACCCCTATCCTTAGAAGACGAAATACCAAAACTGAAAAACATTTCAAAAATAATAGACTCAATATCTCCGAAACACCGCCTCATATCTCAGGATAGCACAGAAACTAATTCCTCAGCAGATATTAAAACAGTATTACCGAAAGAGGAAACTCCCAAAGAGATTTTCACCGTTGAAAATCAAATTTCGAAAATGGAACCTTCTGTGTTGCCAGTTCAAAACAAGATAGTGTTGCCAGGAGATAATTTGGAGGAGATCAATAGGGGTGATCTGCCTAATGTTATGAGGTCTAGGAGGAATATCTTGGAGCCTATAAAGAGGGAGGAGAATGTGCCAACTTGGTCGTTGGCGAAAGGACCTTGTATTGTTGGTATGCAGAGGAAAACGGTTGCTAAGAGTGTTGATGAAGGTATGGATTGTGATGAATTTACTACTTCTGTAGAGTATATTGTCACCGTTTCCGGCACAAAGAAGTTCAGTTGTTGACAAGGATTTATTATTACACAAAGTACAGTATATATAGGATGAATCCACGCGAGCTTTTCCCAGAAGGGACGTAGGAGGGGATAAGGTGTCCTCTATACCAAAAAAATGACAATAAGTCTATTAGGCTAACTTAGTAGCGGAGTCCCATGTAACTATTCCAATTAGGTCGTAGTTCACGAATGCACCACTAGTTCAGTCTTCAAATAATCAAATATACTAGCGGAGGTCATTAACCCTCGGAGAATGTTAATATTGCGATTCAGAAAAGTGACGTAACGCGACAACGCCATCTAGCGTCGAGTATCGGCATGTTGTAGTGTCTCTCTTATATGACAGGTGGGTTAAAAGAAGGTTTGCTACACTTCTCATTAAACAATTAATTCATATATACATACATAAACTCACGCCTTCTTCCCATAGGGTAGGCATAACCTTCAGAACGCCATCTTTACATACTCCTTTTGCTTCGTTTACGTTCATATACTGGTTATACACGGACGCCGGTTGCGAGTACTACCTTTCTGAAGGTCATCACCAATAAGGTCACATTCGTAAAAAAAAATTGTGAGAAAGAAAGAAAAGATAAGTGTGATACAGATTAATCACAGTATCCATATTGTCCTAACACGGACGCGCGAAAAACTAAACGTAATTTAGAACGAATTTGAAATTTAAAATACTCGCTTCACACATAATATGTAATTTGTTCTATGACTTTATTCATATCTATCATACTTGTATTGTATTTGTCGTAAAATAAAAAGAAAATTAAAAGAATACCAAAATGCTATATATTATAGGTTATATATACTTTCGCTTAAGGCATTTGAATTGACGTTACGTGTACCTCGCGCGTTCGTGCTAGGGCCTCTGTATTCATCACTTATTTCTGCTCACGACTCTATCCGCGTGGAAGCTAATATACCATAAAATATATTTGGCACTTGGCAGTACATAGCTAGATGGACGGACGACCTAAAGAAGGTGGTTGGGGTAGACTGGATGCGGAAGGCGGAGGACAGAGTGTTATGGCGCAGTCTGGGAGAGGCTTCTGTCCAGCAGTGGACTGCGATACGCTGAGTTGATCGTTGATTGATTGACTCGGTAATAGCGTAGTTTTCTATCAGTGATTTTTTTTATTGTGTGTGTAGATTCGGGGTACCTCATCATAATATAATAATCAACATAAGTCATTATCCACTTTTAATTACAGATACTACTGAGATCAACAGCTTACTAGTTAATGGGAAGAAAGTGCCTCCAGTCAGAAATGGTCTTCAGTCCAGTTCAGGTGAAATATCCACGATAATGGAAGGCCGGGTACAAAGTTTTCCTAGCGCTGTCAGTAAGGCAACTATAGACCTGTTTACTGCTGGCAGTAATAAAGGCTGATTGTGTGATTGGATAGAAATAATACCCATTTTGTATTGTTAAAAAATAATATATAGAAAAGCTAAAGAAAATGGGACTTATAAAAATGTTTTAATTTCTGATATTAAAAGGGTCCTATTAATTGACTTACCAAACTATGTGGATTGAGATAACTGGAAATAACTTCTAAGTTTGATATTCTTAAAACTTATCACCTAAAAATAGAATATGGTCCCTTTTGGGTGACATTATCTATATTGGCACCCAGATGGGACAAATGTCGATATCAATAGGACGCTGTCACTCTGTCAGTAAGACTTTTGCTGATAAGAGTAGATTGGGAACTATGACAATTTTGAATTGACATTAAACACAATATACATTCAAACCAATAGAGAATAGGGAGCTCTGTCCCTATTGTTCAGTCAAAATAATGATAATTTCTTATTAGTCATTTTTATAAGAGAATGGCGTTCAAAAAGGACTAATAAGAAATTATCATTATTTTTAATAAACCATCAGTTGTCTGGTTTATCAGAGTTGTTGACAATTAATGTTCACAATAAAATTATGGAGAGCGGTGAGCCCAACACTTATTAGATAGAACAACAAAAATAGCTAGAGTCCCATTTGGGTGCCACTTCTCTGCTAATGGCACCCAAATGGGACTAAAGTTGTTTTAATTTCAAATAACAAAATTATGAAACTTACCGTTGACTGATAAATTATAAACTCATTATTTTTAGTTATTTTATATAGAGCTGATAATAATATCTAGTCTTAGTACTTGCAATATAATAATTTTAAGTAATATTGTAAATATCACTTAGCTATAACATACAAATATTAATTTTAAAGTAATAAAATAAGTTTTTGAGTGTGTGTGATATTGTCTAGTCGTAGTTTTAAAATGAAAAAATGAGGAAATATCGGCTGTTTTATTAAAATTCAATGTTTATGTTATGACTAAATGAAAAGATCACGAATGTTAGAATTTAGGCACCTGCCCCACCGTCGCTGACGATGTAGTGACTAATTCAACGATTTTCTCACTCAAGAAACGTACAAAAGATTGCGGCCCCGTGTAAGTAAAAGAGATACATATATTTATAATTGATCGCTGACTGTTCACACCACAGGCGAGTATTCGTTTGTCGCAGCGATAAGAGCTATCAAAGAGTGTATTCGCTCAACGACTCTCGCTTGGCGGGCAGAACACTCGCTGAGAGACTCATGCTTGGCATACAAGCGACTAATCGCTCGTCGCTATCGCGCGCTATCTGCTCGTTGCTCGCCTATTCAATTTTAATTGCCAAACCACCGGCGATTTAACGAGAAGCGAATAGAGCTGCTATTCGCTTCTCGTTAAATCGCCGGTGGTAGGACAGGTTTCATAACAACTTCGTTATTTTGCTGCAAAATTTAACACAACTGATACAATATTCTGCAGTGAGTTCGAATCTCGGCTTTGGCTTTGGTTTTGTATCATTTGTTTGTTTGTTTTATGCTTTTTTAAACATTTTTTTAGTAATATCCTGTTAGGGATAGGGGTACCCATTCGTTTTTTTAACCTTTTTTAAATTACTTTTAATAATCCAAATAGGAGAGAGCATATACCACTAGTCTGGGCACTACCAAGATGTATCGTGATACCTAGTTACTGGATTATGTCAGATAGGCAATCGTTCCATGTAAAATACTCGCATTCAGCTGCATCAGGCTAGACTGGAAGCCGACCCCAATATAGATGGAAAAAGGCTAGAAAGTGAGATATGTATAAATACCCAAGTTTCTTTATAACTTTATATTAATAATTAGCTGCTGCCCGCGACTTCGTCCGCGTGAAATTCCTTGTTCCCCCGACTCACCCCATCGCATCCATCGCTTGCCCGCACTGTTACTTCGTTTAAGATTAGCGTTCTTTCTGCCTTTACTCGGCTCCTAAGGGTTGTAGCGTGATGTTAAATAGCTTTCCCAAGAATTGGGCTATCAAATGCAAAAATATATTTTTAAATCCAACTGGTACCTAGTACTAGAGATTAACGCGTTCAAACAAACAAACAAATTCAGCTTTATATAGATAATTTTTATAAAAATCTCTTCATTTTATTAACGATCTCATTGTTTTAAAATATATTTAATTAATAACTTTTTTTTCAAACCAACTCACAGTTCTTAACCAAAGCCAACCAAACCAATCTGATTTTATTTTTATTTTATTTGCATCATCATTTCAGCCGAAATACATTCACTGCTGGATAAAGGCCTCAAGCACCACCATTTCAACCGGTTCTGTGCTTTCCGCACCCAGCAGATACCTGTGGCCTTCACAAGGCCCACCTTTCCCACCTTCGGGAGGCCTTCCAAAGCTACGTTGCGGTTGCCACTCCAGAATATTTCAGCCCCAACGGCCATCTGTTCTGCTATCAATGCACCCTGCCCACTGCTGTTTATGTTTGGCAATTCTTCGGGCTATGTCGGTTTCCTTCCTGCTGATCTCTTCATTTCTGATTCGATCACGTAGGGACTCTCCAAGCATAGCTCTGTTCATGCCCTTTGGGTGACTCTTAGCCTTCTAATTAGGTCCGTTGTGAGCGTCCACGTTTCAGTGCTATAATTTATTACTGGTTAAAAACTTTTGTCTTAAGACACTATTTTATTGATTTAATTTCTTTTAAATTATCGTTTGGAAATGGGTATAAATTACCTGAAAATAAATGAATTTATTATTAAAACAGCAAAAGGAAGTCAAATTAGCTACTGCCGTGGGGGTGAGACTGAAATCTCTTTATCGGTTTCTTCATATCATTTTGACATTGTCATAGTACCTCATGATTGCACGATTGCTTACTGCTTCTGCTTCATCATATTTGGTGGCTAGGACTTCGACCGGCTCCTAGCCAAACCGGTTTCCGGAGTAGCTACGGACCTCCCGAGAGCTGAACGTGAAATTCAGTCCTATACAAAATTGACGTGAAAACATCGCTTGCGCGATGCAGGAGTTCAACTTTGAGGATTAATTATGCGACTATCGCTATAGCTACCCCAAATGTAACGATTGGACTGGGAATAAAACTTAATGATGTTTTTTGTGGTATATTTTATTTTGGTGTGGTGTTTTCGTTTAATATTTTATGCAAGGTTGTAATTCCGAAAATGCTTTAATGGTTTTTCCTATGAGAGCGAAAAAGAGGCTTGATTTCTGTCGGTGATGGTTTCGCGTGTCCTCATTGGGTTTCAGCTTTATTTTACACACACTTTAGTCTCTTGTGTGACGCCTTATTATTGATTTTGGACAGAGATATCAACAGGCTTTTCAGGAACGTAGAAAAGAGAGTACCTATATGTTTTAGTACCATTTCAGTGCACTCGTAGCGACACCTTTACTGCTTCATATGGACTAGAAAGTCAGACAGTGAACAGCGAATTATAAAAAATATATCTATGATCACAATAAAATTATGGGAAGCAGTGAACCCAACCCAAAACAATAAACTAAAACAATACGAATCATTGGAATCCCATTTGGGCGCCACTTTTATGCTAATGGCACCCAAATGGGATTAAAGCTGTTTTCATTTCAACTTACCGTTGACTGAGGAATTTTAAATTCATTACTTTAACTACTTTTTCTAGAGCTGATAATAATGTCTAGTTTTAATTCTTATAGCAATATAATAATTTTAAGTAATTTTGTAAATATCACTTAGGAGATAAGACACAGATGTAGTAAGTAAAAAATAAGGTTCTTAGTGTGTTTTCTAATCGCAGGTTTAAAATAAAAATTGAGGAAATATCGGTTGTTTCATTGAATTTTAATGTTTATGCTATGAAATATGACTGAATGAAAAGATAACGAATGTTGAAATATAACAACTCCATTGTTTCGCTGAAAACTTAGACGCAGCGGATATAATGTTCTACAGCGAGTTCAAATCGCGGCTTCGGTTTTACTTTTAGTATCATTTCTTTTTATGCTTTTTTAAACATTTTTAGTATCGTTTTAGGGGATTTTACTGACCCACTTTTTTAATTCAACCTTTTATTGAAATTACTTCCATCTGTTTTAAATAACCTTTGAGACCCCAGTCCTGGCCACTACCAAGGGGTACCAGCTGGTTACTGGGTTGTGAAGGTCAGATAGGCACTCGCTCCATAAAAAATACTGGTATTCAGCTGCATCCGGTTGGACTGGAAGTCAACCCTAACATAGTTGAAAAAAAACTAGGCAGAGAATAATGTAGAAATACCAAACTACCTAGTTATTTTTCTTTCTAATTTTTACTTAATTTAACGTTTCGCCATTTTATTACAGAATTCTTATCGTTTTAAAATATTTTAATGCGTAAAATGACGGCCTTACTCCTGAGTAAAATAAGACGCAGCCAATAGCATCCTGAAGGCGGCAGATACTTCGTTCGCTATAATAAGGCGATTTGTGCGAAGACTGACACCCTAGAATCCTTTTCTTACGTCTAGTTGTTCGGTGGTCTTCCCATGAATTCGTCTTTAGTTTAAGTTACTAACAATTTTAAGTGCAAACCTAGGTTTACTAAATATTTTTGGATCTTTTAGTTGTCCGAAATAATATGATTATTAAAACAGTTTTTTAAAGTTAATTTACGGTTAAAATGTCAATAAATAGCCAAAACAGCAAAAGGAGGTCAAATTAGCTACTGCCGTGGGGGTGAGACCGAAATCTCTCTTTATCAGTTTCTTCTTATCATTTTGACATTGTATTATTACCTCATGATTGCTTACTGCTTAGCTTCATCATTTTTGGTGGCTAGGACTTAGACCGGCTCCTAGCCAAACCGGTTTCCGGAGTAGCTACGGACCTCCCGAGAGCTGAGCACGAAATCTAGTCTTAAACAAAATTGACGTGTAAACTTAGCTTGCGCGATGCAGGATTTAAACTTTGTGAATTTATTACGCAAAATTCGAACCACCTAAACCAAATGTGCCGATTTGGATAGGAATAAAATGGAAAGAAGATTCAAGTGTTTTTTTTTAAATTTCGTGTGGAGTTTTCGTTTAATATTTTATTTAAGGTTGTATTTTACAAAATGTTGTTATGGCTTGTCCTATGAGAGCGAAGAAAAGACTTGATTTCTGTCCGAGATGGTTTGGTGTGTCCCCATTGGGTTTCGGCTTTATTTTACACACACCTTAGTGTAGTGTGACGCCTTATTCTAGATTTTAAGACAGAGATATCAATAGGCTTTTCGAGAACGAAGAAAAGAGAGTAGAGACAAGTTTCAGTACCGTTTCAGTAATTTCAGTGCACTCGTAGCGACACCTTTACTGCTTCATAAAAACTAGACAGTCTGAGAGTAAACTGCGAATTTGAAAACAGTCAACACTGCATAGAGGTCGCCACACAATTCAGAATTATGCTTGTTTGTTTAGTGCGAAATGGAATTGCCATTGTGAACCGAAACAATTGAAAGAAACAGTCGAGAGGTGTCGTTGGACATCCGGTAGGAGCGAAGTTCCTTTCACCTTGTACGCCAACGAAAAAAGTGTTACATTTAGGCCATGTAGAGTAAACCTGCGATAGGAACTTCGTTCCAATCAGGTAGGTACATACAACTCGAAATAAAGTAAAGCATTGAAATATAAAGCTTTGTGTTGATATCATAATAGTTGTTTATAACCACCCTTCTAATCTAGCACACGTTTGACAATTTGTTATTCGTTTGATTTTCGTTCCAGAAACCATGTGGCATCACCAGCCTAGAGTAGTCTACTGCTGAACATAGCCCTCTCCAATACGAGACCGAATTGAATGGTGTGGAATAGCACGCCATTCAATTCAGTTTTTGGCCACTCTCATCCAGCTGCCTGCCACCGCAGATCGTCGCTCTACCTAGCACGAGGGCGTCTTACCTTGCGTTTGCTGATTCGCTGTCTCAACTCATCATCACGTCTATCCACAAGACTCCAACCACAGATTCCCCAAAGGTTCTAGTCGGTCGGTTACGCTGAATCGCGTGTCCCACTTGGCTCCAAATGTAAGATTTTACTGCACACACCCTCTCTTTTCTTGAATCGTGTATTCGAACTCTTCAAATAAAAATAATAAATTCAACGTTTTCCAGGATCACACCAAGGTAAAAAAAGGCGGCAATGATTGTGTTAAGATTTGGATTAATTATTGGATTAAGATTTTGACCTCATTTTCGCCAATTATACACCCTCTAGTTTATGATACCAAGGACAAATAATTGTCAATTTTCGTAGCTGCCATCTTGAATTTTCTCTATCCTTCTTGAACGAAAAGAGGCTCAGTCAGAGTATCAATTTGTACTTATTTTTAGCCTACATGAGATTTTTTTGAGTTAAGAGAAACAAGGTGAATAGGGATGAAACTTTAAAATGGATTTAACGTTGAAGTAATATAGTTTGTTGCCAACAAGGACAATTAAGAGCGTTTACGCCGTACGGCATTTCATACAAACTTTCAAGCCCTTGTTTTTCGAAATGAATAAACCAATCTAATGAAAGTTCATACGCATATGCAGTATACAAAGGTCTAAAAAGTTACTTAAGAACATATTCGAAATGTCTTATTTAAAAAAAGATAACTGGAAATCTCTGTTTTTATGATCGAGATATAGCTTTTAAGGCCCAGAAAAGATGTCTCCGATCACTGTTAAAACTTAAATCGACAGACAGTTGCGCGCCTTATTTTAAGTTACATAAACTCTTGACACTTCACTGTATTTATATTTTTGAAGTAGCTATGTTTGTCAAGCAAAATCCATCTCGTTTTGAGCGCCTGGCTGTTGTATTCCCAAGGAATAGGCGTGACAATAGCAAATTATGTCAGGTATCATGTCGAACTACTTTGATGCGTAAGAGCGTTTCTTGCATGGCCCCCATTATTTACAATAAATTACCGAGTAGTTGGAAAGCTTTAAATACAGCACAATTTAAGAGTAGATTGCGGAATTTTTTGGTAGATAAAACGTACTACAGTGTAACCACAGTATATGCATATTATTACCGTGGTGTAACTGAGTTACTATCGGAGAAAAATATTAGTTAATTAGTGACATCTTGATTTTTGGAATGTTTATGTATGACATTTATTTTTAAATTTTGACATTTATATTACTGACATTTTGATTTTGGAATTATAATAATGATATTTGTAATAGTAATGACATGTTAATTGATGTAATGATAACGGTATGACATTTGTAAGAGTAGGTAATGACATGATATATAATCTTGTGATCTATATTTTCCTTTTAATACTAACATATATTTTTGATAGCTGATGATTTAAGAATTGTAATAGTAATTTATAAATTGATCTAAATAAGTTTTAATAATAGTGATATAAATAATAATTTAAATGTTTGCATGCCGATTGGTAAAATGTGGCTGGGCTAAATATAATCTTAAGGACTACTATGTATTACCCATATTTGCAAAATAACATTCTATTCTATTCTATTCTATGGAAAATTTAAAATCGGTCTAATTTGGCTGTAACACTATTTTTTGAAAATGTTCTAAGTAACTTGCCTATGCATATGAAGTTTCATTAATTTCGAAAAACAAGGGCTTGAAAGTTTGTATGAAATGCCGTAAGGCGTAAACGCTCTTAATCGTTAATTATAATACAGTAAACACCTTAGTCATTTATGGCAACAATCTATATTATTTCAATGTTAAAATCCCTTTTAATGTTTCGTTCCGATTTACCCCTGTATCCCTATTCACCTCGTTTTACGGTATCGTAATAATAAAAAGCAAGCAAGCAAGGTTATTGAAAAAATAAAACAAACGTATTTGTTGCGTAAATTATAATATTATTATGTAGTAATTTTGGTCTCTCTACACAATATTCTAAGCTCTTCCTTAGTTTTAAGAGGTAGGCAGAAGTGGAACCTTACACTACGTTTACACTAAAATATTATCCGCTGATCTTCCGCTTCAGACTTGAATCTATCAATGGAATAGAAGAAGTCCTCTAAACACTGTACACAAATCGAGAATCCGATGTTTTATCGATTTTTCCATCGCCAGATAACTTTGATTCGTGGAATAAAATTGACGTTTGTCAGTTTTTGTATGAAAGAACTGTCAAAATTTCAAAGTTATTCCTCGATTAAAGTTATCAGATGATTGAAAAATCAGCCCTTCATCAAACAGATAACCGCTATTCTCCCGACAGCTGTTTGCTGTCGTGGGCAAGGCAAAACAGGTAATCGAAATGTGTCATTATCGATACGATAGCCTTTGGAATGGTTGCGAATAGCTGTTGGTGGATCCGATCGATTTCATTTTGACAATTCGATGATACACTGCATTGATATAGATAACGATCTTAGCAATTTTCAAAAGAATTGTATTTCGCCGTGTTATCAGAATGAAAGCGATAGTCAATCGGCCTTTCGAAGGACTAACAGCCATTTAATACAATTTAAGTACCTACTGTTTCTAATTCTGCTTACCTCTTAAAACGAAACCTCAAGACACATAATATAAAATCTACCTTCATAATATACCAGTCTATTTTTATTTCCATACATTTGATCAACGCAATCTTTAAGTCCCGAGTTGTAGTACTGTTACTCGGGATAGGATATTCAGTAGCATATCTGAAGGCCAATTCTCGTAATTTAAAACGTTCAAAATCTAGTCGCAGTCTCATCTCAGCGACAAAGAAATGTCAAAAACTTGTCAAAATGTAGGGAAATTTGAAGTATTTTTTGACAGATTGAGACTGAGATCAGACTGTGAACGTTGTTAAAATTAGTAGAATTGCCCCTCTGATGTCAGAGAGAGATGAAGATATACAAGACGTCGAGTGTTATCCTTGTCTCGCACTTAAAGAATTATGACGTTGATACTATACGCGCGAGTTTGTTTTACAGCGTAACACTAAAATGAACTTCTGTATGGAATAAGTACACTATGACGAATTTAGTAGTCATTGTAAATATTCGTAAACGAAAGAAGTATCTTAGTGGGGCGCGTGGTGACATCCGCGCATCGGGTCCATCGAAACCGATCCGTGACCATCCATTGATCCATTTCATAAAGAAAACGTCGTGTCTCGGCAAGCCGTTGGTCCCGGCTGTCATTCGTAGACCTCTGACAATCATTACGGGTAGTCAGAAGCCCTAAAGTCTGGTAACCAGTCTTTTGAAAAGTATAGTGTTACCCAAAAACTGGGTTGTGGAGGTCAGGTAGGCGTTCCATGTAAAATACTGGTATTCAGCTGCATTCGGTTAGAAAAAGCCGACCCCGACAGATGCTTGCTGACTGTGCAATCATACATATTAACATTTCGTTTTGCGAATATTCACAATGACACTTAGCCCGTACCCACGGGCGATTATTTTCCGCGCACTGGATTTTCAACTCTTGGGCTTAGTGCTGAAAGTTGAAAATTTAACAATGTCTTTTTCACGCACCACGATGCACTCTATGGGATTGTCAATGATCTCAACACAGAGTTGAAAAACCGGTGAGCCATAAAAAAAAAATCGCCACGGTAAAAATCGCCCATGCGTACCAGGGCTTACAATATTCTTTTTAAAGACTGTGTTAAAGTTAGAAATATTTGTGCTTTATTTATTTATTATTTTACTCCCATTTCTTGAATTCAACGCCATCTGGTGGTTTCATTTCAACTTTATCTTGACCTACTTGGTTCCAGTTCGTGCTTAAGACCGTACCTCCGGACTCAACCTGTAATTAGAAAAATTGCATAAGCATAATTAAACTATAATGTTATCACTGCTGAGACACAGTCCTCTCGGTGAGAGGGAGTGGGCGGTAATCCACCATGCGGGCCCATTGCGGGTTAGTAGTTGTCACATGTCTTCGAATTTTTGGTTCTAGGACATGCCGGTTTCCTCACGATGTTTTCCTTCATGCCTCCTCTCTGTGAGAGGGAGTGGGCCGTAATCCACCACGCACGTTGGTGGATGTGACATACCTATCTTCGAATTTTTGGTTCTAGGACATGCCGGTTTCCTCACGATGTTTCCTTCACCGTTTTGAGAGTAGTGGTGATGAATGAATTTACATGAAAAGGGAGGCCTATGCTGAGCAGTGGGTGAAGTCGAGCTGTGAATGAAGATGAAGGCGCCTGTCAGGGTGCGATCCTGAGACCTAAAGTCTATTCAAACTAATCTTTCAAATTGATGTTATTTTAAGTTAAACAAATATCAACTTTATTTTAATGGTACATACTTAGTTGATTTCAGAGTGAAAAAAAAAACTATTGAAAAAGTTATAAAAGTGTTTGAAGTTGTAGCTGTAACTTGTACTTTATTGTACACCAGAAAATAGATATAAAAAAATACGATTATTAACACAAAACATACAATTTGCGGCCTTATCGCTTTCTGCGATCTCTTCCAGGCAACCTTTTTAAAATTATTATTATGTCTAATTTTTGGCAAATGAATAGCGAATGCAGATTACAACTCTAAGTCTACTTGGCCACAACTGTTTTCATTAGAAAAATAAGTAAAAAAAAAATTGTTAAAATCAAACAAGTATTTTCTTTTTATAGTACAGAGATCTCAATGTTTTGACATGTTGCCACATCAGTTGGATGTACCCGTGCAAAGCAAGGGCAGAAGCATGTTAACTGCATATTTATGAATTACTAAATATTTCTATCTAGATTGCCTCGTTGGTGTAGTGGTTGCAAGCGCTAGTGATGAGCATGAGGTCATGGCTTCGATTCCGGGTTCAGGCAAAGTGTTATTGCGTTATTCCATCCGGAATTTCTCAGTAGCTGACTTTTTTTTTTTGAGGATGGGAAATCATCAAATGACCCCCTCCCGCTCTGGGTGGAGCGTAAGGGAGTGTCAGACTCTTACTGACTAAAACCCACCCGTGTTCCTTCCTTAGCCCTTTATGCTCCGACTGGAGTCTGGATTTGTGCCCGCTTGATATAAAGCTCCCCCCCTATTGCATGACACCTAACTGGTGAAATGTGCGTGTTGTATAGACGCCAGCACATCAAGCTACTACAATCTGTCAAATTTTTTTAATAGATTTTCAACTTTATCGCTAAAGCATAAGGTTCAAAGTTGATTGGGAAAATTTGACAGTTTCGGGTAGCTTGATGTGCTGGCGTCTGTAGTATAGGTACAGCTCTGCCCAGCCCTTCGCTGAATACAGGCATGATGTTATGTAAATACTTACAAAACTCTTGTTCATAGCTCGCCTCACTTCATCGGAACCTTCTCCGTATATCTTCTGGAAGAGAGCGTTCAATGCCGCATCGCCTTCAGGTTTCTCTTCCTCTTCCTGCAATGAGAAGAACATTGTACAGGTTTAAATTAAATTAACTAGAAAAACTCCACAGATGTAATCGGGTATCAATGTCTAAACATGGTAAAGATTTTTTTCAGGTCAACGACGGCTCTGGTAATTTAGTTAGTTAAAATATCAGTTTTTTTTTTAATTTATTTTTATTGCACGTGAAATATTTCAGCGTTGTTCCTGGTACAGTATTTTTATCTCGCAAAGCGACGCGCGCTTTACTTGTGGTAAGACAGTGTACAAACACGCTGTGAATTTATGCGTGAAGAGGAATAGCGTCAGCACATAACACATACACACACTTTGACTTCGCCAGTGTCTCGGACTGCACCGAGAGCTCTTCACACACACACATTCACAGCGTGTTTGTAAACTTGTTAACCATATGAGTAAAGCAAGACTCGATTTAAAAAAAAAATAGCAAAGAATTCTTACCATTTTCTTCATTTCCTTCTCAATTTTATCCCAGTCTTTTTTGAACAGTTTCGGCGGCTGCGGGGGGCCAGACGCGTCTATTACAGCTGTAACATAATGCATAAAAGTTTAATAACCTCCGAGTCTGTTGCGGTTTTTCTTTTCAGAGTCGTCGGATAGGAAACACCGTCTCACGGACCTCATGTATAGTTGTCGTTGTCGCGTTTTACCCTACGTTGGCACGGAGGTAAAAGTATCGCGGGATTTTTCAAGTCTCGGTGTTGGGCCAAACATTAAGAATACAACAGAGCGCATCCCACTTATGCCCGGTTTCTGAGGTACTTTTGTCAGTGGTTTATCTATCCATTAGCGCTATTGGTTCGACAACTTGTGGAAGTGCGTTTCCGAACACCGCAATGTAAGATAAACTCCGTTTAAACTCAAGTTAACTTAACTGACCAATGTTCGCCGTTTATCGGTTCCATAACTATATTTGACGTTGCATTTCATAGAAAACTACATCAAAAACGTGTGTTATGCCCGGTTTCTGAGGTACGAATTTTATGTACGAAGGTATGAAATTAAATGACGTGTGAAAGATAAAATATTAAAATATTTATATACATATTATAATTATACAGTAAAGAATACAATGAGTGTTAGCATCATTGTCGATCATATAGTGAAATTCATTAGCCACTTCGATAGGAAGCATCATTATTCTTTCAGTAAAATTTTGATTCCATGCTATTTTGCAAAATAATGAATAAAACACTAACCATTGGAAAGACAAACAGACTTTTAACTTAAAATGAAACGGCAAAGCAAAAATAATACTACACAAAAACAATGAACTGCTGAGTTAAGGATTCTTTAAAAAAAAAAGACAATGATGTCGTTCAAACATCTGCCGTAAACTGCTCATAAATAACATTTTTTTACGCGAACCCGTATACAGACCCTTAGTTATCGGTTTCATAGTTATTGAATGGTTTGTTGCGTGTCCAGAAACGCAGTGACAGTTAACCGACGTTTATCTTATGCATAACTTTATTGAATCCATAGTTAATGAGAGTTTATCTGGGGACTTCAGAAACCGGGCATCAGAGCGTCAAAAAACACTGTTGGATTTTGAACTACCGGCGCGATTTTTTTCGCGAAAAAATCGCTGCAGTAAAAACATGCCTGCGCGTACGTGGTCTAAGAAGAATGGCAATAGCGGCCATTGCCCTTTCCCTAGTATCTCTCCGTAGGAACCCAAACAATAAACTATGTATGGATTTCCATTATTGGAACATGTTCACGATAAATATTAACTCAGACGAATCAAAAATGCTAGAAAAAAAAAACGCAATTGCCAAGCTAAAAACAGTTAAGTTGTTTTAAAACATAATTTATTTTTGACGTAATAAAGTGTTTTTTAAACTATTCTTTTAATTTTTTTTTATTAAAACTTTATGCACAAGTAAAAAAAATATACTGTACGACCTGGGACAGACGGACAGCGGAGCCTAACTAATAGGGTCCTGTTGGCGCCCTTTGAATACGGAACCCTAAAAATGCGAATCTTTTTTTTCAAAACTGTGCCACAAAAATCTCAATGTTCTAATTAAAATATTACATAGATTAAAAAGAGCAGCGGCAGCCCAGTGGTAACGGCTCACTTACGGTGTGTATGTCATGGGTTCAAACCCACCCAGGCGCTTTACCTTGTATAATTTATTTCATCACCACTGCTCTCAAAAACGGTGAAGGTAAACATCGTGAGGAAACCGGCATGTCCTTGGACATGTGACATCTACCAACCCGCACTGGGCCCGCGTGGTGGATTATGCCCACTCCCTCTCACAGAGAGGAGGCCTGTATCCCAGCAGTGGGAAACGTTATAGACTGATTATGGCTATACATTAATATTATGTAATTTCACTTACCCTGTGGTATAGCCTTAATATTATCCTCTTTACTATCCCCTTCCAACTGCGTCCACCTCAACCCCTCCTTCTTCCGTAGCTTAACCTCTATTTTGGATGGGGTAACAACGTGCATACACATGTTAGGTACTACTTCATGGGCTAAGTCTAATTCTAGACTGTATTCCGAGTCAGATTCGGGTAGTGCACTTGACAGGGATAGCTGGAATGATAAAAATTTTTGATAAGTATACTATTTTGGGGTTCAGGTTAAGTAAGAACAGCCGCAAGGGTCGTCCGTGGTTGGGTGACCATCTTCACATACCAAGAGTCAAGACCCATCAGTGCCTTGGATAGCATGTTAAGCCGTTGGTCCCGGCTGTCATTCGTGGATTCTTTGACTGTCGTTACGGGTCGTCAGGAGCCCGAAAGTCCAGTTCTGCTACACAACCAGTTTACTAAGGGGTATCATATTGCCCAGTAACTGAATTGTGGAAGGTCAGGATGTCAGATAGGCAGATAAGTTGCTCCATGAAAAATGCTGGTATTCAGTTACATCTGGTTAGACTGGAAGCCGACCCCAACATAATTGGGAAAAGGGTGGGCAGATTGATTGATTAATTGGTATGAGTGTTTATCTATACTTCTAATATTATAAAGCTGAAGAGTTTGTTTGTTTGGTTGAACGCGCTAATCTCTGGAACTACCAGTCGGATTTGAAAAATTCTTTTTGCATTTGATAGCCCAATTCTTGAGGAAGGCTATAGGCTATTTAACATCACGCTATGACCTTTAGGAGCCGAGCAAAAAGAAAAAAAAGTCAGAAAGAACGCTAAGCAAAAACGAAGTAATAGCGCGGGTAGGCGATGCGATGCGACGGGGTGGGTCGGAGTAACAAAAATTTCACGCGGACGAAGTCGCGGGCAGAAGCTAGTAATAAATAAAGATGATACTTACACTTCTTTCTCCATAATTGACTTTCACTTTATCCTTAGGTGCGTTCTTGACGAGTATTGTGATGACGACTTGAGCCTCCGTTTGATACCAGTCATGTTTTATTTTATTCCGCGGTGGCTGTGAACAAAGGTAAAACCAATATAATTTTTTTTTAAATGTTGCCTTACACTAGGAATTTCTCCTGTATTGTGGGTGCGTTTACAAACATTTAAACTCACATACACAAACAGCCAGACCCGGAACAACTCCAGTTTTTTTAGCAAATTACCAACAGTAGACAAAAACCTCCATGGGGAAAAGAAAACCTTGCAGAGCAACCATTTTCATGAAAGATGAAGAGTTTTTCAAGAGCTGGGGAGCACCAGTTAATTTTTTGCTCTTCATAAAAGTGTGATTAAAATTATCATCACCACTACTTATATGTTTTTTTTTTCAGATAAGTTTGACCCGACCGACTTTATCCTGTACAAATGCTATAGAAAATAAACTTTTTTACAAAAAAAAAAACAATCGACTTCAAAAAAAAAAAACACTACAAAGTGAATTTTTTTTTGTAATTTTTTTTTTCACTTTTTTTTGTACCTACCTACTCCATACAAATGCATATAACACTACTTGCTATGTGAATATCAGTGACAGGAAGCTACTGAACATATGTATCTGCCTACCCTTTTAAAGGGTACAGGCGTGATGTTATGTTGTTTTATTGTTTAAACAATGCATACATATGCGATAACAGCAATTGCTGTTGATTTGCTGGCATTTATTGAAGAGTTCCATTGTCTGTCTCCGAAACTCATCATCAGATCTTTACGAAATTTAAATGGGACCATTTCGGAAAATACATTAAAAAAAAATGTATATAAACATCCGAAATGAGAACCTCCTCCTTTTTTTGAAGTTGGTTAAAAAGCAGTTTCAGTTATTCACAATTTACACTACAATTTTTCTTTTGCTAAAAACCTAATTCGGACTTTTACAAACATTTTAAACCAAAAAATAGCCAAATCCAGCTTTTTTCAAGTTATGCGATTACCAATAAACATCATTTCATTTATGTAGATTTGGCTTTTACATAATATAATTTATGCAGTAATTGTAAATTCATTATAAATTAGACTCATACAACTAGAGCTAATAGCATTAAAAACTTTCAGTTTCATAAGTAATAACAAGAAAGACCGGTTTGTGTTGTTCTATCCAGCCCTCCGTGCCCCAAGAAATGCAGCCATAGGGACCTCAGCGCTGCCACCAACTATGATGTGGAAGTGGCAGGGTTTTGGGCCGACATAATTCAATACACTGTTGTTCCATCAACATAACGATAAAGAAGATAAAAGTGTTCTATTGTTATTTCAAGATGACCATGTTTTACTGGCACCTTGCCAGTTCCTAGTTGACAGTTCAAGAAACTAGTCATGAGACCATCCACAATAAAGGAATTTTCCTAAGAAATTACTTTTATCATAGATATTTACTACCGACGACCGTCATGGCTCATGCACAATGGTCCACTTGAAGGACTAAGTGTGGAAACAAAGGCCCCATAACATAGAATATATATACATATATATAATAATAATGGCCAAGTGCAACAAGTCATACTCATAAATATTGTTAACATTAGCATGTTGGTGACACATAAGATTTTCCCCTATCAAAAATCGCTACCAACTACCAAAACGCTAGATATGAAAATCACTGTCAAACTTTCCCAGTTTTTGTTTGCAAAGGTGGAATTTTAGGTTCATTATTGCTAAGATCATATATTCCAAGGATGGATCAGCTACTTTTCTGCGTTTGATAAGCAGCAACCACAGAAGTGACTTTTAGGTATGTTCCGACCAACTAAGGATTTGGGTCTTTTTTTTTAGTAATTATAGGTAACATATTTGATTGTGAACTTAATCCACATCACAATCAACATTATCAATAGATAATCTGCTTGCTTTAAATAGCTAATATCTAAAGGAACATTTCTTTTATAGAAAATTAGTTAATCCGTACTTACATTTGGCGAGATCTTATGCATAAAACTTACCATGGTAACATATTTTAAAATGTTTTTTTGTTGCAGGTTTATTATAAAAGCAACTAACACTTGTGTTCAGGTGATAATGCCGTTGATTCTTTATGTTTTTTAGTTAAGCAGTTTTTGTTTTTATGCCCTATGCCAGCCAGTTATTTTTAAATATGCATGATGCTACATTTAAATTCCAAATTGGGTGTTTCTACATGTAGACTATTTTTTTAATATCTTTATTAGGTTCGAATTATGGCATTAAGTCTATCTAGGGCACACAGAAGCAAGAAAACTAAAAAAGGTAATCTTTTGAATCTTTTTGAATAGAAAGTGCCCGATTCTAATATGAAAACTTTATGTAAGTAAAAGATAAAACCATACCTGGATAATCGTATTATCTTTAGTCTCAGTCATATTTCCTTCTCCGATGTCCGGAAAAAGTTAATCTCCCAGAATTGTTCAAAAATATTTATTTTTATACCGACATACAAATCAGCAGATTTTTCTAGACTAATGGTGCGTTCAGAAGTTATGTTCGAACACTTCGAACTTAGCATAGCATTTAACAACCGGATTGTTTGGTCGAATTCTTGCGAAACATTTGCAGAAAATATTAATAAAATTTGTTTTAGATTATTTATAACGTCCACTTAAGTCTTTTAATGTGTAAAATGTGTAAATTAGTGTGACTAAGAAGTTTTTTGATAAAGAATTTAAATATCAACGCTTTAATAAATTTTGGTTTTGGTTTTTGAACAACAACTTCTTCGGCTTCATTATAAGTAGGTATATTCTATTCCAAAATAACTGTTTCCTCGAGGTTGTATAGTGCTTCTTACTTCTTAGCTATTTTAGTAGCTAGATATATTTTTTATAACTTTGTTATATATTTGAGCTTTGTGCCCAAAATATGAGACAAAATTCATGATTAATTTATGTTACCAGTTTACAGTCGTGAAACAGAACGTGAGTGTCAAGGTCAAAAATTGACAATCAAATCAAAACGAAAACAGCGCAATTGACATTGACATTATTGACAATGTATGTAATATTGTGATTAGAAGTGGTATTGCAGAAATAATTTTATGGATAATTCTTTCTGAGAGTATTTTTATTTAAACATAAAACTCTTTACGAAACCTTTATTTTAGGTCGTATGATGCTGGTAAGCAGTATACAGTTTTTTCTGTAAACTTTCATGTGAGGTTATGTATGTAAATTCCATTAATTAAATTCTTATTTACATAATAGGACTGTTTTACACTAAAATAAAACAGTCATTATGTGCCGAAAGAAAGACACAGCGTTAGTATGAAGAAGCAGTCTATGATTCTGGTTTCTAGGAGCATAGATATTGTAAAAACATACCTGATTCTCTTTGGATTTACGTTGTTACCTCTCACTTCCGGCAGGGGTCGCTATCTCTGATTCCTGCGGCCGGCCGTTTAGGTTTTCATAGTGTCTTCATACCAGCAAGGATCTTGAGCTAACGCTGTGTCTTTCTTTCGGCACATAATGACTGTTTTATTTTAGTGTAAAACAGTCCTATTATATGCCTACCAGAAAGACACAGCGTTAGTATGAAGACTTGTTTGATATCTGCTGGTGAAGGTAACATAATAAACGCTATGTGAAATAAATAAATGTGTTAAAGAATGAAAGAAATTCATTTCAGATTGAACATTTATTATCAATTACCATGATCAGTAAGGTAATATTACTGATAATTAATTATAATTATTTGAAATTAAAATGAACAATTGTTAGGTAAGTACTTCAACTTAAACAATCAACTTTGGCACATAAACTTAACAATTCTAATTAAAGGTTGAGAAATTTAATCGTAACAAATCTTCCTCTTCATTATTTCTATTTTTTATAATTTCTCTACAATAAAATTTTTTGAAAGTCTTATCACTCTTCCAGTTCCCTCTAGCCAATATATCATCCACTGGAACATTCTCCCACCAGCCTTTGGATGCTACAGCTGCTCTGACGCTTCCTGGAGTAGCTTCTAAATTTAAATCTTTAAATATAGATTTAATCCAACCTGCTATGATAGTCCTTGTAGCTGGTTTTATTTGGCCTTTTAATGAAACAAATAGACTTGTAACATTGCTATTAAATCGTCTTCCCTGTGAAATCTGAATTAATTGTGAAATATGTCTCAAGGGACATATATTTGCATCTGGGTGTTTTAATAAAGACCAGCCAGACTGTCTATATTTGCTTGAGTCTGTTTTTGATCCAAACCTTGGCCATAATATAATTTTTTCTTCTTCTTTTATGAAGTTGTTTTGAGAAATATCCAACAAGGTAAGGTCATGTATCCTTCTGCCTGATGCTAACAATAAAATAATTGCAGTTCTTCTTGAAATATCAAAAAGTGAATTTGTGCTTGGAACTGTTTTCAACCAATTGAAAATTATTTTTGTGTCCCAAATAGGGGATTTTGTAGGTGGAGGTTTTGCTAATGCTATGGCTTTTAAAACTTGTTGAACAAAGAAATTTTTTGATAGATTGTCTGCATTTGAAGCACAGAAGGTAGAAATAGCTGATTTATGTAATAAAATTGTGTTCACTGAAAAATTTCTTTTTAAATGCAGATCTGCTAAAAATCTTGCAACATCTTTGCCATCTGGAAATCTTTTATTAATATTATTTGTGGCACAATATGATAGCCACCTTTTTATAGGGGCTTTGTAAGTATTTAGAGTGCTTTTGCGCCAACTGTTACTTAGTAATTCAATTTCCTCCCTACTCCAGTTTGCTACCTGATCTGACCACCCCCAATTTTCCAAGCTTGGAGGGACAACTTGTCCACTTGTGGGGGACAGAGCCCTGTCGATCGATCTATCAGGTTCTTCCGCAGATCTGTTATCGATATTGGGTCTGACAGGGCCCTGGCTTGTAGATCGGCCAGCCAAAAGCACTGATCCCACTGTGGTGCTATTACTATGTACGTCCCTATGGCTCTGTTTAGTTGATGTAGCACCCGAGGGATCAAGTTGGGTGGAGGGAACACCCAGCCCAACTGAAAGTCCCAATCTCGACTGAAGGCGTCGCAAAAAATTGCTGACCCATCTGTTGAGTCCCAAGTTACGTATTGGGGGACCACTGCTGTTTCTTTTGAAGCGAACAGGTCTACGTCTGGGACGCCCCATTTTTGGAATATTACATTCTTGGCTTGGGGTTTTAGTTGCCATTCGGGGACCGGTTTTCCTCTTGAGAGGCGGTCTGCAATCCCGTTTAACCTCCCCGGGAGGTATGATGCCGACAGCGTTATGTTGTGCTGCTCGGTTAGGTGAAGGAGTTTGCTTGTTAGGCCCAACAGGGCTAAGGACCGGGTTCCCCCCTCGTTCCTTAAGTAGGCTATGAGGGTTCGATTGTCCGACTGCACTAGAACATGTGCGTCCTTCATGTGTGCACCTTGTCTTACTAAGGCTGCATACACCGCAAACATTTCCTTCACATTGGAATGCCACTTTTGCTGGCGGCGATTCCATTTCCCCGACAACATTGTGTTGTTCAGGTGTGCTCCCCAGCCCGCGTCCGCCGCGTCTGTGGTGAGAAAGTGGGTAACCTTGGGGGTGTGCATTGGTCTTGCACTTTTCCCTACATTTTTTATCCACCATTGTAACTCTTGAGTCACTAGAGGTGGTAACTCCCTCTTTTGCCTTGGTCTGGCTCCTCTGAATGATTTTAGAAAAATCTGAGTACGGCGACAATGGAGGCGACCGTTTGGGGTTGCTAAATTTGCAAAATTTAACATACCCAGCAATTTTTGCATCACTCGGAGACACGACTCTTTCTTCTGTAATAAGCTTGTTGATAGTTCTAGAATTTTTTCTACTTTTTTTACAGGAAGTGAAATTAGTTTTGTTTTTGTATCCCATATTATGCCCAAATATTCTATTTCTTGGGTTGGGGTGAGAAGTGATTTTTGAAAGTTGACATGCCAGCCCAACTTTTCCAGAGTATGTATGGTTATTTTGGTGTGTTCTATGAGTTGTGTCTGATTTTGACTGGCTATTAGAAAATCGTCCAAGTAAACTATTATTCTTATGCCTTGTTTCCGAAGGATTTCCGCAATCCAATTGGTCACTGAGGCGAAGGAGTGAGGAGCTGATGAGAGACCGAAAGGCAAGGCCGTTAACTGTAATATTTCGCCTCCATATATAATGCGCAGAAAACGCCTGTGGGTTTCCTTTATGTTTAGGTGAAAATATGCCTGATGGAGGTCTATTTTTGTCATCCAGTCCCTGTCCTGTAGGAACTGAATTACATCCTGCCGAGAAATTAATTGGAAATGTCGAGTCGAGACATGTAAATTTAGGCTCTTTAAATTGAAAATAGGGCGTATCCCCCCCTCTGGTTTTTGGACTAGGAACATTTTGGAATGAAAGCCAGGTGTTATGTTTTTTGGTTTCTCTAAAATGTTTGCATCTTTTAACTGTTGTATGGTTTCCGTCATCTTCTTGGATGACTTTGTTGCAAACTTGTTTAATATTCTTTTGTAAGGGTAATGTAAAGGAGGTTTTGTTGAAAATGGTATGCGACTCTCTGCTATTATTTTTTGAATATATTGACTGGCCCCCAATTGTTCCCATGCCTGAACATGGGATTTTAGGCAACCGCCTTTGAATGTCCTGCTTTGATTGTCACTTATCTTTAACACTGGAGGTATCTTGGGTGCCTGTACGACGAAAGGAATGCTTTTTGTAATTATTATTTTTAGATTTTTTGTCCGAGTTAAACTTAATTTTCTTATTGAAATTAGTTTTATAAGATGACTTGAAACTTTTATTGCTAACCTGATTGCTATTATTAACTTTCTTTTTATCTTTTAAATAACTTGGCATGTTAAGCCATACCTGCGAGCCTCCTAAAGAATCTACCAGCGGGATGAGCGCTTCTCTGTTGAAGAGATACTCAGCGCTAGGTGGAATATTTTGTAACGCTAATTTAAGATTAACGTTATGAACTTCTTTTAGAATGCGGTCACGTCTAACCTCAATACATTCAGCTCGCTTGCCACATATGACTTGCATACAAGTTTCCATATTTTTATATGAAGGGGACGCTGGACCAAATTTTTCAGACAATTTATCATAGAGAGTGCTTGCATTGAGCTCTGTGTCAGAACCAGCAGCCCAATTTACAACCTCCTGCAAACCATTTTTCAAAAGTTGCCTATTTTCCAAAACGGCATTTGACAATCCCGCTAACAATTGCTCCGTACTAGCCAAATAATCTATTCCTTTATTAAGGTGACATAATTCCTCATTTAATTTTAAGCCTATAAAACCTGGTGTTGCCATCAGTGCCTGTAAGTCCTTTTTATACCGAATGCCCTTCCAGGCCTGTGAGTTAAATTGTTGAAGACTATTTAACTCTGCAAGTTTAACGGGATCGGCAACAGGTACAATCTTAGATTCGTCATAACTTATTTTCAACTCCCCCAAACACATATTATTATTATTATTAGTTGCTTTACATAAAACTTGTGGTTTGTTTAGAAACTGACTATTAGTCGTATTCGTAGAACTCACGGAATTAAAATGGCTGCCGATATTTTCTTTATTATTGTTAATATTCGTACTAATAGCCGTGAAAATCTGCGGCATTTGAGCTACACAGTCCGATAAATATGTAACTTGATTAATTAAAGTGTCCATGCGAGGATCCGAACAAGTTTCGACTTGTTTGAACCTGCGCCGCCGCTTAGACCTTTTATTAGGTGGCGGCGAGGCAAAACCTTCTTCGTCTTCCGAAGACGAGGAACTGCTTTGCGATGAGCTTGAGCTCACAGCTCTTCGCTCTCCATCCGGAGCAGCGACTTGAGCTACAGGTTCAGCAGGGACGGAATCCTCGGAGTTCATATTAGGGGTAGGTACTTACCGAATCGCCGTCAATGACACAACACTGAACACTAAAACACTGAATACGTGTTTATTAATAGTGTACAAACACTCTAACACTATTTTCAGACCGAAAACAATGAATTATTGGAATCTAGTAAGATTTTTTTCAGTTTGTTAACTTTAAAAAACTTTTGCTCCTATCACGACAAAAATCATAAACGCTATGAAAACCTAAACGGCCGGCCGCAGGAATCAGAGATAGCGACCCCTGCCGGAAGTGAGAGGTAACAACGTAAATCCAAAGAGAATCAGGTATGTTTTTACAATATCTATGCTCCTAGAAACCAGAATCATAGACTGCTTCTTCATACTAACGCTGTGTCTTTCTGGTAGGCATATAATAATTGCATTGTAGTCGGTGTCTTATCAATAAGAGAATGAACCAATAAACTTTGGAAAGTCAAGCAACATTTTAAGACTTTTATTTGTGAACAGAAGATATTTCTGTAACTCATTTCCACCAACCAAATTGAAATGTAAAACATTTTTATCATTTATTTTGAATCATTGGTACTGAAATATGAATACAATGGGTAGGTACCGTCAAAATATAAACTATAAAAAGACCTATCATCAGGCCACTAATACACGCATTTCGTTTATCAAATTAAGTACTTAAGTAAAAAAATAAATACTGCGCAAAAACAATTGCTGGGAAAGTAGAACAAGAAAGAAGAAGAATTTTTTTTTGTGGAGAAGAATTCAATGTAACATATGCAATAGATTGAGGTTGAGGGGGATATATAACTAATATTTTATTTTTAGCTTGTGTTTGCAAAAAAGAAACACATTTCTCTAGAAAGACATTCCTCTCCGTTTTGGGCAAACATGACCACCCCTTTCTGTCAGACAGACAGACAAATCAAACTAATCTAATCTAAATAGTTTGTATTTTGTCTCACCACAGGACAAAGGCCTCTGTCTCCTTTTTTAACACAATTCTGTCTTTTCCTAACCAGTCTTTTTGGTAGGAGTCAAGCTTGTCCTGCCATCTTTGTCTCAGTCTGCTGCAATAGCATTGTGCATTTAGTGGGACCCAATCGGTGGTTCTCTTAGCCCTTTTGATCTGACATGCGGTAGACATGTCCGGCCTAGTCCCACTTAAGCTTAGCGGCTTTCTCCGTAACATCCATGATCTTGTTCTATGTTATGGGTTTGGTTTCTGCACTAAGTCCTTCAAATGAACCATTGTGACGGGCCATGACGGCCGTCAGTGTTTATTTCAACCAGCCCACCTCCCTCCAAATTATGCTGATTAAGTCTCCTGGTCTGTTGAGGACATCTGTCTATGGTCTAGATGTCCCGAGGGTCCATGATCTTGTTTCTGTTGAGATGATCAAACTATATTTAACCATTTTTCCTCACAGAATTGGCACCTAAATCTACTAAGAACAGTGACGCGTTTAGATTTCATACGACAAGCAAGTAACCATAGCATGGCTGGTATCAAGAAAATAGCGGTATGTCAGATGACATCCGTTGCAGATAAGGCAGCAAACATGGAGGTTGTCAGCAGTTTAATCAGCAAAGCTGCCAAGGAGGATGTACAGGTATGTTGAGACAGAAAATATTTGCAACATAGAAGATTATTCTTAGAACAAAGTTCCTTACTAATATTTGTCAGAAAAAAGCATGTTACTGGTATTTGTCAGAAAAACGCATGTTACTGGTATTTGTCAGACAGAACGAGTTAGTCTACTGATATTTGATACATGAATTTAGTCCAGTGTTATAAAATTTGTCAGGCTAAATAAGCCTACTGATATTTGTCAGAAAAAAGCTCCTTACTCGTATTTGTCAGAGCAAATAAGCAAACTGATATATAAAGTAGAAATCAATTCAGGAAGTGTTCCTCTGGGCCATGTTCCAATTTGTACTGCCACATACTTAATAAACTAGCTAAAAGCAGAGCTTTGTGAGGGCTAGCGTCGTTTTTCTGCGTGGTAATTATTTTTTTACTGATAACACATCTACATATAAATTGAAATTATTATGTTAAAGCACAAATCAATAGGCGTAATAGTTTTTCCGTAAAGTGTACCACAAAATGCTCAGGTTGTGGGATATAGCAGGGCTCGCTTCGCTCGCCCTGATTATTACTAAGATATTATTTTGTTTTTTTTAGATGCTATTCTTCCCAGAAGCCTGCGACTATCTCTGTGACAATAAGAATGATACACTAAACTTCGCTGAGCCGATCATAGGTAGCGCCACAGTCGGTGGTTACAGGAAACTGGCAGCTAAGCATAATGTTTGGTTGTCTATGGGTGGGGTTCACGAAAAGGTTTGTATCTTCATTTTCTGTAATTTGCACGGCAAGGGATTTTTAGGGCGAGGAATAGAAATATAACTTAATAATATGACTATAAAATTAAAATTTCAATGATGATCCATAAGGGCGACGCGGCATGCCCACGGATACCGAGGCATCATTGCCGTCAGAATACGCTTGTATGTTGTAATGACGAAGGATGCCGTGCCGTGTCACCAGTGGGCGCCTGTTCTAAAGCTTTGGTATAATCTGTAATTTACACCAGTGTCAAACCCCACTCCCCTAACATTTAAATCGCTATATTGACCTACGCATCTTCACTTGTTCAACACCGCTATCATACGTCGATGCGGCGTGAAAATACCTAAGTAATAACACAACGGATTTCTTAAAACATAGGTACCTAATGAGTTTTTAAAGTTATTAAGGCAAATAAGGCAAATATTTAATAGCGTTTCCATGACAATCAAGTCAAGTCACTTCGTCATTATGTGTCAGAGGTGTCAAAACGAAAAAGAAACGCGACTATCTTATGCGGTAGGGGCGTATCTAATGCGCCTGCCAGACTATGCTCCTTGCGCTGCTCATCGCTATGCTCCTCGCGCTGCCGTGATTTGCCGCGATGTTGCCCTCTCTGCCCACACACTGCTCTACTCGCGCAATTAATCGCGACGCTCCTCACTTGTCATTTGCCTTGGTGAGACAATGGACGTTGAAACGGTGGCAGCGTGCGCGCTATGCATTTTTAGATAACTAATAAATACAACTTTTCTTGTTAGACTAATTCTTGACATAGTGACTTATTATACCTACCGTACTACAAATCAATAAACATTAACACCTTTTCATTTAAGGCTATTGAATAGTTGATCTCCCAGCTACTTTTTCGCGAGATGGCAGCACATTCGCAAATTCGAACATTTTCAATTTTTACGCCTAACTCAGAAATCTTTGAGGGACAACTTCATTATATGCGTCAACTAGAGTATTAACTTAATTTTTTGAGATATTCACTTTGCTTGATAACTCGTCTCATACAAAGATTTGTACCCCTAAACGTTTAGCCGTTTCACTTTATTTGATTACACACACATGTACAGTAAAATAGTTTTACTTTCAATACCACTAGATGGCGTTGAATTCATAAACTTGGTTTGAAATAAGTATGTCGAGATGGCGTTTATTGAAATAAAAGATTTTTATGATGACCATCCTTCATTCAATAAAGTAAAAACTGAAGAAAAGAATACTTATATATTTTTATTTTGTTTCATAAAGGCTCATATCATGATTGGCCACCTTTTCAACACCACAAATTATCCAATTATTTAAATGGTTTTGTCGTGTCTTAACAGTTATTACACTAACGGCAAATTTTTCCATCGCCAGATAACTTTTATTCAAGGAATAAAATTGACGTTTGACAGTTTTTGTATGAACTGTAAAAATTTCAAAATTATTCCACGAATTAAGTTATCAGATGATTGAAAAGTCAGCCCTAAATAAATAATAGACTCAAAGTCAAGTCAAAGAATTTATTTCAAATAGGCACCTAAAAGGCATTTTATAACATCAATATTTATAACAAAAACTGACTTGATTGAAATGTTTTACAATATTTGTATACATTAATTATATAAGTAGGTATATATGAAGACGATGCACCTAGAATACAATTACTATACCACAATAGTTACAAATAATTAAAAATCGTTATTTCGTCGTTTACTAGATGGCGCTGATATAAAAGTAATTTATATGATTTCAAAAAATCGGGAAAACAGTTTAAACTATATCACAATTTTAATAAAACAAGTATAGTATATGTTTATAGAGTAGTTACACAATTAATGACATAAAATTACTTAACAATTTCTCAAAAACAAAGAAGTTATAATCAAAAATTCTACATCGCGCAAACAGAATTTTCAACACAATAAGCTTATGGTCGGTGATTTTAAATAATTAAGTGGAAGTTTGTCCTTTAGTGTGATGTTACAAATGTGTACGACCAACTCCTTGTCACAATCTTTAGAATATCAAAGTCCGTAGTCGTTCAATTTTATTACGAATATTTATTTTTGATACTAATAAAATACGTCAGTTTTAAAATACGTCGTACATCATCGTCGACATCATACGAATGTTATTATAACTTGTTATAATAAAACATTTCTTACCCTAATAAACTTTACTATACCTAATAGTATAGATAATTAGGTGAAATATAATTATGCTCGTTTCACGTATTGAAATGTAGTTCACAAGGCACAATATAAGTAATACGTTCAAAAATTAAAAAGACGTCGTACTTACCTACTTGCCTCACTCTTGCTTCACTGTTCGCTAAACATTTATTTATATTGATTGAAATAACGTTTTCGTATTGCTTGTACCTAATGAATAAATTATAAAATTATTCTTATTTGAATTAGTTTGCAGTTCAGTTTCTGAACGAATGGTTTTCAGTAGGCGAGACGCCTAGCTAGTTGAGAATGACGTTGACCTTGACGCACTATGTGCTAATAACACTGAAAAGCGCAAATACTATGAAAAAACAAATCGTTTGTTTGTGTATTCGCTTTCCTGTACCTACCTTTTTGATTTGAATGCTGGTTTCACAAGAATTATATAAGTACCTATAATTCAATTATTCGATTAGGTACTACCTACGCAACGGTGAATCGTAGCTTAGGGAAAAAATAGGTAAATAGTTTGTACTTATACCTACCTTGGACCTCCTCCGCCGCGCCGTGCATGAACTTCTAGCTAGTAAATACCAAGTTTATGGATTCTTCAACCCCAGACCATGGATTAGGGTAATCGTGTCAGAAATTGTGGAGCAGCCAAACTTGAAACTTGCTCAAAAACACGTATTTCCCGGCAGGGGCGGATCTACTTAAAGGCTTTTTGGGCTGCAGCCCAGGGCCCCTTGGATACAGAGGGACCCCAACCGAATTGAAAACAATAGACGATATTGTCAATAATAAAAATAATCTAGAATTAAAAACCTGCGATCATAATAAAATGGCAATTGGTTGAGTAATTAGGTAGGGCCCCTAAGCAGTATTAGCCCAGGGCCCCACAAATTCAAGATCCGCCCCTGTTTCCCGGAACAAGTTTCATATTTCCGCACACTATTTTTCGTTCAATTTTATCGCGTTCTCACTTGCTTGTTAGTCGACAGGCGGTATGAGGTGCGCGGGAGTCGAGTCGTGCGGGGTCGGGGCGAGGTGAAATGGGGAACTTGATTGACGAGCGCCGCTGGCGCGCCCGCTCGGCTCGATTTTTTATAGTGTACAACCGGCCTATTCTGTACAAATATCACCGTGAACAATGACGTATTATATATAGACACGTTATCAACCAACATCTCGGCGCTTAAAAACGGCGAAAATACTAGATAACTACTTATACGCGTAAAGAAAGGGAAAGAAAATATGACACCGTACGGCGGGATGTCTGTTGCTAGAGGGAGATAAATAAACATCTTCAGTTACGTCACAGGATAAGTAATAGTCAAATTACATGCTCATTGGTCGAGCGCATGAGTGACGTAGCTATCAGAGGCATATGGGGAAAAAGGACACTCGATTTTCTAGAGTTAATAAAATAAGTAATTGATAATTGTACCGTGTTACCTACTTTACGAATAAAGTAATACCAATATTATATCTTTTAAATGTTTATTACAATCCGGTTATTTCACAAAAACCAATACTTTTAAATAATGTGTTTTAAATGACGTATAATTTTACCATAATTATAGGAACTGCAGTCTTTTTTATTCTTCGATAATTTTTTTTCGTCACATAAATATTGTCAGCTGAGAAATGCATTGAGCAAACTTCAGTATAGGTAGCCAATCGTTTTCACGTCTTTGAACCCTTATTATGTTAAGCCACTTTTCTTTTATCAGCCCATCTGTAGGCAATCTAAAATGAAACGGAAAACAATAATGTATATTCATAACATAAAAAGTGCATAATATTATATTCAAACAATATTATAAATTCTAACAACCACAAAAATCTTGTGTATTAGTGTCCCAACCTCCCCTAACGTCATGTGATTACTAACTTCATGCGCCGGCCGCCATTAGACGCAGCGTCGTACAAAATAAAATAAAATAATCTAGTTTTGTAAACTTACGCGTGAAATGACACATTTTTGTCTTTAACTTTTGGGGTATAATTTTTACATCCTCTGAAAACACACGACGGCATATTTTATTTATGTTTTGCACAGGTTTTCAGTTTCACACACGACATAAATTAAAAACAAACATAGCGTCGCGCGACAGGTTGGTGCGTGACTGAGCGCAATGTGGCCAATTGGCTTCATTTCATGTTGCCATTTTAGAGTGCGGACAACGTATCTAAGTATAGTTTTATACATCATTGACCGTGAAAACCTAAGTGATGTAAGCTGTCATTCCACCTGATTGTTAGGGATTGACACTATTGATAGCTCACTCCACGCTCACTTCACCTAAGTTTTCACGGTGAGAGGGTTACAAAAACGCACGGCAATATTCTACTAGTCAAGCCCTTTCATTTGATACCTACCCACATTGAGGGGGTTGTGAGAAAATATGTAATCCGCCATTTCGTAGCGGCGGCCATCTTGGATTTACAGTGATACTGATGTATTGTCATCAAAACTAAAGTGTGTACCAAATATCAGATCAATTTGCCAACAGGAAGGGGGTAAAATTTCAAGTACCTAACCTACTAAATTTGAACCAAATAAATAACAAACAGGTTAAGCTAAATAAAACCGTTTAAAAAAGTATCCTACATAATTATGTCCTGTCCTAACCCAGCACCCTAATTGCGTAAAACATTATCAATCTCAATCTCTCGGACCGCTGCGGTGCCGAAGCGGTATTGCGCACGCACGGTCGTTTGTTTTTATACAAAGCGCGCGGTGCGGCAACAGTGCGGCATCGGTACCGCGAACGCTCGACAACAGGACGGCAACGTCGCAAACAATAATAACACACAACAAACACTACACTAACACTAGCATACAAACGCACCGCGGCAGTCGGATACGCTTTCGATTTAGGCGTTTGGTATCGGACTGCTACCGTACTGTAGAGGCCCGGGCACGGTAAACGTGCGGCAGCGGTCCGACACGAAACCTCTAAATTGAAAGAGCCCTAAGATCTAAGAATACCAATTTTAGGATTGTTCTTTCAGCAGGATTGCAATAAAACGCAATAAAGCAAAACTAACATTTTGTTAATCAGCTGATTGATAACTACCGTAGGTTACTACTTACAGTAGGTCAATGAACTTTTCTTTGGGGCACTACTACTTTCATTAGTAAGATTTCCGCATTCTTATGATACTTAAAAATGAGTTAATTATCTAGCGTAATTTATGACAATAATGAAGGTGATTTTCGAATTCGAACTAGGATAAAGTATGGCCATTTATTCGGTCACTCTAGGTATAAAGCGCGCACGTGCGCAAGCGCGTTTATGTGTGTCGTAGTACCTAAGCGGGCGGTACCTCGCGCGTGGAATGGCGACGGTGATTCTCCTCTTTTATGAATAGCTTCATTCTGAATTAGTGTCAAATGTAAACAACAAAAAAAGGAGCGTTTATAATTATTGGCCAGGTACCGTAATTTAAATTGATTATTTACGTCTTTTATGACAACCTCCTGAATTATGACGAGGATGCAAAGCAACATCTTGAATATTGACTGAATCAGTGTGGAACTCGGAATCGATAGTAGTACTGTGATATTTAGGTTTCGGTTTTGTTCGATTCATGTACAGACGCCAGCACATCAACCTACCCGAAACTGTCAAATTTTTCCAATCTACTTTGAACCTTATGCTTTAGCGATAAAGTTGAAAATCTATTAAAGAAATTTGACAAATGGTAGTAGCTCGATGTGCTGGCGTCTGTAGGTACATCATTGTATTTTTTTTGTAACTGTATAAGTACTCGAAATCAGTGAATGTATCGTTTGGTATTGTTGATAATATGGCACTCTGAAATGAAACTAATACAGCCGTTTCGGTTTTTTAGATTTATATTTTTATAATAATTCTTTCTTTCTTTCTTTTTAGGGTTCCGTAGTCAACTAGGAACCCTTATAGTTTCGCCATGTCTGTCTGTCCGTCCGTCCGTCCTCGCTTAATCTCTGGGACCGTTAGTACTAGAAAGCTGAAATTTAGTACCAATATGTACCTATATCAATCACGCCGACAAAGTGGTAAAATAAAAATTGGAAAAAATGTTTTATTAGGGTAGCCCCCCTATATGTATGTAAAGTGGGAAGTGATTTTTTTTTAATTTCAACCCTAACGTGTGATATATTGTTGGAAAGGTATTTAAAAATGAATAGGGGTTTACTAAAATCATTTTTTGATAATTTCGGAAATAATCGCTCCAAAAGTAAAAAACAATGTGTCCCCCCCTCTAACTTTTGAACCATAAGTTTAGAAACTATGAAAAAAATCTGCAAAGTAGAACTCTATAAGGACTTTCTAGGAAAATTATTTTGAACTTGATGGAAACAACAGTTTTTGAACAAAAAAGACAAAAAGTTGTACAAAATAATTTCTGGACTAAGTTTCTAGTATAAACGTATATGCAAGCATTTTTTTAACTTCGTTTACCTACATATTTTATTATCCTGAACGTAAGTATCCCTTTGTGTTCGCGCTAAAAACCGTCACGTTTCGGAGCGCCTGCCGCGGAGCGTGCAATGATGCACGCTCCGTGTTCGCGTACGTACCCACTACCGGGAGCAGTTGCAGGAGCGCGGAGTGCTGCTGGAGCGCGAACATAATGTATACCCACTTTTAAACTCATAAGTGGGAACACTTATTGTGACGGACGGGAAACTACGGAACCCTACACTGAGCGTGGCCCGACACGCTCTTGGCCGGTTTTTTTTTGTCTACAAAGTAAAGAAATCAAGCAGAGAAATTCGGCCAACTGCAGCTAACGCGACGCGTAACTAAAAATAGAACACGAAAAGTAGGTACCTACGAAAACAGCAAAGTGCAATCAAGGTCAACGTAAAATGATTTTAAAACTACGAGTACCTACCTATTTTTGTTGAGAATGCCATACGATTTAAAATCCTTTGACGTTTATTGATGGTTACCTGTTTACAAAATAATGTATTCGGTATTAAACTCTATGCTCCTGTAAATAATGTTTAAAATTAGTATTAGACGTTAGCTTAGCGCGCTTTCTCGCTCGTTCATCTCTAGCTAGGTACATCACTCCCGCCCGCGCGCATCAAGGATACGGTACCTAAAACCGTGTAACTACTACTGTACAATGCGTGCCACGAAAGATGAGACTTGACACACCACGTGGTTTGACATGCGCAATACCTACACGATTTTGGGTATCTTTAGCGGTATGAGGTCTGAGTGCGGGACGGGACCGGACGTCATAGGGGCGGCGGAAAGAGCGGGGGAGGCGGGGTCAAGTCTCATCTTTCGTGGCACGCATTGTACCTGAATCAGTTTGAACCGAATATCATAGATCATGTGATACGATATCGGTATAGTGTCTCGTTCTAGGTACGCGGATACCTGATATAACATAGATTCAGTGCCGTACGATATATAGGTAGGTATTGGATATTGTACCGATACATAGATATTATCTATATACGATTTGTATCGCCCACTCCTACTAAAAGAAAGGGCTCTCTCAATAGGTACTTACCTACATAATGCAGAATGATTTTTATATCAGAAAATTTCTCGAAGAGTTCATGTGTAAGTTAGTACCTACCTACTTACTAAATGCATGTGGGTACTTACTTGAACTTAGACATTCATTACAGTAATATCGAACCCAGGGTAGATCGCAGATAATCCTATCACTAAGTAATGCATTTTTTCTCACTTCATGATTAAATTGATAAAATATAACTCACACACCCACACACACACACACACAGCAAACCTACGATTCGAAACTTGTCAACAATATCACGCATGTTATAAAATTGGCCATCCGTTGACAAACAACGCCATCTAACGATCAAGATTACAGTAGATCTTGATCGTTAGATGATAACTGATAACTTTAGCAAAAATGTTGTTCTGTTTCTTGATGGTTCTTGAAATATCCTGTAGAGGGCGTGCCTCCGCCCTCGCACACATACAAAGATTTATCGTATTTTGTCAGGCCTAAATATCCTACAAATAGTGTTTTTTTATAAGTTTTTTACGATATGCGTCAATAATAGATCATAATCATTTAATGTACGTGCTTTTATTCTGCAAAAATCGTTTAAGTATCGAGATTTGTACCCCGATAGAATGTATGAAAAAGTGTCAGTATCCAATCACCTTAAGGATCATTTTACATCGACGTAACGCGAGGGTACGCGCATATATGAAGATAGCGATACTATGTACTTGCTATAGGCCGACCGCTTAACTGAGACGTTGCCTGAGGTAACTGCGCGGTGCGGGAGGGGTGATAGTTGTCATAAGTTGACGAATCACCGAGCTCTCGCATCACGTCACCACACCCCTCCCGCATCGCGCTGCCACCTCAGGCAACGTCTCAGTTAAGCGGTCGGCGTATAACTGGTGTATATTTATGGCTTAGCATTTATTGTCCCTGGATTAAAATTAAATTCCATGTTAACACTGGTTAGTTCTTATCACTTTTAGTGTGTGATATGATGTTAGAGTTGATAACACAATCTTAGTGTTCTTTAACAATTTTGATAAACAGTTTATTGTCTAGTCAACTGCACGTTTACCTTTAATTATAATGTCTACATAAATATAATGTCCAGTTAGGTAGGTCTAACTTCGAGAAAGAGGTCAATCGTCGAATCCGACCCGGCTGGGCAGGGTTCGGGAAGCTACGCAATATCTTCTCGTCCCACATACCGCAGTGTCTCAAGTCACCAGTGACCAGTGCGTGTTGCCAGTGATGACTTATGGCACTGAAACGTGGTCGCTCACGATGGGCCTTATAAGAAGGCTAAATGTCACCCAAATGGCAATGAAGAGGGCTATGCTTGGAGTTTCCCTGCGTGATCGAATCAGGAATGAGGAGATCCGCAGGAGAACCAAGGTAACCGACCCGACATGGCCCGAAGAATTGCCAAACTTAAGTGGCAGTGGGAAGGGCACGTTGGTCGCAGAACAGATGGCCCATGGGCCCGAAAGGTTCTGGAGTGGCGACCGCGTACCGGAAAACGTAGAGTTGGAAGGCCTCCCACAAGGTGGTCTGACGACCTTGGGAAGGCCGCAGGAACCCGTTGGATGCGAGAAGCATAGAACCGGTTACGGTTTCACAGTGTAGTATTATGGCAGCTATAATAACAAACAATGCAAATAAATGAAAGCTAAAAATTTAAGGGAACTTTATTTTATTAATATATATTTTCCAGGACGAAGAATACCCCTCAAAAGTTTGTAATACTCACATAATCATAGACAATAAAGGAAACATAGTGCAGACTTACCGGAAGTTGCATTTGTTTGACGTTGAGATACCAGAACGTAACATCCGGTTGAAAGAGAGCGACTTTTGTATGCCGGGGAACCATATTGTTGCACCGGTTGATACTCCTATTGGGAAAGTTGGTGAGTTTTCTTTATAAAAGATAGTTTTTAACCTTTAAATACTTTGACGTATACTGCGTTCGCGATTTATTTGCCAAAAATGTAAACAAATATGGGCTTATGGAAAAATAACTTTAAATCCATCACAATAAAGTTCAGTTTACGCTACAACTTCAAACATTTTTTATAACTTTTTCAATATTAATTTGAAACATAATTTTGAATAGACTTTAGAGGGTTTTTAGCTCTCAGGCAAAGACGCAACGTTTGGAACAATACAGAGTGTTGGCATCATCATTTTAATCAATAGCCTGCTGGATATAGGTATCCCAGGAGTCGGCTCAGGCCTTCTATACTGGCCTGTAGTTGAGCCACTGATGAGCAAAGAAGTTTTCTCATACATAAAATAAACGCTAACCCACAGTGTACGCTTGTTCACTGTATGTTGGCGATTTCATACAATACTAGCAGCGACCCGCGGTTTCACCCGCGTAAGTTTCTATCCCGTGGGAATATCGGGACAAAAACTATCCTATGTCCTTTCCCGGGTCTCAAACTGTCTCTATACCAAATTTCATCTAAATCGGTTCTGCGGTTTAAGCGCTAAGATGTTAATGATAAATGATTTTATTTTTGTAAGTGGGTTTGCACAAACACTTACACTTCAATCATATATTTTTTAAACTAGATGAGGTCGGCGTTTCCTTTCTTTCAAAGTCCAGACATAATCTTGGTCAGGTTATATGAAGTCCATGTAGATCGATGTCTGAGATGGTCTTTTGAAGAAAGAACTACACAGATTGAGAGGACCTGTTCAGTCAGTGCACGTATTTGTCAGAAATCGTGCAGCTCAACTCAAGACTTAAGGTGTAACCGACAGACAGACACACTTTCACATTTATAATATTAAGTATGGATTAAGTTTAGGTTTTCTGTTTTTCCTCCAACATTCTCGTTCGTTAAGCGTTCATAATAAGAAATCGAATAAAACTGAGAATAAGCCAGCGGATAATAATCAGCGGCTTGAATAATGGCATGCAAGGAGGTAAATATGACCTACTTGATGCAGTTTTACAAGTAACTGGAATGCGATCTCCGGCATTAGTCATATTGGTACTTACTAGATTTGAATGTACAGCGAATAACATACAACTTAAAAAAATTATAAAAAAATCTCAGTCAAATCTTAAACAAACAATTCTCTTCTACAGGTCTCGCAATTTGCTACGACATGCGTTTTCCAGAACTGAGTACATCACAAAGTATAATGAAGGCAGAGATACTGACGTATCCTTCAGCGTTTACACAACACACAGGGGCAGCGCATTGGCATGTTTTACTAAGGTAAATCGGATATTTGAATATTTTTTTGGTGTTCAAAGTCAGAGTATTTCAAATAGGCACATAAAAGGCACTTTTGAACGTCAAAGTTCTCTAAACTTGTTGATTTAAAAAAAATAATAACGTTTTTTAGACTGCCTAAATGTCGGTCGTCGGCGGCGAGATGGGTAGACGACATTCGATTTTAGCCCAAAACTCCCATCCCAAAAATTCTGTTTAATGCCAATAAAATATCTGTTTTTTTGTCCCCAGGGCCCGAGCAATAGAAAACCAATGCTACGTGATAGCAGCGGCCCAGTCGGGTACCCACAACGCTAAACGCAAGTCCTACGGGCACGCCATCTGCATAGACCCCTGGGGCGAAGTCCTGGCTGACTGTGAGGAAAACTCGCCCTGTTATAAGGTGGTGGAGATCAGTGCCGAGAAATTGAAAGATGTCAGACGAAATATGCCTGTTTTTGAGCATAGGAGGTATGTGGACTTATAATTTTGTAGTTTTATTGTATAACTAGCTTCTGCCCGCGACTTCGTCCGCGTGAAATTTCTTACTCCGACTCCGACCCACCCCGTCGCATCGCATCGCCTGCCCGCGCTATTACTTCGTTTTTGCTTAGCGTTCTTTCTGACTTTTTTCTTTTTGCTCGGCTCTTCAAAGTCATAGCGTGATGTTAAATAGCCTATAGCCTTCCTCAAGAATTGGGCTATCAAATGCAAAAATAATTTTTCAAATCCGACTGGTGGTTCCAGAGATTAGCGCGTTCAACCAAACAAACTCTTCAGCTTTATATCTATGCGAATTTTGTTGATTCTTCTAGTTGCTGTCTTCAATTCTTCAATGTACTAGTGTTAATTGAATTTTTGTGGGGTAGGTACAACTAAAAAGTGAAAAAACTAACATGCGGAATCAACGACACCGACTTCCGAAATTAAAGTTATTTATCACTTTGCAATGTTTTTTTTTGAAGTCGGTTGGTTTTTTTTGTAAAAAAGTTTTTTGTCACTTTTTCAGACGAAACGTATACTCCCTATACTGTTTAAGTCTTCGCAAGGATCTTCTACCTACCCACACAGAGGCGTGCGGTGTCACCCCGGACGCTCTGTCCGCTCCGGACACAGAGTCGGACGGAGTCAGTCCGGAAGAACCGTACTACGCTTTCGGGCACGTGAAAGTTCCTGAAACTTGTGTGTTCTTTAAATCGAAGCTGTCTTTTGCTTTTGTTAATTTGAGGTGAGTAAAGGAATATGGGTTTTATTGTGAAGCGGGATAACGTCTATGTTTCTTTAAAGTTTTTAGTTAAAGTTTCAATTTGGTTTCTAGTTTCTGAAGTTTTTTAAGTGTCCATGTCGATTTACGTGAAACAAAATAATTTGATTTCTAAGATTGTTTATGGAAATGTGTATCTTATGTCTTGGGCAATGAGAGTGGTATTTGATTGCATGCATCTTGCTTATAAAGTAATTCTTAATGATATTTTATGAGTCACTCAACTAAGAGAATACAAAAAAAAAGATTCGAACTTCCACGCGGTTTTAACTTACAAAAAATATCAACCTAAAGGTAGTTGAAATAAGGTCGAAAGTTAGAAATCACGAATCAATCCGCGAAGGAATCAAACCGGTCAGGCACGCGGTTAAATTTACTTTCAACTTTATTTCAATGAACCCGAGGAGTGACTGATAAAATTACTAATATTATCCTCTTTGTGAATCTATGAAAGTACAAAGTAACGTCATAATTTATTTTGAAAGAAAGAAAGAAGAAGAAAGAAAGAAAATACGTATATTTGAGGCAAACATGACGCATAATATATGTGGAGGCTTGTTATTAGCATTTTAATATTACATTTCTTTATTTCATTTGTTTGTTAGATAGTCTGTAAGCCTTCTTAAAAAAAAAAAAAACAAAAAAACTGTGAACTTACTCAAGGGTGATATTTCTTTGTGAACTTAAAAATAATGTTTTTGTCATATATTTTTTCAGGTGTGTAATTCCTGGTCACGTCTTGGTAGCTCCAATCAGAATGGCGGAAAGAAACAGAGATTTGTCAGAAGAAGAGGCACAAGACTTTTATAAAACCATAAGAATTGTACAAAAGGTACTTCTTTCTTTATTTTTTAACCGACTTCAAAAAAGAGGAGGTATAATTATTATAATATATAATTCGAATGTATGTTTTTTTTTAATATTTGTTACGCGATATTTCCGGAAATTGTAAATCGATTAAAAAAAAAATCTTTTTAATGGATAGGGTATGTCTCAGGAGTGGTCCCATATAAATTTTATTAACTTTGCTTGGGTAGTTTTTGAGTTAGCTTCAATATAGCGTTTTTTTGCCACTTAGTTTATATTGATGACGTTATAATAACTTCCTGTCACTGATATTTACATAGCAAGTAGTGTTATACGAATTTGTGTGGGGTAAGTACAACTTAAAAGTGAAATGTAAAACATTTTACAAAAAAAAAAACAACTGACTTCCAAATAAGACACTACAAAGTAAAAAATAACTTTAATTTCGAAAGTCGGTGGCAAACAACGAAAATGCGAACCTAACGACACCGACTTCCGAAAATTAAAGTTATTTTTCTCTTATTTGGAAGTGGGTTGTTTTTTTTTCGTAAAAAAAGTTGTTATTGTTGAATGAAGTCCATTACTGGGCATAGATTTCCTTCAAGTTTCTATAACGGCCGGTTTTAGGCTGTCTACGCCCGGATGCCCGGATATTTGTAGTGGGGGTCGTAGTGGGTGGCGTTCTGTAGATTCTGTCTACCCCATGGGATGCTGGCGTAAGTTTATGTATACAAAGTGGTTTTTTTTTTGATATCCCGTAACTCTAGGGTTTATGGGCCCATTTTGAAAACAAAATCCTGTGCACACGATGACCACATCTGTTAGCAAGCGTTACTATAGCGGCCGAGCGATGCAAGCAAAAATAGCCCTTATGGTATATAGATGTAAGGTTCTTCGATGGTATGTTTTACATATCATAAAATCTCGCCTGTTTTGCCAGAAGGTTTAGGCAGTGGTGTACCTACAAGACACCCACACTTTGCCAGTACTGATATCCTGTATCTTATTTTATAATAGGTCACTGGATGGCGGCACACAGACCGTCATTCAGATTATCTGAGGTAGGTTTTGTTTTGTAGGTTTAATTAGATTAGTTTTATTTGTTTTTTTTATTTAAGCTGTTTTTACGTGGACTATGGATCTATGATCTGAAAATAAAGATTTTTAATAATGTTATTCTTTTCACAGTTAATGGAAAAAGTCCACAACGCTGATTCATGTACAGTGACGATACAAGATGGTAGGGAGGCGGGACAAACTGTTCAGGTAATATAAAAACAATCTATATCTATTAAAATACACAAATAAAACAAATTGGAGTGTCTGTTTGTAATGTCAAAATAACGGCTTTTTACTAATTGCTTATGAAAGTAGTTATAAATGGTAGTTATAAGAAAAAACAAAATTGTATGTCTGTTTGTTCCGGCTAATCTCCGAAACGGTTGGATCGATTTTGACGAGACTTTCTCTGGCATATAGCTGATGTTGTAAGCAGTAATTTAGGTCTAGGACTTACTTTTATTTTAGAAAAAGTTTGGGTTTCCGCTCATAAAAATAAAACCCGTGAAATTAAATTTGTTTTCCATCATGCGTGCGAACGAAGTCGCGGTCACAGCTAGTATATCATATGGATAGCGACGCGCCTCTCACAAACAAACAAACAAACAATTTTACCTCTTTATAATACTAGTTTATTCAGGGCGAATATCTCTAACGAAACTGAACGCGATCATCACATCTAAAACGCGTTCAAGAGCTGACCAGTGTCAATATTCCACAAGAATGTGTTAGTATAACCCAATTACTATATTGATTATCTGTATTCTGTCCGAGACATCTCTAGTAGTTTCCGATCACTGACAACTTGTCATCACTATGCCCTCCCATGTGTCACGCTTTGAAGGAAAGGTGTCCAGCGGTGCTATTCTGTAAAAACATCACCGTGAAAACTTAAGCGAAGTGAGCGTGGAGTGAGCTGTCAATAGTGTCAATTCCTAGCAAAAACAAACTCACTTCACCTAAGTTTTCACGGTGAGATTTTTACAGAATCGACCGGCTGTTTGGCTCATGCCGTATATTTAAATAAATATAAATCACTAACAAGTCTTTTTTTTTGAGGATGGGAAATCATCAAATGACGCTCTGGGTGGAGCGGAAGGGAGTGTCAGACTCTTACTGACTAAAACCCACCCGTGTTCCTTCCTTAGCCCTTTATGTTCCGGGCCAGCGGTAACCCTTTCGGACAATCCCGCTGACATCACTAACAAGTCTCAATGTTTATAATTCAACTAGCTTCTGCCCGCGACTTCGTCCGCGTGAAATTTCTTGTTACTCTGACCCACCCCGTCGCATCGCATCGCCTGCCCGCGCTATTACTTCGTTTTTGCTTAGCATTCTTTCTGACTTTTTTTCGTTTTGCTCGGCTCCTAAAGGTCAAAGCGTGATGTTAAATAACCTATAGCCTTCCTCAAGAATTGGGCTATCAAATGCAAAAAGAATTTTTCAAATCCGACTGGTAGTTCCAGAGATTAGCGCATTCAACCAAACAAACAAACTCTTCAGCTTTATAATATTAGTATAGGTACATTGTAACACAATGTTGACACTGACAGCTCTTGAACTCGGTTCAGAGGTGCCGATCGCGTTCAGTTTCGTTAGAGAAATTCGCCCTAAGACTAATACGACTTGTCCATATTATCATTACAGCATCTACACTGTCATGTTATGCCGAGAAAAAAAGGCGACTTCATTGATAACGACCTCATATACTTGGAACTAGCTAAACATGATCAGTAAGTACATAATTAATACACTTAAAAATAGTAAACGTAAAGTCAGATAAATTAATTGTTGAGCCTATTGACTAGGAACTGAAATTTTCCGTATATCTCTCGTCTGTCAAAGGTCTGTCAAGCTTAGATATTAGGTAGGTAGGTGATACGGGCTGGTGCCCGCAACTCCATGTCAATGCGCGTATTTTGCGTACGGATCAGACAAGTTTATTAAGTTCGGTAATAAAATAAAAAGTAATTTCCTCTGTTGGGACTCGAACCCAACACAGCGCGTTGCACGCGGTCTGCGTGACCCGATCACAGCTGCATCACAGCTCGGCCCGATGACGATTATGTTATTCCCGATGTTCATTTATTATGTAAGACGATTTGAGGGGGTGGGGGTCCAAACAAGCCTTCTTTGTTCTTATATGGGGGTGGGAGGGGTCTAGATTATCCTTACGTAACATCACAAAAATATAAGTTTCAATAAATGTTGCTACTTTTTCTTTGCAATGAGGGTATTCTGAAATGACGTTGGCTAGGTGGCAGTAGTGACACGTCAGGTCCAGGCATCTGTCAAAGAGCCTATATTTTCTTTAGTCATGACTGAATGATGAACGAATGAATGAATCGAATGATGAACGTCATCATATATTTTATATTGGAAGACCTCTTGTCAAAGTGGTGCCAACTGGTGTCGTAAATTTTCACGAAAACCCTCATTTTGGTAAATACTGATCTTACGTAAGATTCAAAGGCATGGGGGGAGGGGGTTCATTCAAGTCTTATTTTTTCTTACTTAGGGGAAGGGAGGGATCAGAAATTGGTTAAAATTGTCTTACGTAATAAATGAACCGCCCCTTACTGACAGTTGAGCTCAGCTCATATTCAAATTACAACTGTAATGTTATGACAGTTGTATAAAAAATACCTTTGACATATAAAATTGGACTCGGGATGTCAATTTTGTTAACAATTAATTTTCTTGACTACTTTTCTGAAGATAATTTCATTAAATTCATTTTATAAACTATCTGAAAGATTGAGTCGAACCGTTTCATTAAAAAACAAGTTTTCAAACTTTAGCCATAGCTCAAATTTTATAGCCCCCGTTCTCACGAGCTTGAAAATATCGCGGCGGGATTTTATTGCGCACTGGATTTTCAACTCTAGATGTTAATGCCGAGCGTTGAGAATACAACAGAGTACATTTCAGCGCCTCGAAAAATCACAGTGTTGGATTTTCAACTCTCGGCGCTAAGCAGTACGTTGAAAATCCAGTGCAAAAATAATCGCCGCGGGATAATATCGCCCATGGGAACCTAGGCTAATTGTAACTTGATTCCGACTATGGTAAAATTCGTAATACAAAAACTGACTTCAGAACAGAGTCTTAGGCCACAAATCACTAAATGCCTTAAGCGCTTAATGAATTTAAAACATCGTTCCGTTTCGTACAAAGTTGACAGAGATAAAATAATGTTTTAAAAATATAAAGGTAGAATTTATACTGTCTTTTATATATAAAAAAAATCCATAAGTTGTAATAAGTTGGGCAAAATTAAACCTTATATATATGTCTTTTAGGTTCAAATCCGGTCACCCAGCGAAGCCACCTAGAACGCGCGAAGAAATGAGAGCAGAGGCTACATTTTTAAAATCAGAATTCCAAAAAATGATTTCGGAAGAGGGGGGTAGTTGATAAGTTTAAAATGTACAGCTAATCCAGAAAAAGTATACGCTTCGGTAATCGGTCGGTAATCTTCGTGTTACCGAATTCCGCTCGGTACCTATAAACAAAAACGAATCGTTTGGCATAGGCCCGGCGCCTATTGGCGGCACGGCATGGCAAAGTATTTTTAGGCGACGAATAAAAATATAACTTAATGGTATGGAAATAGAGTTGAAATTTCAATGTTAACGGTCGTAAGTACAAAAACATCACCGCGGTATGCTTAGGCATGCCGTGTCGGCAGCCTTCGGAACGCTTCGGCATCCCTCTGAACGCTTTGGCAATCTTCGGGATACCGCGGCAAGACAGCGCCCGCCCGAACCGCACGGCCCCGCGCGTAGCTTCATTAGCTTAGAGTTGTTCATGTCAAAACGTGTCGTTGTTGAACGCGCATATCCCGCGCGTTAAGACCGCTCTGAAGAAGAGATACGAATAATGTGAAGAATGCTAGGCGTGAGCACGGTGTCTAAGGACGCCTCGGCATGCCTAAAGACGCTTCGGTATGCTTAAGGACGTCGCGGCATACTTAAGAATGCCATGGCATAGTTACCGCCAGTGTGCGCTTACAGTGTGCGCTTACAGGGATGCCGAAGGATCCCCTGCCGTGCCGTGCCGCCAATGTGTGCCGGGCCTTACCAATGCCGCAATTGTAGCATGTTTTATTGCCAAACGGGGCATTTAAAAAGATTCATAAACTAATGTTACCTGTGATAATTACTTCTATATGAGGGGTCTGCTATGCAAAGCTATGCGGTCGTTGCTTCATTCTTGGTAAAGATACTACTATACTTTCGTTTTACCTTTTGTGGTAGACTAATTTTATTCTAGGTGCATTGTCTTCACACATATTTATATTATGCATACAAAACCTTGTAAAACATTTTAAAAGATTAACGGTGGAGTTTCTTGCCCATTCTTCTCCATACGAACACTACCTACCTTTTGGAAGGGGCGACTAGAATCAATTCAATTTTATTGTAAGTTTTGACGTTCAAAAGTGCCTTTAATGTGCCTATTTGTAATAAATGATTTGATTTTGACTTTATATACACCGTGTTTTGGACGATATACATAAACTTCGACCAGTAGGCCAATTCTACTAATTTAAAACGTTCAAAATCTAGTCGCAGTCTCATCTCGGCGACAAAGAAATGTAAAAACTTGTCAAAATGTAGGGAAATTTGAAGTATTTTTTGACAGATTGAGACTGAGATCAGACTGTGAACGTTGTTAAAATTAGTAGAATTGCCCCTCAGATGTTCAGACTTTGGAAATGAGCATAACCATACTAATATACATACAATTATTCTGTTTTTTTGTCAGATTATTCTACAAGCAACATACTAAAATACTAGTGTTTTAATTTCTTCGTCCAAACAATAGATTTTTTGTAATTAAATAATTGCTTCATATTTTGCAATAAATTACCAGAGATGTGTCATCGCGCTTCTCTTTCTTTTCTATGCAGTCCGATAGTAACCGCGCTTTAGGTCATGTAAGCCCCTTAATCTATAATTTTGTAATTAGTAATACAAAATGGGCAAAGACTGCCATGGTTGTAACTCTATATTAGATCTCCTCATCGAGTGTTCGTATTTCCGAAGATAAACGATGATTCCCGAAGCACATTCTTTTCATGGGATATCTGTATCTGTGGTGTTTGGATAATAAATGTATAGTCAACCTCGTAATTATGTTACCACTTTTGTGAAAAAAGTCCCTGCAGTAATTTTCCAAGCACTTTAAATACATTTTGTAATAGTTAGTTTTAAGACTTAAATTAAAAGTTAAAGCTCAAATTAAATATAGGTATCGTTTGTTAAAATAATAACTGAATAAGCGTTGTACAGACGTCAGTACATCAAGCTACTACAATCTGTAAAATTTCTTTAATAGATTTTCAACCTTATCGCTATGCAGCACAAGGTTCAAGGTTGATTGGGAAAATTTGACAATTTCGGGTAGCTTGATGTGCTGGCTGGCGTCTGTACTCGTAGTAGATAATATGATGAAAAAAAATGTGGTTAATGCTAATATCTTTCAATCCAATATAATTCCATGGAAAGGTTTGGTAGCCCTGTGGTGGTGAGCGTGGGTTCGAACCCAAGCAGTGACTTTTTTTTTGTTTTCTAGCCTATGCTGTCCCACTACTGGGCAAAGTCCTCCCCCAAGTCCTTCCAGGAACTCTTTTCCCGCGCCACCTCGAACCAGCCCTCGCGGTACGCGTCCACGTCATCTCACCATCTCTTTCTCAGCCGGCCTCGGCGGCGCCGTCCATCTTCAGGCACCCATTGTGTGGAGATTTTTGCCCAGCGGTCATCGTGTATTCTGAGCACCCCTGACTCCAGAGCTGCGCTCAAGTATATTAGTGTAAACAATAAAGTCTCGTTGCAGCGAAATGTTGATAATTTAGTGCGGGCGATGTGGTGCAGTGTAGCATCAACACACGGCTGTCCGGCGGCGTCTGCCCGTGCCACCCCCCGCGATCTGCTGCACCCCGCACTGTGTCGTCCGCCGATATCGGCACGACAATAAATGTCGGCGACGATACCGTTGTCTACAACGACACAAGTGTGAAAGCGTTTTATAGTAATTGTAAGAAACTACAAGTCCGACGATATCGTGTAGTTCCGACGATATCGTGTAGTTCCGACGATATCGTGTAGTTCCGACGATATCGTGTAATTCCGACGATATCGTGTAGTTCCGACGATATCGTGTAGTTATCGTTATTTATCGTCCAATGTGCAATGTCCAACCCCATTTTTTATATCCACGCAATCACTGTCCATTCCAAGGTTGCCTGGAAGAGATCGCAGAAAGCGATAAGGCCGCCCATTGTACATATGTTTTGTATTCATAATCGTATTTTTTGTTATGTATTTTCTGGTGTACAATAAATAAATGTGAAAACTACCAATCATTTTATTTATTGACCAAGCGAATTGTTTGTCAAACGAGTTCTCGATTAAAAACTGCACACAGATTTCCACAATTCCGGGTTCAAAGTGTACAAAATATTACAAAAAGTGTATTAAAACAACCTGGTAGAAGTTGTAGATTTACGCTTATTTCAACCGAATGTAGATTGTAAATATTAATGTATAAATATTTTTGTTTAATAAATTATTTCTTAAGAATTGTTATTATTGTGTTTTACTTAGCCTAATAGGTACAATCAACTGCACGTCAGTGGCAAGGGTCTAAGGACACGAAGCGGGGCACTATGAAAAAAAAGGACTTCACGAAAAATTTCACTCAAAACCATCGACCACAAACCCGGTGGGATGTGGGAGTAGTAGAGTGGGGGAACACCACAGGACACTTCAAAGACATTGACCTTGACGAAGGTCAATATCTACGATGCATTCCTTAGGTTACCGACCTTGACCTCAGAATTAGTGACGGGTCAATGTGGCGGACATTAGGGTTCGGTGACATTGAGGTCAAGGTCAATAATCCCGAAGTTCAATGTCCAAGGTACATCCACTATGAGGTGAAGGTCAATGTGCACTCTACAAGGACCTTGAGGTCAAGTGACCTTGGTAGTGTTAAGTGGAATTCGAGAGCTAAAAAACACTATCAACACCTTGACTTGAGGTGCAAAAACAGTATTTATTTCCTCTATTAAAACTCATATGGAGACCTGCCATGTTAAAATGCAATTGGGCTGAACACATCTAAGTACCGCATGTCAGACGAATAATGGGCCAAATTTACGACAATGGGCCCCTTTTAACCGATTAATCCGACAAATATTTTTCGTGTCCATTTCGCCAAGGTCGTATATTTACGACCAAATGCTCGTTTAATCTGCCTTTTTATTTAATTACGCTGTATTCTATCAGGTATTTATTTTTTGATTTACTGTGCCGGGCGCTGAGGGCACGACAGCTGATATGAAGTCGGGCAGTTAAAAGGTTAATGGCAAGCGACACGCGGCTGGCCCAGACGAAGATGGCAGGATGAGCTGGACTCCAACAAGAACTGGTCCTTAGCAGCTTTAAACAGACAGAAGTAGAAAGAGAGTAGGGAGACCTTTGCACAGAATTGGGACATCACAGGCTTTAAAAAAAAAGCTTATATCTCTAAAACGGCGTGTCCTATCGCAAAAGTAATGAAAATTTTGCCCCCTTCACAAATCGCAACCCCCTCAAACTCTACATAAAGGTAATAATTATTTATAGAAAACTTATCACACATGTCCGGCGCTAAAGGAAGTACCTACAGCCTCTTCGACTTCTTTTAGTGTTCTAATCAACGAGTGTCGACGCATAACGGGTTTCCACAAACACACTACAAAGAATATTTTCCAATTCCATTTCACGAAGAAAATAAAATATGAATATTTCAATTTCACGGATTTTGTACCCACCAGGTCACCAGTGATAGCACCACACCCACTTTATATGATTTAATCGAGAGGAACACTGCGCAACGAAACAGTTTGCGATGGGCCGACTGCCAAAAGATACGTTTAAACTTTTGAGAGCTGTATTGTGGAAAGTTTTATTTGGCCATTTATTTCGGGTACTGTGGAGAATAGGGTGTAAATATACCGTAGGTGTTACGTTACGTACCCAGTGGTAAGACTGAATGAGTTGTCTAAGAAAGTTCTATCTCCGTACCTCCTACCTATTTCATCCGCCGCGTTGCTGTGTTTTGAGCAGGGATTGGATTGATTGATTTACATTCTAAGCTCACTCCACCGTAGACTTTCTCTGTCACTTCTAACCTAGACAAGAGCAAAAAACAAACCCCTTTAAAAAAAAAGATTGGACCTGGTACCAAAAGTATAGATCCTGTACCGGTACTTAGCAGTTTTTGCCACATCTTGTGCTACATGACATTGCTTCTTGCCAAATTTCATGATTCTAGGTCAACAGGAAGTACCCTATAGGTTTTGATTCCCATGCGAGTGTCAAAATATGCGGCATAAATGGAACCACAAACTACTTAATATAATGCAGCGGAATATAAACGCCCGTATCTTTTAATTGGTTGACTTAGAAGTTTGATTTTTTCACTCCTTCAAGGGATTGCAGCCTTGAGTATTTGATATTAATTTCAACTTGATAACTCTTCGCGTTCCTGAGAAAAAGGGCCTTGACAGACGAAGGGAAGAACTCATTGGGAATCAAAAAATTTGTCCGTCAATGGAAAAGGGGTCAAATGGCTTTGAAGGTCCGTGGCATAACTACCTACAGTAAATAATAAATACTTATTGTTACATAGTTAATATTTTAGCTTAATGTCGTTATTAAAAAGATTATTTTAAACATTCAGAGTGATAATTTCAAAAATCTTTAAAATAAGATACGCAAGCTCAAAAAGAAATTGATGTCACGTGAGCAACTTTGAACGTCAATATCTCGGAAGCCTGACGCTTTGCGGGGTTTGGTCCTATTATATTTTCTGTTGGCATTGATGCGATCTATCGATTTAGACAGGTTTCATGCGCGCCACATTAAAAAAAAACAAAATAGCGGACAGTAGGTACGTATTGCAGGCTCTATAAAAAATCTTCAAACTCCTTTAAAATCTTTCGATTTTACGTTACGTTGACTTAACGCGTTCGTACTAGGCACACTTCGATATTCTACGGTAAAGAGTTGTGATCACACGCCAACATCAACATTTCGGGCTGCATGAAGAAGCATCCTCGTGTAGCGCAGCTTGTTCCGCCAGTTACTCAACTGAACTGAGCGTTCGGCGCATCCTGGACAGTCACACCCAACGCCTTATTTGACTGGCCAAATTCTTCACTTGCGGTGGTTGGTCTAACGCCCGCCTGGTTTGCGACCACCCTCCCACCGTAGTCGCCGCGTCAAGCAGCCTGCTGTGTTTCGTCGATGCGTGGAAGTTCCATTGCCGCAGGCTTAAAGAGATATAATTAATGATTCTAATGACTATAACTCCATAAATACATATCTAATAAAGTCGCGAATAATATTTTGATCAAGATACAACCTGACACTGACCTGAACATTGCAAAAAAACGTAAGTAAAATAGAATTTCGCGGGCTAGAACTGCGCATTCACCTTAAGATGTTTTGGGACAAGGGGGCGTCCATAAATTACGCGAGGTGTTTTTTTACATTTTTTGTCCCTCCCTCCCCCCGGTGAGATGTCGTGAGATTTTGTTCAAACCCCTCCCCCATCCCCCAATCTCACGCGAGATTTTTCAAAATGTGGGTTTCTTACGTAAACGCGTTGGATTGTTATTTGGTATAAAACAAATATGGTGGTTTGACAATCAGTAGATGTATAAATGAAATTATTTTATTTCGAACAAATTAGTGAATGATCTTAATCGTATTACGATATACGCTTAAGATTAAATCTTAAGCTTGTACAATCTGGATTAAATGGACCAAAATAGTATCATTGTTTTTGTTTCAATCAGAAAAAAATTGCGTGATATTTGCCGAGACCCCCCTCTCTCCAACGTAAGATTAGATAAGATTTGACTCGACCCCCTCCCCCCTTTAAACATCTCACGTAATTTATGGACGCCCCCCAACACCACAGACAAAACTTTTACTTTGTTTTGGTTAAATAAATTGTGTATTATGTTTTGGTGGATACAATGTCATGGAACAATGGTTGTAGACAATAAAATAGTTCCTTGTCCGTGTGCATACATGTTTTTGGGGGCTGAGTGTACCCACTTCTCTTTCGCGTCAGGTGCTCTGACGAGAGAGCGGGTTCAAAAGTTCGTTACACATGGAATCGAGTTTGAAAAGGTCGTGTTACAGCCGCTATCCGATTACTGAGCACCCTTGAGCAACTAGTGTTGTGATGATTGCGAATATCCGAAATATCCGCAGAAGAAATACATGAAAAAAAGTCATCGCAATTGTACAAAAGAACATAACATCACGCCTTGTTTCCTCGTAGGGTGGGCAGAGGTATACACCCAAACGCCAGTTATGTTTAAGTCCCATGTAATAATAGATGGCGCGCCCGTTGCCATCAATCGGGCACAAATCTGAGCTGCTACTGAGAAATCCCAGATAGAAAAATCCAAAAAAACACTTCTCGATCAGGGAATCGAACTCAAGAACTCGTGCTCAGCAGTATCACTAGCGACCAGTGATGTTCAAATCCGCTATAAACTGTAAACGTGTTATAAACTATAAAATATATTCATATAGTCTGTTATTTTATACGCTATAATTATAGCGCGCTATTTCAAAACTCGGGCGCAGTCTGAACGCGGAGACGCTATAATTTAGCAACACGCTATCACGCTAAACGGACTTGATGAATTGATGGCAGTAGATGTTAACGCGCTATACATTATAATCGCTGACGCTATCTTGCTATCTCGTTCTGGCCCCGCTGTGCGAACGCTATCTTGCTATCTCGTTCTGGCCCCGCTGTGCGCGTTTGAACTTTTATTCGTTGAGTAGGTCGAGGCGCTATAATATAGCGCGAAGTCCGAGGCGCTATCATATAGCGCGAAGTCAGAGCCGCTCATAGCACACGCTATACGCTATGTACACATAGTTTGTTATATTTTGGCGCTATACGTTTTATTAACCACCACTACTAGCGACCACTAGACCATCGAGGTAGAAAGACGAGGTAGTAAATAGTATGTATGTGTATATAACCTATTTATGTATTTGTGTACCTAGTTTTAATAGATTTTTTTTTATCATTGTTCCTCTCAGTCAAAGCACCTGCCATCCAATCTCTTCACCACCCTTGGTTGACTGGTAGAGAATGCCTAAGGCATTAAGTCCGCCTTCGTACCTTTTTGTGCGAAAAGTTTGAATAAATAAATAAATAAAGACAAAAGAGTATTAGAGCCTCTCTAAGTACCTATATTACCCGGCGATAAATTAATATTGCACATCGACATTTTTACACAAAACCATTTTATACAAAGAATAAAAATAATTATCAAAATAAGCAAATCATAATTGTTTTAACAGCTCCCAATAGATACCGGACTGTTTGTATTTCGTGCGACAGAGATAACGCTCTACGAAGCCGAAATTAGCCGATTGTCTCTTTCCAAAGGTCGATGTGCAATATTTATCGCCGGGTACTGTACATGACTGGTTATAGAGGGTCAAATTAAATTAACTAGAGAAACTCCGCAGACGTGATGGATATATAATAATCTAAATACGACAAAACGAAAAAAAAAATTATTCATTGTTTTTTTTGGGGTTAACAACTGTAGTTACTTTAAATGTTAGTTTCAAAGTCGTTTTTTTTCTGTGTAAAGTCAAAGTCAAAGCATTTATTTCAAATAGGCACATTAAAGGCACTTTTGAACGTCAGAAATTACAACAAATAGAATTGATTCTAGTCGCCCATTCCAAAAGGTAGTTTTCGTATGGAGAAGAACGGGCAAGAAACTCCACCGTTACTCTTTTAAAATATTTTACAAAATTTTGCATACATTAATTATATAATAATAATATAATAATATGTGAACACGATGCACCTAAAATAAAATTACTATACCACAATAGGTAAAAGACTTAAAAATGAAACCATGACATATAAATTAATTATCTGATAGATACATGGTGCTCACATATTTACAAACATGGTAAAAGTAAACGATTTTCATAAAAAAAAAAATTACAAGTAATAAGTCAGGGTGTGAGTAGTAAAGTAGTTACAGAAACACTAACAGTGGTCGTTGACCCCAGAAAACAAACATCAAATATTTTTTTCTTTGTTTTGTCGCGTTTACATATCGGTACCCATTACATGTGTTAGGGTTCGTGAATTTTGATTTTGCTAATCGATCATTTTAATCAATATTCATATTAATAGAGCTTCCATTTTAATATTTTACACTGGCAATTATCCCCTCTTAATATATTCATGCTCGTTCTGTGGTGGGTTGACGCAAAATATGGCGGAACCAATCAGAGAACTCGCTTCTTCCCGCTAAAAAGTTGGAGGGAATAACTTGGTGATCGGAACGCTTCGCCGGTTGCGCGGGGTTTTTTGGGGCATTCTTCTTTTGGGGCTCGACGCGATAGATTGCGAGAGTTGATAAGTACTAACTGCAAAACATTGAATTTTTGTATGTGGAGTTGTGAAATATAAGTCGGTTACGCATAATCATCGTATTTATTTAACTACGTCCCGTTCCTGTTGGTGTGCTTCACATTTCAGAAGTGGGATAGCAACGTAAGTTCACGCCCCTTAATTTGCAATTATCTCTATTTTTTTTGTCAAATAGCCATTGCTTGGTAACATGTTTTAAAAAAATAATAATTGTAAATAGATCTTTAAAAGTTAGTCTGCTTAACAAGTACATAGCAGAGATCAATTGGGTTTTTTTTTACAATTAATTAATTAATTATTTTACGTAATCGTGATTGTGACCCACACTAAATCTCCGTTATACCGATCTGTTACCGAGTAAAGGCATTGATATTCTATGATTGGTTATGTTGTGTTACACTGTTATTCTTGCATTAATCTCAGCATAAGTAGTGTGAATCGTTTAAACGAACTACCCTCAAACATTTTGGTAAGATTGCCAGCTTTGAATTGCATACGCATACAGAGTACACACTCTACTTAATTTCACTGTGGAAATAAATACACCATACTATCCTTACGACAAGAATTTACAGACATCACGGATATTCTGAAAATCCTTAAATCGCTTAGATCGAAAGCTAACATTATTTTTGTTTTCTCTCTTGAGCCCTTGCATCATGGATGGGACACCTAGACGCCCAAGCATGGAATCCAGTCATCGACGACTTCAGACGCCCCATGCGATGGAGCACCGAAGTAGGAGCCGGGTGAGAGACCACAGCCGTAGTCGGTTGCGAGCCCGCAGCTCATGTCGCAACCGGGATCAAGAACTGGGTTTGAGCCATGAACGAGTCAAGCTCCTAGAGAGGCAGCTGCTACTCGAACGGGAGCGTCTTCTACATGCCAAAACCCGCAACCAGAGTCGCAGCCGACCCAGCGCGCGGCGCACATCGTCGCGGCACGCCACCCAGCGAAGCAACCGGAGTCGCAGTCGACGCAGCGCGCGGCGGACATCGTCGCAGCAGCGGCAGGCCACCCAGCGTAGCAACCGCAGTCGCAGCCAACGCAGTGGGACACTCGACTATCAACGGCGACGAGCGGAAGGCGATCGGCACGGCGGTGACTGTCCACATGCTGAGCATCGTAACGTCGCGGGACACATTAAAAGGTCACGTAGTCCATCTGTATCAAAAAAATATATTGTTGATGTTTTCAAGTGTTTGAAAGATAGTTTGGCGTCTCAACCCGCCCGAGACACACGAGTTTTCCAAAAGATTGATCACATGAATATGCTACCTAACTTTGATCCATCTACAAAAAACCAACGAATTGATGTATGGCTCAAGAAAGTCAATGAGTGTGCTAGTGTGTATGGTTGGGACGACAAAACTATCGTTCACTTTGCTATGCAGAAACTTCAAGGCCTCGCCAAAACGTGGTATGAAGGTTTAAACTCTGTTCTTTTTAACTGGAAAGAATGGCAAGAGAAACTAATAAACGCTTTTCCTTACGAACAAAATTACGGTCAGGCCTTGGAGGAAATGCTTAAAAGAAGGAGTAGGTATAATGAACCTATAGAGGTTTATTTTTATGAAAAACTAGCTTTACTTAACCAATGTGACATAGTTGAGAAACGTGCGGTAGATTGCATCATTCATGGGATCAGTGACAGGACCCTCAAATCAGGTGCCCTAGCTTTACGGTCCTCTCACCCCGATCAGCTCTTGCAATTTTTGATGAGCAGCAGAGATTCCTATCAGCATTTCGATCGAAACCATAACAAGAACAAAACCGATAGCTCCAATACTCCTAATGGTCAGCCCAGTCAAAGGTCGGGTGCTAAATCTGGTTCATTCCCTGGATGTTACAATTGTAAAGAAAGGGGTCACAGCTTCTTATATTGTCCCAAACCGCTTATAAAATGCACAAAATGCAACAAAATAGGGCATACAGTTGATAACTGTAACACGCAGATTCAAAATAATGTCGTAAAACCCAGTGGTAATATTCCAAAGGCCATGCGTATTGATGTGGCCAGTCAAGAACTTAACTCACACCCGAACTCGAAATTTATGAAGGATGTAACAATTAACGGTACGTTACAGAAAGCCTTTGTAGATTTTGGGAGCGAAGTCACGCTTATAAAAGAGTCCGTAGTTAATGAGTTAGGCTTGACCCACGATCACATGCCATCGTTATTGAAAGGGTTTGGAAACGGTATAGTAGAGTCACAAGGAGGGTTGTTACTTAATTTTGGGGTGGATGGTGTCAATGCTCAGGTTTCATGCAAGGTTGTATGTGATAATTTGTTAGATTTCTCCGCGCTCATAGGGCAGTCCTTCACCGAACAACCTCACATCATAGTTTATAAGGACGTAACTAGGCTACAATTTATCGATATTGGCAATGAAATGCCAAATCCAGATCCGGATCTAACGGAGTCCCTTCTTACGATTAAGGCAACAGGATTGGTAGAGCTCTACGGTGCAGCATCAGTGAAGGCATGGATTGAACCCTCCACATGTGGCAACATCCTTTTGAAAAATGTTGTCGCTGGGAAACCAAATAAACAGTACTTTGTTTGTGGAGGTCTGTATCGCTCTGAAAATAGTCGTGTCTATATAACCGTGTTCCCATGTTCGAGTTCCTGCTGTATCACAAATAATTTAGTTTTATGTCGTGCAAGGCGGGTAGAGCTTGTCAGTAGGGTAGTTGTCGAACCACCAGAAATCCCTGTGGCGATTGAAGGCGACTTTGATGAGAATCTTATTCGTGTCGGTGATAAGGTGTCGGAAGACATGAAACAGAGGTTATTCGAGTTGCTCAGAAAATATCATCGTTGCTTCGCATCTTCTCTTAAAGACCTAGGTTGTACCAACGCGACCGAAATGAATATAGAGTTGAATAGTGAACGCCCTGTCGTCTATCGCCCATATAGGTTGTCGCATCATGAACGTGAGAAGGTACGGGCAATGGTGAAGGAGATGCTGGATGCAGGAATAGTAAGAGAGTCGATCTCAGGGTACGCTAGTCCAATTCTACTTGTACGCAAAAAGGATGGGTCGTTTCGAATGTGTATCGATTACCGTATGCTTAATTCTATCACTGTGAAAGAGCGCTATCCTATGCCCATTATTGAAGACGAAATAGCACGACTTACTGGCCAGGCTTGTTTTATTACGCTCGATCTTACATCGGGTTATTACCAGGTGCCGATTTCAGAACAAAGCAGACACCTCACTTCGTTTGTCACGCCAGACGGACAGTATGAGTTTAATCGCATGCCGTTTGGTTTGGCTAACGCACCGGCCGTTTTCCAACGGATGATGAATTCGATATTAGGGTCGGCTCGGTTCAACAACGCAACTGCTTATTTGGATGACGTCCTTATTTTCGGTAAAGACTGTAATGAATGTCTGGTACGGCTTGAGGAGGTATTGCAAGTTTTGGAGAAAGCAAATCTCACTTTGGATCTTTCCAAATGCGACTTCTTACGAGACAAAATCGATTATCTGGGTTACGAAATCAGTGCAGCTGGGGTTAGGCCAGGTGATAAAAAAATCATTAGTGTCATGAATTTTCCACGACCCGAGAATGTCCACAATGTACGCCAGTTTCTTCTGGCTAGTTATTTCCGTAAATTTATCCAAGATTTTGCCCGAATTGCTATGCCTCTCAGTAAGTTGTTAAAAAAGGACACCTCATGGACATGGGGTGATAGTCAAGAGGAGGCTTTTGAACTCTTGAAATCTAAGTTGGTTGACCGGCCTATTCTTGCAATATATGATCCTGCAGCAGAGACAGAGCTCCACACCGACGCAAGTAAACTAGGTGTTGGAGGTATATTGTTGCAGCGCGCCGAAGGAAATGATGCTTTCCGTCCAGTAGCTTACTACAGTCGACAAACGTCTCCCGAGGAGAAACATTTTCATTCGTATGAACTCGAAACTCTAGCAGTAGTCTGTTCTTTGCGAAAGTTTAGGGTCTATCTGCTAGGGAAATCATTTAGGGTCATTACAGATTGTAGTGCTCTACGATCTACGTTCTCAAAACGAGATCTAATCCCGAGGATAGCGCGCTGGTGGCTCCTACTACAAGAGTTTGAATGTTCAGTCGAGTATAGAGCAGGCGTAAAAATGGGCCATGTAGATGCGCTGTCCCGCAATCCAATCGAAAGCGAGAATCCCATCGATCAATTTTTAGTTATGTCGATCAATAGTGAGGATTGGTTACACACGCTTCAGCTTGGAGACTCCGAACTCAGTAGGATTAAAAACATTTTAAATGATAGTCTTAATGAGAAGGAACTCCGATACATAAAAGATAATTTTGTGGTCAAGGATAACAAATTGTTTCGTTACATAGGTAATGATAAAAATAGCATTCGTTGGGTGGTGCCAAAAGGCGCGAGGTGGCAAGTGTGTCGGATAAACCATGACGATATCGGCCATTTTGGGGTGGAAAAGACCCTCGAAAGAATAAAGAAACACTATTGGTTTAGCAAAATGTCCAAGTTTGTAAAAAAATATGTTAGTTCTTGCATTGAATGTGCATATGCAAAGAACAAGACTAACTAAAACACAAGAGGGTCTACTCCACCCCATCGCCAAAATAGAAGTACCATTTCATACGGTGCATGTTGACCACCTCGGGCCTTTTGTAAAGTCAAAGAGAGGCTATACTTACTTACTTGTGGTTGTAGAAGCCTTCACTAAATTCTGTTTTATCAAACCCGTAAGAAATACTAATAGTTTAAATGCAATTAGAGTTCTTGAAGATATATTTTTTACATTTAGGGTCCCTGACCGCCTTGTAAGTGATCGTGGTACCTGCTTTACATCTCATGCTTTTAATCGATTCTGCCTAGACAAGGGAATTAAGCATATTCTTAATGCAGTAGCCTGTCCGAGATCAAATGGCCAGGTTGAACGTTACAACCGTACAATTCTCGACTCTTTGAAAGCGATGACTGTTAAGTACGGTGATAAGGATTGGGATAGTCATTTAGGGAAAATTCAGTGGGGCCTAAACAATACTCTTCAGAAAACCACTGGTAGGACGCCGTCAGAGGTACTATTTGGAACTAGTATGAGTAGCGAAATAAATCCCATTCTTAACGAAATTACCAAAGACTCTCGCGAAAACTGCGAAATTACTGTTATTCGAGACGAGGTCAAGAAAAGGATTGATAACGAGCAGGTTAAGCAAAAGCAGGTTTATGATAAGAACAGGGTGCCAGCCCGGATTTATGTCGAAGGTGAACTCGTCAAAATAACCAAGACTTGTTTCAATAATGACGGACAAAGTAAAAAGCTCATGGCCTCGTTTATAGGGCCCTATCGTGTTACCAGAGTCATAAGTAGGGACAGATATGAGGTAGCACCGGTTCCGGGTTTGGCCAGCATGCAAAACAAACGGCCCACAACCGTGGCAGCAGACCGTATGATGCCATGGATACACATTGCGGCCCTAGAGGTGAATAATTCGGATACCAGTGGCACTGACGACGAGGGCCATACTGAGCCATAATTCGACCATTTTATTGTAATTTTCTCAAGTTTTATATTGTATTTATAGTGTATCCCACTAAGTTTTAGAAACGCTTAACTACAGATGCGTGTCTTTCATTGTTTCAGATCAAGCACGAGAATCGATCGGATCGTGACTTGATTCAATAGACGTCCTACTGGCTGCCACAAGTAAATCGATCGTCTTGTAGGTATCAGTTAGGCCTCCGAAAAATCGATCGTTCGGGTTAGTAGTTCGATGTTGGGTAAACCGATTAATCGATTGTTCGGGCCCCAAAGCAAAGTTTAATTGTAAGAGACAGAGAACATGAATCGATCGTTGTTTTCTGATGAAATTCAAAGAGAAATCTAACAGTTAATAGAAATTATACGAGATATTACTGATCCGATGGATGTAAGTCAATAACTAGACATAGAAATTGTTACATAAATCTATTGAATTGATTTGTACGTTCCTTTACAGTTGAATCAATCCTATGTGTGTAATTGAGTTTAATACTTATATCAGATATTTACCTTAACTTGTGATGAACCGTTAGCTATTGCATTTATACATGCCGTATCGAACTTGTACCTAATTTAAATTAAATATTACTTAGCTTAGTAAATTCGTATGAGGATTATTATCAATTTGTTGTGTGTTTTTGTTTGTACTTAGCCGCAATTTCTAGGAAACTAATTAACGAGTCATACTTTGATCATTCAGGTGGTCACCTACTATTGTAATTTGATACTCAAGCAATACAAAATGTAAAGACTGAGCAGCCTGCCGGCGTTCCGATTGTTAGGGTTCCACCTGGTGTCGTGTGCAGGGGCGCACACGTTGTCAGGACGGCCGATTGTTAGGGTTCGTGAATTTTGATTTTGCTAATCGATCATTTTAATCAATATTCATATTAATAGAGCTTCCATTTTAATATTTTACACTGGCAATTATCCCCTCTTAATATATTCATGCTCGTTCTGTGGTGGGTTGACGCAAAATATGGCGGAACCAATCAGAGAACTCGCTTCTTCCCGCTAAAAAGTTGGAGGGAATAACTTGGTGATCGGAACGCTTCGCCGGTTGCGCGGGGTTTTTTGGGGCATTCTTCTTTTGGGGCTCGACGCGATAGATTGCGAGAGTTGATAAGTACTAACTGCAAAACATTGAATTTTTGTATGTGGAGTTGTGAAATATAAGTCGGTTACGCATAATCATCGTATTTATTTAACTACGTCCCGTTCCTGTTGGTGTGCTTCACACATGTGCAAAGCTTCGCTAGCTAATTAAATGTGTAATATGAGTAATTAGTCCGCAGGAACCCGTTGGATGCGAGAAGCACCGGTCGATGTGGAGGTGCTTGGGGGAGGCCTATGTCCAGCAGTGGACGTCTTTCGGCTGAAATTATGATGATGAGTAATTTACGTTATGTAGACACGACAAAAGAATCAATCGATTCATCATAGATAATACTATATCGGCTAAAAGTCATCAGGAATTTACATAATTAAGGAATGTCCAGGTCATATCATCTGCCGAGCCTTTTCCCAACTAATCTGGGGTCAGCTTCCAGTCTAACTGGATGCAGCTGAGTACCAGTATTTTACATGGAGCGACTGCCTATCTGACCTTCACAACCCAGTTACTGGGTAATACGAAACCCCTTCATAACACTGGTTGTCAGACTTTCGGGCTTCTGACGACCCGTAACGACTGTCAAAGATCCACGAATGACAGCCGGGATAAAGGGCTTAACGTGCTTTCCGAGGCACGGGGGTATCGGTATGTAAAGATGGTAACCCATCCACGGACCGACCGCGACAAGCGTAGCTTAACCTGATCGATCGACCCGTACGGTTGTTATTACTTAGCCACGAGTTTCTAATGTAGGTACCTTACCTAATGGTATCAAATATTTGACACGCAGAGCGCGTGTATCATTAGCTCAGTCATTTGTCAATAACGTCAATATCGTTACTCTATTTTGGATAGTATATTAGATTATTCGAAGGTAGTTATTACCTATGTAACTACGGAAGTACTTTCGAAATTACTAGGAAGACTTGGTCACGATGTGTTTTTCGTAAATTATTGAATAAGCAAATGAGTGTTTTCTTGATCATTATCGGTCCGTTTACGATGTTGAGAGAAACTTTAACGAAACAAAAAAAAAAAAAAAACCAAACCAAGACACCAAGGGCAAAAATAGTTCAAACCAAGTCATTCTTAAAGTTATTTAGGTCTTCAGAGTTAAGGCTCCCGGGGACAGTGCGACGCGATTACGAGAAAACGAGAGTCGCAATGCGACACGTCGTGCGACGAATGGTGCCTTTACATACTAGAATGAGGCACAGAGGTCTCGGTCGGTGGCCAACATTATCTGACCCACTTGTTATCTAACCTATTATGTTGGGTGGGTCAGACAATGTTGGTCTCCGACTGTACTTGTAGTATAGTGTAGGATGTTTATTTTTTATATACTTCTTTGACATAATCTTTTTATTATTTAACATTATATACAGACAATTCTAATTTTTCACCTCCTGATTAGTGGTTGTTATGACAATCATATCACTTGGTTTTTGTAGGTTTTTATATTCTATTTTTTATTTATCTTTTTGATAGATTCTTATTTTGTAAATGTAAGGACTTTGTAGGCCAGACAACATTCTATAGAAGTTGATGAAAGTCTGTATCGTGTGGACCCACCAAAAGCTGAAGGAAGTTTGTTTTTATGAACGCGCTTGTCCTTGAAACTAACAGTCGGTTTAAAAAATATATTTTTGCATTTGATAGCCTGATTCTTGAGGAAGTTTATAGGCTCGTTTTCTTAGTGAAAGAAAGAAAGAAAATACATTTATTTAGCACAGACTAAGAGACACACAATACACCAGGTAGTTAGATATTAGTCGTACATCAGAATAAAAAATAAGATAAAAATAAAAAGTGCAAAGTCCGATGTAAGAAAGTGTGTGTAGTGTTCTTTCCTACTTTTTGATTGACTCCTAAGAGTCCTAGCGTGATGTTAAAAATAGCCTATAGCCTTTCTCAAGAATTGGGCTATCAAATGCAAAGATAATGTAAGGGATGTTTGTTTCAGAGATTAGCGCATTCGAACAAATAAACAAAGTCCTCAGCTTTGTTATTGGTAAAGATAATTTATTTACGCAAAAACATTTTAACAAAAATTTTTACGCTTTATAATTTTTCGGATAACATATTCGAAAATACCCACGCTCCATCACTACTCGGACAGTTGAAAGTAGTTGAATAGTTCCGAGCGCCGGGCGGCTCTGCTTTGTGACTTTGGAAACCGGGGCTTGAAATATTAATACCCCCATGAAAGGGTGTAAGTTCAGACTATAAAACATTCGGTAACTAAGGAAACTTTGAAAATGGAATCGATTTTCCGTTCACGTTATAGAATGGCTAGGGTTGGGACATAAGCTCGGTGCTGGTGTGTGGGATATCCGTGTTTTGTTTTTTGGACACTAGAACTGAAAAACGAAGGGTGTGTGCTATATGAATCACACGATATAATTGAAAATGTACGACTGCAGCCGAGTTTCCTTTGTCCTTACCCAGGTCAGGGTCAGAGCAACTAGATGCTCACCCGTCGACAATCGCATGTGACAGGTCAATGTTACTTTTGCTGTGAGCGCTGAGGAAGGTACACGTGCGTTTGTATTCCGAATCCAAACATGGAGTTGGAGACGTTTGAAGTCGATGTTTTCAAATCGGACGTCGAAGCGCGTCGAATACTCAAAGTAAAAGATCGCTTCATGCTCGACGTCTGTCGTAAAGACTAGTCGCAGATGCTAACGATAACTCTGAGTTTTGTTGTAGCGACCAGACGCACAGTTTAATCTGCCACTAAATCGACTTTTGTCGCGGACCGTATCTAACAGCCATTTATTTAGGTATCAATAAATGGCGTTACAAATATATTTCAAGATGAAAAGGGTCTTGGCACGTCCTAAAGCGATAAATTAGACTCTAGGGTCAATTTATAGGCATTTACTATCCAAATCTCATTTTCAAGCAGTGTTTGTATCACGTTTTGTATTTATAAATTCTAGGTTTACCGAGGCTTTCCTATCTAGGGAGGGAAAAGAGAGTTCTAGAAGTAACATAACATCACGCTTGTGTTCCTGAAAGAGGTAAGCAGAAATGAGTAGTGGATTGTCCGAAAGGGTTACCGCTGCCCCGGAAAATAAAGGGCTAAGGAAGGAACACGGGTGGGTTTTAGTCAGTAAGAGTTTGACACTCCCTTTCACTCCACCCAGAGCGGGAGGGATCATTTGATGATTTCACATCCGCAAAAAAAAAAGGCGCGGCCTACTATATAATTCCGCGCGGACTAAAGTTCTTTCATAAATATAATAACAGTAACAGTAATGCCAATACTACTTGTAACTGTGACCTTTAGCTAACCGATCGATATTATAGTTGGTTCGTGAATAATTGATCAGCTGGTCAAGCAATCATATTGGGGCAAGTTTCGGTTGACCGCTACAGGGTGAATTCAATTCAATTCAATTCAAATTTTTTTTATTTCAGACATGAGTCCATAGTGTTAGTAGCAACAAAATAACTTAATAACTAGTGTTAGTAATAAGGAGAAATACATTAAAATTTTAATTGGTGTGGATCTTCACCCAGTGGCGCAGCAGAGGGGAGTCCCACCGATCTGAGAACACGCTCAGGAGACTATTGGTGGCGGTGCGTAGCCGGCCGGCTATGGAGGCATATGAAGTTGAAGCATTTTCTATTGTGAGTTAATCAATAAATTCATTGTTAATTACTTTAATATTTTATTGATGCCCAGTTTATAAGGCCGGCTGATAATGCTGTTGTTCAACGAAGTGTCAATCTTGACGTCTGTGTGAGTCTCCGAGACCTGCGGGGTGATTGCGTTACACACTATCATAATCAATCACATTCAACATCATTCATTCATTCATCATTCATTATTTTTTTTTCATTTTGACAATTGAACAACATTCATTGCGTTTTTTAAGTTATTGAGCAGACACATTTTTCGAACATATGAAGTAATGGATTTTAGCAATATGCTTCAAAATGATTCAGATTGAGATCGATAGTCTGTTACGCTATTAGGGTGTTGGTCTTTCCCGCGATCTTGTCTTCTTTCAATGTACCGACATTTGAAAAAGTTAACTTCTAGGCATGTGATTTTAGGGGCAGTGGTTGCCCAGTGGTAACGGCCGCGACTTATGAGTTGTAAGGTCGTGGGTTCGAACCCCGACAAGCGCTTTACTACGGTAAACTATTTCTCTTTGAAAACGGAGAAGGAAAACATCGTGAGGAAACATGGCATGTCCTAGAACCAAAAATTCGAAGAAACGTAAAAAGAAAATTGAGGTTTCAATTTCTTTTCATTGCGCTCTTTATGAACAGTGAACGAAACTGAACCGGCACGTTCGGGTCGGTGACGCTGAATCGGGTATACTCGGCTCCGGTCGGTCGGTGATGCTGATTCGGGTATACTCGGCTCCGGTCGGCCGGTGACGTTGAATCGGGAATGTTCGGCACTGAATCGCGTATACCTACTCGGCTCATATAAGTTTTCGCTTCTGTCGTGTCGTGTCATTAAGCACACACGTTCTTAAAAAAACTTTTAAAATATTTTTGTCGAGTCTTCTTCGTCGCGTCAATAGAACGACAGTATATAAGTGGCGAAATTTTGGGCCATAAAAATCGATTTTTATGGTCCAAAATTTCGCCACTTCCACGGCATCGTCGATAGCATCGCGGAGGTCGCTATTTATCGAGTATTATATCGATACTATCTCGTCTACGAAGTTGCGCCACCTAATTTTATTTTAGCTTGTAGACTAGATTTGTAGACCATTTTCTATTTTATTAAGTGTCTGGTACTTGTTGACAGGCCTACATTGTTCTCCCATACCTTTTAACACTGTAATTTGAAAACTTTGTAAAAGCCAATTATGTTTAAAAAAACATAATTATTATAATTTTTTATTTTTTTGTAATTCAAATTCTATAATGTAATTGTTATTTATATTTAATTTGTGTACCTACTAACATAGATTTTAAGCTCCTGTTGTACTAACCACTATGGATCATTTGTAATTTGACATATATAAATAAATAAATTATAATCATTTTCAAATTAAAGCGTACCGTACAGTGAGTAACCGTGGAGTTTTTTGCCGGCTCATCTCACAGGAAACATAATTGGAACCGTGCACCTAGATTCTGAGGTTTTATAAGTGCCCGTATTTGTTTATGTGAAATATAATATTTTGATTTTGAATTTGGTCCTCTATAAACTGCCTTGCTGGTATAGTGGTCACAAATAAGACAAGTGAGCATGATTCCCGAGTTTGTCTATTCCCAGTTAGGGCAAACTGTTAGGTTTTCTATCAGAAATTTCTCAGTAGCAGCATGTAACAGCGAGAGTTTAGAAGTTGGTGGTATGACACCCCTGTGACTCGGAAAGCCCGTGAAGCCGTTGGTCCCGCCTGATCGCTCCTCGGTCGTGTTGCATTGCTGTCCCAGTGGACTATAAGACCCAAACTCAAAGCATTTATTTCATTAAAACATTTACAGGATAAGATAAGATAAGATAAGATCTATTTATTTGCTCAAACATGTGTATGTGTACACATACAAGAATATAAATGCATGCTGGATAACATAAAAAAGAAAGGATCAGTCATGTTTGCCACCTAGTATGGCGTAAAAAAAAAAATAAAAAAAATATATAAATATTATGAATTATTAATTTGAAGTCAAAAAACATTAATTTTATGTGAATTAGTAAACAACAAAATAAATTATAAACATCAATATTAGAAAAATAGATAATAATGCATCAAAATTTATGTCAATATAAATTCTTCTGTCAGAAATTCATTAATATTATAAGTAAGCAATTTTGAATTGTTAAAGAGTCGGTCAGTTAGTAAGAACGTTGAAGCTAGTTGCTCATTCCAAAACGTAGATCTCTATGCAGAAGAACAGGCAAGAAACTCCAAGGACACTCTTTTAAATCAAGAAATGTAACGTATGTATTATATGTGAGAACAATGCAAAAAAATAAAATGAAGAAACAATTCAAAATAAGCCCTGGCAGTTATGAGATGATCAGTCTCAACCGACGGCACCCGTTCACGAACATGACGCGTGGATCAGCACCATTGATCCACGCGTTATGTTCATGAACCCGTACGCAAAATACGCGCATTGACGTGGAGTTGCGGACACCTGCAGCCCGTATTACCTATGTTCATGGACGGGCGCAGTCGGCTCAGACTGGTAATTTCTTAACTGCTACCTCTTCCAACTAAATGGTTGAGTTTGATGGTTAGCTCAACCATTTTGTAGGGAGAGTAAAGGTACGAGTTCGTAGCCGACCGCATACAGCAGCTGCAGACGACGTGACGTTGCGACATGTCGTAGCGACACGTCGCAGCGTCATGTAGCTGCAGTCATGATTCCGAACCCAACCGCAGATGGCTGCAGCAGTTGACGGCAGCGCTGTATTCCAGTTAGTTCTGAATGTTCCGTGAGACAAGATGTCTGACCTGTTTGGGTAATTAGCGATCGCGGTTTACTTTTGTGTCTTTTGTTAGAAAAGGAAGAAGACGACGATGACTTGTTTTCATTATTAAATAAAATTAAACTGAATTGACTTATACAGTCAAGTAAAAAAAAAAATTGTATTCATATGAACTCATGTAACCTGTCGTAAGCTAATCCCGGAAAAGAACATAAGCGTTGTGTTATGTTAATCAGGGTGACCAATTATTAACATTTAAGTAATCGTTGACGGAATAGTAGGTATGCATTTGAACAAAGGTTGGATTTTACTTGAGCTTTCAAGGTATTAAAAGGCAAATCTAGTAAAGAAGAATGTAGCTTGTTATAAAATGTTATACTTATACCAAGCCTAACAAATGAGTTATGAACCTCATAAGGTTCATAATGAGTTATGAACCTCATAAGGTTCATAATGAGTTATGAACCTCATAAGGTTCATAACTCATTTGTTGGGCTTCATAAAGCCGGTGAAATGGAGCACGTAGTTTGTCCTTATTTCTAGTGTTAATATTGTGATTATCACTGTTTTTTGTGTATACAAGTGTATATTTTGCGTAATATATAAAATGTTGGCAAAGATGAACTGTGATGCAACCGTGAGAATCCCAATATTTAAAAAAATCTCTTAGAGAAACCCTGAGAGAACATTTTTGAAAAATAGTGTTACAGCCAAATTAGACCGATTTGAAATTTTTCATAGAAACAGAGATTTCCAGTTATCTTTTTTTTAATAAGACATTTCTAAAATGTTCTCTCTCTACTAACTTTTTAGACCTTTGTATCCTGCTTATGCGTATGAAGTTTCATTAAAATCGCTTCATTCATTTCGAAAAATAAGGGCTTGAAAGTTTGCATGAAATGCCGTACGGCGTAAACGCTCTTAAGGCGCATCGCTGGGGGATGGCAGCAAAAGGGTCAGACTGGATCGTACCGAGATTATTTAGGGACGAATTGAAACCTATAGTTTCAGCGACGCGGGCTTGCCTTCACTTCTATCATACATTTCTAAACTATTAATTTTAAAACTAAAACTATTTTAAATTATATTTTAAATTCTAAAACTATTAATTTTAAATTTTAAAACTATTAATTTTAAATTTTAAAACTATTAATTTTTAATTTTAGAACTAATATTTTTGAATTTTAAAACTATTAATTTCCTAGGTTGTAGATTTTCATGAAACAAAATTTATAAAGTTCACTAATCCTCAATAGAAAAGGGTGGATCCTCCGACCAGACGGGTGTCGTGTCTGGTGGCCAACTGCTCGACGGTTAATGTTGGGCCTTTATATATAAGGTCCTATTAAAATATGTAGATGGACAAACTTTTAGAAATCATTCAGACCACCAAAATAAGGACGATGGTAAAAAAATATATAAGAAAAACGCATAGATACTTACAAGAAAAATAAAATCAGCTAACGAAAATACACGAATGTGCCGGCAATTTATTATTTTAGGTCAAAATAAAATCACTTTAATCAGTGTTTTTTTTTTTACTTGGATATCTTTATCTTTAGTTAGACGTACTGAGTGCTGTGTTAAAATTTGTCCATCTATTTTAATGGGACCCTGTATAATATGCTAGTTGTGCGGTAAACTCTAATTTGTTTTTAATCAAAAAACTGGATTTTCTCAGGTTTATGAAAACATAAAGTAATAATTTTGTCTTCTTCAGGTACTTGATCAAAAGCCTAGGTTTTTAATGAAAAACCCGATTTTGTCGTAAACCTGCGACATATATACCGCCACAAATTCATGGATAACTTACATAATTTAAGGATCAAAACCCAATTTACAAACTGATTAAATTGTGTGGTAAAAGTTTTAGCGTGGAATAACGGTTAACGAAACCTATATGGGACCAAACTTTTGATTAAAATTCAAGTGGGTGTATTTGTGGGTTTTTAAGTTGTCTACGTCAAACATGTGTTTTTTAGGGTTCCGTATCCAAAAGATGTTATCATACCGTTTTACCATGCCGTCCGCCGTTGTCTGTCTGCCCCTCCGTCTTTCACAGGGCTGTATATTTGGTGTTTTAAATACGTGAATAAGTTATGGGAATAGGTGATCTTCATTTATTTTTGGGAGTTTTTTAATTTGTCAAATATGAGTTTTTTAGGGATACCAACCGTAACCAAAAGATTTCATCTATAACCACCAACCACCAAACCAGACCACCACCACCACCACCACCAACCAGTAACCAGTTCAAATCACAGAATACGTGTAACTATGACCCACTCCATATATTTTGATCGAGTTGGTAGCTATATGAAACGAAGTGAAGTTACCTGGAAAAGAACCGGAGTTACCGACATAGCTTATTTTTTTTTTGGTGCCCGATTGAAATCCTCATGGACTTCCTCCATCGTTGGGGTGACAGAGGAGCATGTGGGGCTCTTACAGGCTAAAACCACCGCGGTGTTCCACCTATATCTATGGCCGGGGGTGTGGGATTCGCATAAGCATTTACAGCTCCCACCGACATAGCTTGCAGAGTAAGCAAGCTGTAGTGGCAGTGGGCTGGCCATATTTGTTGAAGGTTCAATGGCCGGTGAAGCAGACGAGTCCGGAGTGGAGACCGCGTATCAGCAAGCGTAGTGTGGGACGCCCCCCAGCTAGATGGACGGATGACCTAAAGAAGGTGGCTGGCGTAGACTGGAGGCGGAAGGCGGAGGACAGGGTGCTGTGGCGCATCCTGGGAGAGGCCTAAGGCCAGCAGTGGACTGCAAAAGGCTGAGTTAATACTATTTAGCTGTTGCCTTGTATTAAGAAACGGCAATTTTTTTGTTATTATTAAGGCTCCTTCAAACAGGCGCGACACGCGATAAAATTGCGCGCGACACAAAGGCACCGCAAGTCGCGCAACGAGCGGTGCTTTTGTCGCGCGCGATTCGCAGAGTTGGTCCCATAGTAAATGTCGTTAATTTTCATGAGTAGTGTACCTACATGTAGGTACGTCTTTTACTGTACTATGTTCTGTAAAAGTTTGTCTGTTGTTTGTAAATACATGGCTTACCTATTTCAATATGTCAAATGATACTGAGTGATTTGATAAACAAAGCAATAAGAAACAGCCTGATCAGGCCGCGACAGGCAGCCCCGCGCCGCGCCACATCTTATAAAATTAATACTTAAGATAGACATTAAATCTGTATTGTGTAGCAGAAGTCATGTCAAAACGTCAGAACGCAGTGCAACTAATGCTGCGTTCCCACGGCTCGCTTACTCAAAGGCCAGATCGCGCCAGGCCAGGCTGCCAGGCCGCGGGAACAGTCTAATCCGAGGAGGCCTTCGGTGGCCTGTAGTCTCCTTTCCGATCCGTCCGGAGTCTGTAAGTAAGTTCAAAGGCGCGGTGTCCGCGGTCGCGGCCTGTGCACAACACACAAAAGCACAATTAAGTGATAAAAATTACATGAATATATAAAAACAAGGCACCAACATACAAAAATAAAAAATTAAAATATACTTAAAGAAATTAAGTTAATAGCGGCCAAAAGGCTGCACCAGGCCGCCAGGCACCGTGTAAATGCTCGGCACGGGCCGCGACGGGCTCCGTTGTAGCAAAACTTGGCACGGCCTGTCAGTTAACGGCCGGTGGGACTGCGGCATTACATTATACTCGGAACATTACGTGCCTGCCTGTCAAGTGCAGTTTACAAGAAATTTCATTACGCAATAGTTATTTTTATGACCCGTTGAATACGGGACGGGCTTGAGATTCTTGGTACAGAAGTAAAGAGGTTTATATCTAAAGGGAGGGCCTACGAGCAACTATTTTGTCTCTGTTGCTGTCTCCTCACTGAGATTTGGACGATGCGCACACGGGAGGGACAGCAATGCTACTTTTTTGTTAAATTTTCGTTTGAGCGGCAACGGCTACCCGGCAACTTATTTTCGCGGTGCGCGCACTTGCATAGAAAGAAAAAAAGTATATTTGGACACAGTTCGTACACAAAATACAAAATTAAACAATAGTGTGTGCCTCACGGCTGCGCCAAAAAGGTTCATTTCAGCATTAATGCCAGACAAATGCTGTCTCACGCTGGTTTTCTAATGAACCTTTAGGGACAAGTGACGCGGATATTGCAACCAATAGACGAATGACAGTTGCGTCCCAACTATCTAGTTTATAATAGTAGTCTATGGTCTAAACCCGTGGACATAAATGTCTCCCAGCTGTCGCGTCGCTTATGCGCGCACCTTCATACAAACCCTGGCCTTGATGTGAGAGACAAATTAGTTGCGGAGACAAAAGTTGCCCGTGCCCCCCCCCCCCCCTTACTGCTATTTAACTTTGCCGTAATGTTTTGAAAGTTTAACTGCCGCACTCAGAGTTACTTAGGAGGATATTACAGTATCATAATATATATCGGATCATATAATAGGATCACATCTAAATACTACAAGGTGTAACGTTAAATGCGCAAAACCTTTTAAGGGACTGTGCACACCACGTTTTTTCAAACGCGCCGTTTACGCGCGTTTGTAGCGATACAGACGCGATACCCACGCGAGTCAGATACTGGCAGGCACTGCTCTGTAGGATAAAAGCGCGCCGTCGACGCACGTTACTAAAACGCGCTTCAACGGCGCGTTTAAAAAACGTTGTGTGGACAGGCCCTAAGGGGTCATTGTACTCATCATTATGAACAACTTTTACTATGGAAGCAAAATTGAAATCGCAAAAAAAAATCTGCTGTCTAGTACATTTTGACGAGTTATGGGAGCATAAATGTAGGGAACAACTGATTTTTTCATTTCAGCTTGGGTCCCACAGTAAAAGTTGTTCATAATGATGAGTACAATGACCTCTTAAGAGGTTTTGCGCATTTATCGTTACACGTTGTATAAGAAATATATTATTAAACTGAAGCTCACACATGCATTACAAAGGTCGACAACATTTTTACCCAGAAATCAGACTATACTTTTCCAAAGGATTTTGACGCGCTGAATTCAAATCTGGCCTCAAAATTGCTCTATCACGTCAGGGTTTTGAGATATCCTAACCTAAAAGTGCAAAAAATACCGTTTTTTCTCATTTTTGAGGTTATGTAGCACGGCCGGTCCTATTTTCTTTCAAAAAATATTAATAGCATCTCAAAGGACTAGTCTTCCTCTTTAAAATGACGTTGAGTTTACTAAAATGTCTTTTTTTTTCGCTGAGATATCGCTTTTTGAAATTTTCGTCAATAGACTGTATGTGTATGAATTCTCAAACGTAGAACAATCCACGTACACGAAAATTTCAAAATGTGATATCTCAGCCAGATTCGAGTTCAGCGCGTCAAAATCCTTTGGAAAAGTATAATCTGGTTTCTGGGACAGAGCATTCGTCAAATTTTGTCGACCTGTGTTTGTATTACATGGTCATATTATATATCTACAAATTAAGCTTAGTTTCCCTTATTTTGATATGTGCACATTATGAAGACTCACACTGTATTATATTCACTATTCCGAGCTGAGACTGTCAAAGAAACATTTATAAATTCATATTATGTTTGATATTCCAGAAAAGTTATGTAAGACTTTTGAAAGGCCCGGCTGTCAGATGCAATATTCTAGATATTTTCATTTTCATATCACAATATTGCTTTAAAAATGAATAATATTGAGAAATATTGTGAAGAGTTTGTGAATGTATATTGGGCTAGTTTTTATTAGGTACTGACTTTGCTTGGGTTTTTAATGTAATTATATGTTACTAGCTGCGCCCCGCGGTGTCACCCGTGTAAATGTCGATTCCGTGGGAATATCTGGATAAAAAGTAGCCTATATATTAATCCAGGGTGTCAGCTACCTCCATACAAAATTTTATCAAAATTGCTCCAGCCGTTTGAGCGCGAAGAAGTAACAAACATGTAAACAGACACACATACACACACACACTCAGAAACTTTCGCCTTTATAATATTCGTGTGATATTGTGATGTGTTCTTGCATTTTAAGGGGTAGATATTGAGGTAGTCGCTCCATGTAAAGTACTGGTATTCAGCTGCATAGGTACGGTTGGACTGGAAGCCAACCCCAATATAATTGGGAAAAGACTCGGCAGATCATGATGACAATGTTTACGTTATAATTCACTTTATAAAGCTTTTTCAAGATTAATGAAGTGTCATCTGCAAATAACACCATCTTCGGTTGATTTTGAAGTAATTGGGGTAACTCATTAATGTAAACTAAAAAGAGGAATGGACCCAATATCGAACCTTGAGGAACGCCCATTGTCATTTCAGACCCTAATGAGTTTACGCCGTTTACTTGAACTTTAACCTTTCGGCGAGACGAAAGGCGATACGGTGCCGATCCTTTTCCGATTTGATATATGCTATGACCTTAATTGAGAAATATGGAAGAAAAAGACACATATATGTTGCGCCGATTTCAAATAAATTGGGATAAGGGCTAGAGAATGATGTCACCTTCATCATTAATTCCGTCTCAATGAATATAATCCACATGTAATCCATTCAGTGTCTGAAGGGGCCGTCAGGGCCGAAGCCTGCCGGGTCAGCGGGATTGTCCGAAAGGGTTACCGCTGGCCCGGAACATAAAGGGCTAAGGAAGGAACACGGGTGGGATTTAGTCAGTAAGAGTCTGACACTCCCTTCCGCTCCACCCAGAGCGGGACGGGTCATTTGATGATTTCCCATCCTGAAAAAAAAAACCATTCAGTGTGTATGTTCTTGTTCTATTTGGTTGTTGTGTACTGTTGTTGCGTTGTGTTCTGTTGAGGGGCCCGTGGCTAAATTATAACAGCCGCACAGGTCGATCGATCAGGTTACGCTACGCTTGCCGCGGTTGGTCTGTGGATGGGTGACCATCTTTACATACCGAGACCCCTCCGTGTTTCAGAAAGCACGATAAGCCGGTGGTTCTGGCTGTAATTCGTGGATCTTTGACAGTCGTTCCGGGTAGTCAAAAGCCCGAAAGTCTGACAACCAGTCTTACCAAGTGGTATCACATTACCCAGTAACTGGGTTGTGGAGGTCAGATAGGCAGTCACTCCATGTAAAATACTAGTATTCAGCTGCATCCGGTTAGACTGGAAGCCGAACCCCAACATAGTTGGGAAAAGGCTAGGCAGATGATAATCCATTCAATTCTATATCAAGAACTGTATAAACCCGGCCATTAAGTCTTAAAGCCGACAGCAACAGACTATCTTCAAAGAACACATTACTGTCAGCTCACTAGGTACATTCGCAGTCAGTTACTCCCAGTTAACTGTTAATTACTTACGCGTCAGTCCTTTCAGATAATTTTGCATAATTCCTTAGTCTGTTCTTTACGTTTATTTATTTAGTGATCGATTCTCTACAGTTCTTTCACATTCATTTGAACTACATGTCAAACACGTTATGATTATAATTTTAATAAATAAATGTGTTCTCGCGTGGTGCATTACGCCACTCAATCTGGCTTCTCTGGTCGTCTTGCTGACCATGGTTTTATTGTTTTTATTGTTGCGCGTCACAATTAATGCCTGGTACATGGTGACATTAGTTACCACTATAGCCATCTAGTATCGGGTAGCAGAACTAGTAGAGTCAAGATCCTTCTAGAACGACGCTAGAACTTTCTAGAACTTTGGAGAACTATCGACATCTGGTCAGTCGAGACCGGTATGTACTCGAACATTCTAGATGTTTCTACAGTAGAAGGTTCTAGTACTCTCTGAGTCACTATACATATAAGGCCGGGCCGCGAGCCGGACACAGTTGGATAAGCGATATAAGCGAACACATCGAAAGCGATATTCAAGTGCGACTTAGCTTAGCGATCAGAAGTGCAATTGTGTTTTATAATTGGTGTGTTTGAGTGTCATTTTTTGATTACAAATCGGCAGTTTTTATTATTAACTAGCTTCTGCCCGCGACTTCGTCCGCGTGAAATTTCTTGTTGCTCCGACCCACCCCGTCGCATCGCATCGCCTACCCGCGCTATTACTTCGTTTTTGTTTAGCGTTCTTTCAGACTTTTTTTCTTTTTTTTTTTTGCTCGGCTCCTGAAGGTCATAGCGTGATGTTAATAAGTTAATAGACTATAGCCTTCCTCAAGAATTGGGCTATCAAATGCAAAAATAATTTTTCAAATCCGACTGGTAGTTCCAGAGATTAGCGCGTTCAACCAAACAAACAAACTCTTCAACTTTATAATATTATTGTTACGGGTAATGCTAGAAGACGGAATAAACCTAGGTTTACCCGGGTTGACTTAGTATTACCCAAGCTTCTTGGGTAAAGTCCGAATAATAAGTAAAATAAATTTTAATTCGGGCTTTACCCATACACACCTAGGTCTACCCAACTCTGGCTGGGTAATGTTAAAAGTTTGTTTAATTAATTAGTGAAATGAAAATCTAATCTAACTAATTACCACCTGCTTTAAGATAGGTCGACGGAGCCCCGCTTCGCGGGGCTCCTATTTCTGGGTGGTTTAAAAAAAAATAACCACGAAGGCTAAGGCGGGAGCGAAGCGGAGCGGAGCTCCCGCCTTAGCCTTCTAACCTAACCTATCCGAGTCGGGGTACTCTGAGTCGGGGTGTTAACCATAATGAGGTTTTTATATATATATTAAACGTTAGACCTAATGTTTTTCGAATAAATAAACAATATACATATTAAATTACGAAAATTACGCAACACCTAACATTACCCAGCCAGAGTTGGGTAGACCTAGGTGTGTATGGGTAAAGCCCGAATTAAAATTTATTTTACTTAATATTCGGACTTTACCCAAGAAGCTTGGGTAGTACTAAGTCAACCCGGGTAAACCTAAGATTACTCAGTCTTCTAGCTTTACCCGTAACATATACATAGATAACTAGTTGGAGATGGTGGGATGAGTTGGACTCCTTCAATAATGATTGGTCCTTGGCATCTCTGGACAGAGGGAGGAGGAAAGAGTCTACGGAGGCCTTTGCTTGGGGCCGTCTTAACCATATTGGGCGCCGGGGCGCAAAAATCAGCTTGCGCCCCCTTGCCAATAAAAAGAAATTAAACTTAAATTTTGTGTTCCATTTTTAAGATGGTTTCCACCAATTTTTTCCAAGGGATTTTTTCGAAGCCGTGACGTGCGGTTACAGCGCTGGAGTGTTGCGGTTATAATGAGTGATTAGTGATGACCTGATCGGCTTTCGACCCCTAAGACCTTGCGCCTGGGTGTCACGCACCCCTGCCATGCTTGCTCAACAGTGGAACATTAATGGCTAATAAAAAAGAAGAGTGGCAATGACCCCAAATTAGTTTTTAAACCTTCCATGGACCCTTCGCTTTCCAAAGCAATACAAATACGCCTACGAACTAAACTACAAGCTGTTACAGTGTTTAGCTCAAGCTGACGCTAAAGACAGATTAATAGGCCACTTTATGTGCAATGCTCACCGCTTGCATTCGTGTTTAGTAATCGTCAGGCTACTAAGTAATTCATTCATCGAGCGTAAGGCTATATGAAATGCGCGGGCCTGCGGGCGGAGAGTAATGGGTAGCTCACCGTCCGATCAGGACCAAGCCCGTGCCGGACGGCGCGTACGTGATCCACGCGCGCCTCAAAGAGATGTCAGCATCAATGGAAGGGGCCCGCCAGGGTCATTTGATGATTTACCATCCTGAAAAATAAAAGGTTAGAATAACATAAAGTTTATAGAACTACTAGCGACCCGCCCCTGCTCCTCTCGAGTTTTATGACTTGACCAAAATAAAATCTAGATTTCTTTTTATCATCATCTGCCTAGCCTTTTCCCACTTTAGAGTAACCGTGGAGTTTCTTGCCGGTTCTTCTCCATAGGAAACGACCAATTGGAACCGTGCACCTAGCTTTTGACGTTTCATAAGTGCCCATGTAGGTTTATGTGAAATAAAATATTTTGATTTTGATTACATAAGTATGTTATAAATGTATGTAAATAAAAAGAAATAAATTTTATCTATTGGCAAAAGTATAACATTATGCAATACAATTACATAAGAAAATAATCGGTACGTATCGTGCCAAAGGTCAGCTCAGCATCATAAATTATGTCAAAGTCAAATAATTTATTTCAAATAGGCACATTAAAGGCACTTTTGAACGTCAAAACTTACAGTAAAATTGAATTAATTCTAGTCGCCCCTTCCAAAAGGTAGTGTTCGTATGGAGAAGAATGAGCAAGAAACTCCACCGTTACTCTTTTAAAATGTTTTACAAGGTTTTGTATACATAATAGGACTCCCTTTTCCGCACTTAGACTCCCATTCGGTCCGTTGTGCGTGGTTGTATACATAATATAATTATACCTATGTGAAGACGATGCACCTAGAATAAAATTAGTCTACCACAAAAAGTAAAAAGAATTAAAAATGAAGCAGTGACAGGTAAATCAAATATGTGATAGATACATGGTGCTCACATATTTACAAATATTGTAAAAGTAGATGATTGTCCTTGAAATTTAACAAGTGTGTGAGTCACTGTAGCCACAGATTGTAAAAATCAATGTCATAAAAATTTTGAATTTTAATTTTATGATCTTATAACATAACTTTCAAATACAATAGATATATGAGCTTTTCCTTGCGACCTAGGTCATAAGATTCAACCTTGACTTTATTAAGTCTGTCACCGGCCGATGACACGGGGAGGGTCAAGTTTGACATATGGGTGCGCTCCGCGGTTTCTATCCTGATAATAAGTCTCGATTCCGTGGAAAAATCGGGATAAAAGTAACCTATCGGATAATTAATATATATACATATATTTGTTACCTCAGAACTTCGTTATTTAGAAGCAGATTTGCAAAATTTTTTCTTTATTTCAAAGTTTATACTTTCATATTGGTCACATGGAAATTTTATCAAAATCGGTTCAGGTTCGGATTTTGAACAAAAATTATTGGTAAAAATTCAAGTAAACGAAATTTTCTTTTGTTTAGTTTTCTATGATGTTTCAGTGGTGCCTTATTGGAATTGTCATGGGATGCACTGTGGCTATAAATGCCGTATCTTTACATAATCAACCGATTCTAACTAAGCGTATATTCCAACTTCTAGGACTCGGCTTCTAAGACGGCCCACTGACTACTGTCTATCCCCTAGTCAAAACTCCTTTATTGTCACTTTTCGAACTCCTATTAAAGCTCAAAATGGTATCAGATAAGTATGTTTCATATTGACGTAACTTTTCAGAAATTGTATGATACCATTACATAATCAATTTTACAGTCTTCAACTTAACATTAAAAGAAAATCCACCTCGAAATACGTTAAAATTCTCCTCATAAACCGTAATAATAGAAAATTAAAATCCATAATACGAATTCGTGAAACCCTTTTTCATGAATTTACTTCGTTGAATACATATCCTTCGCCATTATTTTCAGTTAGTCGTCACTCGCGGTTGCGTGCGGACGTGATACTCGTGTCGAACTTTCCGGGATTTTCGTAAAGTTTTAAAGTGTGTAGTGAAGTGGAAAAGTGTGTGTTGTGTTTGAAAGTGTTTAAGTGTCATTTTTGTGTGTTTTTTCGTGATTGGAAATGGATGATTTTTGAGTTTCTGCTGCTGTATAAAAGGTGAGTTTGATTTTTTTTGTTATATTTCTTTTAAACTGATTGCATTCTGAGTGTTTTTTCGTGGGATCCGTATTTACGGTTATTAACGATGAGATTTCGGTATTATTTTAACAATTTTCATTTTTAATACATTTTTATTAGTGTTAGGTACTATTATACTTATTGAAACTATTTTTCCTTTAATTAAAAATTATATACATACGTGATTAAATGCATGGCTTTTAGGAAATCGAGATTATATTCATCGGGATGAATTAACAAAGGTTTATTAAAATGTGCGGGATAAATACCCATTTTTAACCGACTTCCAAAAGGTGGAGGTTATATGTTCTGTTTTCTCCGTCAATTGTGGACCTATTTTAAAATACTGTTTTTGTTTGAAAGGGTTATGCTCTTCAGGTGTTCACATTGCCACGAAGTCGGAATCTGATGAGAGAATTCCATGGAAATCGAGGGAATCTCTCAAATTTTGTTGGCACACCTATAGCGATTTGGATATTTTTTTATTTACTCGTGCATTTGCTCTTGGAAAGCACCATTTGGTGAAGTGGAACTGATGATGAAGACCACAGATGGCCATCGGAACTACTAAATAATAAGTATTTCACGGGTTGCGATTCGATTAGGTACTTTAATCTAGTTACTAAGCAATTTATGCTCGTCACAATGCGTGTGGTGAAGTGGAGCTGATGGTGACTTCTCAATCAGCTCCAGTTCTCCTGGTTCCTACTAAGAGAACTCCTCAACAATTAACGTCCCTGCATCGGGAAAAGCAATATTTTGTAAAAGGTGATGAACAGTTGACATTGGACTATTGTAACTTAAATAAATTACAAAAAATCCACTATAAAGTGAAAATAAAAAACTTTTTTACATAAAATAATAACAACCGACTTCCAAAAAACACTACAAAGTGAAAAATAACTTTAATTTCGGAAGTCGGTGGCAAAAAACTAAAATACAGGTAAATCTGTATTTTAGTTTTTTGCCACCGGCTTCCGAAATTAAACTTTTTTTGTCTTTGGAATGACAATCAACACAAACACACAATAATCTCGGTCAGATAAATAGACATTAGGTCTTAAGGCTTTATAAAAGTTTTCTTGAAAGAAATTCAAGAATGCCAAAAACTTTATGGAAAAAAAAATCTAAGGGACCTGCAGCGTTTGTTTCCACAAGAAACCGGACAAAGCCAAATGCATTTATTTTCTTTAAATTCAGTAATAGAAAACGCGGTAAAAATGTTCTTGAGCGATGAGATATTTCGTCATATTTTGGTATGCAAATATTAATCTCATCATCATTACAGTCGAAAGACGTCCACTGCTGGACATAGGCCTCCCCCAAGCACCTCCACTTCGACCGGTTTTATGCATCTCGCATCCAACGAGTTCCTGCGTCCTTCACAAGGTCGTCGGACCACCTTGTGCGAGGCTTTCCAACGCTACGTCTTCCGGTACGCGGTCGCTACTCCAGAACCTTTAGGCCCCATCGGCCATCTGTTCTGCGAGCAATGTGCCCTGCCCACTGCCACTTAAGTTTGGCAATTCTTCTGGCTATGTCGGTTACCTTGGTTCTCCTGCGGATCTCCTCATTCCTGATTCGATCACACAGGGAAACGAAATTACGAAATTTGCGGGAAGCAATTAAAGAAAAAACGGGGTAAACTGACCACCGGTGTGTTGCTTCTTCACAACAACACCCCGGTCCACATGGCGCGTGTTTCCAAGGCTGCTGTGCGAGATTGTGGTTACCCATCTTACAGCCAGGACCTAGCCCCGAGTGATTATTATTTGTTCCCTAGTTTGTGAAAAGACCATCGTGGAAAACGATTTTCGAATGATGAAGAGCTCAAGGCGGCAATAAATGCGCATTTTTCAGAGAAGTTAATTACGAGATGTAATAAATGCATTGGGGTAATGGGAGATTACATTGAAATATACAAATGATTTTAATTGATTTTACGTCCCTCGTAGGGTGTAAAGCCAATAAATCTTTCGTGATTTTATGAAGATAAAGTATACCACTAAGCTTGTATTCCCTGAAGGGGTTAACAGCTGTACTACACCCACGTTTCAAGAGCAATGCTATTAGTCCCATGTAATAATAGGATTCGAGAATATAGCCAGGCACAAAAATCCAAACTCCGGTCTACCACAAAGAATTTTCTCATTGAAAAACTCAATATTAATTTGGTCAACCCGGGATTAGAGTACTTTACTCCACTCTCATTTGCAATACGAATGATAAATGAGTTTATAAAGAAAGAAAGAAAGAAAGAAAATACATTTATTTAGCACAGGCTAAGACATCAGATAAAAAATAAGATAAAAATAAAAAGTGCAAAGTCCGATGTAAGAAATTAGCAGGAAAGTGTGCCTCACGGCTGCGCCAAAAAAGCCCAGTTCAGCAAAAATGCCAGGCAACTGGTGCCTGACGCTGGTTTTCAACTGGACCTGGTGTGTGAGGTGACGGATGTAAATCAGTTTTATACTGCATCGTGATGTGTGTAATGTGTATGCATAATTAAATAAATAAATATAAATAAATTTGTGTCACATAAAAACAGTAACGAATAGGTACCTATGTATAAAAAGCGTGATATTGAGTATATAACATTGTAAAACTAAACAATAAATAAATAAATACTGATAAATAGATAAGTGACATGACCGCATGATAGACCTTCTTATGCAAATAAAGAAATTCTCCGAAACGAGTCAGAACAGAAACCTGTTTATCTACACCCATGCTATAAATCCTCTATAAAAGTTTCTGAAACAGTTAGCTTATTGTCAAGATTAAAACAACCAGTGTCATAGTAACCATAATATCATCCAAACTAGTGTTATAATGTTGTACTAAATCTCATTATGCAATTCCTTTTCAATACAAGAACATTGTCGTGCACGCACGTTTCACTACCACAGCGCCATAATTTAAAAAAAGAACTTGTAGGTTATTTGAATTCACGTCGTATCCCGCCGGCGGCCATTTTTGTTGGATATTTAGTATTGCAAACAACTGTTTCAGATTGTGTGTTCGTTTGGTGTGTTTCGATGTGCTGTTGTTGAGATAGAGGATTCATATCATGGGTGTATTGGTAGATAAAGTCGTGTATGCAACTGTACATAATTAGGTATTAAAACACTCATGTGATACCCACCCCAAACCCACATTCGTGTTTTAATACGTCTTTTTTTTATTTTTTGCATCGATCTCACATTATATAATTTTAAATTCAATAGTAATGATGTAACTAATATTTTTGTAAAATATAATTTAAAAAGAGTGTCCATGGAGTTTCTTGCCCGTTCTTCTCCATAGGTAGGTACATACGCTTTGGAATGGGCAACTAGCTTCATATTTTCTGACTGATCGACTTCTTGACAATTCAAAAGAGCCTGTAAATGGTTTAATTGAAATAAATGCTTTGAGTTTGAATACCCCTTTTTTTTTTAGGATGGGAAATCATCAAATGACCCCTCCCGCTCTGGGTGGAGCGGAAGGGAGTGTCAGACTCTTACTGACTAAAACCCACCCGTGTTCCTTCCTTAGCCCTTTATGTTCCGGGCCAGCGGTAACCCTTTCGGACAATCCCGCTGACCCGGCAGGCTTCGGCCCTGACGGGCCCCTTCGGTTGATGCTGACATCTCAATGAGGCGCGCGTGGAACACGTACACGCCGTCCGGCACGGGCCTGGTCCTGATCGGACGGTGAGTTACCCATTACTCACCGCCCGCAGGCCCGCGCCTACAGTGGCCGGGAATCCTCGCGCGGCTCCCGACGCCCGAAGCGTCGCCCGCGGCGGCTGGGACGGGAGGCTCTCTCCCTTAGCCGTCCCGCCGCCTCCTTCGCTAGCATGACTGTTTCGCAGAAGGAGTCGACTGCCCCCCACTCCCTCTCGCCCCGGACCATGGCTTGAACCAGGCCCGGACGCGAGAGGTCGCCGCCGCTGCCGATCGCCTCTATGAGGACACGGCGGTGCTCCATCCAAGCGGGGCAGACCTCCACCGTATGCTCCACCGTGAAGTTTGAATACCCCTTAATATGCATTAGTTGCATAAATTACTATTATTTCTGTAAGTACAAATACTTTTAAACGTCAAACATATTTTATAAAACTAGACAATGTCAGCGTTTCCTATCTGCCTACTCTGAAAAGAAAGACCGAAACAAACTCAGAGGTCACAGTCTCTCTTTTAAAGTCCAGACATAATCTTGGTGAGATCATGCACATTTTTATAAATTCTAACATTTCGCCGTTTTATTCCTGTTTTAGGAGGTATAATTTTTGAGCTAAAAGTAAAAATATTACAGCTAAATTATGCAAAGTGTACCCTGGGTATGAGAGTTTCACCGCAACGTTTTTAGGTCACACAAACAAGGACGTAATTTCGGGTAAGTAATAGATGATATAACAACAAAATCTCTAATATTTACAATATATAACAACGGAACCTATAATTTTATTTAATATAGCGATTAGTTAATATAATGAACGATTGATATAATTTTAAAATAACTAATTTTCATAAGCATAACATACATTAAATATAAAATCGTTTGACTACCACTCAAGAGATATAAAACTTATTTGGTCTAATTAAACAATAACTTTGTATTTTGTTTAAGAAATATTTAAAAGGATTTTTTCTTTGTTTTATTCTTTGTAAGTTCTATCGTAGTTATAGGTAATAGTCACCTAAGTAGATATTAAACATAACTAGTAACTAATTACTACCTGCGCTAAGATAGGTCGACGGAGCCCCGCTTCGCGGGGCTCCTATTTCTGGGTGGTTTAAAAAAAAATAACCACGAAGGCTAAGGCGGGAGCTCCGCTCCGCTTCGCTCCCGCCTTAGCCTTCTAACCTAACCTATCCGAGTCGGGGTACTCTGAGTCGAGGTTTTAACCATAATGACGTTTTTATATACATAATATTAAACGTTAGACTAATGATTTTCGATTAAATAAACAATATACATATTAAACGTTAGACCAAATGATTTTCGATTACATAAACGTTATATCAAACAACGTTATACTAATTAAGTTTTAGAAAAAATAAATGTTATATGTAAAGAAATTATATCAACATTTGGTATATCCCACGTTGATTATATCTTATGAACGATAATAAAATGAAATTAGACCAAATGAGTTTATACGTTATGAGACGCACCCCGTAATTTCGTATGTAGGTATATATTACCTACTGTATATTATCCACTTTTACTATATTTGTAAATATGTGAGCATCATGTATCTATCACATTATTGATTTAAGTACCTGTAATTGCTTCATTGTTATTTTTTTTTACTTTTCTGTGGTACACAAATTTTATTCTAGGTGCATCGTCTTCACATATAATTATATTATGTATACAAAACCTTGTAAAACATTTAAAAAGAGTAACGGTGGAGTTTCTTGCCCATTCTTCTCCATACAAACACTACCTTTTGGAAGAGGCGACTAGAATCAATTCAGTTTCACTGTAAGTTTTGACGTTCAAAAGTGCCTTTAATGTGCCTATTTGAAATAAATGATTTGACTTTGACTTTACGTAAAGTTTGGCTGCATGTTTTGGGACACAAAGGGCAGGATGGTGGAGCATGGTTTTCGACATAGCATCACAATCACACCCTACTGCGGCTTCCGTCAAGTTATCCTCACTTTACCAGATTGGACTGGACTTACATCTTCCCACTTATGTCCGGTTGACATGCAATAACGCAGTCAAAGTGAACTCTGCGCTGGGACCGACAACGCCGTGGAAGCTGCGAAGTTGTGGACCAACCAGATCTAAAATACAGTCGTTGCCCCGACAAGAAGAAGCAGAAGAGAAGACATTTTAGTGAGTAGTTCATTGTAAACCAACAAAAGGAGTATGTTAGGATCGGATAGCAAGTGGCGTACTGAAGTTTCTGCCTACCCTCATGGGAAGAAAGCATGAGTTTATGTATGTAAAGTCTATTCAAACTTATGTTTAAAATTGACATTATTTCAAGTTAAACAAATATCAACTTTATTTTTATGGTAATGAAGTTGATTTCAGAGTGACTAGCACTATTGAAAAACTTATAATAATATTTGAAGTTCAGCGTAAACTGAACTTTATTGTGTAGGATTTAAAGTTATTTTTCCATAAAGTCATATTTGTTTACATTTTTGGAAAATAAATCGCGAATGCAGTGTATGTGTATGTTATACATACATAGACTACAGTCGCACTGCGTCATAATTACATGTTTTAATCTAGGAGAGTGGGCATGGGAGGAGCGTATCGAATGTCAGATACGTTATTTTGAGGTTTCCTCGCGATAACTTATCTGACATTCGATACGCTTGGAGAACGATAAATTTAATTCAAAACGGCTGTATTACGGTGATAGTAATTATTTTCATGAGTCATATGTACCTATTGTGTCAGAATAGGTGAGGCCCATATGCTCAGCAGATGATGTGGTTTGGCTGAAATACGACCGCGATTTACGAGTTACGGTCGTAGGTTCGAATCCAGACAGCCGCTTTACTTTGTGTAAATTATTTCATCACCACTGCTCTCAAAACGGCGAAGGTAAACGTCTTGTAGAAACCGGCATGTCCTAGAACCAAAAATTTGAAGACATGTGACATCTACCAATTAGCACTGAGCCGCGTGGTGGATTACGGCCCACTCCCTCTCACAGAGAGAAGGCCTGTGTCCCAGTAGTGGGAACATTATATGCTGATTAATACTCAATACTCAATACTCAATACTTTATTGCATTCCATAATGTGTACATAGTAAATAGTACATTTTAAAACATTGAATCAATTATGGACCCTGTCGGGCACAGCAAAGTTAATTTTTAATAGGAGAGAGGATGAAGGCGCTTGTTATAAAAAAAAAAAATTATATAATAATATGAAATTAAAATAAAATTAAAATAAATTAAAATAAAAATTTAAAATAGTATTAAAATAGTATCAATAAATAGTATCATTTGCTGTTATGGTATTTATATTTTATTTAAGTATTTGGTTTTAAGTTTTATTTATATATTGCACGATTTACATTATTAACATTATAAATTATAATAAAGTAAATATTTACAATTTTATTGAGTCTTGTAGAACGTTTTATTATTAATTGCGCGCTGTTTAGCATATATTAATTTTTAAAACTGACATTATTTTAGTGTTTTAAAATAAATTTATATTCAAAGTGAAATTTAAAATTAAATGTAGGTTTTGTGTAAAATATAGTTTTTATTATTGTTGAAATTTATCGCTACGATTACGATGTCGCATTGTCAGTTATATCAAATAGGGTCCAGATTATTTATTTATTTATTATTATTAAACTTACATCTTTACAGGATGACCCCAATATAATAGCGGTTTGCAAACACATACCTACAAAAAATAAAATGAAAAATCTACTTACAGCTACCTAATACTTAAAATAAAAATCTAAACTTTAAAAATACAAAGCACTTTACACAATACATAAAAATCTAACACAGAATATTGATACTTAAATATAACTAACATAATTCAACAAAACTCTTGTGAATTCACTCAAATTGCATGAAAATATGTCAATTCTCTCATGGATTTTTAGTGCACATATTGCGCGGATGAGGGGTGTTTTCAACAGCAGGTTGGTTTTGGCACGCTGGATGGGACGCCTACATCATTGCCATCCAATAATATTAAAAAGGACAGCCTTGCCCGAGTCATTGTAATAAAATACTAGTTTTTATAGTTTCCTCCGCCATGCCAGTTACTTTAGCCAAGTAAAACCTTTTAAGGTGAATGCGCAGTGGTAGACCGCGAAATTGTATTTTTCTTACGTTTTTTGTTATTACAGGTCAGTGTCAGGTTGTATCTTGATCAAAATACGATTCGCGACTATAATAGATATCTATTTACAGAATTATAGTCATTAGAATCATTAATATATCTCTTTAAGTTACATTTGTTTCATAAGCACTTTTCAACATACACACACGCACACGCAGCACTTTTTAACTTAGAAAAAAGTATTAACAATTATTGATTTTATTATTATTAACTTATTTGATCATACCTATTGTTGTTTTTATCACTTTAATTAGGTACCTACCTAGTAAATCAATTAGGCGACCTATGTAAGTCTAAGTTGTCAGCGGGATTGTCCGAAAGGGTTACCGCTGGCCCGGAGCATAAAGGGCTAAGGAAGGAACACGGGTGGGTTTTAGTCAGTAAGAGTCTGACACTCCCTTCCGCTCCACCCAGAGCGGGAGGGGTCATTTGATGATTATACATCCTCAAAAAAAATCTATGTAAGTTCTGTGCACACCTTTAAATGATAAGTCCACTGTAGTACTTTATATAATAAAGCTAACCTTTCTGTTAATGTTTATGTGTACTAATCGTTGGAGTGCCATAATAAATAAATGAATTAATGATTCCAACGACTATAATTCTGTAAATACATATCTATTATAGTCGCGAAACATATTTTGATCAAGATAAAACCTGACACTGACCTGAAAATTTAAAAAAAACGTAAGAAAATTTGAATAACGCGGTCTACCATTGCGCATTCACATTAACAAAACATTACAATTCGCGACTCTTTTTATTATCTACGTAAATACATAAAAAAAACCATACTCGAAACAATAAAAGGGCTACGCGGCTACGACGTAGCTGTCACGCTACGCCGGCTACAATGTCGTAGCAGATAATATGTTTCTCTTCCGTAACGCCGCACCTGACAATTTACATAGAATGACTTGTGAGAAATTGTATTGAAATCCATTACCTACTCACGATGTAATTTTATGTCTTGTATGTATGCCTTTTTTTGGTACATTATATACCTTTCTTTTCATTACTTTACCATTGTTACACAATATTATTTATCTACAGGTAGTCTATCAAAATAGGACACTTAATCTACTCTATTTTTATTTATGGCAAGTATAGTCGAGGGACAAGTCTGCCAACGCAATGGTGTCGGAACAGTTGTCAATTTTGACAGTTTTGGTAATTTCCCAATGAGGGTTTTCTGAAATGACGTTCGCTAGGTGGCCAGCACTGACACGTCAGGTCCAGGCATCTGTCAAAGAGCCTATATTTTCTTTAGTCATGACTGAATGATGAACGAATGAACTGAATGATGAACGAATGAACTGAATGATGAACGAATGAATAAATCGAATGATGAACGTCATCATATATTTTATATTGGAAGACCTCTTGTCACAGTGGTGCCAACTGGTGTCGTAAATTTTCACGAAAACCCTCTATGATTTTCCGATGGCGTGCCACTGAGACCGCTATTGGAAAAAATTATAATCTCGTACACAATGACATGTCTCTTATTATGAACTTTAAAGATTACAAACTTCTGAAGGGCAAATTTATCCAAACCTTACAATGACGTTTATAAAGTAAGACTATTTTATATGTCAACTCGAATGCAATAAAGAAGCCGGCATGGAATTCAATTTAAAGGTTCAGACTTGTTCAAACAGCTCACTGTAAGGGTGTTTTTACACAAACGCGATCAACGATACATCGATTCTATTTAATCGATCAAGCCGACAGTTTTATTTAGGCTTGCTTTTGACCACTTTCTCTCAAGATGGCAAGCAATGTTGACGAAAGCAATTTTCACTTAAAACTCCCAGGTCCTATCGGGAATCGGGTAGCAAGACTCTGTCATAGAATTCCACTCCTTAGTGAAATGCGTTATGAAATGTTCATCAATCACATAGTATTTATAGCTCCTATATAGTCACTCTTTTTATATTAAACGGGCGTAATGTTTAAAGTTGGTTCTTGAGAAAATACATGAGCGGTTATTGATCAGTCTTTTGTTAAAAGCGTTAAAAAGTTATTTTTATCAATCGGGTAGCATTATAACCATTGTGTCGTGTGGTTTTTCTATGATGATCAATCATTTATTCCTCAAAAATGGTCGTCAAAACGATTCTCGATCGTTGCTTAATCAATGATCGATGTCAATTATGTCTGATCGATTTGGTGCATTACCGATTGTTTGTTCAGGCATCAAACAGGACAAACGCAGGTAAACGTGCACACCTTCAGCGTCTCACGCAGATGTACAGACGCCAGCACATCAAGTTACTACAATCTGTCAAATTTGTTTAATAGATTTTCAACTTTATCGCTAAAGCATAAGGTTCAAAGTTGATTGGGAAAATTTGACAGTTTCGGGTAGCTTGATGTGCTGGCGTCTGTACCAGAAACATTTCATATATTTATGCTAAATGAAAATGCTTTTCGAAGTAAAGTTATCAATGTACTGAACAACTTAGATATTTCTAGAGGCGAATACTTGTTTATTAGATGGTAACGATTTAACATGTTTCGTAAAATGTGAATAGTAACTAGCTTACCGATAAGTCCTCATCATAGCATACCTCTTTGTTATTATGTGGAAAATGTTGTGGCTTATTACATTGATTTAGTTTTATATAAGTACCATACTGATAAGAGTTATATTTAACTAGCTTTCGCCCGCGGCTTCGCCCGCGAGGTATGTCGATAAAAACTATTCTATGTCCTTCCCCGGGATGCCATCTATCTTTCTGCCAAATTTTATCGAAATCCGATCAGTGGTTTAGGCGTGAAAAGGTAACATACAGACAAACAGAGTTACTTTCGAATTTATAATATTAGTACCTATGGATGTAATATCGTTTTTTCCCAAATAAAATAAAATAAAAAGAGTAATAGCATTAACTTATCGGTGTTGAATGATGTTCGACGTTGAGCAATACGTTTGATCGACATTTATCACGTTAGTGTAATACCGCCCTAAGGAAAAGGGTGCTGTAACGTGTTTTATGTATTACCTGCCGAAGGTCCTTGCTATTTGAAAAATGATGTTCTTGATAAATTAACTTGGAACTAAAAGTGTATGTATTTACAAAATGTCTACATCCATCACCAAATATTGCAATGTATCTAAACTAATATTATACAGAGGTAAAATTGGAGGTTTGTAAGAGGTATTTTTTAGATGTCAAACTCAAAGCATTTATTTCAATTAAACCATTTACAGGCACTTTTGAATTGTCAAAAAGTCGGTCAGTCAGAAAATATGAAGCTAGCTGCCCATTCCAAGGCGTAGGTACCTATGGAGAAGAACGGGAAAGAAACTCCATGGACACTCTTTTAAATTATATTTTTACAAAAATTTTAGTTAGGTACATCATTAATGTGAATTTATAATTATATGTGAGAACGATGTAAAAAAGACGTACGCGTTAAAAGCGTCCAGAGTACAGCAAATAGTAACAAAACAACAATTCAAAATTAAAATAATTAAAAATAAGCCGAGGCAGCTAAGAGATGACCAGCCCCAACTGACGACGCCCGTTCACGAACATGACGCATAGATCAGCACCATTCAGCTCAACCATTTTGAAGGGAGCTAAATGATCCAACACACACGCCACCGTCAGCGAGACATTTGTGTGAGCATGACATACTATCAGCCGCCAGGGCACATTCAGGTCAATGAAAGACACACTACCCGGTAAATGGTACATAGGGTATAGTATATAGGTACATATAACTCACATCTGTGCTATGCAATTATACAATATAATGGAAATTGAGTTTATACAATGCAAAGATAGTCTTACAATCTTCAGATGCACTGACCCGATTACAAAAAAATTGACACTGATAAAAAGCGACACTATTACTGAGTGTCATAGGATATGTTTTATGTATCTAGTTGACTTCCACGTGGACGAAGTAGCGGTCAGAAGCTTGTCATATAATGAAGAGGATGGGTTCTTCGTATTCCCGTTAATTCAAACACACAGCGATCACCAATATTTTGGCCAAGCATGGTGATCATGGCCACTTTTTATTATAATCAAAATCTGGCAGAAATTCAAATACTTTTGACAATTTTTTTGATAAATTTTACATTTCAGCCGGTCGATTCTGTAAAAATCTCAACGTGAAAACTTAGGTGAAGTGAGTTTGTTTTTGCTAGGAATTTACACTATTGACAGCTCACTCCACGCTCACTTCACCTAAGTTTTCACGGTGAGATGGTTACAGAATCGCACTGCAGGTACTTAATTATATAGTTCTAGTAACAAAAAACGACATCAAAAATTTCTTTGTATTAAACAAAAGCACATCAACATAGAATTAAAAAAAAAATTGGCTCTCTCTACTCCAGCCATTTTGTTTCAATCTCTCTGCAACCTCGTACGTGCTTCCTTCCCTTGTCAGTTAATCCGTAGAGCTACTGATTTAAACACAGCACGTAAATGGCTTGGCACGACACAGTTACAAAACAGATATCAACAGAAGGTTAGCTTTATACAACGAGCGATAATTCACGCATACAAAGACACGCTTCACGTACTGCGAGTGCGCCGACCGTCATGTGTCTGAGATCGCTATACGTACGCGTCTATGAGTGCGTGCCTGTTTTCACTCATTGTATGGAACCGACCTTCTGTGTTCTGTACTTTTCGGTGGTACAGCTTAACGTTGTTTTAAATTCAGTTCACCTGCAGGAGAAGTTCGTTGTGTAATATTTTTGTTTCGTGTATTGAATGTTTTTTGCAATCTGGGTTATAATAATTATTGTAAGAATTTAACGTGTAGCTTTGCAGTCAGCCCCGTAAGCACCTCGCTAACTGGCTAATTAGCTATGGCATGAGTATTTTCTTAATTTTTAGTGCCAATATGAGAGAACCAAAAGCTCTCTTATAACTCGACATGTAACATGACATCAACTATAAAAATAATTGTAATAGCTGTGTACCACAGATATAGATACACCTAGGTAACGCAAGAGCCACAACTTCGCGTACCAAAAATCGCACCAGCTTACGTACAAAAATCGTAAGCCGCCACTTTTGCGCTCAGTCCTGAGTACTGCTGGCTGGGTGAGCGTAAGCGCTGGCGCTAGGCCCCGGGGGTCGGGCGAGACGGGTGCCGTACGCGGCAGCGACTTTGGATCGATTTGATTTTCCCATCACTAAATAGTAATTGTGACGTCATAGTAGGTAGTCAAAAAATGGCACGCTTGGTATTCATACAGATCGTGGTAATGGTGTAATCTAGGTCGATCTATATCTGTGCTGTGTAAATATCATTACACCTACATTTTGCCAGTTAGTATTAGTTAAGTGCCGTGGTGGCCCAGTGGCATCGGCCGCGGCTTACGGGTTGTAGATTCGAACCCAGACAGGCGCTTTAAGGTATCAAATCGAAAAGGGATAGCATTATGAATCTGCCTTCTGCCCGCGACTTCGTCCGCGTGAAATTTCTTGTTACTCCGATCCACCCCGTCGCATCGCATCGTCTGCCCGCGCTATTACTTCGTTTTTGCTTAGCGTTCTTTCTGACTTTTTTCTTTTTGCTCGGCTCCTAAAGATCATAGCGTGATGTTAAATAGCCTGTAGCCTTCCTCAAGAATTGGGCTATCAAATGCAAAAAGAATTTTTCAAATCCGACTGGTAGTTCTAGATATTAGCGCGTTCAACCAAACAAACAAACAAACTCTTCAGCTTTATAATATTATAGTATAAATAATGGACAGTTAACTGTTAAATTAATCGTATCAAATCCCAATGGTGAAGGATTATTCAGTTATTTTTTTTGTCTGTGCTAAAATACCAATCGATCCAATCCAAATCCAATCCCAATCTCTTTGATTATACCTACGTAGTGCAGCGAAAAAATAGAAAAACACGGACTGTCTTCGCCTACGTATGATTCATAATGATGTTGTCCATAAGATATTCCTAGTGATTTTCTTAGTAAAGCAGTCAAACCTCGGGTAACAACACTATTCGACATCAACGCGTGATTGTGATAGGCATTCTTGTCACGTCTTAACGCCACGTGTAACAATTTCTCGAATTCCCGAAAATTGTCTTGAAAGCGTCGCGTAACACCACATGGTTTTACTCAAACATTCTGGCATTTACGATTCAATTTGTATGAAATTAGGACTTCGTGGGAATGTATATGATCTACTTAACCTTTATGTACGTCTGTGTCATAGTTTGAGTGCCTCGTTTGTTTAGTGGTCGCAAGTGGGTCCTGGTTTCGAACGAACTACCTTTTGGAAGGGGCGACTAGAATCAATTCAATTTTACTGTAAGTTTTGACGTTCAAAAGTGCCTTTTTATGTGCCTATTTGAAATAAATGATTTGACTTTGACTTTGAACTGCGCGTCGTGCAAAAGTGTTATTGGAATTTTACTAGGAAATTAGTAATAGCTGCGGTGGCTATATTTTTTTTTAAATTGATGATTGGGCCCTCTCTTGACCTCGATCACGTCTGATGGAAAGAGATGGATGAGGTCTATGATGGAAAGAGCGTGCCCAGAAGATGCCTCACTGGAACTCCCACGCATCGATGAAACACAGCAGGCTGCTTGACGCCGGACTCCGGTGGGAGGGTGGGCGCTAAACAGGCGGGCGTTAGCCCTACCGCCGCAAGGGAAGAACTGGCCAGTCAAATAAGGTGTTGGGTGTGACTGTCCAGGATGCGCCGAGCGCTCGGTTAAGTTGAGTAACTGGCGGAACAAACTGTGCTACACGGGGAGGCTTCTTCATGCATCCCAAAAATATACATACACATTTGTGTCCAGCAGTTGCAGTAGGCTTCCCATAGAGTCCTCAACTATTGTTCCGTAAATTATAAATGATTTTATTACTGTAAGTAGGTTTATGCAAACACTTTTACACGTCAAAAACTAGTTGAGGTCGATATTTCCGATGTGTATCAGAGGTCCCAGGCTCTTTTAAAGACTTTTAGACATAATTTTGGTCAGATCATGTGAAGAGCTTGTAGATAAATTTTTGAAATAATACTAAATGTACGTGACATGATATAAAATTTACATTTCAATGCTTTTCTTTAAGTTTTTTTTTCGCTTGAGATGGCTATTATTTATAATTTTCCATTCTTACTTTTAGCAGAACTATATACCTAACATAGTTTAAATTCTAACCATTTCTATCTCCTAGAAATGTCTACTTCTATCAAATCTAGCCATCTAAGAGCAAAGTACGTGATCCGAAAATTTATGAAGTTTGAAAAGGATTTACAGGATGAACCGGGTCAGTAACCTTTGAGATGGTATAGGTCATTGACGCTAAAAAGGTCAATCAATTGAGGTTATATGTTAAATAAAAAATATACACAACGACGAGTACGAAAATTGCATTTATTTATTTAAAATATTTGGCAAATACTCAAAAACAAGATTAAGAGGCTTACAAGACCTAAACATAAAATACGCAAGTTTTTTCTTTCTTTTTACAATAAAAACCATACTAATATACATACAATCATTCTGATTTTTTGTCAGATTATTCTACAAGCAACATACTAAAATACCTGTGTTTTAATTTTTTCATCCAAATAATAGAATTTATGTAATTAAATAATTGCTTCATATTATGCAATAAATTACCAGCGTTGTGTCATCGCGCTTCTCTTTCTTTTCTATGCAGTCCGACAGTGACCGCGCTTTAGTTCATGTAAGCCCCTTAAGTAAAATGAGGACTATAAGTCATCTGCGCTCCGCAAGTGGTACGCGAAAAATTTACGTATCAAATACAGACGCCAGCACATCAAGTTACTACAATCTGTCAAATTTCTTTAATAGATTTTCAACTTTATCGCTAGAGCATAAGGTTCAAAGTTGTTTGGGAAAATTTGACAGTTTCGGGTAGCTTGATGTGCTGGCGTCTGTACTATTGTCTTGTCTCTTTTCCGCTCCCGATAATTACGACGTGCCGTCCTGTTTCCACGTGTCATCTAATCTCCATTTTGAAGATCGAATGTTGGATAGGTAACTTGTCTCTTTTTATCACACTAATAATTATTATAAAAGCGAAAGTTTGTGAGTGCGTGTGTTTATATGTTTGTTACTTCTTCACGCTCAAACGGCTAGACCAATTTTGATAAAATTTTGTATGGAGGTAGCTGACACCCTGGATTAACATATAGGCTACTTTTTATCCCGATATTCTTACGGGAACGACATTTACGCGGGTGAAACCACGGAGCACAGCTAGTTATTTATAATATCATTGATTACAAATCACTGTTCTTAGAACAGAGACGAATTTGTAAGACTCGTAGCACAAGGCTAGGCAAAGGTTCTGCCAACCCCTTGATAAAAAAAGCGCGAACTATCAAGGTACAAAAATGGAGAATCACTCGCGCTCTTCTGAGCGCGACGGACGCGCGGCGTCTACAGACTAATAAATCAATGTTCTCATTGATTTATTTGATTGTAGAAATCGACATGAAAACGTGCTTAAATACGTTTTCATGTCGACTGACATGAAAACGTATTTAATCACGTTTCTAGAAATTTCTAGAGACTAATAAATCAATGTTCTGAGCACGGGTGCAAGGGACGTGACTTGAAACGGAACTGACAGGTCTTGGCAAGCCTCGAACGTAATGGTAGGTCGACCTTTCAATTGAAATTTCACCTGATTTGGGTACAAAAAAGTGATCAAAGGTTTCCACTTAAGTACGTGGCAAGAGCAGTGGTGGCAGTCGCGACTTCCGAGTTGTGGGTCATAGGTTCGAACCCAGTCAGGCGCTTTACTTTGTGTAAAATATATCATCACCACTGCTCTCAAAACGGTGAAGGAAAACATCGTGAGGAAACCGGAATGTCCTAGAACCAAAAATTCGAAGACACGTCACATCTACCAACCCGCATTGGGCCCGCGTGGTGGATTACGGCCCACCCCCTCTCACAGAGAGGAGGCCTGTGTCCCAGCAGTGGGAACACAATAGGCTGAGTATGTATGTATGTCTCAAGCAGAGACCTACCGAAAACGGATTATTACTAAGGTTAAGCACGCACTGCGATGAGATTTTGACGTGAATACGTCTTTAAAATTGCTTCCATAGTGGGAGGCAAGTCAAAAAAACCAATGATAACAATATCGGGGGATAAGGTTTGGTGTTGCAGCTTCATATCTATCATCTCCATCCTAAATTCAATTACACCATTGGATAGCTAAAGAATCAAAGAATTATTACGCCAAATGAGGACTGTGACGCATCACGCGCGGTGGAGGGGGAAGCGCCGCCATTTTGAGGTCATATTACTGCGTATTGAGAATTCCACTTAGTATAAGTTTTGACTCTGCCGTCAGCTCTCGTCAAAATCTATCGATTGTATACAAAACATTAGTGTAAAATAGTGACAATGAATATAATTTGTTTTAATGAAAAGAAAAATAATATCAACGTAAAAGAATGAATGCGGCCGAGCGGATCAACCCCGTTACGTAAACGTGCAACACACGGCTGTGTCCATGACACAGCCACACCCCATTTTTTTTCAATCGTATGTTTATGTGAAAGAACACCACGGACGCTGATAGAATTTTCCAAGCGATATTTACCGCATTGCCCGGACTCTCTAGTACTCGTATATTCGTATTGTTCACAGAATGGCGATTGTTTTCCTCAACGATTAAATTTCGTGTGTGTGCGCGTTTAGCCTTACTGTAGGTACAGGTGCCTTACAGTCTCAGGTCTTAACTCATAATATCCTAGACGAATACTCAGTCATAAATCAAGATTAATAAAAACTGTCAGATTTATTATTAATATCGACTATAATCTACTTTTAAAGCTAGATTGATGATCGCTGCATTCTTTCTAGACAACCGACCTTAGGATTTTAAAGCACCTTAAAAATGAAAATTAGGTACCTAATTGAAATTAATCTAAGCAAAGTCCATTTTATAGACGGCCTTTTTTTTTTCTGGATGGTAAGTCATCAAATGACCTCTCCCGCTCTGGGTGGGGCGGAAGGGAGTGTCAGACTCTTACTGACTAAAAAAAACCCACCCGCGTTCCTTCCTTAGCCCTTTATGTTCCGGGCCAGCGGTAACCCTATATTTATAGACGGCTTAGTTGGTCTATTGGTCGCATGCTTGACTTGCTTGGGTTCGATATCCCGGTAGGACAGTGTTATGTAGCTTTTTTTCATGTAGTGTGCCATCATCATCTGCCTAGCTTTCCCAACTATGTTGGGGTCGGCTTCCAGTGTAACGGGATGCAGCTGAATACCAGTATTTTACAAGGAGCGACTACCTACCCGACCTCCACAACCCAGTTACTGTGTAATACTATCGTACACTATCATATACTATCGTATTACCCAGTAACTAAGTAAGACAACCAGTCAGTCTTTCCAAGGGGGATACCCCTTGGTAAGACAACCAGTCAGTCTTTCCAAGGGGGATACCCCTTGGTAAGACTGACTGGTTGTCTTACTTAGTTACTGGGTAATACGATAGTATATGATAGTGTACGATAGTATTACACAGTAACTGGGTTGTGGAGGTCGGGTAGGTAGTCGCTCCTTGTAAAATACTGGTATTCAGCTGCATCCCGTTACACTGGAAGCCGACCCCAACATAGTTGGGAAAGCTAGGCAGATGATGATGGCACACTACATGAAAAAAAGCTACATGACACTGTCCTACCGGGATATCGAACCCAAGCAAGTCAAGCATGCGACCAATAGACCAACTAAGCCGTCTATAAATATAGGGTTACCGCTGGCCCGGAACATAAAGGGCTAAGGAAGGAACGCGGGTGGGTTTTTTTTAGTCAGTAAGAGTCTGACACTCCCTTCCGCCCCACCCAGAGCGGGAGAGGTCATTTGATGACTTACCATCCAGAAAAAAAAAAGGCCGTCTATAAAATGGACTTTGCTTAGATTAATTTCAATTAGGTACCTAATTTTCATTTTTAAGGTGCTTTAAAATCCTAAGGTCGGTTGTCTAGAAAGAATGCAGCGATCATCAATCTAGCTTTAAAAGTAGATTATAGTCGATATTAATAATAAATCTGACAGTTTTTATTAATCTTGATTTATGACTGAGTATTCGTCTAGGATATTATGAGTTAAGACCTGAGACTGTAAGGCACCTGTACCTACAGTAAGGCTAAACGCGCACACACACGAAATTTAATCGTTGAGGAAAACAATCGCCATTCTGTGAACAATACGAATATACGAGTACTAGAGAGTCCGGGCAATGCGGTAAATATCGCTTGGAAAATTCTATCAGCGTCCGTGGTGTTCTTTCACATAAACATACGATTGAAAAAAAATGGGGTGTGGCTGTGTCATGGACACAGCCGTGTGTTGCACGTTTACGTAACGGGGTTGATCCGCTCGGCCGCATTCATTCTTTTACGTTGATATTATTTTTCTTTTCATTAAAACAAATTATATTCATTGTCACTATTTTACACTAATGTTTTGTATACAATCGATAGATTTTGACGAGAGCTGACGGCAGAGTCAAAACTTATACTAAGTGGAATTCTCAATACGCAGTAATATGACCTCAAAATGGCGGCGCTTCCCCCTCCACCGCGCGTGATGCGTCACAGTCCTCATTTGGCGTAATAATTCTTTGATTCTTTAGCTATCCAATGGTGTAATTGAATTTAGGATGGAGATGATAGATATGAAGCTGCAACACCAAACCTTATCCCCCGATATTGTTATCATTGGTTTTTTTGACTTGCCTCCCACTATGGAAGCAATTTTAAAGACGTATTCACGTCAAAATCTCATCGCAGTGCGTGCTTAACCTTAGTAATAATCCGTTTTCGGTAGGTCTCTGCTTGAGACATACATACATACTCAGCCTATTGTGTTCCCACTGCTGGGACACAGGCCTCCTCTCTGTGAGAGGGGGTGGGCCGTAATCCACCACGCGGGCCCAATGCGGGTTGGTAGATGTGACGTGTCTTCGAATTTTTGGTTCTAGGACATTCCGGTTTCCTCACGATGTTTTCCTTCACCGTTTTGAGAGCAGTGGTGATGATATATTTTACACAAAGTAAAGCGCCTGACTGGGTTCGAACCTATGACCCACAACTCGGAAGTCGCGACTGCCACCACTGCTCTTGCCACGTACTTAAGTGGAAACCTTTGATCACTTTTTTGTACCCAAATCAGGTGAAATTTCAATTGAAAGGTCGACCTACCATTACGTTCGAGGCTTGCCAAGACCTGTCAGTTCCGTTTCAAGTCACGTCCCTTGCACCCGTGCTCAGAACATTGATTTATTAGTCTCTAGAAATTTCTAGAAACGTGATTAAATACGTTTTCATGTCAGTCGACATGAAAACGTATTTAAGCACGTTTTCATGTCGATTTCTACAATCAAATAAATCAATGAGAACATTGATTTATTAGTCTGTAGACGCCGCGCGTCCGTCGCGCTCAGAAGAGCGCGAGTGATTCTCCATTTTTGTACCTTGATAGTTCGCGCTTTTTTTATCAAGGGGTTGGCAGAACCTTTGCCTAGCCTTGTGCTACGAGTCTTACAAATTCGTCTCTGTTCTAAGAACAGTGATTTGTAATCAATGATATTATAAATAACTAGCTGTGCTCCGTGGTTTCACCCGCGTAAATGTCGTTCCCGTAAGAATATCGGGATAAAAAGTAGCCTATATGTTAATCCAGGGTGTCAGCTACCTCCATACAAAATTTTATCAAAATTGGTCTAGCCGTTTGAGCGTGAAGAAGTAACAAACATATAAACACACGCACTCACAAACTTTCGCTTTTATAATAATTATTAGTGTGATAAAAAGAGACAAGTTACCTATCCAACATTCGATCTTCAAAATGGAGATTAGATGACACGTGGAAACAGGACGGCACGTCGTAATTATCGGGAGCGGAAAAGAGACAAGACAATAGTACAGACGCCAGCACATCAAGCTACCCGAAACTGTCAAATTTTCCCAAACAACTTTGAACCTTATGCTCTAGCGATAAAGTTGAAAATCTATTAAAGAAATTTGACAGATTGTAGTAACTTGATGTGCTGGCGTCTGTATTTGATACGTAAATTTTTCGCGTACCACTTGCGGAGCGCAGATGACTTATAGTCCTCATTTTACTTAAGGGGCTTACATGAACTAAAGCGCGGTCACTGTCGGACTGCATAGAAAAGAAAGAGAAGCGCGATGACACAACGCTGGTAATTTATTGCATAATATGAAGCAATTATTTAATTACATAAATTCTATTATTTGGATGAAAAAATTAAAACACAGGTATTTTAGTATGTTGCTTGTAGAATAATCTGACAAAAAATCAGAATGATTGTATGTATATTAGTATGGTTTTTATTGTAAAAAGAAAGAAAAAACTTGCGTATTTTATGTTTAGGTCTTGTAAGCCTCTTAATCTTGTTTTTGAGTATTTGCCAAATATTTTAAATAAATAAATGCAATTTTCGTACTCGTCGTTGTGTATATTTTTTATTTAACATATAACCTCAATTGATTGACCTTTTTAGCGTCAATGACCTATACCATCTCAAAGGTTACTGACCCGGTTCATCCTGTAAATCCTTTTCAAACTTCATAAATTTTCGGATCACGTACTTTGCTCTTAGATGGCTAGATTTGATAGAAGTAGACATTTCTAGGAGATAGAAATGGTTAGAATTTAAACTATGTTAGGTATATAGTTCTGCTAAAAGTAAGAATGGAAAATTATAAATAATAGCCATCTCAAGCGAAAAAAAAACTTAAAGAAAAGCATTGAAATGTAAATTTTATATCATGTCACGTACATTTAGTATTATTTCAAAAATTTATCTACAAGCTCTTCACATGATCTGACCAAAATTATGTCTAAAAGTCTTTAAAAGAGCCTGGGACCTCTGATACACATCGGAAATATCGACCTCAACTAGTTTTTGACGTGTAAAAGTGTTTGCATAAACCTACTTACAGTAATAAAATCATTTATAATTTACGGAACAATAGTTGAGGACTCTATGGGAAGCCTACTGCAACTGCTGGACACAAATGTGTATGTATATTTTTGGGATGCATGAAGAAGCCTCCCCGTGTAGCACAGTTTGTTCCGCCAGTTACTCAACTTAACCGAGCGCTCGGCGCATCCTGGACAGTCACACCCAACACCTTATTTGACTGGCCAGTTCTTCCCTTGCGGCGGTAGGGCTAACGCCCGCCTGTTTAGCGCCCACCCTCCCACCGGAGTCCGGCGTCAAGCAGCCTGCTGTGTTTCATCGATGCGTGGGAGTTCCAGTGAGGCATCTTCTGGGCACGCTCTTTCCATCATAGACCTCATCCATCTCTTTCCATCAGACGTGATCGAGGTCAAGAGAGGGCCCAATCATCAATTTAAAAAAAAATATAGCCACCGCAGCTATTACTAATTTCCTAGTAAAATTCCAATAACACTTTTGCACGACGCGCAGTTCAAAGTCAAAGTCAAATCATTTATTTCAAATAGGCACATAAAAAGGCACTTTTGAACGTCAAAACTTACAGTAAAATTGAATTGATTCTAGTCGCCCCTTCCAAAAGGTAGTTCGTTCGAAACCAGGACCCACTTGCGACCACTAAACAAACGAGGCACTCAAACTATGACAAAGACGTACATAAAGGTTAAGTAGATCATATACATTCCCACGAAGTCCTAATTTCATACAAATTGAATCGTAAATGCCAGAATGTTTGAGTAAAACCATGTGGTGTTACGCGACGCTATCAAGACAATTTTCGGGAATTCGAGAAATTGTTACACGTGGCGTTAAGACGTGACAAGAATGCCTATCACAATCACGCGTTGATGTCGAATAGTGTTGTTACCCGAGGTTTGACTGCTTTACTAAGAAAATCACTAGGAATATCTTATAGTTACTGTGTAATACTATCGTACACTATCATATACTATCGTATTACCCAGTAACTAAGTAAGACAACCAGTCAGTCTTACCAAGGGGTATCCCCCTTGGAAAGACTGACTGGTTGTCAGACTTTCGGGCTTCTGACTACCCGTAACGACTGTCAAAGATCCACGAATGACAGCCGGGACCAACGGCTTAGCGTGCTTTTGGAGGCACGGAGGGATCACGGTATGTAAGGATGGTCACCCATCCATAGACCAACCGCGGCAAGCGTAGCTTAACCTGATCGATCGACCTGTGCGGCTGTTATTGTTTATCCACGGGCCCCTCTCTTCATGTAGTGTGTCTCACCAGTAATTTCTCGGAGTACGGATTTGTGCTCTATTCGAATCCTAACACTAAATGTTACTAACTAAATAATACGAACATCACTAGAGTGCACGCTATCGGTAGTAATTTTTAGCGTTCCGTACCACAAAAGGAAAAAACGGAACCCTTATAGGACCACTTGATGGCCGTCCATCTGTCTGTCAAGACCCTTTATCTCAGGAACGCGTGGAGGTATCGAGTTGAAATTAAAACCATGTAGCGATATCTACAACGCCACATGCAAACAACGCGTCATACTGACGTCACGCAAAATCCTGCATCGCGCAAGCAGAGTTTACCGCGCAACTAGCATAGATACAACGGCCCGACATGAATCATCGGGCAGTTGCCCGCCAGACACAACCCCCGTCTGGTCGGAGGATCCTCCCTTTTCTATAGAGTATGAGTGAACTTTACACCCTGTTCCTCATACCTCTATAACCATGTACTCAGGTCTGCAGTCCCATGAAGCTGTGAAAAAATTAAAACTTCAAAGTTAACGTAAAAAAAGATACGGCCGTTTATGCCGCAAAAACGTATATTCCGACACTCTCAAGGCAATCATAATGTTATAGGGCACTTCCCGTTGACCTAGAACCATGAAATTTGGCAAGAAGCAAGGTCATGTAGCACAAATAAAGGAAAAAAAATCCGAAAACCATAAATTTGTAATTACATATATTTAAAAAAAACCCGTGATAAATTATTTACATACCTACAAATTTGTAAGGAACCTTCGGTGCGCGAATCCGACTCGCTTTGACCGGTTTTTTATTTGAATGTCTCGTTCACTTTCCTCTCGGGTCGGGTCGCGACAGGTCGACATCCCGCCTCTCCTACTTGAATGATGGTGCTTTTTGGTGATTGGTGAGAATATAGAATAGAATAGAATAGAATTTTCTTTATTAAAGTGACCAAGACTCAAACTCAAACAAGATTGTTAGAAAAACTTACGACTATATTAGTAAGCACAGAAACTAAACAAAAACACAAGAAATACCGGTTGATCACCATTGCGACATCTCATGAGAGACGGCACTACAGTGACCCACGTAAACACAGTACAGGCGACTCGCAACCATGTTTAAGACACTGTTGGAGCCGCATCACACCCTGCGCACCTTTTACGCATCATATATCTCCATATTTTGAAGAACTAGCTGTTTCCTGCAACTGCTGCGTTTCCTGTGCGCTGCGACATTTATTTTTTAAATGTCGTAGCATCATGCTGAGATAGGAGCCTTTTGGCCTCGTATAGGACTTTGTTTCATTTTTTTTAATTTGAAATGGGTTTGCTCTTGATTCTAGTCTAGGTCAGAGATGACAGAGACAAACAAGTCTACGATGGAGTGAGCTCACCCAGAAGAAGCCTGTTCACTCTTACTTTGAAGAGATTTGGGTTGTATGCACTCGGAAACACAAACGCAGGTAGAGAGTTCAGTTTTTTAATTTTCCTTTTGTAAGTTATTTTTTTTTTTATATAACTTGGATTTTTATTTTGCTGTGTTTAGTTTAGTTTGTGATCTTCCTGTACGAGTCGCAATAAATACTTTTTCTTTATTTCTTTCTTTCCCTACCTACAAGACATCCACTATCACACAACCTCACATACTCTGTTCATGGCTATAGGCTCGCCTCCTGTTACATGTGCCTTAAACATAACTAGTGGAACGTGAATATACTATAAGACTCTGCCTGTATCTTTGGCGAAAACAGGCGTGATGTTTCTGTTAGATATTATATTCACGACGTAATATGTTTGGTCTCCAATGGAAAAAAGTTACTTTTCATAACTAATCAAAAGTCTGTTAGAAATTGTTGTTGAAACCGTTAATTTATATTTTTGCAACAATATCGTCATTTATCTATACTAATATTATAAAGCTGAAGAGTTTGTTTGGTTGAACGCGCTAATCTCTGGAACTACCAGTCGGATTTAAAAAATTCTTTTTGCATTTGATAGCCCAATTCTTGAGGAAGGCTATAGGCTATTTAACATCACGCTATGACCTATGGAAGCCGAGCAAAAAGAAAAAAGTCAGAAAGAACGCTAAGCAAAAACGAAGTAATAGCGCGGACAGGCAATGCGATGCGACGGGGTGGGTCGGAGTAACAAGAAATTTCACGCGGACGAAGTCGCGGGCAGAAGCTAGTAAGTTAATATTTTTATGGAAGAGATACATGCTTGCTACTGAAATTGAAATAATTACAGAATTAATAATTCAAACATTGTGAATTTGATTAAATATTAGCTGGGCCCGCGGCTTCACTCGGGTCTGTGGTTTACTTAGGGTAGAAAAGGATCTAATTCCTTGAGTTTTAAAAGCCTACTCAAGTCTCTGACTCTGATCAGTTAATCCGCTCTCGGATTCAAACCTAGGTACTCACAGTCAACAAAACAGATAAGTATGCAGGATCGTCGGATATAATTGAAGTTTAGTAAGAAACCTATGAATGTTGTCGACTGTTTAATTTGATAAATGAGCTGTTTGTTTTCTATGAATAAAATAAAATTTTATTCGATAACTTCCATCGGTTTCTTACTAAACTTCAACTAGGTATATCCGACGATCCTGCATACTTATTTGTTTTGTTGACCGTACATAATGGTGATTAGTTGGCTATAATAATTACAGCTAAAAAAAACTTAAATAATAATTATTGGTTTTTAAATAATTAAGAAACAAGACAAGAAGACAATCTAGAGTCTAAACAAAATCAAACTGGTTACTAATTTAATTTATATTAAAAAAAAATTATGACATTGATTTTTACAATCTGTGACTACAGTAACTCACACACTTGTTAAAATTCTAGAAAAATCATTTACTTTTACAATATATGTAAATAATTTGTAAATATGTGAGCACATGTATCTATCACATAATTGATTTACCTGTAATTGCTTCATTTTAATTCTTTTTACTTTTTGTGGTAGACTAATTTTATTCTAGGTGTATCGTCTTCACATATAATTATATTATGTATACAAAACCTTGTAAAACGTTTTAAAAGAGTAACGGTGGAGTTTCTTGCCCATTCTTCTCCATACGAACACTACCTTTTGGAAGGGGCGACTAGAATCAATTCAATTTTACTGTAAGTTTTGACGTTCAAAAGTGCCTGTGATGTGACTTTGACTTTGAAACGGCGATGCTTCCTACTTCTTTTCTTTCAATAATTGTGAACGCTTTCATAATATTAGATTTTAACATTTTTATTAACAACGGTCACATTTATAAAAAAATATACCTATAACCAAACTCTGAAATATCGGGATATTGTTAACGAAATTTTATTTTTAACGGACATTTTCGGGAAAATGTCCGTTAAAAATAAAATTTCGTTAACAATTTTATTTTGTAAAATAATATGAGATGGGTCTCGAAAAATATAACGTAGCTGTTATGAAAGGAGCTGTCAAAAGTAGGAAACTGGAGTCGGAAATGTTGGTGTAAAAATATTATAACACCCAAGTACAGACGCCAGCATATCAAGCTACTACAATCTGTCAAGTTTCTTTAGTAGATTTTCAACTTTATCGCTAAAGCATAAGGTTCAAAGTTGATTGGGAAAATTTGACAGTTTCGTGTAGCTTGATGTGCTGGCGTCTGTACAAATATAAAAGTTTCTGATTTAAAGAATACTGGCTGCAAAAATAATACATATTTTTACGGTCCCGGTACGGAGCCCTTCGTGTGCGATTCCGACTCGCACTTGGCCAGTTCATTACTTAACTTTAAATTGATTTTTTTGTTATTTGGTGTGAAACTTTGGACATGAAGTCGGAAATTGGCAAAAGATTTTGCGGGACCTTGTCCATGTGATGACTGAGGAGAACGAGCATGGATAACGATGTCCACTCCGTGATGGCAACTTCAGGCAATTAAAAGTCCTGGTTCACGTTATTGGTTCGATCCGTGGGTCAGGCAAAGTGTTAAGGGGCTTACAGGACCTAAACACAAATAACGTAAGTTTTAGAAACAATAAAAGTATATGATCGACTATAGTAAACAAAATCAGAAAAATATATGATATTCTTCAGGATATATTCTAGATTGATAGTGTGTTGAAAATATAATGCAGCTAATTTGATACGATAGAAAAAAAATCATTAAGATACCTCTAAAAACTTTCTTTTTACAATAAAAAATCATACTAATATACATACAATCATTCTGATTTTTTGTCAGATTATTCTACAAGCAACGTACTAAAATACTAGCGTTTTAATTTTTAGTCCAAACAATAGATTTTTGCAATTAAATAATTGCTTCATATTTTGCAATAAATTACCAGCGTTGTTTTATCACTTCTTTCTTTTCTATGCAGTCCGACAGTGACCAATTTATCTCATTTGCTGAGGTTTGTGGTACAAAATAATCTCGCAAAGAGCCACAATATCCAGCAGATGTCAAAATTAGGGATAGGTGCTGATGTCACGAGAGAGTAATAAAAGACGATCGCTACTTCAAATGTTTGTGCTAGTACAGACGCCACATCAAGTTACTACAATCTGTCAAATTTCTTCAATAGATTTTCAACTTTATCGCTAAAGCATAAGGTTCAAAGTCCATTGGGAAAATTTGACAGTTTCGGATAGCTTGATGTGCTGGCGTCTGTACATCGCGGGCGTGTGTTACACCGTAGTGTAATATACGGTTTCAATTATGATTCTATAGCGCTATTCTCATTTAATTTAAACGTTTAACTCTGTTTCTTACTTAGGTATAATTTTAAGAATATAGTTTATTGATATTTGTACGCCGTCAACGGCAATATGTAGTGAACTCTATACATATTTTATTTACAACACCTATTTTTGCCACCCGTTGGATGCGAGAAGCACAGAACCGGTCGAAGTGGAGATGCTTGGGGGAGGCCTATCTCCAGCAGTGGACGTCTTTCGACTGAAATGATAATGTGATGATGACCTATTTTTGTATCCACTTATATTTTATTCATAAAAACATTGAGTTGAGTGAGGTTCCAAGTGAACTTTAAGGCTCCTTCAAACAGGCGCGACACGACATGCGACACAAAGGCACCGCAAGTCGCGCAACGAGCGGCGCGGCGCCTTTGTGTCGCGCGCGATTATACGAGTATAGGCTCGTGCACACAGGCGCGACGCGACACGCGACACAAAGGCACCGCAAGTCGCGCAACGAGCGGTGCCTTTGTGTCGCGTGTCGCGTCGCGCCTGTGTACGAGCCTTATCTCGTGTCGCGCCTGTTTGTAGGAGCCTTTACAGAATATCATTACTTCGGCTTGGATAATATCAGGACCTTTCAAACTACCTCAGTTGAGATAAGCGAAAATTATTAGGAAACCCTAAGAATCCTTTGTTCTTACTTTTGTGAAGCTTATTTTCTTTCATAGCACTTTCTCGGAACTACAATCGACCCAACCAACCAGTAGAGCTCAGATTACTAAAAACAATTCTCAAACTTTAAATAAATAATACTTACAGGAACTTAGCAAGTTCAAGATAAGAGAATTTACGGCATTTTAATACCTTGCTTTTATCTCCAGCGGGTTGGAAATTATAACCACGCGAATGTACAGACGCTAGCACATCAAGCTACCCGAAACTGTCAAATTTTCCCAAACAACTTTGAATCTTATGCTTTAGCTATACAGTTGAAAATCTATTAAAGAACTTTGACAGATTGTAGTACCTACTTGATGTGCTGGCGTCTGTACCTACTAGACTTAAAAGTATTCTATGTCTACCCGGGTCTTAGTCAAAATTTCATCAAAATTCGTTAAACCGTTTACGCGTGATGAGACAACAGACAGACCTTCGCATTTTTAATGTTAATATTATGTACATTGTATATTGTTAGGCAAAACTATTATTTAATTTTACTTAAATAAATTCGAGACGGCTAATAATCAACTGGTTTATTAAATCTTTTACAATAGAGGTGCAGGTATAAGAAAATGACAATCAAAGTGAGTGTGATGATAGTGAACTATCCAAAATCCGAACGCCCAAGAGGCCGCTCCGCTTGTGCTTCGCCGTTATAAAGCCTCTGGTGCCCCCACTCCAGGAACCTTAGCAATACGAAACTGCCTTCGTTGGTGTCAGTTTCTTCGCTATCGTCCGCAGGTGGCGCTCCAAGTGCAATGTTGCCAACAATATTAAGTTTTTTTTTGAAAACACAAAAAAATATTATTGAATTGAATTGAATTAATAACCAAAAATAACACACTTAAAATCTAACTTAACTAAAACTATACAGAAACTAAAAAATTGCTTCGAAAAATTCATCTGCATGGCTGTCGACCGGTAATGTACCCAAGAGACTGGCGGCATTACCACGTTGTATGGCGATGCTTAGCCTCTGGCCAAAGTAAAAGCCAGCCCTTGGGTCACGGGAAGTGTCAACCAGCCGTTTAGAAATTACTTTAAAAAGACCATGAGCATTAATTAATTAATCTTGTGGGTGAATTTCAACAAATGCCATTTTTTTTATCATATCGCTGAACTTTTTTATTTATATTTTTTTTGTATATTATTCAGGTTTTTTGTAATCTTTAGGATATTAAATATCCCCAAATTTAATATCATCAACATATCATTTAAGACTAAGGAGAAAATTCAATTTGAATTCTGGTTTCCACCGATATGACAAACCGGCACCGATTATTTTTTCTGTACACCGATATGATAAGTTTATCCACCGAAATTATGTACATAAAGTCAAAGTCAAAGTCAAAGTCAAAGCATTTATTTCAAATAGGCACATTAAAGGCACTTTTGAACGTCAGATATCCAGCGATATGATAAACTATCCACCTTTGAACATCAAAAAGGAAATAGTAAGTATCTATATCTATTGGTATCTATCTCTATCTTTTCTTAAATGCTCCTCTCTTAACACAGGATCGCTTTTGATTTTAGCTTTTCTTATACTTTTCCAGCAACTTTTTTGTCTCTTTTTTCTCCTCCTCATTTAGTTTTGGCCTCGGCATTCTTAAACAAAATTAAGCTATTATGATGTTTTCTTTTTATCTATTTATTATTATGTACTTACTATTTTTTTAACTAAAAATATTTTCTAGAGAAACCTTTAATGCGTTCAATTGCTTCACCTCACCATCATCATCTCAGCCTATAGACGTACATTACCGAATACAGACCTCTCCTAATGATACATTTATACATCTACTACTCAGTGGTATCGTGGTAATGATTTTGGCAGTCTATGTAGGTAAGTATGTATGTATGAACGTTTGTATATAGGTATATATGTATGTATATAATGTATGTGTTTGTATGTATGTTTGTATGTTCCATTGTTTCTTTGTATAATTAACGAAATGACACGGGATCTACCGATATGATAAAACGACTCACCGAGATGATAAAATATCTACCGATATGATAAAGCAATCCACCGATGTGACAAAACTGTGCGTTGATCATGAATCAAAACACCGATGTTAGATATAAGACACCGATTGATTTTTTCTTATCATTTCGGTGTAAATTATCACATCGTTGGCAATAAAGACCACCGATTACAGCGATATGAGAACAGCGACGTGAGAAATAACACACTTTTTAGAAAATTACAAAAAATGCATAATATCTAGGATAAATTCAATAACAGTCAATGAAGCTAATTCACTTACTACCTCTGTTAGAACCAAACAACAATAATAAAACTACTCATTACACTAGAAAAATGCAACCACCGATAATATAAAATAATTGTCCGGGAGCTACAGAAATGGCGTACTTACGTTATTGGCGGGAATATGCAGCGATTTGACACACGTCCATCCTGACTGCGTACTAGTACACACTAACGAGGGAAATAAAATAGGGGTGGGGACGCTGTCAGACTCGTCGATGTAAAGTTAGGTTTAAGTTACTTTTATCCAGCGATGTGAGAACATTTTGCAGGACAAGTACGTTTCTGCCTCTCAGTAATAATAATCGTTAATTATGTAATAAAATATGCTGTATATTAATAACAAAACTAATATTCTATGAAATAGAATAAGTTATATACTTAAGTTACTTATTTTTATTAGTGTATAAGCTTTTTTGTTTGTAAAAAAAGTAGAGGGACAGCACCGATTTGAAAAAAAATAGAGGTTTATGTATTTATTTCTACCTTTGTAATAGTCCTAGGCAAATTATATTTTTGCCACAACCCAATAACAAACTATTGAATATTAAAAAAAATAATTCAGAACAATATTCCTTTTTTCAAATACTAATTTCACCAAAGACAAAAAAATAAGTCATTTGGGAAATTCACCCTTGTATTAAGTATACATTAGTATGGATTTCACATGCAGCTGACAGCATATTCTTTCTCAAAATGAAAAGCCTCATCACGAAAGAAACAAAAGCGAATCCACAAATCTACGGAAAAATCTAATTACAAACTTCAATACTTTTTAAACAAAAGGGCTACACTCTGTACAAGCTTACCTGAAAAAAAACTGTAGAAAAACATTCAGGATTTTCTAAACTGGGTCAAGTTTGTTACTTAATCCCTGCCCTAACTGACTTGAGCGGGTTCATTTAATCCTTTCACTAAGTTTCTCGTGAAATTGTGACCATACTCGTGTTTTAGTTTAAGGGGACTACAGGACCTAAATGCAAAAAAACGCATGTATTATAATGCCTAAAAGTATATAATCGACTACAGTAAACAAATTAGAAAAATGTATGATATTCTTCAGGATAAATGCTAGATAGATAGTGTGCTGAAAACATAATACATGTGAAACGGTGGGCACAGTCAGGAATCAGGATGGTCACAACAAACGATATACTTGCACTATAACACGTTTAATTATTTTAAATAGTTTTCACTTACGGCGTCTGCACTTGGTGACGGTTACAAAACGATTGGTTCGAACTGCCGGCTACTTCCCATTTGGTAAACTTCCCATTTCGTAAACCTCAAACTGTACCTACTAAAAAGTTGCGTTTGGTAAACATTTCGTTACTTCATACATTTAATCCCATTTGGTAAACTTTGTTAGTATTGTTATTTTTGTACGGTACAGTCAGTGTCAAATTAGTATTAAATTAGAGATGTATATATTTTTAAATGCTTCAGTCTTGAGATAGTATCTCGACCATCAAAAAGAATGGCTGATCAAGAAGAAGTAAAAAAAACGTATTAAAGTCTGTAAAAATACCACGATGCTACTAAAAATACCACGTGCTTTTCCCGCAAAAGAAGCACCGAGCGGGTTCTCAGGTAGGGATTTATTGTCCTTACCATCGTTTTAAACAAAAGGTGTGAATAAGATAGACATAAGTAAGTATACGTAAATTATATCTATTACCGGGTGTTTTGGCAATGAAGACAGGGGGCAGGCAGGGCTTCTTCAATAATGCTCCTAGTTGAGAATTACAAATTTAATGGTGGTTTTTACAATAAAAGTTATAATTATGAGACGCACTAGTCACGTACGCAGTCCTGCGGTTTGAATACCCCCACGCGCCGCGGGCGGACCCTTTTTGTCATCTCGCCCGCCATAGATTTCCGATAATCCCGATAGATGGCGTTGCTTGACCTAACACCGGGTTTAACTTATCAGTTCACTCGTTTTATGCATAGTGCAAGGTCGTTGCAATGTCGGGTGAGGGATCTTCTAGTGGTGCAGTGAATTTAAAAATTATTAATAGTACACGAGGCGGTGAAATTTTATTACGCGCTGGGCATCAATATTATAAACAGAAAAATAATAAGGACTCAAGTTGGTGGCGCTGTGTTAATAGAAAAGATGGATGTTCAGCAAGTGTAACTTTGAATTCAAATCGAAGCCATGTATTAAGAGAAAATGCTCACTGCAGTTCTTGTATTCCGAATTTTGAAAAAAATGAAGTGAAAGTAGCCATCGAAAAATGTAAACAAACTATATGTGAAGATCTGAAGCCGATTCCAGCTACATACAGGAAATGTACTAAAAAGCTGAAAGATAATGGTTATGAAATTATTAAAGAATTACCAAATTTTGACAAAGTTAAAAGCAGTTTGTATAGACACAGAAATAGACAACTAGGAATCACAAAATCTCAGCACTCTAACTCTACAGAAATCGTGATTCCTGACCGTTTTAAAGACAATTTATTGTTTGATGAGATTGACGGTGAAAATAGAATGATTGTGTTTGGTTCAAAGAGTGCAATTGCACATTTAAATGACGTCCGTCACTACTTTGCGGACGGAACGTTCAAATGTTGTGCAAAGCCGTTTCTTCAACTATACGTTGTACACGGAGACATAGGAAGTACAGAAACTGGGACAAATATTGTACCATTTTTTTATGCAGTGTTGACAAACAAAGAAGAAACTACATATGAAAGACTGTTTTACAAACTAAAATTTCATTTACCAGAGTGGACAGCCGATATTATTACCTTGGATTTCGAAAAAGCTCCAATAAATGCAATTAAAAAGACATTTCCAAACATAATTGTTAAGGGGTGTTTTGTTCACTTTGGCAGAGCGCTATTAAGAAAGGCAAAATCTCTTGGCTTATTACAACATGAAGAATCTCACTATCACGTCAAACTATGTATGGCTCTGGCACATTTACCAAAAGAAGACATAAACGATGGATGGCTATACGTTATGAGTCAAAGGTAAATTAATTTTGCAGTATTGAAATGAACGCGTTTAGTTCTGGATATTTCTTCTACCGCCATTTTCTACAGCCATTTTTATGCGTTAGAAACTAGGTAATATATGGTTTTTCGTATCATAATCTTCAACGAATTAATTCTGTTACAGTTTTGAAGAAAAAGCTATAACTGAATTCAATGATTACTTTGTGGATCAGTGGTTGGAAAATGAAGATATGATGAATATTTGGTGCTGCTACGCACAAAGACACCGCACTACAAACCTCATGGAATCTTGGAATTGGAGTTTCAATAGTGAAATTGGAAAAAGGCCATCAATTCTTTTATTTTTCGAAACGATATCAGGCAATATTAAACATTATGAAAATCTTCTGAAAAGGTACATATTTTTGTTTCAATGACCTGTATTTTTAGGCGACACATATGATAAAAATTATACATTATTACTTTAATTAATCATAACAATTTTTTACAGTTTTTGTAATAATGGAGAAAGTATATCAAAACGAAGAAAAAAATCTATCCAAAATGATATACGAATTAACAATATTCTCGGCGATTACAAAAGTGGAAAAATATCATTGGAAAATTGTTTGAACGAATTATCAAGAATTGCTTGTATCACTTTATAATTTATTTATTGATTTTTAACTTTGTAGTGTAGGTAGTAAATTTTTTATGTTAATATTCCAAATCTGTGATTATATTTTATAGTTGATTTTGTGTGTAATTTTTAATGAATGTACCAAATCTGTGATTATTATTTGTTTTTATATTTAAAAGTTGATTTTGCATGTATTTTTTATGTTATTGTACCAAATCTGTGATTATTATTGTTTTTATATTTTATAGTTGATTTAGTATGTATTTTTTTACGTTAACGTACCAAATCAGTGACTGTTTATTTTTATATTTTATAAGTAGTTGATTTCGTATGTATTTTTTTATGTTAATGTACATTAACATAAAAAGATAGTACCAAATCTGTGATTATTGTTTTTTTATATAAGTTGATTTCGCATCTAGATTGACTTATGTTATTAAAAAAATAAAACTTGTCATCGAAATAGTCAAATCGAACTGTGATTTTTCTTAAATTTTTTGAAAGTTATTTGTACACCCCACTTTTTATTTCTGTTTTTAAATATCAATATGTGTAAATGGCATACGTACACATAATCCGACTATTGTACCTGTGATTAAAAATATTTAACAAAATAAATGACAATGTTATCATTAGTTTCGTTTTTCTTTTTTTACTTGACTGTACCCATTTCATCTGAAAGTTTACCAAATGGGATATAACACAAAAAAATATTGAAATGTTTTCGAAATGGGACTAAATGTATGAAATGTATAATGTTTACCAAACGCAACTTTTTAGTAGGTACAGTTTGAGGTTTACGAAATGGGAAGTTTACCAAATGGGAAGTAGCCGAACTGCGGCTCTAACACAACGGTATTTATAGAATTCCTTATAGCTTAATATTTTGATCATATTACTAACTATAATAAGGAAAATTAAAGAACAATTATTAACAAGGAAATAAAAGAAATAAAGTAAGTATCTAAACAATAATCTTAAGCAATAATTAATTTAAACTTAATACTTGGCGCACCGGAAGCTGACAACCTGAAGGCGCCTTATTGGATATTCAAGAATTCTGATTATTTTAAACACCAAGGATAAATCAAACATAACTAAACAAATTCATAACAATTACCTATTAAATACTAAAATACTGACGATTATTTAAATCAACGACGATTATTTAAATTATTGATTATTATTTAAATTAACTAAGTCGAGCTGGTATATGCAGGACCGGAAGTCGATAACACTCGGCCATCCTGTGCTTGACGTGTCCCACGGCGGTCAGCATTGCCACTTGTGCCTGGTCTGTCGCTGGTATTCGGCGTCTGAAATAGTAAACAGTATGGGCAGTACATTTATTCTTCTAATTAACATGTGGTAAAGGTGAAGCAAATTGCAGTTCATATTACATCATACAGCCTTTATATTATTGTGTTGTTAATAAGATTTCACACAGTTTATTTCATGTCGCTCAGTTTTTATTGTATATAATACCTACGTATGTTGTATCTCACACAGCTTTTATTACTCCTATCTCACACAGCTTTATTTATTCACACAGCTTTATTTATTCACACAGCTTTATTTATTCACACAGCATTATTTATTCACACAGCTTTATTTATTCACACAGCTTTATTTATTCACACAGCTTTATTTATTCACACAGCTTTATTTGCTCACACAGCTTTATTTACTCACACAGCTTGAATTGCCTCTATCTCACACAGTTTTAATGTATGATAAGCTTTTAAGCAACTGTAATTTATGAAAGAGTGCAACCTAGGTTTATAATAAATAAGTCTGTAAATCTAAACAAGTGTTTCATTTTACTTATAAATCTGTATTTTAAGAATCATTCTACTAATGTTATGAACCTACCCTACGTGTTTTTTCATTGCAAATATGAATAGTTAAGTATAACTTTAATTAGCTTTCTAACAGGTCTATCAGATCATCCCTATCGACTTCATGGTCACTACCACTACTTTCATCAGGTATAGACGAATTATAAGGTCGGAGGACTTCACCACGTACAACTGCTGAAAATTTTCTATACCCTTTATACTACTTATCGTGTAACGATCTAACGAGTGATCAGCTTTGCATATTTTATATGGCCCTGTGTATAGACCGTTAAGTTTCCTAGTTACGTTCGCGCTTTCTCTAGTAATCCCTCCTTTCCATAACACTAATTGCCCTATAGAGTACTTAACGCATTGCTTATGAGATCGGTCGAATCTGTCCTTCATGAGGGTCATATTTCTATCAATACGCAATTTAGCCGCACATCGCCGTTCCTCAAGAGCCTTTGCTTGACCTTCAAAATCGTTAGCATCCCCTGTCGGATAAGCCGGTAACCGTGAATTGGAATGGCCGAATAAAAGCTTAAAGGGGGGAAAACCGGTTGTTGCATGTGGAGTATTATTTATGCCCCAAACTATATCACTCAAGTAATCATCCCAGGTGCACTCGCTGTCAGACATAGTATTTAAACCATTAATCAAAGTTCGGTTTACACGTTCTACTTGTCCATTTGATCTAGGGCTTGCAATAGCGTTTAAGACATGTTTGAATTGCATCTCCTCAGCAAATTCTTTAAAATACCTACTTGTAAATGCTTTTCCCCTATCCGTAATGATCCTGCTAGGATTTCCAAACTGAGAAATAATATCTTTCAAATGCTTTATAGTTTCAATGGAATTACAGCTTTTACAAGGTTTTGAAAATACAAATTTTGTAAACGAGTCTATAACAACGAGTACATAAGAGTTTCCTTTACGGGTTTTAACGAACGGACCTAAATGGTCAACATGTAGTGTGTGCATGGGGACAGCCGCCTTTTGAATTGGGTGTAGCTCTCCTTGCAATTTACCATGGTCCCCTTTTCCGTAAGCACATCGAAGACATGATTTGATATATTTACGAATAAACCTAGTCATGCCCTCAAACCAAAATTGTGATTTAATGGTCTTTTCACACTTATCAAAGCCAACATGTCCTATTTGATCATGGAATTTTTGCAATAAGCCCCATTTTGCTAATTTGGGTATAACAAGACGATGTCCGTTGATTGTTTGTCTATAGAGAAGGTCGTCTTTTATTACGTAATTATTAGTTATATCATTATTGCCTGTGCCATTACGCAACTGGGTCAAGATAGACTGAATATTTTCGTCCTGCAACTGTAACGTTACCAGCCAGTCGGAATCGTCAATTAATAAAACAGGACTTTGTTCTGGATTCCTACTCAAGGCATCTACGTGTCTCATACGATCGCCAGGTCGATACTCGATTTGTAGATCGTAGTCTTGGATTGAAAGCCACCAGCGGGCTATGCGAGGAATTAGGTCTTTTTTAACTAAGGTAGTTCGCAACGCGGCACAATCTGTCACTACAGTGACAGGAATACCTACGAGGTAAATTCGAAATCGTTTTAGAGATTCGACGACTGCTAATGTCTCCAGCTCATAGCTATGATAAAACTGTTCTTCTTTACTTGTGACCCTACTAAAATACGCAATCGGTTTCAGGACACCATCAGTTTGGTATTGCAAGAGAATACCGCCTAGTCCTAGCTTACTGGCGTCGGTATGGAGCTCAGTACGTGCATTTCTGTCGTAAATGCCTAAAACAGGTCTTTCAATGAGACGTTCTTTTAGAGTCTGAAAAGCAGTTTCTTGGGCGGAATCCCAAGTCCATTCTACATCCTTTTTTGTTAACTGTGTGAGGGGTCTAGCTATTTCGGCAAATCCGCGAATAAATTTCCTAAAATACGATGTCAAACCAATAAATTGGCGAATCTCATGCACATTACGGGGTTTTTTGTATTCAGCTACGCAGCGAATTTTAGCCTGTCCTGGTTGTATTGTACCTGCGGTAATCTCATGTCCCAAATAATTTACGCTTTTCTTCAAAAACGAACATTTACTTAAATTCAGTTTTAAATTAGCTTCTGACAACAATTGCAGGACTTCGCCCAATAATCTGAGTCCGTCATCTACCGAGATTGTCGGGAGCATTACGTCATCTAAATATGAAGCTACGTCACTGCCCAGTCTGCCTAAAACTATTTTGATGAGACGTGAGAACACCGCCGGCGCATTGGCCAGACCAAATGGCATTTTCAAAAACTCGTATTGCCCTGAAGGTGTTACAAACGCGGTTTTATGAACCGACTCTTCAGCTATTCTAACTTGGTAATAGCCTTGTGCAAGGTCTAAAGTAGTGAATAAAGATTTTCCAGATAAACGAGTTACCTGGTCGTCTATGTGAGGCAACGGATAACGGTCTTTGATAGTGCGTGCGTTGAGTGCTCTGTAATCTATGCATAATCTATAATCACCGCCTTTTTTCTTTACAAGGACTACTGGACTTGCATAGTCAGACATAGATTCCCTTACAACACCTGCATCAATAAGGTCCTGAACTTTTTCATTAACAATCTCATTTTCCTTATAAGAAAGTCGATAAGGTTTGCAGTAAACAGGTTGCTCGGTTGTTGTCTGAATATGCATCTCCAGTACGTCGGTACATCCTAAATCTTTGGTATTTTCCGCAAACAAATGTCTGAATTTATTTAATAGTTGTAGCAATCGATTGCTATCATTGGTTTCTAAATCACCTACATCTAAATCAAATAACTGTAATTCTTTGTCAGTAGATTGATCAATTGTCATTACATTCATATGAGTACTACTATGTATATCATCAACTAGTTCCGCGCGCGCTACGAGTCTATTTGGTTGCCATTCTATAATATCATCCCCAATGTTAACTACTTTTAAAAAACAATCCCTCGACCTTATAAGTCCTCCTATAATGACATAAGACATACTTCCTAGCTCAAAGTAAACAGAACGCATAAGAAGAGTATGGTTAGGATTAGCATTGACATAAACTTGTACAAAAGCGGTGCTTCGTTGTGGTATTACATTATGATATTTTAAATAGACAGGGAATTTTGAGATGAAATCGGTTTCATTCAACTGCATATGACATAGTTCGTCATTGAAATCAAATTTACACAAAAACTTAACAGAGTTCTCTGACGTAACTAAGCTTATGTTTCTCTGGTTTATCATTGATTGACCGATTATTAGATCTATATCAGCTAGTTCATTACTAGTTAGTTCAACATAACCACTCAAAATTATATTATCTATTTTAACATCAATATGAGTTGTTCCCAATGAGTTTGAGTATGCACCACCAAAGCCTTTCATTGTAACTGCAGAAGGCATGATTTTTAACTTTAAACTATTAGCTTGTGACACTGTGAGGATATTTAATTTACTGCCCGTATCGATATACGCAATAAGATTACGTCCATTAACTACCACCGCCTTTTTGTACAGATCTATGAAAATATTGTAGGTTGTAAACATGACGGTACTAACCTTTTGTTGCTGTTGCTGTGAAGAGCTGGCCGCAAACCAGCAGCTGGCGGCAGTGTGGCCCGGACGTTGACACACCTCGCAGCGTGGAGTCCTGCAGTCCTTTGCCTCGTGTCCAGGTCTTCTGCAGGCGTAGCATTTCTTCGGCAGCAGTTCGTTTTCTTTAGAATTTGGAGCAATGTTGCCCCCTCGCCTCCATGTTGAAGTCGGCCGCTTGCAGTTGCTTGCTTCCACTTGCTTGTAGTTTTCTAGGGATGATAAATATCCATAGTACAGCTGCGTTGGGGTTTCGCACTGATAGGCTTTAGCGTTGGCTCTTATTTCCATTGGTAAACCTTTGATAATGCATGAAATCGCAGATTCACCGACAATATTGCATTTCTTGAGTAGGGATGCTTTTTCGTGAAAATATTTTGTCATTGTTTCAGAGTCCGTTTTTTTTCGAGCGAGCATGGTCTCTAATAGTTCGACATAATCGGTAGAACGTGGGAAGGCGGTCTCTAATTCGTCTTTCCATTCCTTCCAAGTGAGGTTATAATTTTCTAAGTCGTTATACCAATCACGTGCGGATCCACGAAGACGAATCTGCATGATGAACTGCCGATCCTTGTTGTCCCAACCGTATAAATCGCCAAACTGGTCAATCTTGTGCAACCACCCTTTGACGTTGCTTGATTTTTCATCTGGCCGGAATTTTGGTATAACTTCAGCATCGGTTTGGGTAACGCGGTGCCTTTTGCGTCGACTGCATCTTCTATCGGTAGACTCGTAATCGGAAGAAAAAAAATCTGTATTTTCGTCACTTTCCGACGACTCTGTTTGATAGTGTCTCCTTTTCTTGGCGCCAATTCCATCAATATATGGGCCTGACATATCCCACTTCTGACTGTGAAACGGTGGGCACAGTCAGGAATCAGGATGGTCACAACAAACGATATACTTGCACTATAACACGTTTAATTATTTTAAATAGTTTTCACTTACGGCGTCTGCACTTGGTGACGGTTACAAAACGATTGGTTCGAACTGCCTAACACAACGGTATTTATAGAATTCCTTATAGCTTAATATTTTGATCATATTACTAACTATAATAAGGAAAATTAAAGAACAATTATTAACAAGGAAATAAAAGAAATAAAGTAAGTATCTAAACAATAATCTTAAGCAATAATTAATTTAAACTTAATACTTGGCGCACCGGAAGCTGACAACCTGAAGGCGCCTTATTGGATATTCAAGAATTCTGATTATTTTAAACACCAAGGATAAATCAATCAATCAATCAATCAATCAATCAATCTCTTTATTGTGGATCATAGGTAGGTACATAATACAGGTGGCAGGTACATAATAAATTGTGAACAGCTATGTCCCGCCCGTAGGGCATACAATAGTCAGTACATATTATAATTATGGAAATGAAATTAACATATATACTTTTTTTTTTTCTACAAATTATTAAGAATTTTACAAAAAAAAAAAAAAAAATTAATTAATTAAGGTACATGTCAATAGGTCACTGAACGCATCACGACTGAGTGGGATTACTCGTGTATTGTAGCAGAGATTTATCTGATAAGAAGTCTTTTATAGAGTAGTAGCACTTGTCTACTAGCAGATCATGGAGAGTCTTTTTAAATTTTTCTAATTTTGCAATCATTCGGATGGGCCCCGGAATATTATTATAAATACGAGAAGCTATACAAAAGATGCTCTCATGCATTATGTGAGTCTTGCTAGCTACTGTGCGTAATTTGTCCTTGCGTCGTTCACGGGTGTAATAATTGTACATGCCAATATTATTTTTAACAAACACTGCGACCTCAAATATATACACACATGGCAAAGTTAAAACCTTCATCTTTGTAAAAAATGGCTTGCAGGAGTCAGTTTGACATAATTTAAATATAGCTCTAATGCACCGTTTTTGAGCAATAAAAGCGCGCTCCTTGTCTGTACTATTGCCCCAGAATATTACGCCGTATCTGAGAATGGAGCTAACGTAGCCATGGTAAGCTGTTAGTAAAGTAGAATGGTTTGCTATTTTGCTCAATCTGTGTAGTGCATATGAAAATTGTCCCAGCTTTTTGCAAACATGATCGACATGAAATTTCCAATCAAGCTTGTTGTCGATATGTAACCCTAGAAATTTTGTTAATTCAATTTCATCTATGCCCCTATCTAGATAATGTATTTTTAAGTCATCCGTACGTCGAGTTCGTATTTTAAAATTCATTATTTTTGTTTTGTCAATGTTAATCATTAAATTATTAATTGTAAGCCATTCTATAATTACTACTATTGTTTTGTTAATGTCAGATTCTAAGTCGATTAAATTATCATTAACGAATAAAACAGTGCTATCATCAGCAAATAATGTGATGTCATGATTAGTTACCGTAGGCATGTCATTTATATAAACAAGGAAGAGCAGAGGGCCCATAATACTCCCTTGAGGAACGCCAAATTTAGCAGTTCCAAATTCAGAAACATATATTTCTTCTGTTTTATTACTTGGATTAAACCTCCTAACTTCTGTAAACTGTTGTCTGTTGCTAAGGTATGAGTCTATGAGTTTATACACATTTCCTCTCACACCGTATGCATACAACTTTCTCAAAAGGATTTCATGGTCAACACGGTCGAAAGCTTTCGACATGTCCATGTATAGTGCAAGAGCTGGCAGCCCTTTATCCAAATTGGTCATTACCTTATGTAAAAAGTTATATACTGCCAAATTGATGGATTTGTTTTTCCGAAAGCCATATTGATCAGGTGCAAAAATGTTACTTGACTCAAAGAAATTATACAGGCAGTTGAACGTCACCTTTTCAAAAATTTTTGCGAAAACGGGTATTAATGCTATGGGCCTATAGTTACTCATGTCAGCTTTGTCTCCTTTTTTAAATATTGGCTTTATAACAGATATTTTTAGTTTGTCCGGGAAAGTGCCTTCTTCTATACATAAATTCACAATGAAGCTTAGTGGCTCAGATATAATATGGGCTGCATCTTTAACAATGTTTGTCATAATGTTGTCATAGCCGACACTGGTTTTATTTTTTAGATTAATTATTATTTTATGAATGTCATTCGGAATTGTCGGTTGCATAAATATTGAATTAGAATTATATGTTAGTTTGTTGGAAGATTTTTGAGGTTCACTAGAATTATTATTATTGATGTCAAGAAAGAATTTATTAAATAAATTTGCGATGTCTTGGGGATTGTTTACGATTTGGCCATTTGAAATTAATTGATTTACGCTTTCATTTGGATATTTAGATTTGATATCATTTATAACTTTCCAAGTAGCTTTGTTCTTATTTATAGCAGTTTTAATAAAGTAATCGTTTTGGGATTTTTTTGTCAGTCTGATAATATTTTTATACCTCTTTGCATATGCTTTGAAGGCAGTTTTAGTGGTTGGATTGGGATTATTCCTATATTTCCACAGTAGTTGGCGTTTACGAATGCTGCATATTTTTAAGCCACGTGAAATCCATTGCGGTCTAGGTCTGTTATGTATCTTGACTTTCTTTTGAGGAAAACAGAGATCGTACAACATAATGAAATTATCAGAGAATGTGTTGTAGGCAGTGTTCACATCAGAACAGCTATAGACGTCACTATTTGTTAGTTGCCTCAAATATTTTAAAAATATTGCTCTATTGTCTTGAGAATAATCCCGTTTTAAGATATACCAATATTTTATGGAACAGGTCTTTTTGACTGGTACCTTTATGATTTGTGCATTATGATCTGATAGCGCTAATTCCCTCATAGTGCCTTTGCAAGCTCTTATGTTATGCGCTATGTTATCTATGCAAGTTTTACTAGCAAATCGTGTCACTTGCTTGAATTCTAATTTCAAATTATATCTAGCTAAGAGTTCTGTAAATTCAATAGAAAGTTTTGTATGCTTCAAGGTGTCAATGTTGAAGTCTCCACATATAACGATCTTCTTTCCATTTGAGCATAAGTTATTTAATATTTTATTTAACGTTATTAAAAAGCTATCAATAGAGCCTGCAGAGTTTTTAGGTGGCCTATAAATGCAAAGAACATTTATTTTATGATCTAATAGCTCGATTGCAGAGCATTCTAATGTGTTGCTAATTGAAAGTTTTACGATTTCATTTAGAATTCTATACTTCAAATTATTTCTAACCAATATACAGGAACCTCCGTGTCTGCTATCTCTCATATAATAAGATGAAAGTTTATAATTTGGAATTTTTAGGTACACTTCGTCACCAACCGTCATGTTGTGTTCAGTGATGCATAGTATGTCAATAGGATTGTTCTGGGTAGCTAATTCGTTAACGCAAACAGAAATCATATCAGATTTATTAAGCAATCCGTTAGTGTTTTGATGTAAGATAGCCACAAATTTATAAACGAAATAAATTATTCTGGTTTGGGTTTTCGACTTTGCCACTTTCCGATTCACTTTGCTCATTAATTGGTTCATTTAAATCGTCTGTATTAAGTATATCTATTAAGTTTTGGTCAGAATCTAAGTTTACCTGTACATATTTACTTACAAAAGACTTTTTATTTTTAATTTGACACATTTTTTCATATTGCAATGCTTTGAAATGATAATGAATACATAATATTTCTTTCAAAAGAGACCTCGCAAGATTTAGTACGTAATTGCGTCCACTTGGTGAAAATCTAGTGTAATTCATATCCATGAACAATACATTTTTATATTTCCGACAGATAAATCGTAGTAAATAGTTAATTTTTGATTCATTCAGAAATCTGTTACTGGGTACTTCACTTATTATAACATTTGTATTAGCAGTTGACGACAACCAGCGATGTAGATTTATGTCAATATTATACGGGTTTTTATCGCAGCACCCGCCCAATATAATCACATAGTCGTTTTTTGTGAATGTGTTTATTTCGTTCTTCGAGTATTCTAAGATCTTACTCATTTCAGCACCTGGTTTTAGGTAGGAAATCACGTCGTAAGCGGAGCCAAGCAGGTTTTGTAGTACGCTTCGTAGTCCCCGACCTTGTCCATCACCCAGGATAAGTACTCTGCATTTGTTGTTAGAAATCATAACAGGTGGGCTTGTCGAACTTATAACACAGCGTGTTTTACTGCACATTGTATTCTCAGCGTAACAATGTCGACTTTTTGACTGAGTATCCAAATTACATTCCGAATTTTCCTGATGTGTTTTATGAGTGCTGGGGCCACTTATACAAGTACTTTTAGCTAGCCGTAGAGGAGAATGGCGGGGAGTATTTACTTTCATGCTTAGTATTCTCCTCGAGATAGGAGATGAGTTATTTTTCCGCTGCGGAGTAGAGCAGGTAATTTTTTTCAGTAGTTCTATTTGACGTTGTTGTTCTTGTATAAACTGTTTCAGTTTAGTGTTTTCACAGTTTAGATTTTCAATTTCATTATGAGCACTATTTAATGTTTCTTTTATTTCATTTATTTCTCGCCTAAGGTCCTCTGAATATGACTGATTGTAGTTTTGCGTATCGCTTTGAATACTCATTATAGTAGAATCAAACATGGTCGAATTCAATAAATCTTTACTAGTTGAGGGCGATAAGTTCCCTTGAGAATGTGATCTAATCAATTATTAAATCAAACATAACTAAACAAATTCATAACAATTACCTATTAAATACTAAAATACTGACGATTATTTAAATCAACGACGATTATTTAAATTATTGATTATTATTTAAATTAACTAAGTCGAGCTGGTATATGCAGGACCGGAAGTCGATAACATACAACTAATTTGATACGGTAGAAAAAAATCATGAAGAATCTCTAAAAACTTTATTTAAACAATAAAAACCATACTAATATACACATAATCATTCTGATTTTTTGTCGGATTATTCTACAAGCAACATACCGTCGTTGCGCATGCAAAAGTCGCTATGTGTTTTTAGTGAACTTATTTGAGCCATATGAATTATAACATTTAGCGTGTTTATACGAAACTTTCGATGTATGAATATCACATAGCTACATTCCTTAACTATTTAAATATTGCACTTATCACATAGCTGTTTATACAGTATGTGTGTATTGAAATAACGATTAAAACTGCATAAAGAACCGAAAATAACTAAATAACACATAGGGACTTTTGCATGCGCAACGACGATACTAAAGCACTAGTGTTTAAATTTTTTAGTTCAATCAATGTTTTTTTTGTAAATAGATAATTGCTTCATATTTTGCAATAAATTACCAGCGTTGAGTCATCGCGCTTCTCTTTCTTTTCTATGCAGTCCGACAGTGACTGCGCTTTAGGTCATGTAGTCCCCTTAACCTTTTTTTATCTACCTACTTTAACTTAGTTATAAGTATCTACAAAATCTCATTAAGTTAATTTTTGGCCGGGTATCTCTTCTTGTTAGGTTGGTGAGTTTGTGAGTTGGGTACGGTGCGGTGTAATGATTTGTGCAAGATATATCGTATTAAATCACAATAAAATTATGATTATTGAGACATTTATTTTGGTAGGTAAATATTTAATTTGAAACGGCTTGGCACGCGACAATGGGAAGGGACCAGACGGAATGACCATAATGCCTTTGAAGGTTGGTAGGCCTTTGGTGTGGGATGCAACGTGTGTCAACACCCTTGCGCCATCCCATCTTCCAAGCACGGTGAGCTGTGCTGGGGCGGCTGCTGCAGGTGCGGAAAACCTCAAACGGCGCAAATACTCCAATCTCTTTGGATCTTATATGTTTGAGCCGTTTGGGGTTGAAACTCTAGGGTCATAGCGCCCGAGTGTCCACTTAGTATTTCGAGACATCGCCAAGCGGTTGGTCGACTCTTCACGTGACCAGAGGGTTGGTCTATTTTTTGGCCAAAGTATCAGCATTTCCATACAACGTGGCAATGCTGCCAGTCTTCTGGGCACGTTTCCAGTTGACAGCAATGCGGATGAATTTTCTAATGCCATTTGATTATTTCCCCTCCTTTTTATTCGCGATCGACCAGTCGACCACCCCTGCATTATAGTATATATCCATTATATTTTATTATGTTGATACGCTTCGGTGTAACACTCTGCAATCGTATTATCATTCGGCAGCCACCAAAATGCCAGTCGTGGATAACATTTGTCTGCGAAGTAAAACAAAAATAAGTTTAATATAATCATATTAAACTTTCTCCCATCAAGAGTTTGACGCTGTCGTCATCTTGGTGGGAGAAAGTTTGTGAGAGGAAATCATAGGTGAGGTTTGTCCTAGTGGGTTTTGCTGTTAGTTTATGGTAGAGCATAATTGTTTTTTTTTGTTTAATAATAATAATAATCGTTTATTTGCATGGAATATGGTGCTTACAGATGTCATAATACAATTCACAGTACTTCATATTCCGCCTACTAAATTCAGCATGCAAATTTTGGATGTGCCATGATTCATAGTTATATTCATTAAAATTATTTTAGAAAAAAGTCAATAAGATAAGAAATTTTAAATGTCAAATTAAGAATACAGGCAAGTCAAAATTAATAAAATTACAGGTATGTCAAAATTGATTAAATTACAGAAACGTCAAAATTAATTAAATTACAGGAATGTCAAAATTAATTAAATTTGTAAAACAATATCGTTTGTCCTAAAACGTAAAACACATGAAAGTCCTGATCCGATTTGGTAGACCCATTTAAATGTCCTCATCTAAAATAGTTTTAATGTATATTGTCTTCCTCAATTAAAATATCTTGGCATCTACTTACTGGTAATTTTTAATGAGATTAAACGATATTTTTCAAGTCTCTCGATTTTTACAAGTTTTCTAGACTTTTTTGTTTTTACTAGACATGATAGTGCCTCACTGTAATTTATTTATATTCAACAAACTGAAAATAAATAAATAAATGAATTGGCTAATTGGCTTAGTATTAGCGTCAAGGAATAATCAAAATATTTAATAACCCGACTAACTTAATAACAAGCCAGTTTAACCGAAGGGATTTACTTGACATCAATCTTCATTTAGATCGCGAAAACAAAATAAAGTTATTATGGAAGAGGAGGAAACTTTCTGATTTAATATCATCTGTCCTTTTTAGGGTTTCGTACCAAAATAGTAAAACGGAACCCTTATGGTGAGACTTAGTCTGTCTGTCACAGCTGGATATCTCAAGAACTACTAATGCTATCAACTTGAAAATTGGAATAGTTTTAGAAGACGTTTGCAAACAAGAAAGAAATAAAAATATATGCATATTTTTTGCAACAGGAACTGAAATGGGGTCTGAAAACTTCGAAGTGGGGCTACCAGGGCATATGGGGTATCGTAAAAAAGAGAGTTTGCACATTCTCAAACATTTTTTCTTTTTTTTTTAGGCCGCATAGTTTTCGACTTTTGGTGAAAAATGTAAAAAAGAATACTGTTCCCCCCTTATCTCCGAAGTTTGCAAAAGGAAATCTGAAATTATTTTATGTGATAGAAGTTTATGTAAAAATTACAGGAAAAATAAAACGAAGTCTCTAAATAGCACACTTTTTCAGAAATCATCAACAAAAGTGACATTAGTTCCACTATCGGTCAAGAGATGGCGCTGACATAAAACTGCAATATTCTACACCGCAGTGCACAGTGTTAAAATTCTCTGACCCGTATAGGCCTCGCCGATGAAAAATTAAAAACATGATGGTACGGAACCCTCGGTGCGCGAGTTCGACTCTCTCTTGACCGGTTTTTGTTATTGAGAATTTCCAGAATATTTTATGGTTTAGATTTTCAATTAAATTTAATCTCTTTCATGCAATATTTTTATGGTTGAATCTGGTTTAGACGTCTGTAGTCTTATTCTCTTAACATCACTTCACACAGGTTCCACGTCAACTTTACAGAATAGCACTAGATATATCTGAGGTAGTTATGTAAGTAAAACAACGCGTAGTTAGTGACGCGGTTTGTTCCGGCAGTCATGACAATACAATCCGCGGTGACAGCCCGCCATCACTGACAGTGACACTTGACATAAACAATACAAACTTACAATATCTATGGGTGACGGAATTTTTTATCAGGTGAGCAATCGACCTGTTAGCTCAATTATTTACACCGGTATATTTTTTACTTTACTTACTTTGTTCGTTTACTTTGTTTTTTTTTTTACTTTGTCTGGCTGTTTGTGTATGTGAATTTAAATGTTTGTAAACGCACCCACGATACAGGAGTAATTCGAAGTGTGGAAAATAGGGCTATGGCAATAATTTGGCAGAAGATGGATGTTTTCATCTATCTTATCGCTATCCCGGCTATTATCTACCGCTGGTCCATTTCACAGCCGACCATAGGCACTATATTATAAGTAATCGTTCATGTTGGCAGGACCCTCTCATTCTGAAGACGATTGTCACGCCTCCTATATGTTAGTTAGACGGCCGAACATTTCGTTCGGGTCAAATAAATTGGTGATCAGTTTTATCTTATCTCTTCCTTAGCATAGGAAAAAGAACTCAAGGCTCATTTTTCTATATCAGAGCTTTTCTTAGTCCATTGCTCACCTCACTCAAGTGAGCGCACACAATTCTAAAGCGAACTCATTTGTTTTTAAAGTAAATCATCGCCGAATCACAACGAGATACGATTCAAATTTCGAAGTAATGTTAACGTCAATAATTCAAAATCAAACTCATTTGTTTTTAAAGTAAATCATCGCGGATTCACAACCGAGACACCGTTCGAATTTCGAAGTGATGTTTAGAGAATAACACTAAAGGCATGTTTATTTCCTGATGCTGACTTTTCTTTACATAATTACGTAGTAGAAAAGTCTTCTTTATTCAGGATAAAGAAAAAAGTTAAAATTATACTGAAAGTAATATTCTATTCCCACAATAATTTGCTTTACAATGAACATGAGTGAACTTCCACAGAATTTGAGTGTAGTACGGAATACTTGGAAAACTTTTGTATTGTATATAATTATGTAGTTAGCTTCAAAAGCATTCTCTTAAGTGATGATACACGAGTGAACACATAACTGTAGGTATTCTCCAAAGGTGTAGGCAGATGTGTAGTAGGTATGTGTATATGTATACTACACCTACATTTCACTAGTTATGTAATACTAAGGGTCGCACCTATTGGCATTAACCGGCCAAAAAAGTTAATAACACTGGCTTACTTAGAAACTACTTAGAAATTGAAACCAGCGGTGCTATTCTGTAAAAATCTCACCGTGAAAACTTAGGTGAAGTGAGCGTGGGGTGAGCTGTCAATAGTGTCAATTCCTAGCAAAAACAAACTCTCTACACCTAAGTTTTCACGGTGAGATTTTTACAGAATCGGCCGGCTGGACTTGCTCAGCATTTGGGCTTGCGACTACAAACATACGAGACAGCCGTCACGTAAACAAAACACATAAAGAGTTATCAATACTAGTATTTTACATGGAGCGACTTTCTATCTGAACACCAACCGTCCGTAACCCAGTTAGAGGCTAATACGATACTCCTTGGAAAGGCTGGTTGCTTTTTGGGCTTCTGACTTCCCATAACGACCGTCAAAATGCCAGAATTAATTATTTGTTAATTAAGTACATCAAATATTTCTATTAGCGACTAGCACTTACCTTTCATCCTATGTTTCGTTTATTTGTGCATATTTTTTTACTTCCTTTTCCACTATCGCCAATAGTATTTTAGCTGACTTATTTAAAGATGTTATATCCTTCATATTTGGTTAATCAAAATGCAAACAATCATTAAGACATGTTCAAAGCACATGCGACATGCAAACTGTCCGAAAATAGTCCTCCGCGCTCGGCTGCTTGCAGCGTATTGTGTGGTGACATTACAGTGCACGGATTAATAAATTATTATGACAATGTGTTGGAGCATGGAAGTCAGGCATCGTTTAAATTAAAACAGGTTTCTGTTCTGACTCGTTTCGGAGAATTTTTTTATTTGCATAAGAAGGTCTATCGTGCGGCCATCTCAATTATTTATTTATCAGTAATTTTTTTTGGCTTATTTTTGCAATGTTATTCAATATCACATTATTTATACATACCTATTCGTTACTGTTTTTATGTGACACAAATTTATTTTTATTTAGTTATTTAATTATGCATACACATTACACACATCACGATGCAGTATAAAACTGATTTACATCCGTCACCTCACACATCAGGTCCAGTTGAAAACCAGCGTCAGGCACTAGTTGCCCGGCATTTTTGCTGAACTGGGCCTTTTTGGCGCAGCCGTGAGGCACACGTTCCTGCTAATTTCTTACATCGGACTTAGCACTATTTTATTTTTATCTTTGTTCTACAACTGCTCAGCACTTCCGAAGCATGGATGGGTCTCGAATGGATGGTTACCCATCCACGAACTGACCGCAACAAGCGTAGCTTAACTTGCGATCGACTTATGCGGCTGTTATCATTGAGCCACGACCCGTCTGCCAATAAGGTCAGTGTATGTCATTTTAACTAGGGCGACCTCTAATTAACCGAAGTTGGTAAGATCTTATAATTAGTTCAGTAAACCTCGCTTCTCCATCATTTATTATCTATTAGGTCGAGAGGGGTCTGTTGGAAACTTGTTCTTAGTTATGTTGCCCTTATTATGGACGTTGCCCTGAGGGTCGGTGAGTTAGGGAAGTTTGGTGAAACAGTGTGCAGTGGCGATGCCAGATATGGTTAGATGTTTTGATAGTATTGTGATTTGGAGTAGACTCCGAGGAACTTTAGGTCTTTCTGTGACTTCTCTATTCATTGTTATCTATAGATAGTATAGAGGTATGAGGGAGAGGGTGTAAAGTTCACTCATCCTCCATAGAAAAGGGAGGATCCCCCGACCAGACGGGTGTTGTCTGGCGGGCAATTGCCCGATGATTCATGTCGGGCCGTTGTACCTATGCTAGTTGCGCGGTAAACTCTGCTTGCGAGATGCAGGATTTTGCGTGACGTCAGTATGCCGCGTTGTTCGCATGTGGCGTCGTAGATTTCGCTGCAATACTATAAAACAGAGTCACTTTTTGTGTCTGCCTGTTTGACCGCCTAAATCTTCTGAACTACACAATGAATTGTTTATTTACCTGTGTACATACATTTTGGTTGACGTTGCTAAGGTAATTTATTCCCATTTGTAAGAATAATCAATGCCATATTTAGGATAATTGTGAAATAAATCATTTTTTTGAACAACACAAAAAGCAGTACGCTCCTATCACAAAGTATTGAATCACTGAACAAAAATTCCGTAATCAATGATAAGAACTTTCATAAAAGCGTGTTGCACTTAATGAACGTTATCGGGCGTATCTTATCAGCTTTAGGTACATGTGAGCTATGCTCGGGTATTATTAGAACCTAACCAAACTGGGAGTTAGATTTTTGCTTTTTCTGCAAACCTCTATTTATTGTGCCTACCATGCATTAGCGATTTGTTTGCCAAAAATGTAAACAAATACGAATAAAAATGATGATGATGATTTTCATATGAATTAATGAAAAAATAACTTTAATTCCTACACAATAAAGTTCAGTTTAAGCTACAATTTCAAACATTTTTATAACTTTTTACAATAGTGCTAGTCACTCTGAAATCAACTTAATTGTCATTGAAATTAAGTTGATATTTGTTTAACTTGAAATAGGGTAGGGGTGTGCAGCACTGCGCACTTTTATATTGTTATTCTCTAAACATCATTTCGAAATTCGAACGGTGTCTTGTTGTGAATTCGCGCTGATATACATAAAAAAAAACAAATGAGTTAGTTTTAGAATTTTATGCGATCATTTGAATGAAGTTGCAAATGAAATTTATAGAAAAGCTCTCTCCTCTTATGGTTGGTATAGAGAGAAGTATGGTAGGTTGGTAGTTAGGCTTCAGGGACCAAAATCCTACCAATAAATAATGTGATTATCTAATAGTTATTTATGCAACTGTTGCATAATAAGGGGTATTAAAACACGAATGTGGGTTTATCACATCAGTGTTTTCATACCTAATTAAGTACAGTTGCATACACGACTTTATCTACACCCATGATAATGAATCCTATAAAAAAGATTCTGAAACAATTTTTTGCATTTATTGCAAAAAAATGAACATCGAATAAAAATGGATGTTAATGCTGAGATAGGAGTCTTTTGGCCTCGTATAGGACTTTCTGTTTCATTTTTCTTATTGTTACTTTTTTGGGTTCCGTACCCAAAGGGTAAAAACGGGACCCTATAACTAAGACTCCACTGTCCGTCTGTCTGTCTGTCTGACTGTCACCAGGCTGTATCTCGTGAACCGTGATAGCTAGGCAGTTGAAATTTTCACAGATGATGTATTTCTGTTGCCGCTGTAACAATAAATACTAAAATCAGAATAAAATAAATATTTAAGGGGGCTCCTATACAACAAACGTGTTTTTTTCGCCTTTTTTGCCTTGTGGTACGGAACCCTTCGTGTGCGAGTCGAACTCGCACATGGCCAGTTTTTTTCTTTCTTTATTTTAATCGGCTTGCTTCCGTTTACTTACATTGCACCTAAACAGAACTGGGGTGAAATGTTTTATACAATACTTCTAAAGTCCTCCAGACCGTATTTTGGCCACGGTGGCCAATCTCAACGGAGACTACCCTTCGGAGCGGGAGATATTATAGTGCACGAGTGTACGAGAAGACACAGGTGCACTCCCTCTTCCCTCACTCTTATAGTCCGATGGGACGGCAATCCGACACGACCAGAGAGAGATCAGGCGCAGGACCAACGGATTAACGTGCTTTCCGAGGCAGGGGGGTATCACAACTACCAAGCTCGGGGCTGTTACTAAGAAATTCCTAATGGAAAAACTCAATAACACTTTGTTCGATCCAGGAATCGAACCCAGGGCCCCACGCTCAGTAGTCGCGCTTGCGACCACGAGACCAACGGGGCAGTTAAAAACAAACAAACAAACAATATTTTCTACACGACACGACGCCGAGCAAAACGACTCAACGGAAATCAACCTAAAGAATTGGATGACAAACCTTCAAGAAATTATGCTGAAATTCAAGATTCCAATAGAGCCAGTCCCAGCAGGATAAGAATTGAGCACAGCAATATTTCATCATCTCGCTCACACCAGATTTCGAAATAGTTGCTTATCTTCTGGGGGAGGTGTTACATAGCACCTAAATCCCTGACAAGCGTTTATCCCATTATCACGTGGCGCATATGCTACGGACACGAGTGCCGACGCAGCACAACGTGGCGTAGTTCGACACCAGACATCGCAACCCGCGTGGAATCGACACTTTTGACACAGCATCGGTCAACCGTCAACGTTTTTAGCTAAAAAGTAATTAATGTAATTCTTTATAAGATAAATTTTGTATTTATTTAAATCCTCCGGCTACAGCCTTCGTAATTAGTCCATGGGAAATGCAGCCATTTTGTTCACAACTTTTATCGATTCCTCGTGTCTTAATTTGACGAATCAAGCTCCAAATTGGTTTGACACTAATTGGTAGATCATTAACAAGCTGTCATGTTAGAATTCGATTATCTGGATAATTGACATGAGTGGGTGACCTCGGGGAACTAAATTCACGAAGTGGACTAAAGTACTTACTAACACACCTTAAAGGATTTGAAACAAAACACGGTCTGGTCCACAAATTCTAGGTCGCTCACCGCGCTATGGAGCAGCTATGCTCGGAGTCTCTTTGAAGGATAAAATCACGAATGAAATTGTCCGCAAAAGAACCGGAGTTACCGACATAGCTTGCAGAGTAAGCAAACTGAAGTGGCAGTGGACTGGCTATGTTTGTCGAAGGACCGATGGCCGGTGGAGCAGACGAGTCCTGGAGTGGAGACCGCGTATCGGCAAGCGTAGTGTGGGACGCCCCCCAGCTAGATAGACGGACGACGTAAAGAAGGTGGCTGGGGCAGACTGGATGCGGAAGGCGGAGGACAGGGTGTTGTGGCGCGGCCTTGGAGAGGCCGATGTCCAGCAGTGGAACTGGACCAATTGAGAAATAGACAGTTGGACATTTTGCGAATTGGACATAATGCGCCCAGAGGGACTGGAATAACTTAAGTTGTTGATTGATTGAAAACAAAACAGAACGCCTGTATTCCCCAAGAGTGTAGGAAGAGGTAAGTGGATACCTACTGTATGGTACGGTCAGCAACAAAAGTCGATTAACACCTCAGTTTTTTTTTAATCTCAGCTATTGAGCATTTGTTCAAAATTGCAGCAGAAGTACAATGCAATTTTGTACAAATCTTTTGCTCAATAACTGAGATCAAAAAAAAAACCGAAGTGTTAATATTTTGCTCGAAAACTGAGATTAAAAAAATTTAAGTGTTATTCGACTTTTGTTGCTGTACCTGTAACCACGTTTCGCCAGTTTTGTATAAATCCTATGCTAAAAAGAGGAAGCTTTTTGTGACCCCTATGTAAATTAGAGCGAGGCTCGGTGGCACTGCCATCAGTCGGATACAAATCCAGACCCCGGGCTTTTTTTTTTCACGATGGGAAATCGTCAAATGACCCCTCCCGCTCTGGGTGGAGCGGAAGAGAGTGTCAGCCTCTTACTGACTAAAACCCACCCGTGTTCCTTCCTTAGCCCTTTATGTTCCGGGCCAGCGGTAACCCTTTCGGACAATCCCGTTGACAGACGACACTGCGACGACGACGAGACGAGACGAGACTCCGGGCTGTTACTCAGAATTTCCCAATGGAAATACTCAATTTCATTGAAAGATTTAGGAATCGAAGTCAGAATCCCAGTCTCGGCAGTCCCGCTTGCGACACATCTTTGGAAAAACATCGAGACGAAATTCGCACTAAATAAGTTGGTACTGCCTTTTTTGTTTTTTTTTTAGGATGATTTCCCATCATCAAATGACCCCTCCCGCTTTGGGTGGAGCGGAAGGGAGTGTCAGACTCTTACTGACTAAAACCCACCCGTGTTCCTTCCTTAGCCTTTTATGTTCCGTGCCAGCGGTGAACCTTTCGGACAATCCCGCTGACCGTAGGTACTGCCTTCCGCGGTATACTTACTGACGTATGTTCAGCTTCAAGTCCCTTTGTGCAAGTCCCCATGTGCCGATATCAACGAATTGTGATTTGTGCTAATGGCATGAAAATAAGATTCAAAATCAATTCCGCTTATCAAAATCCGCCAAGCCGAGCCGCCACATGCCGCCAAGTAACCAGCCTTAACATTGCCGTAGGAGAGTTTACAGACTTCTTTTACCAAAAATAATAATCCTCTTGTTAACTCGAAACGTTAAAAATTATCTTCTCCAACATTTTGTAGCAATTTATTCAAATAAAGTTGGTCTGCTTCTGAAACATGATACTCCAGAAAATCTTTATTGTTTTAACACGGTAACTTGTAACTATAAGATTCTTAGAACAATTTGCCGAGTTATGAAAGCACTTTAAATACTTAGTAATGTACTTTCACTAAAATGAGAAGTCTGATAAAAAGTGTGACATATTTTGTAGTGCAGTAGTTACTCAATGACTATAAAATATTCAGCTGCATCTAGACCCGAACGTAGTTGGGAAAAGGTTACTTATCAGATGATTAGCAGGTAGTCAGGTAAGTATCTACTCATAAAGTCATGACCACGATAAACTTTTGTTGTGGGACCATGTCTAGCATAGACCTTCCTTTCCCAGTATAATATAACTTATCATAATAATTCAACATTCACTTCCTTTTCACTTTAAAAAAATAAAAGGCCCACAATCATTTTCCCCAAATGTTACCAACATAAAATAACTTTCTTCTCTTTCTCCATAAATTTCACTGCTCACCTCCCTCAATTGAGCGCAGAGAATTCGTAAGCGAAATCATTTGTTTCTATAGTAAATCATCGCGGGTTCACAACGAGACACCGTTCGAATTTCGAAGTGATGTTTATAGAATGTTATGGCATTTTAATTAAATTCTTTTTTTTCTGAAATTGACTTTTCGACAATTCCGATTACCACCATTCAAACATCAAAGGTATTAGTTAAAAAAGCACTCTGGAATTATTTTTAATTAAAATAAATTACCTTCAGTTTACCACTCGTAACGGAAGACGTAGCGTTGGAAGGCCTCACACAAGGCGGTCCGACGAACTTGTGAAGGCCGCAGGAACTCGTTGGATGCGAGAAGCACAGAACCGGTCGAAGTGGAGGTGCTTGGGGGAGGCCTATGTCCAGCAGTGGACGTCTTTCGGCTTAAATGACCTTCAGTTTCCCCATGCTAATTATTTCCCATTAATTAATATACTCGTATTATGGGGCGAATATTTTACTGTATAATTAAATCACCCCTCAGAATTCTTCGCGATTGGAATAAATCAGAAAGATGTATGGTGATTAAAACGCGTGGAATAATAAATCAGTACTATAACAAAGAATGGATGAAATTAGTAGAATTTTCTTTTAGAAAAACAAGCCAAGTGTGAGTCTGACTCGCACACGATGGGCTCCGTACCACCGTCGAATATTTTACACTATATATTAAAAACGAAACACCTTTCTTGTATGGGGACCTCTTTTAATCTTTAACTTAATTTTATTTTTTGTAAGTAGTTCTATTGGAAATTGAAATACATATTCTGTTAAATTTTAACTGTCTGTGTCTACCTATTACGGTTCATGAGATAGCGCCCGCTGACGGTCAGAGGAGGCTTAGCAATAAGGTTCCGTGTCCACCCTTTGGGTACGGAACCCTATGAGCGATTCAGGAAAGTCCAAATTACTGATTATTATAAAAAAGGTGTAAAGTAAAAATTTCGAAGACATGTGACTTTCACCAACTCCCACTCTGCCCGCGTGGTTAATTACGGGTCGCTCCTCAGACCGAAGGCCCACGCGCCTGCGAGCCCCAGTAGTGGGAACGTTTAGAGGCTGATTATGCTCATGCTGTAGTCGTGTACCTATGTTATATATTTCTACAGCTGTCGAATATTCCCCTGTGCTGGGTTTGGTTATATTATTGGGTTTACGAAGTGAAAACTTTTTAGGCGCACTTTGCACTCTTTCTGAACAGTGAACGAAACTGAACCTTCACGCTCGGATCGGTGACTCTGAATCGCGTATGCTCGGCGCTGAATCGCGTATGCTCGGCGCTGAATCGCGTATGCTCGGCGCTGAATCGCGTATGCTCGGCACTGAATCACGTATCCTCGGCGCTGAATCGCGTATGCTCGGCGCTAAATCACGTATGCTCGGCTCCAGTCGTAAGTTTTCACTTCTATAGTATGGTCATAAGTACCTCTCTTTTTGAATCGCAGGAGCTCTAGGGTTTTGTGTTCAGAAAACAAACTCTGTTTTTATATATAACATGGTAATTAAACATTTCTGCCCTTATCTGGGTATGCCTACTTGTAAGTAGGCATACCCAGATAAGGGAGGGAGGGGGGAGGGGAGGGGATAATTTCACTAGGTAGGCAGGACGTACCTCTGCTTACCTCTTTAGGGAAATCAGACGTGAAGCTTTGTAACATCAATTTCTTTGTATAATAGATTTTGACGTCTCCTTCTACACGACTTTGCAAAGGATTATTTTCAGCAGTCCGTAATAAAAATCACGCCAGTACACGTATGAATAAATACCAAGACTTCAGCACTATTTCTTACTCTTTGGAAATAGATTTGGGATTTTTCACGACACGTTCAGACTTGTGCTTGAATATATTATTCCTTTCACTCTGGAGTCTCTCTGGGGAGACTGAATAAAAAATTTTACTCTACTGCGATTCGGACGAAATCGAATAAAACAAAACTGTTTAGTTTTATTTTATTAGATTTCCATAGGGATGGCTTTTAGTTACGTCATGTTCCATCTGCCATTAGTTTTCAAATATATCTAAATATAAATTATAAAACAAAAAAAAAAATTAATCTGATGATTTCCGAGAGCAAATGCTCAAGTTACTTTAAAAAAATCCAAATTGCTATAGGTTTGCCTATAAAATTTGAGGGTTCCCCTCGATTTTCATGGGATTCTCATCAGATTCCAATGTGATGACAATGGGACTATCTCGAGAGTATACCCTTTCAAACGAAAAAAAATTTATCAAAATCGGACTACTCTGTAAAAAGTCATGCGTAATCATCATATAAATGTAATTCTTATATCTATGGTGATCACATATGAAAAAAATATTATACGCGGCGACTTTCGAGAACCTCATCCGCTTTTTCGTCGGTTAAAACAAATTACCATCAGTAGTGCAATTCTGTAAAGTTCTCCTGGAATCTCACTCAATTCGAAAGGGAACTCATTTGTTTTTAAAGTAAATCATCGCGGATTCACAACGAGATACCGCCCGTTCGAATTTCGAAGTAATGTTTAGAGAATTGCTATGCAAAACAAAATACCTATACCTAATATGGTCTTATTATTTTGAAGGCTTTCAAAGTAAAAAAATGCTTATCAAACACAACGAAACTAATATCTAACTTCAAATGTAGCCGTAACAGATCACAATATAAAAGCATTTCTTTAGAAGTAAACCACTTAGAAATGGACAGACAGGCTTCCGTTCAGCTGGCTATTACCCGCCTAATGTAGTGGAAGATACGACCGAGCGATCAAAAGTAACATCCATACATATACCTACTTTAAAAATACGTTGATACATCTATCATTCTTGAGAATATTGTATTGGCACGGTATAATTATCTATACAGTATTGTGACTCAGCCCTGCCGGTCGATTCTGTAAAAATCTCACCATGAAAACTTAGGTGAAGTGATTTGTTTTTGCTAGGAATTGACACTATTGACAGCTCACTCCACGCTCACTTCACCTAAGTTTTCACGGTGAGACTTTAACAGAATAGCACCGCTGCCGGTCGATTCTGTAAAAATCTCACCGTGAAAACTTAGGTGAAGAGAGTGCGTGTTTGCTAGGAATTGACACTATCGACAGCTCACTTCACCTAAGTTTTCACGGTGAGATTTTTACTGAATAGTACCGCTGTTCTAGAAATTATTACCTACAGCCGCGCGGTACGTAAACACGCGATAGGGCTCCCGCCTACAGTATTTTAATTTCATCAACCTACATGAGTTTCTTTTTAGTTTCATGATTGTATAGGTAAAAATTATATATTTTTAGAAAAAAAAATGAAATATGACAAGTTCATTAAAAATAGGTATCTACATATTGTGTTTTTTGATTAGTAGATTTAATAATAATTTCGAAAGTCGGTGTCAAAAATTTTTGTGCAAAAAAAAACCACCGATTTCCAAAAAAAACACTACGAAGTGAAAAATAACTTTTATTTCGGAAGTCGGTGTCGTTGGTTCTGTTTTCGTTTTTTGACACCGACTTTCGAAATTAAAGTTATTTTTGGAAGTCAGTTGTTTTTGTTTTTGGAAAAAAAAATATTTATTTTTCACTTTTTAGTTGTACCTACCTACCCCAAAAAAAATCATATATCACTACTTGCTATGTGAATATCAGTGACAGAAAGCTATTGAAAAAATGAAGTCCTTCGATTTAATTTTATTTCACCAAGCGTCCTATTAAGATTCCACACAATTTCTAATGGAAAAATATATTTAAAATTACTAGAACCAGGAGTTCTGCCTACCCCATAAGTGTATAAACCGTTATAATTAACACAAACAAAATTAGTCCGAAATATAATGAAAACAAAAAACGTTTATCTAATCTATCTCATTCCTTATCACTAGGCTTTTGTCTTATCTCTGACGTCAGTGGACGGGTAGGCTTGACTGACTGAAAAGCATAAAATATCTAATCAAGTAGTACTGTTCTGTAAAGTTTACGTACGAACCTCACTCAAGTGAGCGCACACAGCTCGAAAGCGAACTCATTTTTGTTCTTAAAGTACTCGGATTGTCCGAAAGGGTTACCGCTGGCCCGGAACATAAAGGGCTAAGGAAGGAACACGGGTGGGTTTTAGTCAGTAAGAGTCTGACACTCCCTTCCGCTCCACCCAGAGCGGGAGGGGTCATTTGATGATTTCCCATTCTGAAAAAAAAAAACAACACCGTTCGAATTTCGAAGTGATGTTTATAGAATTAAAGATTCTTTATCTCGGTCCATCCTTCAATCATCATTATGGAAACAAAAGAGACAACCACATTTTATCTCAACATTTTGTCAACTTTATCGCTAACATTTAAACGGTTGACAGCCATTCAATGTTTATTTTGGTTGCGTAGCATCAAATATATATGACATGTCTATCTAGATTCGAGATATTCCTTTGTGCCAAATCTCTTTGTTTGGGTATCAAAGGTAGGCACAAAAATAAAATGTGAAGACTGTTTGTGTGGGTTTTATTTGCGAGTGGGTTTATCGCCAGCCGTGTTTATGAGCTTTCATTCTGAGTGGATCAAAATTGGAGGAGAAGAAGCATTTTGGCTAATTATTTCACTAATAGTAGACCCTATTTATTTATTAAATAGGTATTATTCATGTAATAAGTATACCTTTATAAGTATACCCATATTTCGCCAGTTCGCAAACTCAAACTCAAAGCATTTATTTCAATTATTCATGTCATTATTATCAATAAATATTTTAGAAAAACTACCATTTTTTACTTTCCTTAGGTTCGAAATGAAAAGGAGAGTGTTTCAAGGCTCCTACAAACAGGCGCGACACGCGATATAATCGCGCGCGACACAAAGGCATCGCACGTCGCGCAACGAGCGGTCTTAACATGGGTGAAAGTCATCAATTTTTACTCTGACTACAGCCGCCCTTCGTGCGCTCGGGTGTCTAAATACCTCGTATGGGAATTGATTCCTTTCGACCCTCGTATGACATCATCATCTACCTAGCCTGTTCCCAACTATGTTGGAGCCAGCTTCCGGTCTAACCGGATGCAGCTGAATACCAGTATTTTATATGGAACGACTGCCTATCCGACCTCCACAACCTAGTTACTGGGTAATACGATACCCCTTGGTAAGACTGCTAGTCAGACTTTCGGGCTTCTGACGACCCGTAACAACTGTCAAAGATCGACGAATGACAGTCCGGACCAACGGCATAAAGGCTCCTTTTTTTTTTTTTTGTTTTCGGGGGGAAACCATCAAAAGGCACCTGGACTTTGGGGAAAAAGACCAGGTAGTGTGGGATTCTTACCTCACTAAAACCACCCCGGTGATCACCATCAGCACATGGAGGCCCCCCTCCATGTGCTGATGGTGATCACCGGGGTGGTTTACCCGTTACCTCTTAATAGACCAGGAGGAGCCTTAAAACTTCGCGTACCCCCCAAGGACACGAGTGTTATCGTTGCGTCAACTCAAGGTGTGTACCTAAATGTATTCAAGTGGAGTTTCCATGTAGGTATACCGTGTGGATCGATAGAGATGGGTAAATTTTTGTTTAGTGGCGTTTTTTTACCGGGCTAAAATATAAATGTTTTGTTAATTGGTCGTAGGCATGACATTATGTTAGGGTGCAAATTACACGTAACATCACGCCTGTATACTACGATGGGTTAGGCACATGTAAGTATACATTAATTTATAAGTAAGTATACCCACATTTCGCCAGTTCGCCAGTTTACAAATAACACATATCTTTTTATTTTATACTAGCTTCTGCCCGCGACTTCGTCCGCGTGAATTTTCTTGTTACTCCGACCCACCCCGTCGCATCGCATCGCCTGCCCGCGCTATTACTTCGTTTTTGTACTACACAAATTCATCTTAAGATACGAAAATATGAAATATTATTTATTATCTTCGTCGTGTGTGATAGTCGTTGGGGTCGGCTTCCAGTCTAACCGGATGCAGCTGAATACCAGTATTTTACATGGAGCGACTGCCTCTCCGACCTCCACAACCCAGTTACTGGGTAATACGATACCCCTTGGTAAGACTGGTTGTCAGACTTTCGGGCTCCTGACTACCCGTAACGACTGTCAAAGATCCACGAATGACAGCCGAGGCACGGAGGGGTCTCGGTATGTAAACATGGTCACCCATCCACAGACCAACCGCGGCAAGCGTAGCTTAACCTGGTCGATCAAACTGTGCGGCTGTTATTATTTAGCCACGGACCCCTCTAAACGGTCTTGAGTTTATATTATCACCAATATTATATGTGGTCGTCCAAATCAAAAGGGACCTTATGGCGGTAACTAGTTTCCGAGATATTAATAAATTTGTAAAATACCTCAAAAAAATCGTTTTTTTATTAACTGTATTTTTAAAAAGATGATTGTATTTACTACATGTAGATGTGTTCAACTTTTCGAAAAGTCAATTTAAAAAAGTTTTGTATTCATCTAAAGTTTAGTAAAAAAGGAACCTTATCGCGGCAAGACCTAAAAAATCGTTTTTCTTGTAATTCAAACCATATATTATTATATCGACATTTTAATATTGAAAAGTAGGTTTTAAGTTTATGCAAGGATTGTAAGAATTTCCATTAGTAATAATCATAGTCAATCAAAGTATACAATCAGTTACATAACTTCACACTAAAACATAACTTTTTTGTACGGCATACTTAAATTGCGATTTTCTCGAAACTTATAATTTCGATCAGTGAACTTCAAAAATTCGTAAAAAAATAACGGTAGTGGTTAGAAGGTTGGTTCTTGGGTCTATAGTTCGGTGCATTTATGTAGTTTTCAGCTCTGTAGATAACTCATTTCCGCCATAAGGTCCCTTTTGATTTGGACGACCACATATTGTTTCCTTGAGGAATATAATATTACATTATCAACATAGGCATAAGCGGACAACCGCTATTAAAATATGATTGCGCCGCGGTGAAATGTTATTGTAACAGCTGCTATTCTTTGACCAAAATATTGTTATTTTGGTCAAAGAGTGGCAGCTGTTACAATAATATTATTTGAACGCAGATTTACCGATTACAGACTTGAATGGAAGCAAAAGGAATATACAGTACCCGGCGATAAATATTGCACATCGACCTTTGGAAAGAGACAATCGGCTAATTTCGGCTTCGTAGAGCGTTATCTCTGTCGCACGAAATACAAACAGTCCGGTATCTATTAGGAGCTGTTAAAACAATATTATGATTTGATTCTTTTGATAATTATTTTTATTCTTTGTATAAAATGAATTGTGTAAAAAGGTCGATGTGCAATATTTATCGCCGGGTACTGTACGGAGCGTAACAGGTGACAATCCTGCTTAGCCCCTTGGGGAAAAGTCCCAAGTGAGTTTATGTAAAAGCTATTCAAATTTGTTTCAAACGGATGTTATTTCAAGTAAAAAGATCAACTTTATTTCAATGGTAATTAAGTTGATTTCAGAGTGACAAAGCACTCTTGAAAAAAGTTATGAAAATGTTTGAAGTTGTAGCGCAAACTGAACTTTATTGTATAGGAAATAAAGTTATTTTTCCATAAACTTATATTTGTTTACATTTTGGCAAATAAGTCGCGAATTAGACATAAATCCAAAGAAGATGACATTCTACGCCGGCCAGGAGTAAATTGAGACAAGCCAGGAGTATGATAATGACACAACATTATGTGGTGCCAAAATGACCTTGGAATTATGTTTTTATGTCAACTAGTTTACTTTGCCCATCTCTAGTTATTAAAACATTTTGCGCCTCCAGGGACACAACATTTGAAACCGACATGACCTTGGAATTTATAAAAACAGTGTCGCATAATTTATTTATTTCAAGGTCATTTTGTCGCCTGGTTCGTTTATGAATAAATATGGAGTATGTATTTTTTTAAGGTTCTTACGTAGGTAATTTACATGGCTTACTTGTTGTCATTCAGATTTTTTTTTTTGTTAAATTATATGGTTACTTTTCATTTGAAACAGTTAGTAGGCAAAATTACATGATGCCGGGGGCTGAGCGATCGACATTGGTTCGAATCTTGCTTGAAACGTGAGTCATAATTTTATTTAAAAATTGTTGACGCAAAGGCTGAGCCATTGACTGCTGTTGGTCCTAGGTTCGAAGTTCGCTCTGAACATATCTACTCGAGGTGAACAACGGCGACCACCTCAGGCGACTGATCTTCCAAACATAAAGTAATCAGACAATATCGCTGAACATAAGGTAAGTAACATTCGGTTAAAAAGATTATTACCATAGATGGCCATAACTGACGAGACAGGTACTTACTCAAGTATATCCGCGCACCCTGGGTAGTCTGCTTTGCTACCAAACATTATTAGTGCTTAGTCAGACTGGTAGCGCGGGCGAGGCGGGGCGCGCGGCGCGGCGTACTCAAACATAAGAACTTCATTTGAGTGTCCATAGTGAGCACGCGGGCGCGGCGCGTGGCGCGGGCTGATCGGCACGGGGAGCGCGCGGGCAACTCACGCCAAAGCTCGTTCATACAAGTGGCCGCAGTGGGTGCGCGGGTGGCCTTTTTTAGTAAAAGTAAGTCTTCTTCATCCATATTATATTTTGACAAACACTGGACATGACAACACGCAGAACGCAGCCGCGATCGACTGCCGACAGGCAGATCGCGCGCGTTTCCGCATACGCGCCGCTGCCCGCCCCGCGCTGTCAGTCTGGCCAAGCACTTACTGACTGACTTATCGAACGATTCGCGCCCATACGAAATAATATAAAAATCACAATCATAAAAGCATGAGTATCTTTAATAGATATTTGAAATCTAGATCCTCATATTACATAACATTAAATGGCATCCGTTCTTTAATTCTGCCGTCTCAAGATCTAAGGCAAATACTAAAAAGTATAAGGAATCCAGAAAATTCTTTTAGTACCGCAAAGTTCTGTAAAGAATTCCGTGCTCAATAGTTTTCAAGTATTACTGAGTGCGGTGACCATCTTCCTGGTATGTGAAAATGCCAGTAAATTTTTTGAACTATTTGTTTTAAGTAGCAGTAATTCTCTCTTTCCTTATCCTCCGACTATTAATCACAAGTGCGACCTACTGAGCGAGGAGTGCCGACTTAAATCTCAGTTCAAGGAATGTGCTTTCCATTAGGAAATACTCGGTAGCAGTCCGAGTTCTAAATTTGATCCCGGTAAATGGTAATAGGGTCGCCTTCTATTACACAGGGCTGGTCACTTTACTGGCAAAATGTGTCTGACATGTCTGCGTACCCTAGGTTATTCTGGGACCTCAGACATTGCCCCGCTTTTGAGGTCCCAGAAAAACCAACTATAAGGCTGCCTTTCCACCAGAGATGAGCGACGATGCGTAGCGAGGGATGTGTGTAAAACTAACCATTAGGTACCAACGCTAACTTAGTTCAAGCTATAAAAATGAAGCGATGTTATTGGTTGGTTTCAAACAAATCTCTCGCTACGCATCCTCGCTCATCTCTGGTGGAAAGGCAGCCAAAAGGGTTTGGCCCAAAAATGAAGCTTTGTCATCTTCTTTCCTAAGTGAGGATGTAGATAAATGTATTCACAATATGAGCAGTGGCGTCATCCTGTCTGTTAATATTACGAGGCTTTTGACTGCGTTATGTGTGTGTATTTTATGTCTTTTTTAATATTTTTTTAAATTTTTATTTGTAATGTGCGTTTTTGTTTGTGCAGAATAAACTAATTTTCTTTCTTTTTCTTCTTTCTTTCTTAATAATAATTTCAGCAATTTCTCTTTAGTAGCTCATCACTCAGTGAATATCATTTTAAAACTTGAACGGTGTCTTGTTGTGAATCCGCGATTTCACTTTCCAATCATGTGCGCTCACTTAAGTGAGGTGCCAAGTGAACTTTACAAAATATCTGTTAATGAAAAAGGTAATTTTTGTTTTGTTTTGAAAATAACCTTCACTGGGTTTTTTTAAACGCAAAGGAGGTTACCAATTCACTTGTATTTACCAAGTGTGTTATTGTAAAGAGAAGCTATTGCTGGGGCCATATGTTAATAAAAACTACGGCCCTTTATTACCTACTGCTCATTTTCCAAATGAGAAAGGCTCAAGACTGTCTAGGTAGGAATTTATTTGTTGCCTTTGTCTTGTAAGTTCGGGTCCTAAGTTTTACTAACAAGTAAATTCATGATCGACACAAGGTCATACATTTTATGGATTATTGTCTAGCCATCTGTGACCCCCCGACAGGACTAAGTAATTTGGTGCGAAAACTTCCTTTGAAATGTGAATTTTAAATTGCTTTATAACAGTTTATTTATAACTAGTAGTGCCCCGCGGTTTCACCTGCATAAGTGTTCTGTGGGAATATCGGAATAAAAACTAGCCTATGTCCTTTTCCGGGACTCAAATTATCTCGGTACCAAATTTCATTGAAATCGGTTCAGCGGTTTAAGCGTGAAGGGGTAACAGACAGACAGATAGACACACTTTCGCATGTAGGTATAATATTAGTATGGATGAGTGATTTTGGCAACAGTTTCAAATAAAAACTATTAAAAGTATTATTAAGAAAACATAATTTTCTAAATTCTCACTCTAAGACAAAGGACCTCTTCTAATAAAGAAGTTTATGTTGTCCTAAATTAATTCTCGGATAATCCATACTAATATTATAAACTCGAAAGTAACTTTGTCTGTTGGGTTTTAGTCAGTAAGAGTCTGACACTCCCTTCCGCTCCACCCAGAGCGGGAGGGTCATTTGATGATTTCCCATCATGGAAAAAAAACTGTGTCTGTCTATCTGTATCTACCTTTTCACGCCTAAACCACTGAAGGGATTTCGATAAAATTTAGCAGAGATAGATTGCATCCCGGGGAAGGACATACGATAGTTTTTACCCCGATATTCCCACGGTATCGACACTTGTACGGGTGGAACCACGTGGCGCTGCTAGTCCGCAATAAGACAAATGTAGATATGGTCACATTATTACATACAGAAATATATCCGAGTATACGAGTTGTTCATTTCGTCCTGATCCCTGGAAATCAGAACGTATGGTCACATCAGAAACACGGGTCATCCCCTTTCGACCTCAATTCTGAGTCGTTTCTATAATACAGCAATGTGTTGCCATATTGTATTATTATGAAGATAATATTTTTTGCTGAGAGAAAGAAAATAAGAAATTATTATTAATTTGGAATATTTACCCGATTATGATAAAGTCAGAGGTGGTTGTAATTTTCCTTTGCTCGCTGTAATCTGTAACGCAGAGTACCTAAGTCGCGTTATGCCTAAACGTCATTTTTTTTTCAGGATGGGATTATCAAATGACCCCTCCTGCTCTGGGTGGAGCGGAAGGGAGTGTCGGACTCTTACTGATTAAAACCCACCCGTGTTCCTTCCTTAGCCCTTTATGTTCCGGGTCAGCGGTAACCCTTTCGGACAATCCCGCTGAACCTAAACGTCATTTCAAATAAGCGTTTGGTCTATAACTCCCATTTCCCATTTCGCGACACGACTATGTTCCTATTGGACTGTATCTCACATTACCCATTTCGCGATACGACTATGTCCTTATTGGACTGTATCTCACATTACCCATTTCGCGATACGACTATGTCGCGATTGAACTGTATCTCACATTACCCATTTCGCGATACGACTATTTCGCGATTGAACTGTATCTCACATTACCCATTTCGCGATACGACTGTGTCGCTATGGGACTGTATCTCACATTACCCATTTCGCGATACGACTACGTCGCTATGGGACTGTATCTCACATTACCCATTTCGCGATACGACTATGTCGCTATGGGACTGTATCTCACATTACCCATTTCGCGATACGACTATGTCGCGATTGGACTGTATCTCACATTACCCATTTCGCGATACGACTGTGTCGCTATGGGACTGTATCTCACATTACCCATTTCGCGTAACGACTACGTCGCTATGGGACTGTATCTCACATTACCCATTTCGCGATACGACTATGTCGCTATGGGACTGTATCTCACATTACCCATTTCGCGATACGACTATGTCGATATTGGACTGTATCTCACATTACCCATTTCGCGATACGACTATGTCGATATTGGACCGTATCTCACATTACCCATTTCGTGATACGACTATGTCGCTATTGGACTGTATCTCACATTACCCATTTCGCGATACAACTATGTCGCTTTAACAGGCTTCGTATGATGTAGGTACGTATTTTCATCAGTTCCCGCATAACTCCTGAACTCCTCATCGTATTTTGACAAACAAAGTATCTTCGGAAGCGTTGGAAGCGTTGTTTCGTGGGTTAAGGCTCCTTCAAGCAGGCGCGACACGACACGCGACACAAAGGCACCGCAAGTCGCGCCACGAGCGGTGTTTTTGTGTCGCGCGCGATTGTATCGCGTGTCACGCCTGTTTGTAGGAGCCTTAATCCTAAATGATTGAGTAGTACCTAGTATGAGTTTGATTTTGAAGATGTTCAGCATTTTCTGATGGAGTGTGTCCGGAATAAAGATGAACGCGACTCGCTACTGAATGAATAAAAGTTAAAAAGGCTGGATGTAGGTCTGATTCAAAGCATTTTAGCAAACCCTAAATCGGAGGCAGCTAAAAAACATATGTAGTTTAATTAGTCGTTCAGCAGTAAGCAGAGTATTACTATAATGTATTTTCTTTTTCCCTTGTGTATTATATCATCATTTCACCGGAGAGACGTCCACTGCTAGACATAGGCCTTCCCCAAGCACCTCCACTTCGACCAGTTCTATGCTTCTCGCATCTAAAAGGTTCCTGTGCCTTTCACAAGGTCGTCGGTCCACCTTGTGGGAGGCCTTTCAACGCTACGTCTTCCGGTACGCGGTCGCCACTCCAGAACCTTTCGGCCCCATCGGCCATCAGTTATATATTATAAGTGAATTTACATTGTTATAAGGTATGATGGGGTTGACATACCCTTAGTGAACAAAAACCCCAAAGTATATAAAAAAATAAAGATAAAAAAAACATGTTTGAGTTGGCTTCCAGTATAGCCAATGTCATAAATATGTATTTATTTTTGTAAAACATAAACATCTTGCTTGTATTTCTATCGGGATGGGCAAAGGTACTGTTATGAAGTCCCATGTATGAACCCCTCAAGCGTTTTGCATACTCTCGGACAGTATGGCTGTTCTGCAAGCGTTGAACAGTTATACAGTTGACTCTGGGCTAATATACGAGTGTCACCAGCGCCTCAACCAGGTGGGTAACCTCAATAATATAACCATTCAATGGATCAAAGGACACAGCGGCTCGTTAGGTAATGATGCAGCCGACGAGCTTGCCAGAAGAGGGTCGAGCATGGCACCAGTGGGACCTGAGCCCATCGCGCCACTCCCCTTCGGGTATATACGCACTCTGGTAAGGAAACGCACTAGAGACCAACACAACAAACTATGGACGGACCAAGGCGAATGCAGGAAGGCCAGGGAAGCACTTCCCACATTGGATGGCCGCCTCACGAAACAGGTTCTCCGTCTAACTAAACAAAAGCTGCGTATAGTTACTGCAGCTTTAACTGGCCACGGGTCATTCAATAAACACCTCTTTGTCATAGGAGTGACAGACAGTCCGCTGTGCAGGGCCTGCATGGAGGACGACGAGACAGCGGCACATGTGCTTCTAAACTGCCCGGTGGTCACCACGTACAGGGCAAAGTACTTCGGTAACCCAGGTACCCTACATGAGACGGTCAGCAACATCAAGGCGTTGCTGGCCTTCCTCGAGGAGCTGGGGTGGATCGAATGACCGATTTTCCCACCCGTACGCAAAATACGCGCATTGACGTGGAGTTGCGGACACCAGCCCGTATTACCTATTACCTATTACCCCTCAAGCGTCAAGTGTACACTAAGTGTACACACGAGAAAGTGCTCATAACGTCTCATCGGTACACCAAGTGTACACAACAGTGTCATTGTTAAAACAATGACTTTACTACGTCCATTCAACTACTCCGACACGTGGGGTGTTTTGACAGGTAGGCGGGTAAACGCGTGAGGGGTTAAGGGGCCACCCTCTTTCTATTAACCGTCAATAAAATTCGGACTATGGGCTGCCACAGAAAGTTTCCCAATGGAAAAACCAAAGTAGCGCTTAAACAGGCATGGGAATCGAACCCAGGGTCCTCCTTAGGAAATACAGGCGTTTGTTTTATAACTGCTGCATAAACGAAAAGTTGGTTATTCAGTTAATGATTCTTACAAACAACTAATTTTATCGGTCTCGCTTTAACGTCGTATTTTATATGAAAAGTACTAAAAAGTTATTTTAATATTCAAAATGAAGTTAAGACCTTATTGCTTTTCTAGCAAATTCAATAAACAACATCCTCTTCAGATTAATATTCAAGCCTATGAATATCAAAATTTCTCCTAAAGTTTGGTAATTTTGATTATGCTTGACTCGAACTAAGTTAATTCCATTTTAAGCTTATCAACAACAAAGTCTTCAGACAATAATGAATAGTCTATTCTTGATCTATCTGTACTATTTATAACGACTCTCTATTAAAGACCACAGTAGTGATATTCTGTAAAGTTAACTTGGAATCTCAATTAAGTGAGCGCACACAATTCGAAAGCAAACTCATTTGTTTTTAAAGTAAATCATCGTGGATTCATAACGTGACACTGTTCGAATTTCGAAGTGACGTATCATGGAGACATTTTTTTTTTTTTTTTTTTTGTTTAATTCTTGATTTCTTCGATTGTTTATTTATTGGCATGCAGTAAATATTGGGAATAGTTTAGGCCGCAGTTAAATATTAGCCAGTTGGACGTACATTTTGAAAGCGGTTTTTGTGGAAGTTATTTTACGCACTCTCTTATGCGAAAGAATACAGCTTACCCCGTAAACTCCTGAACAAAGATTAAAACTGGGGAAACATTTCGGAAAAATCACCTTTTTAACTCACAAAGCGTGTTTATTCCTTGTTCACGCTATTTGAAGCAGCTGAAGGGGCTCCCCAGACAATAAATAGACTCAAATTTAAGGAGAAAAGAATACAGATGATTCTTTTGTAAAATATTGCTGTGTATTCTCGATGGGGGGTTTTCTTGATGTAGAAACAAAGTTATATGGATATGGCTTCTATAATTTAATTTTTGTTAGTAATTATTGACTTATGGGGCATTACATGACCTAAAGTGCGGTCACTGTCGGACTGCATAGAAAAGAAAGAGAAGCACGATGACACAACGTTGGTAATTTATTGCAAAATATTAAGCAATTATTTAATTATAAAACATCTATTGTAATATTTTAGTATGTTGTTTGTAGAATAATCTGACAAGAAATGATGTATATTAGCATTTTTGAATTACAAAAAATCTATTGTTTGGACGAAACAATTAAAACACTAGTATTTTAGTATGTTGCTTGTAGAATTATCTGACAAAAAATTATGTATATTAGTATGTTTTTTATTGTAAAAATAAATTTTTTACAGGTATCTACATGATTTTTTTCTATCGTATCAAATTAGTTGTATTATGTTTTCAACACACTACCTACCTAGCATTTATTAATATAGCATGTATTTATATAAGCTATATATATTTATATAGCCTAGTTATATTAATATTGTATTGTATGTGTTTTATATGGGCCTTGACGACTAAAATAAATGGATAAATAAATAAATATATCCTGACGAATATCATATATTTTTCTGATTTTGTTTACTGTAGTCGATCATATACTTTTATTGTTTCTTCAAATTGCGTTTTTTGTGTTTAGGTCCTGTAAGACCCTTAAAGCACATTTTTTATGGTATTGTGTGAAATACTAGTATTCGGCCCAGCTGATAGTAAGTGGTCACTGGCTCCTATGTACAGTGCGTGCCACGTAAGAAGAGACTTGACACACCACGTGGTCTGACATGCGCAGAACACGATTTTAGGTATCTTTAGCGGTATGAGGTCTGAGTGCGGGACGGGACCGGACGTCATAGGGGCGGCGGAAAGAGCGGGGGAGGCGGGGTCAAGTCTCTTCTTACGTGACACGCATTGCACGTCAGTCTGATCAGCAATATCAGAGGCATTGGTGCTTGTGCATTACCATCTAAGATAGAAAGCTAGTCAGCGTTAGCTACCAGTCTAACCGGATGCAGCTGAATAGCAGATTTTTACATGGGGCAGCTGCCTATCTGCCCTCTACAAAACAGTAACTGGGTATCACGATACACGGTAAGACTGTCAGGTTTTCGGGCATCTGACTACCCGTAACGACTGCCTAAGTTATACGAATGTTAGTCAGAGAGATTACTCTCTCAAAAACAACCATGTCTCCCTAAAATTATTTATTTACTGAAATACTTCAATAAATAAATAATTTTAAACGGAAACCATATCCATATGACCCATATCGTCCTATATTCACGTAGGTATAAGGGGAAATTGCTTAACGGTAACGGTCACCAAGCACGCAATGTTTGGAAAACAAAACAATAATTCATTGTAGGTACTCGTAGTAATGCTTTGTTTTAATTGATATAATACCATGGGTGTATTCCCCCCAAGGAGCAGACTGAGGTGGATGGTGAACCTACAATTTGCCAGATATGTTGTGTTGTCATGGCTCACGTGCAGTCACGAGCACAAATATGTCAACACTTGGCAACTTTCAATTGCGATTTTTAACAGACTTCTAAAAGGAGAAGGTTCTCAGGGATGTTTCAATTTTTTTTATGTATATTCGGGCATAACTCCATCGTAAATAGACGGATTTGCAAACTTTTTTTTTTTGTTCGAAATGGCTGTATTCCGTAAGGGTCCCATTTAAATTTCGTAAAGATCTGATGATGAGTTTCGGAGACAGACGACGGAACTCGTCAATAAATGCCAGCAAATCAACCGCGATTGCTGCTATAGCATATGTATGCATTGTTTACGCAATCACACAACATAACATCACGCCTGTACCCTTTAAAAGGTTAGGCGGATGTGTTCAATAGCTTTCTGTCACTTATATTCACATAGCAAGTAGTGATATATGAATTTGTTTAGGTTAGGTAGGTACAACTATAAAGTGAAAAATAAAAACTTTTTTACAAAAAAAAAAACAACCGACTTCAATAAAAACACTACAAAGTGAAAAATAACTTTAATTTCGAAAGTCGGTGTCAAAAACGAAAATACAGAACCAACGACACCTACTTTTTTTTTTGTGAAATAACGAATGCAACGCTGAAATACGACACTTTACACAAACCTATGGGTTCGGAAATACTTTGTTCGTATTAACATAAAATTTCATTCAAAACTAACGCAGAAAATCGTCATTGAATAAAGCCAAGTTTATACATAAATATGCTCGTGACTGTACGTCATAGAGCGCGATTCTATCTATCGGATTCCGCCCAGGATTAACTTAGTAATGTTATTCTCTAAACATTCACACACTTCGAATTTCTCTGTACTACAGACAAGACAGTCACATGTAAAACGTATTTGTAATACTTATCAAAGTTGTTTGTTCACGCAGACAAGGTGTGAATCTTAAGGCTCCTACAAACAGGCGCGACACGCGATACAAAGGCACCGCTCGTTGCGCGACTTGCAGTGCCTTTGTGTCGCGCGCGATTTTATGGCGTGTCGCGCCTGTTTGTAGGAGTCTTTAGTACGCGCCAGGGGACGCGCGGAGGGCGCGGGACTATACCGCGGCAGCAGGCTGGCTGCCCGCCGCCCGCGCCTCACTTCATTACCGAGAACTGTCGAAGACGCACGCGCATACTTGTTGTCCAAAGTTTTAGTCCCAACATTGTACTGTCTTTTAGAACCGTATTAGAAGTGTTTACAGTCCACTTTACTCTCATTTACGAGCCTTTCGTTAGGTCCTTAACACTGTTCATCACAATAGGTAAGCTTGTTTCAGACGGAGCTATTGTCCTAACACCGCTTCGAAATTACAACGGTGTCTCACGGTCCCACAGACGTCTCCGTCTGTTGAGTCAGATTCCCATTGATGGGTTATCAATTCCCTTCCTTCCCTTCTCTCGTTACGAATCCGTGACGATTTACTTTAAAAACAAATGAGTTCACTTTCGAATTGTGTGCTCAATTGAGGTTCCAAACTTAGCAGAATAACACTATAGTTGCCCCTGCGATCATTAAACTTACAAGGCGGTTTTATTGTTACCTCAATAAACAACTCTGATAAAGTGTTTATTACAATGTTTCTTAGTTAAGTATTTCACGGTATTTTTACGGTAGCTAATAATGGAAAAGAAATGTGGTGTTGATTGCTTTGGAGTGATCGTTGTTTTTTTGTAATTAATATGTATACTGTTTAGGGTGGGGGGGTATTTATTATGACATAACACGCAAATAACGCGTTACTGCTGAAACTTAAGAAACCTTTACTTTTACTAATTATTAATTTCCGCCTGTGGGCCCATGGCTAAATAAAAACAGCCGCACAGGTCGATCGATCAGGTTAAGCTACACTTGCCACGGTTGGTCTGTGGATGGGTGACCATCTTTATAAACCGTGACCTCTCCGTGCCTCGGAAAGCACGTTATACCGTTGGTCCCGGCTGTCATTCGTGGATCTTTGACAGTCGTTACGGGTAGTCAGAAGCCCGAAAGTCTGACAACCAGTTTTACTAAGGGGTATCGTATTACCTAGTAACTGGGTCGTGGAGGTCAAGTAGGCAGTCGCTCCATGTAAAATACTGGTATTCAGCTGCATCCGGTTAGACTGGAAGTCGACCCCAACATAGTTGGGAAAAGGCTAGGCAGATGATATTAATTTCCGCCAAAGTAATGTTACGAGCTTGGGGTTCGTGACAATAAAAACTGCCGATTTAATAACCACAAAATGACACTTAAATCAACAACACTAATTACAACTCAAACACACAAATTATGAAACACAATTGCACTACTGATCGCTCTAAGTCGCACTTGAAGATCGCTTTCGATGTGTTTGCTTGTATCGCTGTATCCAATCTGTCTGGCTCGCGGCCCACACCGGCCTTATATAGTGCCTCAGAGAGTTCTAGAACCTTCTACTGTAGAAACATCTAGAATGATCGAGTACATACCGGTCTCGACTGACCAGATGTCGATAGTTCTCGAAAGTTCTGGAAAGTTCTAGCGTCGAACTTTCTCGAAGGATCTTGACTCTACTAGTTCTGCTACCCGATACTAGATGGCGCTAGTGGTAACTAATGTCACCATGTACCAAGTATTAATTGTGGTGCGCAACAGTAATATTAATATTAACATGGTGAATTTTAAATCTATCTATACCCTAAATCATCAATTCAGATAATTTAAGTAAACAAAGAAATGTCACTGTCAAAATGACAGGACAGTGGTGCACAACAATTTAACATAATTTTTTTCTATATTTTAATTACAGTTAACTATTTATATGAGCTATGCAAACAAAATGTCAATTAACAAATAAAACTTAACAAAAATACAACAAGAACAAGGAAATATAACAACTAATAACAATATTAAACACTTCACACGATGATAATAATAATATAGCACAATTAACAAACACGCAGCGAATAGTATTATCGGGGAAAAGAAAACGAAATAACGAATGTATTGAAAAGACGCGACTTTGTAATTATGTCAAACGAAATTTGAAAATGTTGGGAACGCCTGTAGTGTTACCAGTATCATAAAAAATTTTGTACCACAATATTTTCTTTTTTTAATAACTTTGTTTAAAACCGAAAACTTATTAAAATTAACACGGTATGATATTTTTTAAATTATTATTTCTAAAATCAGTACTTAAAAGCAAGTCTAACCTTGTTTTCCGCCATTTTATGTGAATTACCAGTAAGACGATATTTTTTTGATCTGTTATCACATTTGTTTACATAAATTATCTGAATTGATGACTTAGGGTATAGCTTTTACCCGCGTTGATTTCGGGAACTTTATTATAGGAACGTAATTACTACCGTTATAAAAAAACCGGTCAAGTGCGAGTCGTAGTCGCGCACCGAGGGTTCCGTACAAATTTGTTGGTATGTAAATAGTTTATCACAGGATTTTTAAAAAATTGTAATTACAAATTAACAATTTCCGGATTTTTTCTTTTACTTGTGCTACATGGCCTTGCTCCTTGCCAAATTTCATGATTCTAGGTCAACGAGAAGTACCCTATAAATTTTGATTCCCTTGAGTGTCGAAATATACGTTTTTGGCGGCATAAACGGCCGTATCTTTTTTACGTTAACTTGAAGGTTGATTTTTTCACAGCTTCAAGAGACTGTAGATTTGAGTATATTGTTTTAATTTCAACCCGATACCTTCACGCGTTCTTGAGAAAAAGGGTCTTGACAGACCGACATACAGACGGACAACAAAGTGACCCTATAAGGGTTCCGTTTTTTCCTTTTGAGGTACGAAACCCTAATTAAGCTTTTTTCGTATAACTCGAGCTGACTGATGAGATGGAAAAGTTAAATCATAAAGAGGGGAAGAGTGAGTCAATATACCTAAATACATAAACACGAACTCAATCTTGTTTCAGAATATATTTCTCTTGTATCTTTGTTTGAAGATGTTCGCCTTGTTACAATCTGAATTTGAAATTCAAATTACAAAAAGGCCTATTTTAACTTCGATCAAGGATATATAATTATGATTTATGGTTCACAGTACACGGTCAAAAATGGAGTAACTGCCTATCGGACCTCCACAATCCAGTTACAATGCGTGCCACGAAAGATGAGACTTGACTCCGCCTCCCCCGCTCTTTCCGCCGCCCCTATGACGTCCGGTCCCGTCCCGCACTCAGACCTCATACCGCTAAAGATACCTAAAATCGTGTACTGCGCATGTCAAACAACGTGGTGTGTCAAGTCTCATCTTTCGTGGCACGCATTGTACTGGGTAATACTCCTTGGTAAGGTTGGTTGCCAAACTTTCGGGCTTCTGTCGTCCTGTAACGACTGTCGAAGATCCACGAATGACAGCCAGGACCAACGGCTTAACATGGTTTTTGAGGCACGGCGGGAACTCGGTATGTAAAGATGATCACCCGCCCGTCCGCGGTGACCGTAGGTTAACCAGATCGATCGATCCGTGAGTCTGTTACTACGTAACCACGAGCCACGCCATTATTTAACAAGGACATGCACCGATTATTAAAATGTTGCATTGACCGTTAGATTTTATTCAACATTTAATGTGGACTGATAAAAAAGAGAATCTTATATCATACTAGCTTCTGCCCGCGACTTCGTCCGCGTGAAATTTCTTGCAACTCCGACCCACCCCGTCGCATCGCATCGCCTGCCCGCGCTGTTACTTCGTTTTTGCTTAGCGTTCTTTCTGACTTTTATTCTTTTTGCTCGGTTCGTAAAGGTCATAGCGTGATGTTAATTAAATATATATGTCATAGCGTGATGTTAAATATAATAATAGCCTTCCTCAAGAATTGGGCTATCAAATGCAAAAAGAATTTTTCAAATCTGACTGGTAGTTCCAGAGATTAGCGCATTCAACCAAACAAACAAACAAACTCTTCAGCTTTATAATATTAGTATAGATAGATTGATTGAGACATTTGTAAAGCTACAATTTGAACTATTACGGAGAATCGCTTAAAAATCAATTTCACGAGCCATAACGATTTTGCTATTACATCTATAGTGGCATCTACGACGCCACATGGGAGCATCGCGTCATATTGACGTCACGCAAAATCCTGCATCTCGCAAGCAGAGTTTACCGCGCAACTAGCATAGATACAACGGCCCGACATGAATCATAGGGCAGTTGCCCGCGAGACACTTTATTAGGTGAGATATAATCATTCAATTAACTTACAAAATAGTGATTGGATCTTTTAGTATTCTAAGAGCCTTTATAAACCTCACCACTAGCGGCTTTACCGAACATCTGGTGGCAACCTCTGTGGTCGACATATTGTTGCGTTTTGCTTCAGAAAAAAGAGACGGTTGACGGTTTATGAGTGTTCTCGTGCCACCAGCGACTAGGCATCGCCAGTCTGCCGACATCGTCAGCCTGTACAATGTATGAGAGTGATTCAGGAATTGCTGAAGCTGACGATGATATATTCGACCACAGTTTTTGGCCACAAGTCGCCCAACTATCGCTCACACCAGCCGCTCAATGTGCGCTAGTATTAAACAAATTTAAACTTTAGTCACGTTTACCTTCGATTTAGATTAAAAAGGCAGCACTTCCTATGTAATTTTCTTAGCCTACATTTATAGGGCAATTAGAAAAATTGCTTTCACTAATGTTCGAGTAATTGCTACCGTAGAATTGTATTTAGTATTGGACTAATATTTGTGGAGAGGAAGCTGGGTTTTCTTTAGACATTGCTATTATTAAGTCCGTGCCTACTTGCGTACCTAAATAGCGTATCCAGACTGTTTTGTTCTTTTATTTAACCTTTTGACCGCCACATGTCGAAAAATAAAAAACGTGCCCTCGGCGTCAAAGTCTGTCATGTAGACGAACCGTGGCGTGCTGGGCACATTTTGGTTTGTCATGACTGTGGCGGTCAAAAGGTTAAAACGCATTTATCTTTCTGTAAGACTTAATGCATTATATCTATGTATGACACACTGAAAACACGGTTTTTGGAACGAAGTTCTTTACCGCGGCTTGCAGTGGGAGTTGATTGGTAGGAATTGTCACGTAAGGAAAGAGCGTTATGCCCACTCCATGCGACTTTCTGTCTCTTTCCGTCTCTTGTTATTATTAACTGGTGGCACGAGAACACTCATAAACCGTCAACCGTCTCTTTTTTCTGAAGCACAACGCAACAACATGTCGACCACAAAGGTTGTCATCAGATGTTCGGTAAAGCCGCTAGTGGTGAGGTTTATAAAGGCTCTTAGAATACTAAAAGATCCAATCACTATTTTGTAAGTTAATTGAATGATTATATCTCACCTAATAAAGTGTCTCGCGGGCAACTGCCCTATGATTCATGTCGGGCCGTTATATCTATGCTATTAGTTGCGCGGTAAACTCTGCTTGCGAGATGCAGGATTTTGCGTGAGTTGCGACTTTCTGTCTCTTTCCGTCTCTTGTTATTATTAACAAGAGACGGAAAGAGACAGAAAGTCGCAACTTGCATGCACATGCTCACTTGTATAGGTATAAACCTATACAAGTGAGCATGTGCATGCAAGTATCGCGTAAGGAACTTCGCTCATGACGGTCGATCGCACACTTTTTAAAAAAATTATTGTTCAATCTAAAACTTTTTTGATTCTTCAGTCTTTAATGGCGATATTTATGACAGCCATTTTAGCTTGTGTTTAACATACATATTTGTAATTACAAAATACGCTAATAAAACAATGCCAAAACGGATTTGTATTTCCTGTACTCATAAGGCAGCTCAGGAAACAGACCTAAACAAATACTCATAAGAATTTCCCAAAGCAAACTCAATATTGATTCTCTCAAAAAGGCAAACTCATCGAATATTTCGGGATATCGCCAAGCGGTTGGTTGACTCTACGCGTAACTAGAGGGCTGGCCTATTTTTAGTCCAAAGAATAAGCAGCACCATCCAACGTGGTAATGCTGCCAACCTTTTGGACACTTATCCCATTGACAGCGATGCGGACGAATTTGTTGATGCCAATGAACTCCTGCCTTTTTCTTTTCCTTTTTTATTATATATACTTGTGTATAATATGTATATTTTAGTGTAAATTGTAAAATAGGTTAAGTGTGTTAGAAATAAAAGTTAGATAGAAAATTGAAAAAAAAAGGCAACCTTATCTATACTAGAAACTTATAGGTATATCTTAGAAACATGACATTGTCTCTGTTTGTATGTGTGTTTGTTAAAGTTTACGGCTAAAATTTAACGTATAAATTCCCAGATAAATAGGGAAGAAAGAAAAGAAAGAAGGAAGAAAGAAAATACGTTTATTAAAAGCGGTTTTGGAAGCCTGTACAAATGTATTCTTGAAGGTGTGGACCGCTGTGAATCGCATTTTACCAGTAACAGTGAGGCGAGACTCCATGATCTCACCCTCCTATTGCATGGTATGTAGAGTTTGTAGCGTGGATGTAAAGGAAACAGACAGTTCTTATAAGGAGATGTATTCTCACCAAATCAATCACCATCAATATGTAAGGTCGGAGCACGAGGCGAACCGGTGTAGTGTCCTATCGCGGACCCGGCTTGGGAGGAAGTGAAAGAGAGCCGAATTAAATGTGGCGACCAAAACGGACACGCTAGTGATGTTCGCGATGTTACTAATTTAGTGTTGGGATTCCAACAGGTATTTAAAACATACATTCCATTCAAAACCCGGGAATCAAACCCACAACACCTAATGCTTAATTCTCACGCTTACGACTACTAAACCAACGACAGGAATGAAAATGACGCATTAAGTTAAAAAAAAAACCCTAATGGGCTGTTTGAATGTAAAAATGTTTGAATGGAAAAAATCGAAGCAAAGTGGCGGTCATAACCACTCCACCCAAATCCGAACTTCCTGAAAACGTAAATATTTGTGTCTGCAACTCATGAAAAGGATTCCACGGAGTAAGCGACGATAGAACGGAGTTTGAACGAAGTGTTATTAGTTTGTTTGTTACAGAAGGTTCTTTATGATTGTGTTTTGGGTTCCGTTCCGAGAAAAGAGGTTTTTGAACATGGTGTTTTTCAGTGGCATTTTTTTTTAAACTTTTACTTTACATGACCAACTTTAACAGCTTAAACATAATTTATTTTTAAAATTTAAACTGTGGTAAATTAACTTTTGGATTACTTGAAATTACATAATTATTAACAGTCACATTATAACTTATCAAACTTAGAAAAGCCTTTATCCCAAAACAAAATTAAAATTTTAATTAAAACTTTTTTTAATAATAACAACCAACATTAAGCTAAGCAGTGTTAATGGCTCGCCAGAACAATTACTTACAATGTTGTGAGCAATTCCATTAGTTCCATCGATCGCCTGGATATAGCACATGACAGTATCGGGGCGGCACCCAAAATGTAGACACAGAAGGTTTACTATCTGTAATAATCAACCTGCATATCTATTCACAACCATTCGACAGGCTATCGTATCGAAAATAACACATTTCGATAACCTGATTCGCCGTGCCTCCCGACAGTAAACAGCTGTCGGAAGAATAGCGGTCATCTAATAGGTGTACAAATAAGATTCCGCCGTTTTTTACAAAAAAATAAAGGTTTATTCTGAAAGCACAGTACATTATGTTTTATTCAAAGGTATTTTATTATTTTTTATTACTTGTAATGTAGGTGCGAGTTCTTCTTGCGTTTGGCGCGAATCTTCCATTTTTCATTCCTTTGTCTTCCACATCAAAATCACAGTTTTTAAACTTTTGAAACCAGTCACGACAACTTCTCTCGCTCAAAGCAGCTTCACCATAAGCCTCTACGAGTAATCGATGGGCCTCGGCTGCAGTTTTCTTCAAATTAAAGAAGTAATACCAGTTCCCGCAAATGACGCTTATTCGGTACAAACCTTGACATTTTTGCACAAAAAGAAAAATGTAATATGGATAAAGAGTCACTAATACCTACTCTAAGTCTATGTTGTTACTACATGTCCAAACTCACGATATCACATGTTACATCTGACGATTTTTACGTAACCTCTTAGTGAGGACATCTTTCGTTAAACGGCGGAAACTTATTTGTACACCTGATATTTGATTTAAACTGACAAAATTATCGAGTTATGGACTTGTGAACAGGGTTTAGAGGACTCCAACGATAACATTGATTGAAGTTCGATACGATATGAAAGCGTATCGAGTGGTTGTGAATAGCTATGTTGCTCAGGTTGCGATTCATAGTCGAGCAATCCTTTGCCAGCATTCCAGGGCGGTATCATCTATGAATAATAGCAAGAACGCTGTGATGGATGAATGGTTTATGGAACAGCACCACATTGGAACTTCAAGGCTGAGGCCCCTTGAGTGCAAATGTGGTACTGTTTCACAGTACAATGCGTGCCACGAAAGATGAGACTTGACCCCGCCTCCCCCGCTCTTTCCGCCGCCCCTATGTCGTCCGGTCCCGTCCCGCACTCAGACCTCATACCGCTAAAGATACCTAAAATCGTATACTGCGCATGTCAAACCACGTGGTTTGGCAAGTCTCATCTTTCGTGGCACGCATTGTAGGTAGGTATACGGCGACAGATCCAAAAGATAAATAAAAAGCCCAGAATTTTTTTTCTCATCTTAGTGGCAGAAGCGTAGAGCTGTGCCAGAGTATAACACATCTAGTAACACGTTTTAAATTCTTACTTTGAGGACTAGGCTTAAAGTATAATTAAGGTTATTATAATTAGCCTGCCGGGACAGCGGGATTGTCCGAAAGGGTTAAAGCTGGCCCGGAACATAAAGGGCTAAGGAAGGAACACGGGCGGGTTTTAGTTAGTAAGTGTCTGACACTCCCTTCCGCTCCACCCAGAGCGGGAGGGGTCATTTGATGATTTCCCATCCTGAAAAAACGTTATTATAATTACCGAATATTTTAATATTCCAAAAAATAATACGACCTAATATTTTAATTTTTAAAATATTTATTCCACTATGTTCATGATTGCACCTACCACTGTTTGTCTCTGCATCACCCAAAGGTTGACTGGTAGAAAATGCCCCTATGGCATTAAGTCCGCCTCTATACATTTATGTGCTTGAAGTATTAAATAAATAAATATTTCGATATAAGCAATAAATAAGAAGTTTCTATTTGCGTAAAAATGAATTTTGTTTGACAGAACTCACAGATTTGATATCATGACAATCATGACATCGCTCGAGCCGCCATGACAGAATGAATGACGTCAAAAATTAAGTTAGTAATGTTAGTATTTTGCTGAAACATTCACAGGAATTTGAAAAGTTTTTAACAAAGAAAAAAAAACCAACTTCCATCTAAAATACTACATAGTGAAAAATAACTTAGATTTTGGAATCTAAGTTATTTTTCACTATGTAGTGTTTTAGTTGGAAGTCGGTTTTTTTTTGTTAAAAAGTTTTTCTTTCTCGCTTTTTAGTGGGTCTGTTTATAATGTATCTAAGTTACAATAGCCTTATGTCAACTTGCCCATCGCCTTTTACAAAATATTGATTTTCCCGATGCAGGGACGTTATTTGTTGAGGAGTTCTCCTGGTATGCCACCATCAGCTCTATTTCTCCATTCGCATTGTGACGAGCATAAATTGCTTGGCAACCATATTAAAGTAATCGAATCGCAACCCGTGAATACTTATTATTGAGTAGTTCCGGTGGCCATCTGTGGTCTTCTTCAGCAGTTTCACTTCACCAAATGGTGGTTTCCGAGAGCAAATGCACGAGTTACTATAAAAATGCCCAAATCGCTATAGAGGTGCCTATAATATTTGAGGAGTTTCCTCAATTCCTCATGAATCCCAACATCAGAACTGGATTTTGCTAAAAATGGGACCAATCTGGAAGTATAGCCTTTTAAATAAAAAAATGATTTTCCAAATCGGTTTATAAAATGACGGCGTACTGAGGTGACACGTATAAAAAAATACAACCGAATTGAGAACCTCCCCCTTTTTTGAAGTCTGTTGAAAATGGACAAGAAGGAACATTTTTAATCGGTTTCTAAAATACTTTTTTTTTATTTGAAATGGGTATGCTCTTGACTCTAATCTAGGTCAGAGATGGATTGAGCTTACCCAGAGGAAGCCTGTTCACTCTTAATTTGAAGAGATTCGGGTTGTATGCAAATACAAACTGTTGTAGGAAACACAAACTCAGGTAGAGAGTTCCACTCTTTTGCTGTGCGCATTATAAAGGACATTTGAAAACGCTTAGTGCGAATTGGTGGAATAGCAACTAGGCAGGGATGGTAACTTGCAGTGCGTCTGGATGTCCGAAGGTAGAAGGGGGCCGGTGGAATGAGGTTGAGGTGGTTGAGGTTGGTTGTTAGCTAGCCTCCGAACCCTAGACGCGATTGGGCCGGTCCTGCGAGACTGGCTCGAGCGGTCGCACGGGTTCCTCTCCTTCCGTCTGGTGCAGGTGCTGTCCGGGCACGGTTGCTTTGGATCGTACCTGCACCGTATCGGGCGGGAGGAGACGCCGTCATGTCACGGCTGTGGCGCGGCGGAGGACACGGCGCAGCACACTCTTGAGGTGTGCCCGTCGTGGTCCGAGCCGCGCCGCAGTCTCACCGCGGCGATCGGAACGGACTTCTCGCTCCCCGGCCTGGTCAACGCCATGCTGAGGGACGAGGGGTCCTGGGCGGCAGTCGCCTCCTTCTGCGAACACGTTATGTCCCAGAAGGAGGCGGCGGAGCGCGCGCGGGAGGAAGACCCTCTCGCGGCGCCGCTCCGAAGGCGGAGGAGGGGTCGAAGACGACGTCAGTATGACAGTCACCTCCGACTCCTCCCAGGTGGAAGCCAGCAGGCGACGGGTGCGGGGGCACCCTCGCCTGTATTGCACAGGCTTCCACCAGTGCCGGACGGGAATGGCCAGGTGTTCCCGGCCATTCCCGTAGCCCCCCAGCCGGGGGGACATGCGGGGCTCGCCAGTTAGGCGGGCATGCGCCGGGGGGGTTGTGGACGCAAAGGCTGAGCCGGATTCCCATGACCCCTCCATCAAGGCGACGAGGGAACACCGCTGAGTTTTAGTGGGTATACTGCCACTTTGGCAGGGAGTCCCACATACTCCGTGTCGTCCCCCGACGAGCGGAGATACGTAACGTCATTTCTCAGCGACAAAAAAAAAATGGTTGTTAGCTAGCCTGTCACTTGAGTGAGGTTCCAAGTGAACTTAACAGAATAGCACTACTGTTTTCACCTTTTTATTGACGTACCGTGTGCTATCACCATGGATGACAAATTAGGCCAAAAAGGTCAAGGGAGCCTCGAACGAAAACCTAATACTACGGTGTAACTGACATCTGCCTCATGTTCCCATAGCGTGACCGACTTTTGCAATTTTGTTTGGTTTTGATGCAGAGGGGGCCGTGGCTTTATAAGGTCCCATTAAAATAGATGGACAAACTTTTAGAAATCATTCAGACCACCAAAATAAGGACGATGGTAAAAACGCATAGATACACAAGAAAAATAATCGGCTAACGAAAATACACTAATGTGCCGACAATTTATTATTTTGGGTCAAAATAAAATCACTTTAATCTGTGTTTTTTTTGCTTGAATATCTTTGGTTAGACTAACTGAGCGCGGTGTTAAAATTTGTCCATTTTAATGAGGACGAGATACTATGAGACTTTTGAGACAACTCTCAGAATGCCAAAATGAAGCTGTAAACGAGTTTCCAGCTTATTATCTTAAATTCCGAGGTTGACCCCATTTTCTGTCTAAAGTGACTGGACTACTTATACCATTTCTTTCTCTGCGCCTTTGGATGATGTCAAATCTCTTTTTTATACTGGTATTCTTGTAATACCTTACATAACAGGCTCCATTTTAAACAACGACGCGACAACATTCGCGTCAAATAAACACGCCGTTTTAATAATGTTTTCATGTTGCTAAATTTTCAGATTCTTATATTGATAATGTTTTCCTATAAATTGTGTTTATTTTTGACCTTTCGTTTGACAGTAATTATAATAGATGGAGAGTACTTATGTTCGCACCCAGAGGTTTATATAATTTAAATTGAAATCTGAGACATTTTCCCAGTAAACTTTGAGGTTCCTGTTATTTTAAGATTTTCTGAGAAAATTACCTAAAGGCTGATTTTTCACACACTAGATAATTTAATCGGAGGAATAGTTTTGCATCTTTGACAGTTTTTACATACAAGAACTGTCAGACGATAATTTTATTCTACTAATAAAAAAAATCTGTCGATTGAAAAATCAGCCCTTATTGTAGTGAATCTGCCTATCTCATCATCTACGGAAATTACATGAAGAAAACTCGGCGTTTACGCTTGCAATGCGTTTGCAGCGGTATTTACAATGCCACATGCGAACAACGCGTCATACTGACGTCACGCAAATCCTGCATCTCGCAAGTAAAGTTTACCGCGCAACTAGCATAGATACAACGGCCCGACATGAATCATCGGGAAGTTGCCCGCCAGACACAACACCCGTCTGGTCGGAGGATCTTCCCTTTTCCATAGCTCATATCTTTATACGTTCTAAATTACCTATGACATATCAGACCTAAAAAACGTAGCGGAATTTTCAAAAAAAAAAAAAAACTCGCGGAATTTCCGTCGCATAATTTTTGCAGATGTGTTGCTGCGCTAAATAAACAATGGTTGGATAAAAAAATCTGATGTTATCGGTGCGTGTCTCAGGGGAAATTTGGTGTGGCCTTATTTCATAGACACTGCGGCATTATAAAGATAGCTGTAACTGGAATACTTGCCGAAATATCTGAAGCTGAAAGTCGCGGGTTAAGGTCAATGGTTAGGTTTGTGTATAAATAACTGGACACATTAAGAATGCAATACAGAACCTATTGAATGTAGATTGTCATAAAATATACTTTAGTGACTATGGTCATATATTTTAAATTACCAGGTTTTCTTGGTTGCAAAAATGCAATTGCAATGTTTGCAATTTATTACAAACTATGAAGCAATATCTATTTACAAAAAAACGATTGTTTGGACTAAAAAATTATAACATGTGCTTTGGTATGTTGCTTGTAGAATAATCTGAAAAAAAATTAGAATGATTGTATGTATATCAGTTTGGTTTTTATTGTAAAAAGAAAGTTTTAAGAGGTATCTTCATGATTTTTTCTATTGTAATAAATTAGTTGTATTATGTTTGTAACACACTACCTACCTAGCATAAATCCTGAAGAATATCATATATTTTTCTGATTTTGTTTACTGTAGTCGATCATATACTTTTATTGGTTCTAAAGCTTGCGTTTAGGTCCTGTAAGCCCCTTAACAACTTCGTGTGGAAGCCTTGTACTATCAATATCAAATGACATTGTTTTGAGTTCAACTTGTGACATCAGTGTGACGATTAGATTAGAACCTTCTAGAAATGACTGGGTGACGTCACGCACTGTCATTGGAAATGTATTGGGCACTGACATGGTAAGACTGTATTTATTTGATATCAGACAGTCGTTACGGGTAGGCAGAAGACATGAAGTCAAAAAACCATCAGTCTTAACAAAGAGTATCATGTTAAGGCGAAAGCGCCAGGGTAGCCCGCGAAATTCAATTTTTTTTACGTTTTTTGCAATTTGCTGGTCAGTATTAAGTTGTACGTTGATTAATATATGAGTCGCGGCCGTCACAAATATGTATTTACAGAATTATATCATGACGATAGTTCGCTTGCTAGCTGACGCCGTTTGACCGGCCGTGTCTACAAAGATCTTTGCGCGGACTACCCGCTACTTAACTTATTTTATTATAACATTATAATAAACCGTACATTTCGTAACTTAAACATTAAATATTATGTGGATCCATACTAAGACTTGCACATACCTAGTAGTTAAACGATGTACAATATTATAAGTCAATTCATGTCAACTCAAAATATGTCACTATTAAAATTAATCACTATCTGTGTACAAATAGAATAAGATCATTTGTAAACATTATTGTAACAACCTTTGAAGTAATAAATACCTTGAAAAATCAAATCAATCAATCAATCGGAATATATTATACTCACTACCTACCTTATGAATATGTTTGATTTACAAATTATTTTGGTATTACGTTTGTATGAACTACGCATTAGCATGCTTTGTTCCCCCCCATAAACTCAATACATAAAGTTGGAATTCAGCTTTCTTCATAATGTGCAAAAATACAGTAGTGCTATAATGATAAGTCTACTGCTCACTTCAGGCAACGCTCCTTCAAACAGGCGCGACACGCGATAAAATCGCGCGCGACACAAAGGCACCGCAAGTCGCGCAACGAGCGGTGCCTTTGTGTCGCGCGCGATTAGAGTCGCGCGTCGCGTCTGTTTGCGAATTCGAAAGCGAACTCATTTGTTTTCAAAGTATATCATAGCAAATTAACAACACACCACACCGTTCGAATTAACCCGGCCCCGTAATTCAATCATTTGTTATCAGCTTATTAACATCTTGTCTAGCCTTTTACTAAGAAAGAATCTTCAAGCAATATTGCTCTAATTACTTCACTAGGATAGCACCGCCGGGAATTCTCATTAAAAGCCTAGTACAGTCGCCTGCAGAGAAAACGGACCCCCCCCCCCGCCTTTAACCAGTGAGCGTTGAGGGGTCCGTTTTATCTGCAGGCGACCGTACATAGGGTATATTGCCTAGATCTAGATTAGATTAGAACTCACTGGAAATAGGGGTAATAAGACGACGGTCGGCTAATAAAAGGAGATATTAAAATGTATTGAAGTTATTAAGCTTTAATGCAAAGTTTAATAATTCCAATACATTTTAATATCTCCTTTTATTAGTTTTTGTTAAGGTTTATTTTTGTTTCGACTGCTTCAGGAAATACATCGCGATATGTTGCATAAAGGCTCCTACAAAGAGGCGCGACGTGCGACGCGAATGGCGCGATTTTTACAGAATAGTACCGCAGTATAGCGGTGCGGTGCGGTGCGGTGAAGTGAGCTGTTAATAGTGTCAATTCCTAGCAAAAACAAACACACATCACCTAAGTTTTCACGGTGAGATTTTTACAGAATCAACCGGCTGTCCAGTTAGTATCATTATCATACATCGCTATTGAATCCTTATCTCAAAGCAGATATTCAAATTAGGCAGTCAGATATAAGGCGCGCAGTGGTCAAGTGATGCTTTGCACACTTGCTCGGTTAGGTTTTGGGGAGACCCCTTTACAGTCTCCCCGAGGGATGTGCCCTAACAGGCGTTGCACAGAGGGGGCTCTGGATTGGTCTTTTGTTTGAGGGGTAATGTTCCTGACGTCACATCGGGCCACATACCACACCGCGATCGCAAGCTTCCCCCGCCATTCACTCGTTCGCCGACACCTTGAGCGTGCGCACACAATCGGTCGCATCCTTGTAAAATAAGCAATACAGTACTTGTAATATCGCAGTCGTTTTTTTATTTTAACAAATCAAGACCACCAGCAGCACACCTGGAGCTTGATATTCAACAGGTAACGAAGATTTCTCCCGAGGACAAAAAAAAAAAGAAAAGGCAGTCAGATATTTAAATGACAATCGGAACTTCTTAAACGTCAAAAGTTATAGACAGCCCCCAAAACACCCTCCCTTCACCATTTCCTGGTATAGATGGTTTTGTTGTTTTTTGCTTATATCTAATCGTATGCTGCACTGGTTGACGTCATCACGTCAACGCCGGCTGAAGACCAGCGCTGAGGCTCTGTCTTGTATAGGGTCTTGGCGATGGCCGTTTTGCGTGGATGTGACGCATGTTTTGCCCCAACCTGTTATTTTTTTTTGTGTTTTTGTTTACCGCAAATAAACGTATTTTTTGTATATTTCTTCTTCATTCTTTCTTTCATTGAGGCACTATGTCTTTTGACGGACAATACAACAAAAACTACTTTTTTTACAACCTTTGATGACCCTTACCTTTGAGTCCAAAAATACAGTGATACGGTAGGTATATTAATCCGGGAAACTTCACAAATGTTGAAACAGAACGGAAAATCACAATTTTAGCGCAGTTAACCAATCCGACTACATATACAGGGTGTTTCCAGAGAACAATGAGAAAATACCTAACAAAAAAAAAACAGTGGCATTCCAGGAGTGCTGACAGAAGTGAAAACTTGAAAAAAGCATTTAAGTAATTTCATAAATATGTTTGAAAGTCATTCTTCCCAAAGAAAATGTACCTACCGCACGTTTATGTCTCTATAATGGCCAAAACTTAAAACAGAGGTGTTTTTACTTCTGTACAGTGGTAGATCTCAAGGCTTCAATGAATGTCACGAACATCAAACAAAATGTATTCACAGTAATACCAACACCAGAAGTCGGGCGGTATCAATTATTCATAATATCCGGCTGGGCGTACGTGCTATGAATTAGTTCAGGTGCGCCGACATAATGTCTAAATAATTTGTTATACGAGTCTGAGTTAAAAATTTATGAAAGAGTTTCGGGATATGAGTAAAAAGGTTTATGAAATAATCTCGGGAAAGTATCCGGTTTTTTATATAAAATGGATTATTCGAATGGATAGGCTTGAGAAGATGATAGGATTAAATGTTTTAACATAAATACCAATATAATATCAGGAAAATGTCGTTAGGAAAGTTTTGAGTATTACTGTGTAGGCTGTAAAGTATACACGATGTATGGATGGATGGACTGTGTCAAAGATGATATAGTTACAAAGGGGGTGACTACCGAGATGACGCCTAATAGAGAATTATAGATGGGGTTCACTAGCGAGATGACGACTAATAGAGAATTATAGATGGGCTTCACTAGCGAGATGACGACTAATAGAGAATTATAGATGGCTTCACTACCGAGATGACTAATAGTGAATTATGGATAGGGTTGACTACCAAGATGACGACTAATAGAGAATTATGGATGGGGTTGACTATCGAGATGACGACTAATAGAGAATTATGGATAGGGTTGACTATCGAGATGACAACTAATAGAGAATTATGGATGGGGTTGACTACCGAGGTGACGACTAATAGAGAATTATAGATGGGTTTGACTACCGAGACGACAACTAATAGAGAATTATGGATAGGGTTGACTATCGAGATGACGACTAATAGAGAATTATGGATGGGGTTGACTACCGAGGTGACGACTAATAGAGAATTATGGATGGGGTTGACTACCGAGATGACTAATAGTGAATTATGGATGGGGTTGACTACCAAGATGACGACTAATAGAGAATTATGGATGGGGTTGACTATCGAGATGACGACTAATAGAGAATTATGGATGGGGTTGACTACCGAGATGACGACTAATAGAGAATTATGGATGGGGTTGACTACCGAGATGACGACTAATAGAGAATTATGGATGGGGTTGACTATCGAGATGACGACTAATAGAGAATTATGGATGGGGTTGACTACCGAGATGACGACTAATAGAGAATTATGGATGGGGTTCACTACCGAGATCACGGCTAATGGAGAAGCATGGAAGAAAAATACATGTTGCGTCGACCCTAAATTAATTGGAATAAGGGCAAGAGAGTCCTACCTATCATCCTACATAACACCAGACCTGTATTCCACGACGGGATAGGCAGAATAACAAGTAACAAATGTTTTTTGTCTTCTGCTTAACAGCTAGAACAAAGTACAGACGCCAGCAACTCAAGCTACTACAATCTGTCTAATTTCTTTAATAGATTTTTAACTTTATCGCTAAAGAATAAGCTTCAAAGTTGATTGGGAAAATTTGACAGTTTCGGGTAGCTTGATGTGCTGGCGTCTGTACATACCTAGAAATACACAGAACTATAATATTCCTATATTATAGTCAATATAAAATATCAAAAGGTTCAAGTGTTAACATTATGCTTAGATCACTAAGCCCTGGAATATTGTTTAAAAAAATTTTTTCTTGTCACATTTCGTCATCTCTTCGTTCCAAATCAGAAATAGCGGACGCTGGCCGCACAGCTGCTGGCCTAAAGTGGAACTAGTCTGTCAATATCTGTCGCATGTCGGAGCAGCAATATGCAAAAGCCACCACTCAGTGGATCCCAGATGGTAGGAAACGACCGCACGGCAGGCCCAGAAAGAGATGGTGGGATGAGTTCGACTCCTTCTTAAAGGATTGGCCCACAATCGCAGTAGACCGGGAAAAGTGGAAACAGGGAAGTCAAAGTCAAAGTCAAAGCATTTATTTCAAATAGGTACATAAAAGGCACTTTTGAACGCCAAAAAAATAGAATTGATTCTAGTCGCAGAAGTGAGGCCTTTGCTGTACATTGGGACAACATATTCATAATAAAAAAAACAGTGGCACTCCGGGAGTGCCGACAGAAGTGAAACCTTGAAAAATTACGTGTGTATTTTTTTAATCGTCCTATAAAAAAAACTCGCTCGGTGTCGGTTACGGTAACAGTGTCGCGAGTTAAATGTTTTTTTCCTATGTCAAAAATGCCCAATGCGGCTAAAGAAGACAAGTTTTCACTTCAATAATAATGTAGCGTTAGTACAGACGCCAGCACATCAAGCTACTACAATCTGTCAAATTTCTTTAATAGATTTTCAACTTTATCGCTGAAGTATAAGGTTCAAAGTTGATTGGGAAAATTTGACAGTTTCGGGTAGCTAGATGTGCTGGCGTCTGTACCTTTTTAGTTACTATTACTCTATGGTTGATGCTCTGTGGTCACCTGTCGTGTCAGTTGGTTTTTTCATGTCAATGGAAAATATATTTTGCCTTACGTAATTATATCGCATGAATATTCCTTCTACAGACTTTCACCTTCCGTTATTAATTTTATTTAAGTGTTTTCATGTATGCGAAATTAGTCATTATAACTAATGATTTTTATCACATTATATACCCACTTCAATAATAACATTTCATCTACCTAAAAACAGAACTATAGTAGTTTAATTTTTAAACAGTCTTTCCGTCCCGTTATTTTTGACACGTTACTGACTGTACAAAAGACATGATTTCTAAAAATAAACCAAACCGCATATTTTATTCAAGATAACAGGATCGCAAGTACATATTATGTGGGTAGGATAATACGTGGTTGAGAACGATCGTAGGATAATAGGATTATGGGAGGCTTTGAAGGTCGTTTGAAGGTATTTACTTATCATGCGCTTTTGCGGGATGTCCGGGTTAGGAAGTTATAGAACCTCTGGGGGGTCCTTTACAAGTATGGTGTTAATGTTTCTGGGTTATACAGGGTGTTTGGAAGGTGGATACAAAGCTTTAAGGGGGTGATAGTTGACACCATTTAGAGCATTTTGAGCCATACATGTCTTAGACGAAGTAAGTATATATTTTTTTCCAGTTATACCTCACTCAAGTGACCGCAAACAATATTGTTTGTTCTGCATAAATAAAATAAAACACATACAATTTGAAAGCAAACTCATTTGTTTTTAAAGTAAATCAATCAATTCACAACGAGACACCATTCGAATTTCGAAGTGACTTTTTTTAGCCAAAATGTTTTTTACTGCAACAGGTATTTTCTCAAATATGCTTGGAAATCCGACCAATATTTTGACAACCTTCTTCGAGATAAATCGAAAATGCTGTACTAGTCAAATACATGCAGAACAAAATCCATATCTTCGTGTTTAGCGGCCGAATAAATTACTTTGAAAACTCTTATTATCTATATCGTGTAATTTAAAAATGGAACGAACTTTTTACTTCGAAACATGGCAACCACGGAGGTAACTTATCAAAGATTTAATTTAAATGTCGAACTGGCTTGAAAATAGGGCTACATATTTAGAAATAGAAACAAAATTTAGAGTTGGGTTGTAACGGATTAAACACGAAATCTGTTATCACTATTACTGTTACACAAAAATAACAGATCCAAATATCTGTTATTAAATAACAGCCTGTTATTTTTGTATCGACGATAAATACGTATTAACATATCAATTGAATTCTTTATTTCTTTTCATTTTAAGTCGAAAATCGTTTTTCGGAAATGTTGGTTCTTGTTAGACCACCAACTGTATTTTAGGGATAATAAACACTAAGGGCTTCTCTTTTTAGCATATTTTAACAGCTTTAGTAAGAGTGAACGGTAAACATATTTCCGATTTCGAAGTAAAAATAATAGGTGTTTCTCTTTTTAACAAGGGTCATTCTTTAATGAGGAAGAGAGAGAAATTGATAGCCTTGTTATTTTCCTTCCTAGTGTGTAAGTGTGTATGAAAGTAACAGCAGTGGTAACAGTCTTTGAGGGTCTGTTATTTTAAGTAACAGATAAGTTATATTGCTAGGAACAATTGTTAATTGTTATTTTTAAATATCTGTTATTTCTATCTGTTTCGATAAATACGCCTCGCTCCTAAAACAAATAAACATAATATTGGCGGGTGAAAAATGATTGTAGTTCGTCATTCATTCTGGAATTTATAATTAATTTACTTAGTTTGGATTTACGCCCACCATATTTTAATAAAAGTACGACTATTATACAAGCGTTTAATACTTCGGACATCAAGACGCACTACAAGTTACCATCTCTGCCTAGTGGTTATTCCACCAATTCGCACTGAGCGTTTTCAAATGTCCTTTATAATGCGCACAACAAAAGAGTGGAACTCTCTACCTGCGTCTGTGTTTCCGAGCGCATACAACCCGAATCTCTTCAAAGTAAGAGTGAACAGGCTTCTTCTGGGTAAGCTCACTCCATCGTAGACTTTGTCTCTGTCACCTCTGACCTAGACTAGAGTCAAGAGCGAGACGAGATTACAAATAAAAAATGTATAGGTCTGCATCTTTATCGCCTCCGCGTTTTGGAGTAAAATTTTTTCAAATATTTGAATTACGAAAAAACATAACCAAAGAATCACCGTTCGCGTAACGCTAGTAAACTCGCAAACGAACTACTGACTGAGATACATATATACATATTTCATTTACTAGCTATAAGAGAAAGAGAAAAAGAAAATGTGCGCGCGCACTGCTCTCTCTTGCTCCTACACTGTGATACAGACAATAGGCCTGCAATGTGCTTAGATTATACGGAACGTATTTGGCTATGGGAGGAAGAGAGAAAGAAAATGTGCGCGCACACTGCTTTCTCTTGCTAATATCCCCCACTCAACTCCCGTTCGCCTCGCCCGATCACACTTTTCGTAACGCTTACGTCACGCGTTCGCCAGCTTACTCCCCAAGTCAAGCGTGCGTAAAGAAGTTTCATTTAAAAAAAAAAGTTTGGACGCAACCAGGTCTTGATAGGTTCACGTATGTGTTCCTCGACTTCGCCTCGGTCCACGTTTCACGTTCGTCCGTCAATGCCATTTTTGCAGGCCGCTGCGGTAATGTATCCTATATTCTCATATTTGGTTTATAATTTCACTTTATTTTTATTACCCGGCTTCTAAGCTGAGAATTTGAAGAACTGGAAAACTGTATTCTTTCAATGTAGCCCGAGATTTTAATTTTGTTGAAGTGAAAATTTCTTTAGCGGCGTTGTACACTTTTTTTGTAATGGGTAAAAAATGTTAAACTCCCGTCAGGACACGTGACCTGATCGAAAATTCGTAAGACAGATGGCCGTAGCCGGTACCGTGCGTGTGTTGTTTATAAGACGATTCACAAAATACACACGTAATTGTTCAAGTTTTCACTTCTGTCGGCACTCCCGGAGTGCCACCATTTTTTTTTTCTAAAATCAATTTTTTTTCTAAAATCAATGAAACCCGCAAAAGTAACAAACAGTTACTTTTGCGGGTTTCATTGAAGGAATCTCGACAATTTAGAAACCAGATGTTTATTGTAACAGGAATTTAAACTAATAGGTACAGCGAGATATTTTTGCTGAAATTCAGTTAAAATTCCTGTCGTCAGGGCTGTCTAAGCAACTTCCAGAAAATAAAACAAAGGAATATCTAAGTAGGTACTACGTCCGCCATTTGTCAAGATTTGAATAAAAGCAAAGCCAAGTTTACTAGCTAGAAACATATTATTTAGACCCTCGTATTTACATAGTTGATCCTTTGTGTTGTGGTTTATATTGTTATTTCTTGTGGTCGGAATTAGAGAAGGGATTTTAGTTAGGATTATGGAGTTATAGTGTAGTTTTGTTCATTAGTTTGTTTATTTAATTAAATTTTTGGTTTTGTAGGCAAATATAAAGACATCTATAGCAGTAGCGAAGGGTCAATTTTTGTAAGAGGTAAGCCGGAGTAGATATCTTTAATATGATTATATTATTTGTCTATAGAATATATATACCTAATAATAAACATGAAATAAGAGCAAAGAAAATATAATGATGATGATATATGAGGTGCCCGGTAATTTGCAGATTACCTAGTAAATGCGAATATTAACGTATTCCGTATTATCGGTAACATATACATATATGCATAACATTTTAACAAAGCCTCCTTGCCCGAAGCATTTCTTTTGTGTTATAAATATACAATAAAAATGTGCCTGAAAATAATTGGAAACAAGTTCAAAATGTATACTTATTATTTTATGTTTGTTCGGGGATAAAAGAAAGAGTTTGATGTAGGTTTTACGCATTTATGGGACTTTTTAAACCTTTTTGTAACATAGCTTTCCTCCCTCGTATCAACACGAGATTTAAAACAATAGCTCATGTCGTGATGAAAATGTTAGCCCTTTTTTAGGAACACTATAGCTAAGCCTATAGATATGTTTGTCCGTTTCTCACAAGGTTCGATCTCTGTATAATAGAAAAAAATCTAAGACTTGCATATCCTCTCACATGTGTACGTGTAAACGCCCCACGTGTCGGAGCAGTTGAATGGGCGAAGTGAAGTCATTGTTTAAACAATAACATTGACAATATAACAATGACATTGTTGTGTACACTAGGTGTACCGTTGACGTTTCGAGCACTTTTTCTTATGTACACTTGGTGTACCTACACGTGACGCTTGAGGGGATATTTGTAAAATACTATGGTCTATGAGTCTTCGGGAGCAAAGAGGAACATACTTTGGTCTTTGCGATACTGATTTTAAAATCATCAATAATAATTTATCATCTTTTTAACCGAATTAAAACAGGAGGAGTTTCTCAATTCGACTGATTTTTTAAATGTATTTTACGCGATATCTCCAGCAATTCTGGATTGATTTCGAAAATTATTTTTTTATGGATACCTCAGGGGTGGTCCCACATATTTTTTTTTTTTACCAATTTGTACCCACCTATATGTTTATATATGTGTGTCTGTTTAGACAAGAAAAAAAAACAGAACAAAAAATACACATATGTACAGACGCCAGCACATCAAGCTACTACAATCTGTCAAACACCTTTAATAGATTTTTAACTTTATCGCTAAAACATAAGGTTCAAAGTTGATTAGGAAAATTTGACAGTTTCGGGTAGCTTGATGTGCTGGCGTCTGTACAAAGGTGATGCTTCTTTCATAAGAAACTACTTTACTAACTTTGCTTGGGTAGTTTTTGAGTTGGCTTCAATTATATTTTATTTATTAAAACTTTATGCACATCATCATTTCAGTCGAAATACGTCCACTGCTGGACATAGGCCCCTCCCAAGCACCTCCACTTCGACCGGTTCTGTGCTTCTCGCATTCAACGGGTTCCTGCGGCCTTCACATGGTCGTGGGAGCCCTTCCAACGCTATGTCTTCCGGTACGCGGTCGCCACTCCAGAACCTTTCGGCCCCATCGGCCATCTGTTCTGCGAGCAATGAGCCCTGCCCACTGTCACTGGCAATTCTTCGGGCTATGCCGGTTACCTTGGTTCTCCTGCGGATCTCCTCATTCCTGATTCGATCACACAGGGAAACTCCAAGCATAGCCCTCACCATTGCCCTTTGGGTAGCTTTTAGCCTTCTTATAAGGCCCATTGTGAGCGACCGCACATACACAAGTAAAAGAAATACTGTACAATGGCGGACTTAGAGCCTGAGGCATTTTCTAGTCAACCTTAGGGTGATGCAGAGACAAAACATGGCAGGTGCAACATATGGGATAAATAGCTAGGAAATGAGTACAAAATACAAGAATAAATACTAATATTCCTGTCACTGATATTTACATAGCAAGTAGTGTTATATGAATTTATCTTAGGTAGGTACAACTAAAAAACGAAAAGAAAAACTTTTTCCAAAAAAAAAAAAAAACAACCGACTTAAAAAAAAACACTAAATACAAAGTGAAAGTTATTTTTTCTCATCCCGAAACAAACATTCTTATTTGCCCAACTATGTTAGGATCGACTTTCAATCTAACTGAATGCAGCTGAATACCAGTATTTTACAATCTATCTGACTTCCAGAAAATAGTTACTGGGTAACACGGTACCCTTTGGTAAGCGCGAGTAAAACCAATAAATACATAATTAAATCAACATAAATACCAAAATTATCTCCCAAACTAATTCAAATCAACATCATAGCTCAATAAACCAAGTCTTAACTTCAAACCGCAATAGAAATTGGATGTATACAGGTCGAATACAGAACCTATTTTTTTGAAGTCGGTTAAAAGAATATACATTTATATATTCAGCAAATAAGGACAAACTGAGCTTTCAGCCACAAACGTCAAGTTTAAACAAGAGTTAATTAGTTAGGAAGAGTTAATAGAGCTTCCCACTGACATCGGGGAGTGCAGTTACAAATAGTAGGTACGAATGAGCTGAACTAATTAGTTTACAGCAGTGCGATTCTGTAACCATCTCACCGTGAAAATTTAGGTGAAGTGAGCGTGGAGTGAGCTGACAATAATGACAATTCCTAGCAAAAACAAACTCGCATCACCTAAGTTTTCACGGTGAGATTTTTACAGAGTCGACCGGCTGTAACCATCTTAATCATCAAAACTTAGGTGAAGTGAGCGTGGAGTGAGCTGTCAATAGTGACAATTTCTAGCAAAAACAAACTCGCATCATCCAAGTTTTCATGGTGAGATTTTTACAGAATCGACCGGCTGGAAGCAAATCTGTGAAGGAGTTTATACAAGTCTTTGATTGAAATACTTGGAATTCTATCTCGTTGTTGTGAAGCCGTATCTTGAATCTTGATCTCAAGGTTATAGTTAAGGCTTCAGGGTGAGAAACCTCCTTGCAATCCAATAATTATGTATCGTGTCGAGGAGTACAGCTTTAGACATCAAGATCTTGATCCAACTGCCTAACGAGAGCCTCGTAAGGTGTTGGTCGAGAGTGTTGATTCCAAAATCTACTATCTAATCTGGTTAAGCTACGCTTGCCGCAGTTGGTCTGTGGATGGGTGACCATCTATACATACCGTGACCCCTCCGTGCCTCGGAAAGCACGTTAAGCCGTTGGTCCCGGCTGTCATTCGTGGATCTTTGACAGTCGTTACGGGTAGTCAGAAACCCGAAAATCTGACAACTAGTTTTACCAAGGGGTATCGTATTACCCAGTAACTGGGTTGTGGAGGTCAGATAGGCAGTCGCTCCATGTAAAATACTGGTATTCAACTGCTTTCGGTTAGACTGGAAGCCGACCCCAACATAGTTGGGAAAAGGCTAGGCAGATATCTTACGATATTTGACTTCTTTTCCTTTCTCGGAATTCTTATGATTTTAACTTTTTATTTGATTCCTCCTTTCAAAGCAAGAGTAAACAGGTATCTTCTGGGCTCGCTCCTTCTACCATAGACCTCATCCATCACTCTTCATCAGGCTTGAGCGAAGTGAAGAGTAAGGACCATCTATACAAATAAATATAATTGAAATATCTGTTTGTAATATCAAAATAACAAGCTATTTACTACATGTATATGAAAGTATATACGGTACTTATAACAAAAAAGCAATTTCTTAACTTTTTGTCTGTCTGTCTATCTGTTTCGTCCGGCTAATCTCTGAAACGGCTAGACCGATTTTGACGGGACTTTAACTTGCGTATTAGCCTGATTTTAAAAGGAGTAACTTAGGCTACTTCATTTTATAAAAAAAAGAATAAGGTTCCACGCACAAAAATTAAAACCTCTGAATTCCAATTTGTTTTCCGACATGCACTTGAGCCAAGTTGCAGGCACAGCCAGTTCAGCAATAAAAAAAAATAAAAAAGATTTAGCAGTGATTATGTAGATCTTTTGTTTACACAACAAAAGATTTGATGTCTTTTGTTTTGTTTGAACTTCCATAACTTAGGGCTGATTTTTCAATCACCTGTTAACTTTATTCGAGGAATAATTTTGAAATTATGACAGTTATTTCATATAAAAACTGTCAAGCGTCAATTTTATTCCTCGAATAAAAGTTATCTGGCGATAAAAAAATCATAAATTAGCCTCATAATGTAAATCCAGCTTACATAACTTAACGAATTATTGACTACACATGTAAGTTACAACTCAACAATAAAGATAACTTGCCTCACATCTCCTTGGCTGGTAAATACAGGAAGAAGGAATCCTCTTATTACTGACGCGACTAATAAGTGGCTCTCGGTGAATATATGAATAAGAATGAAGAAGAAACATTGAGATGAAACGGTACATACTGAGGTTATGTCACGCCGCAGACGGTTTTTACAAAGAGTCTATAATTCTGTTGTTGAGAATCTACGATTTTTGTCACCCTTTGTACAGTTTCTATATTTATGTCTGTAATTTATTAGGTGTACCTACATTATAAAGAGTATTCTGTTGTATTCTATTTTTTTGTATTTCACTTAGATCAGCCAAATCAACCACTTATTTTTAGGATTCGTTACCCAAAGATGTGTCACTGAACTATCACTAAACCTACGTCATCTATGTATCTGACAGTCTGTCCCGTTTGTCTGTGTCAGTCACAGGTCTGGCCTTCAAGTCTGCCAAAAAAAAAGTCAAAGATCTTTATAAAATCAGGTGGGAACCGCTTATGGACATCGGCAATACCAGAAGCAAATCGGAATTGTCTCATGTGTGTTTATTACACCGGCACAATACCCTCCAAACCGGAACACAGTAACGCTTCTATGAAATCTTAAAATAACGGGATAAAAAGTATCCTATAACATCCAGGGTGTCAGCTACCTCCATACAAAATTTTATCAAAATTGGTCCAGCCGTTTGAGCGTGAAGAAGTGACAAACATATAAACACACACAGACACACTCACAAAGTTTCGCCTTTATAATATTAGTGTGATTTAAAAAAGCACAGCCACATCATGTTCATTAAATTTATGCTAGAATAATCTTAATAACTAAAGGACTAATGTACATGACAATTACGGCGTACATAGCATTGATTATATATCTTGCTGTCTTGAAAAGTAGGTATATCATGCTAAACTAAAACTAATATAAACTAAAACATACTAAAGTAAGTAAGATTGGTAATAAACACGAACAAAAGGTTAAGAATAAAAACAATAATTATAAAAATAAAAATTAAAAAATATTAATATAAAAATTGAAATTAAAAGCAACTTGGCAGGGATAGCGTGATGTTCTTTCTGAATACCGGTAGCTTATCGCAGAATATATCAAGGTCAGAATGTGTATAAATTTTCAACTAATATTATTTATTTTACTTATGTAGGTACTCATAAATAATATGTCAATCATCCATCTTCAATGTAACATAAACGTCAATAGTTTCCGTATGGTAATGAAACATCAAGTATTTACATAAACCACACGAACTTGCCGAAGGGCATTCGTCTACATTTCTATTCACGTGACGATATTCATACTCTTACACCAAGAGGTTATAATAATTCATGCGGACGCTTATCCATTCAGGCCGTAGGCGTATTCATCCATAATACCACATATTATGGAGCCGACCTTCAGTACTATTCTGGATAATAGATAGGTACCAAGTTACATACTTTGAAGAGCAGTGGTAACAGTGTTGACTCGGCACTTTATGTAATTTATTTCATCACTAGTGCAGAAAAACATCGAGAGGAAACGGGCATGTCCTAGAAGCAAAAATTTGAAGACATATGACATCCACCGGCCTACACTGTGTGCGAATGACGGCTCGCTCCCTATCACAGATAGGAGGCCTGCGTCCCAGGCAGTGAGAACGTAATATGCTGCTTTAAATATTGAGCAACATATCCTGCCTTTACGTAATCTATCGACACTTGTGTCTTGTCTTTTATACATTACCACATAGTTATTGAAAGAAAGAAAGAAAATACATTTATTTAGCACAGACTAAGAGACACACAATACACCAGATAGTTAGATAATAGTCGTCCATCAGATAAAAACTAAGATAAAAATAAAAAGTGCAAAGTCCGATGTAAGAAATTAGCAGGAAAGTGTGCCTCACGGCTGCGCTAAAAAGGCCCAGTTCAGCAAAAATGCCAGACAAATAGTGCCTGATGCTGGTTTTCAACTGGATCTGATCTTGATCAACTGATCTGATCTGATATTGGAGAAATTGTGCTGGTTAATTTAGCATATAGGCTTTGTTACCCTTGGCTTTGTTGGCTTTGTTGTTATTCTGTCCCTGACACCTTGGTATAAACGTTCTGCCGAATACTTTTACCACAGCTTGAGCTGTTCTCATATAGCTAAAACAGACACAAGAGCGAAAAAATACCATTTTTACCTTTAACTCTTTGAATCAAAATGTTATATGTTTTTCGTAACGTATACTCAGTACATTATCGTCCGCAGTCGTCACTTGATTAACAACTTGGTTGGATCTAATTTAAATCACAAATGAGTAAAGTTTAAGAGGAACAGCAGCTTTTGAGAACGCCAATTTTAGCAGAATACGAGCGGATGAATCGAGATACACAACATTACCCGAAGGGACACGGAGTGATGCATATTTATGGTATAAATTTCGCCAATCACGTTTTAATACTAGGGGAACTGCTTAACTTCAAGCGGGCGCGCGGTCTTTTATTACGCCAGCGGTCTCAGCGTAACCTGAAATACCTATGGGATATATCAGAGACTAGCAGCGGCCCGCGGTTTCTCTCGCATAAGTGTCGATGTTAATTGTTAAGTAGCACGTTCAGCAGTAAGTCAAAACGTCAAATCTATAGCCTTGCGAAGTTGTGACAGTTGCGCTCGCGCACAGATTATTAATAACCGGCGGCGCGAGTCGTTGCCCGGAATGTTACCATTTGATATATTTCATGTTCATACCACTTTTTGTAATGTATATTTTTATTTCTTATTTTGATTGCTGTTTTTATTTATATCTAATCGTATGCAGCACTGGCTGACGTCATCACGTCAACATCGGCTGTGCTGAAAACCAGCGCTGGGGCTCTGTCTCGTATAGGGTCTTAGCATTATACTGAGCGTTGGCCGTTTTGCGTAGATGTGACGCATACTTTCTCCCAAATTGTTATTTTGTTTGCCGCATTGTTATTTTCTTTCTTTCTTTTGATCCCGTGGGAATATCGAGATAAAAACCATCCCATGTCGTTCTCCGGGATACAATCTATCTCTCTGCCAAATTTTATCAAAATTAGTTCAGGGGTTTAGGTGTGAAAAGGTAACATACAGACAGACAGATAGACAGACAGAGTTACTTTTGAATTCATAATGTTAGAATGGATTTAAAACACTAATTATTTAATAATCATTTTTAATACACTTGCTCGTAAAATGGCTCTTATTGAACCGCTTTTCGGTCCATAATGCAGTGTATTAAAAACACGTACTTTTTACACTAGTGCGATAACGCCACAGATAACTATTTACTAGTCGGAGATGCGCGCTTTTTTAATCTCATCAAAGAGACTTCATGCCAAAAGAAATCCGCGGGACACATTTGAATTTTTTTTTCAATAGTCTGTATTGTCCTTGGTCCCAAAATGAACTAAAATTTATTTACCTTAAGGTGAATGCACAGTGGTAGCCCGCGAAATTCAAAATTTCTTACGTTTTTTGCAATTTTCAGGTCAGTGTCAGGATGTATCTTTGATCAAAATATGGTTTCTATACCGGGTAAGTATTTACAGAATTAGAATCATTAATACATCTTTCTAAGTTAGATTTGTTCCTTAAGAACTTTTCCATAAGAGATTTGTTCTTAGGAACAAATCTCTATGTGAGTTACTCGGCAACAACTCTGTAATGAGCTACGCCATTGTAGTGTGAGCTACGCCGTAGCAGTGTGAGCTACGCCGTAGCACAGTATGAGCTACACCATAGCATACTGTGAGGTGGGAAGTGCCGTATTGTCTATTTACTTTTAAGCTGGGGTCATGGCCATGTAGTCCCCTTAACGGTCTACCTACGGTGCCCAATTGTCAATAGGCACCTGTCAACCCCAAAAGGATTGCCAAAGACTTTATAGATAACGTTCAGAAGACAGCTAGTAAACTCGACGGCCGACTCTTCAAACCAAAGACTTTAAAGATGACGTTCAGAAGATACAGCCTGTAATCTCGACGGCAGACTCTTCAAAATTCAAACGACAATGTTGTCGACAAATAAATGGACTATGACTATTAGCGACGGAAATAAGTATGGCAAATTTGTTCTTAAGGAACAAATCTCTAACTTAAAGATTCTGTTCTAATTACTATAATTCTGTAAATACATAATATATATATTATAGTCGCAAATCATATTTTGATCAAGATACAACCTGATACTGACCTGCAAATTACTAAAAACGTAAACGTAACGTGTGAAGTATGTATGTCTGATACATTATTATTTGTGTACGAATTTACTTTAGGTACGAGTAAAACAATTCAGAACACAGAAATTCTCTTGTTTCTTTCATTATGTATTTCAATAGCTTCCTTCACGCAAAAAAACGGTTGTAAAAATAAATTCAAAATCATTTTTAATACACTTGCTCGTAAAATGGCTCTTATTGAACCGCTTTTCGGTCCATAATGCAGTGTATTAAAAACACGTACTTTTTACACTAGTGCGATAACGCCACAGATAACTATTTACTAGTCGGAGATGCGCGCTTTTTTAATCTCATCAAAGAGACTTCATGCCAAAAGAAATCCGCGGGACACATTTGAATTTTTTTTTCAATAGTCTGTATTGTCCTTGGTCCCAAAATGAACTAAAATTTATTTACCTTAAGGTGAATGCACAGTGGTAGCCCGCGAAATTCAAAAATTTCTTACGTTTTTTGCAATTTTCAGGTCAGTGTCAGGATGTATCTTTGATCAAAATATGGTTTCTATACCGGGTAAGTATTTACAGAATTAGAATCATTAATACATCTTTCTAAGTTAGATTTGTTCCTTAAGAACTTTTCCATAAGAGATTTGTTCTTAGGAACAAATCTCTATGTGAGTTACTCGGCAACAACTCTGTAATGAGCTACGCCATTGCAGTGTGAGCTACGCCGTAGCAGTGTGAGCTACGCCGTAGCAGTGTGAGCTACGCCGTAGCACAGTATGAGCTACACCATAGCATACTGTGAGGTGGGAAGTGCCGTATTGTCTATTTACTTTTAAGCTGGGGTCATGGCCATGTAGTCCCCTTAACGGTCTACCTACGGTGCCCAATTGTCAATAGGCACCTGTCAACCCCAAAAGGATTGCCAAAGACTTTATAGATAACGTTCAGAAGACAGCTAGTAAACTCGACGGCCGACTCTTCAAACCAAAGACTTTAAAGATGACGTTCAGAAGACACAGCCTGTAATCTCGACGGCAGACTCTTCAAAATTCAAACGACAATATTGTCGACAAATAAATGGACTATGACTATTAGCGACGGAAATAAGTATGGCAAATTTGTTCTTAAGGAACAAATCTCTAACTTAAAGATTCTGTTCTAATTACTATAATTCTGTAAATACATATATGTATATATTATAGTCGCAAATCATATTTTGATCAAGATACAACCTGATACAGACCTGCAAATTACTAAAAACGTAAACGTAACGTGTGAAGTATGTATGTCCGATACATTATTATTTGTGTACGAATTTACTTTAGGTACGAGTAAAACAATTCAGAACACAGAGATTCTCTTGTTTCTTTCATTATGTATTTCAATAGCTTCCTTCACGCAAAAAAACGGTTGTAAAAATAAATTCCACGTTTTTAAGGAAGTTTGAAGTAAATCGAGGTCGACATTTTAAGAGTAAAGTTTTCAAGATTCACATTCTTTGTTGAAGAAATGTGAGGAATATTTTTAATTTTAATCTCTTGTTTTAAATAGACATTACTTTAGTAACTACTGTATTTTGTTTTGGACATTTTTTTTTTCAGGACCATGACCCCAGCTTAAAAGTAAATAGACAATACGGCACTTCCCACCTCACAGTATGCTATGGTGTAGCTCACATTGTGCTACGGCGTAGCTCCCACTGCTACGGCGTAGCTCACACTGCTACGGCGTAGCTCAAACTGCAATGGCGTAGCTCATTACAGAGTTATTGCCGAGTGACACACATACGCTCTTGTGGCAGGTGAGCGGCACACGGTCGTGGCTAGACCACTGATTAAGGGGCTTACATGACCTAAAGCGCGGTCACTGTCGGACTGCATAGAAAAGAAAGAAGCGCGATGACACAACGCTGGTAATGTATCGCAAAATATGAAGCAATTTGTATGTATATTAGTGTGGTTTTTATTGTAAAAAGAAAGTATTTAGAAGTATCTTCATGATTTTTTTCTATCGTATCAAATTAGTTGTATTATGTTTTCAACACACTATCTACCTAGCATATATCCTGAAGAATATATATGTATATATTTTTTTCTGATTTAGTTTACTGTGGTCTATCATATACTTTTAGTACCTCCTTCTAAAACTTGCGTTTTTTTCGTTTAAGCCCTCTAATCCCCTTAAGCGGTTTTCCACTACATAACAGGTGGCAGGCAGAGTTGAAAATGTCCATAATATATAAATCCTCATTTTCCAGTACACAGGCTATTCACCCAACTAAATCATTAAAATAATTGCCTGCGACTAACGTAAGAAACAATCACTTAAAATTCATCAGACTAAAAGTATCCCCGAAAATTCTGAACAGAATGGGACAGCGAAACATAATTAAAGTTTAAAATGGCGTCCCTTTTCCGTTGATTGGATTCCCATTATAAACTAATTCATTCACGTCAAGCTTGAGTCGTGTAGGACAGCTCTGGGTAGGATGGCACGAGATGGGATAAGTTTCGATTGTCACAAAGTTGTTGAAGTGTGTGTGGTGGCGGTTGTGACGATTATCGGTATATTTTTTTATTTAAGGTCACTAAAAAAGAGCTATATTTACAGTACATGACACTTAAAATATAATAGGCAACATCAGAAGATCATTTCCCGTAATTAATATCTAGTCGCAATATCATCTCAGCGACAATCAATCTCAAAAGCTTATCGAAAACAGTAGGAAAATTAGACGTATTTTTGACAGATTGAGATTGAGAACGTTCTTAAAATTACGACAATTACCCCTCTAGTATTAAGTAGGTGTACTCTTTCACTTACAGGAGACCACAGTGCGCACAACATGTATAATTCCTATAAGGATCGTATTGCTTATCAATATGTTTTTATTCTAGTCCAGAAAATAACAAACCATTTTTACAAAGTAAGTAAAAATAAATGTACATCTTGTATAAATAGCTTTCAATTTGAACTCAAAATGTTTCCTGTATTGACATGTACAGCACACATGCAATTTGATTCACCGTTACTATTTAATATCTTTTGGAAGTAGCACCTACATAAAACACATGTCACTATTCCATTAGCCACTCAACTGTCCGCCCCACGAGAGGGAGTGCGATCGAAAACAGCTGAATGTCCGAACGGACGAGAGTGACCGCGAATAAGAATGTCCGAAGGGGAGAAAATGATCACGAACAATTATATTTTAAAAAATGTTGTCTTTTGAGGCATATTTTGCGTTCCAGGTTCTTTGGAAAGGTGGATATATGTAGCATATTTACCCAAAGGCCGTGAGGTTGTTTAGGAATTATGAAATAAGTTATCTGTAGTAGAAAATCATTAAAAAAAACAGTGGCACTCCAGGAGTGAAGAAGAAAGAAGAAAAAGTATTTATTGGGCCGACAGAAGTGAAAAACAAAACGCAAACAGAATATTTTGCCATCACTCACTGTCCTATCGGATATACATTAAAACTCGAGTTCACCCCGAAGACAGCCGAATACATCCGAATTTAGTGCAGTGTCGGTTACGGTAACAGTGTCGCGAGTTCAATGGTTTTTACGATCTCAAAACATGCCCAACGCACCTAAAGAACTTACTTACTTTTCACTTTAATAAATTGCCGCGATGACGCATGTTTGACGGTTCGTTCGCGCGATGTTATTGTCTATATTTTAATTGGAGAACAATGGCATGTAGGTATTATTTATGTCATTCGATTCAGGATGAATGGGGTCAGTGGTTAGGCTTTACTTGATTAAGATAACTAATGTTAAGGTATTAGGGACCTCAGAACTTCCATTGAATGCCATTCTCTCGCTGTCACTACACCCCCAACCCAACGCTCAGTTCAGTTGGGTCCTTTTGATTTAGGTATCGCAACATAAACACTAGGTATGAAGGAGACAGACAGACTAGGTATGAACTTTGACTTGTTTATGTCATTCTAATCTTGATCTAGAATTCTAGATAAGTTTATGTAAATGTCTAGTTTGGGACAAAATAATTCGGATAGGTTGGAATACCTAATGAAACATTAAGACGGGTCCACGTTCACCAATTTATGTGTAGGTTTTATTACTATCGAATAAAAATCTAATTTAAGGCTCCTTCAAACAGGCGCGACACGACACGCGACACAAAGGCACCGCAAGTCGCGCAACGAGTGGTGGCTTTGTGTTGCGCGCGATTATATCGCGTGTCACGCCTGTTTGTAGGCCTTTAATTGTATGTGTAAATAAACTTTTATAAAAAAACTATGAATATCTATTAAAATAATAATCTTAAATTCAGTCACTCACTGACAAACAACGCTTGAAATTTTAACAAGAGTTCCTTTTATAATAAAGGTGATAAAAGAGGGTTCTTTGTAAAATTCGTCACCTTGAGGAGTTAATGAGGGAATAAAATGTGTGAAAATATGTATGGAAGTTGAGAGCAGTGGTAGCTCAGTGGTAACGGCCCCGACTTACGATGTAGGTCGTGGGTTCAAACCCAGACAAGCGCATTACTTTGTGTAAATTATTTCATCACCACTGCTCTCAAAACGGCGATGGAAGCTTCGTGAAGAAACCGGTATGTGCTGGAACCGAAAATCGAAAATCAAAGACGTGACATTCACCAACCATTGTATGCCGCCGATTGTATGTTTTGTATTCATAATCGTATTTTTTTGTTATGTATTCTCTGGTGTACAATAAAGTATATATAAATAAATAAATAAACCCGCAAGGGCCCGTGCGGTGGATCAGGGCCCACTCCTTCTCATCGAGAGGAGAGAGACAGGTCTGTGATCAAGCAGCAACATAATCGGTTGATTCATCATATTCATCATTTTAGCCGAAAGACGTCCACTGCTGGACATAGGCCTCCACCTCCATAGGCATCCAACGGGTTCCTGCGGCCTTCACAAGGTCGTCGGACCACCTTGTGGGACCAACGTTACATCTTCCGGTACGCGGTCGCCACCCCAAAACCTTTCGGTTGATTATGCTACTATTATTTTTATTCACCTCAGCTTACCCTCTCGATGAATACGACCCTAATAGCTTTAAAACTACAACACGCCATTTCTATTTCATACGCCACATCTGCTCCCAAGAGACGTATTTCCAACAGCCACTCTGAACAACAAAGCTCCGATGCGACATGTGACGCGACTTGTCTCAAGCGACAAGCGCGCGCGTCAACTGTTTCCGCCCGTGACATACTCTAAGCGACTTCACACTGGCGTCAGTCGCGCGTCGCTTGGGCGTGTAGCTCGTGACAAGGCGGTAATAGAGTAGTGAACCCAGCGCGAGAACTGTGATTGGCCTTAATACAATTTGCAAGTATACCGCGCGGGATCAGCGATACAAATGTGTTTAATAATAAAATTAGGGCGGGAAAGAAGGCAATTAAGTTTATGCATTAGGCTAGTAGGTAGTTAGGGTAGTTGATATAATTATGTTGCACTAGCAGCGCCCCGCAGAAAAAATGTATTTACAGAATTGGTATATTCGCTTTCACCTTAAAATTAAATAAACGAACCGGTACATTTGTACGCAGATACCTGTCAGGTAAGTTAACAAAACCTTATCTAGAGGCGACGAAACAAGCCGTTACATTATGTTCTTGTCTCGTCAGCATCTCAAGAGACAATGCTTAATGGGAGGCTCTTATCCTTATCTCCCTTCTGATCACAGTGGTCAAACTGTAACTTTTGAGTCCAACATGCCAATACAAAAAGTGCAGATTCAATCCAGACGAATAACATCAGTTAATTTAAAAAAATTTAATAGCAATTTAATTTGTAAATTAAGTAATCAGAACCTTACAGTGAACAATGTTAATATTTTGTATAATGAATTCTTTTCGTTAGTCCAAACCGAGTTCAATAATTCTTTTAAGAAGAACACTAAAAGTATCAGCCCTAAGTTTTTATTTTGTGACTGGGCAACTAAAGGACTCAGAAAAAGTAGGGAAAGACTTTTCGAGCTGTATGGCCTTAAGCCTTATATTAACACGGAATCTTTTAATAAGTATGTTGCTACTTACTCTAGAACTTTTAAGAACGCTTGTAAGGCTGCTAAAGCCTTATACATTAGCAACAAGGTAAAATCAGCAGACAATAAAATAAAGACCGTATGGAAAATTATAAATAATGAAACGAACAGGAATAAGAAGCATAATTCTGAGTACACACTGCAGACGTCAAGCGGTCTCATTTGCGATAGCAAAGAAGTGGCTCAAGAATTTGTAAATTTCTTTACTAGTATCCCACTCAAAACAACTGAAACCTTAAATTCCTCGCCCTCGCTCGCTTTTGATTTAGTAAGGGCGAACGTTTCAGCCTGCCCGATTGAATTTAACTTTAGGCATATTAACCCCGTAACAGTAATTAAGGCTTTTAAGCAAATTAAGATCAAATTGACCGAAGATCTTTGGGGAATGTCCATTAAGGTCTGTACCTCCATTATTGAGACTATTGCGCCCTACTTAGCCTTAGTATTTAATTCGTGTGTGGATCAAGGAGTCTTCCCCGACTTAATGAAATACAGTAAGGTAATACCACTTTACAAATCCGGGGACAGTAAGGACACCAATAATTATAGACCCGTATCCGTTTTGCCGGTTTTCAGCAAAGTGTTTGAAAAGATAATGCTTAATCAAATGCTTAATCATTTTAACATGAACAAAATCCTACACGATCAACAGTATGGTTTCACCAAAGGACGTTGTACGACCGACGCCGGTGTAACTTTATTAAAACACATTTTTAACGCGTGGGAAGAGGCCCAAGACGCCATAGGAATCTTTTGTGACCTCTCCAAGGCATTTGATTGCGTCGATCACGAAACCTTGCTTTTGAAACTTGAGCATTATGGACTTGGAAAACTTGCGCTCAGTTTAGTTAGTTCTTATTTAAATGATAGACAACAACAAGTTCAAATAAATGGTGTCAATTCACTTGGTTTAGTAGTAAAAATTGGTGTGCCACAAGGCTCGATATTGGGTCCTTTCCTCTTTTTAGTGTATATTAATGATCTACTCCATTTATTAAAAAATCAACCACAAATGGTGTTATTTGCTGATGACACTTCCTTAATTTTTAAGGTAAATAGACATGCTACAAATTTTGACGACGTAAATAACGCCCTACTGCAGGTCCAAAATTGGTTCACTGCTAATAATTTAGTATTAAATGGAAAAAAAACTAAGTGCATAAGATTTTCTTTACCAAATGTCAAGGGTAGTGATTGTGAGATAATATTGAATCAAGAGAAACTAGAATTCGTCGATAAAACTGTTTTCCTAGGGATCACGCTCGACTCAAGGCTACAATGGGGTCCTCATTTAACATCTCTTGCAGGACGGCTAAGTTCAGCAGCTTATGCTGTCAGAAAAATCCGTCAATTTACTGATGTAGATACCGCGAGACTAGTCTATTTTAGTTACTTTCATAGCATCATGTCTTACGGTATTTTACTTTGGGGTCGGGCTGCAGACATCGATTCTATTTTTATTCTGCAGAAAAGAGCTATCAGAGCCATATATAATCTCCGCAGGCGCGATTCTCTAAGGGAACGGTTTAAGGAAATTAACATCATGACGGTGCCTTGTCAATATATCTATGAAAACATCATGTATGTAAGGAAAAATTTACATCTTTTTAGTAAAAGAGGTGAAAGACATAATTATAGTACTAGAAATAGGGACCTATTAGTTCAACCAGGTTTCAGACTGGCTAAAGTAGATTCATCTTTTATGGGGTACTGTTTAAAATGTTATAATAAAATACCTCCCCACATTCTTCAACTGAATGAGACAAAATTCAAGTCTTGTATAAAACGCACACTATGCAGTCAGGCATATTATAAGTTAGGGGATTATATCGCTGACAAAAATGCCTGGCTCAATGCTGGTCCTGCTCCACAACCACAACTAATTGATTAACACATGAAAATACTGTTGGAGCTGCTGAAGATTGTAAGACTATCTTTGCAATGTATAAAATCAATTTCCTTTGTATTGTATAACTGCATAGCACAGATGTGAGTTCTATGTACCCTATAGCTACCATTTACCGGGTAATAATATGTCTTTCATTGACTCGAATGTGCCCTGGCAGCTGATAGTATGTCATGCTCACTCAAATGTCTCGCTGACGGTGGCGTGTGTGTTAGATCATTTAGCTCCCTTCAAAATGGTTGAGCTAAATGGTGCTGATTTATGCGTCATGTTCGTGAACGGGCGCCGTCAGTTGGGGCTGGTCATCTCTTAGCTGCCTCGGCTTATTTTTAATTAATTTATTTTTGGATTGTAGTTTGTTAAGTACTATTTGTTGCACTCTGGACGCTTTTAACACTTACGTTTTTCTTAATTTTTTTACATCGTTCTCACATTATATAATTTTAAAATCAAAAGTAATGATGTAACTAATATTTTTGTAAAATATCATTTAAAAAGAGTGTCCATGGAGTTTCTTGCCCGTTCTTCTCCATAGGTACCTACGCTTTGGAATGGGCAACTAGCTTCATATTTTCTGACTGACCGACTTCTTGACAATTCAAAAGTGCCTGTAAATGGTTTAATTGAAATAAATGGTTTGAGTTTGAGTTTGAGTTTATTAGAAGCGCTTTATTTATTGGCCCTTAAAGTGTCGGAGTGTTTAAACATATTAGAAGGCTTAGGAGGAAATGCGAATGCAATCACACAACATAACATCATGCCTGTACCCTCTAAAGGGGTACGCAGATGTGTTCAATACCTTCCTGTCACTGATATTCACATAGCAAGTAGTTATATGAATTTGTGTGGGGTAGGTTGGTACAACTAAAATGTGAAAAATAAAAACCGTTTAAAAAAAAAAAACAACCGACTTCCAAAAAAATACTACAATGTGAAACATAACTTTAATTTCGGAAGTCATAAATACGCAAAGTGGCCTCTGTTTTTGTAACTAACTATCATTTTTCTCCTAAACTATCAATCGCAGGATCTTTTAATTGCCAATGCGAAATCAACGACACCGACTTCCGAGATTAAAGTTATTTTTCACTTTTTAGTGTTTTTTTGAAGTCATTATCAACAAACACAACATAACATGAACTGTATGATCTCATATGCTTTATTAACACCTATGTATACCATGTTTTACGCAAATAAATTATTTTATCTTAAGGCGACTACATTACCTAAAGCGCAGTATTTGTCGGACTGCATAGAAAAGAAAGAGAAGCGCGACGACATCACAAAGCTGGTAATTTATTGCAAAATATGAAGCAATTATCTATTTACAAAAAATCGATTGTTTGGACTAAAAAATTAAAACATAGTGCTTTAGTATGTTGCTTGTATGGTGTACATAGTAAAGAGTATTCTACTGCCGCTTTAGGTAAAAAGGGCGCATCTGAGGAAAGGGAATAGAGGAAAATGAGCCTTAATGGATGGTGCCTTTTTGTTCCATTAAGGCTCATTTTCCTCTATTCCCTTTCCTCAGATGCGCTCTTTTTACTTAAGGCGGCAGTCTATTCTATTCTATTCTTGTAGAATAATCTGACAAAAAATCATAATGATCGTATTTATATTAGTATGGTTTTTATTGTAAAAAGAAAGTTTTTAGAGGTACCTTCATGATTTTTTTCTATCGTATCAAATTAGTTGTAATATGTTTTCAACACACTATCTACCTAGCATATATCCTGAAGAACATCATATATTTTTCTGATTTTATTTACTGTAGTCGTTCATATACTTTTATTATTTCTAAAACTTGCGTTTTTTGTGTTTAGGTCCTGTAAGCCCCTAAAACCAGGGAGAAAACAGAGGAATATGTTACTATAGAATGAACGCCTACGACCACGTGATCGTGTTTCTTGTTAAAAAACTTTTTTGTGTAAGAAAAAGAAAATCATTAAAAAAGTTTTAGTCATAAGAACTTTTTATTGGTTTTGCTGTTAATTCCTTTTTCGCCAAACTAGTAGCCCAAAAAGTATACTCCTAAAGTAATTACTGCGCAAAGAAGCTTTGTTTCTATTAATTTGGGTATTTGTTTGTGTTTCAATTCTATAGTTAGGTACTCTAAACTACTCATAGACATCACTAACTTCTCTCGTATCGGCACACACTGTGAACTGAGTGAATAGCTCATGCCGATGGTAGCCTCGTAAGGTGGTAGTGAGGCTGACTGCCCAGCGTCCGTCAACTGTCAAACGTACAGACGCTAGCACATCAAGCTACTACAATCTGTCAAATTTCTTTAAGGGGAAAGCGCGTTTCGGGTAGCTTGATGTGCTGGCGTCTGTAAGTTGATTAAAATATGATTCGCTGCAATAACAAATATGTATTTACAGACGCGATAAAATCGCGCGCGACACCAAGGCACCGCAAGTCGCGCAACGAGCGGTGCCTTTGTCTCGCGCGCGATTATATCGCGTGTCGCGCCTATTTAAAGGAGCCTTAATACAACTTTTTAGGTTAGTATAATCCCAAAATATCAAGATTTCATGAAATTGTCATTCTGTGGGATTACTTGGTCTTAGAGAGTCATATTTGTTACGGCCGCGAATCATATTTTAATCAACGTACAACTTAATACTGACCAGCAAAATGCAAAAAAACGTAAAAAATGAATTTCGCGGGCTACCCTGGCGCTTTCGCCTTAATAGATTTTCAACTTTATCGCTACAGTATAAGGTTCAAGGTTGATTGGGAAAAATTTTCAGTAAATTTAGGAATCGAGGACTCGTGGAGGCTTATTTCAATAGACCCCACAAACTGAAGATAATGGAAAACATCGAGTGGAAACCTAGATCCTTTATAAGTCTAGTCGTCCTGATCTGGAATCGCTAACCCACGCGGAGCAAGCGTGGTGATCAATACACGTATGTGAAGAGACCTTTGCCATGAAGGTGATCAATATTCATCATCATCTGTCTTGCTTTGTCCCATTTGTGTTATGGTCGGCTTCCAGTCTAACCGAATGCAGCTGAATACCAGAATCTTACACTAGCTTCCGCCCGCGGTTTCGCCCGCGAGGTATGTCGATTAAAACTATCTTATGTCCTTTCTATCTATCTCTCTGCCAAATTTTATCGAAATCCGTTCAGTGGTTTAGGCGTGAAAGGTAACAAACAGACAGACAGAGTTACTTTCGTATTTATAATATTAGTATGGATGAAGCGACTGTCTATCTGACCTCCACATGGAGTGATCCTATTGCACATGGAGTGACTGTCCTGTTAACTCAGTTACTGGATAACACGATAACCCTTTTTGAGACTTTTGGCATTCTGACTACCCGTCGTCACCATAATTATTGGCAGCCTTGTTCTACCCACTGCTGAGTTAATAATAGCCTCTTTCGAACCTTTTCACACGTCCCGGCAACCGGATATTAGCCGGTGCCGACTACCCGGTAACACTTGCCAGGAAAACTACACCGGTACGTGTGAAAGCTAACGTACAGACGCCAGCACATCAAGCTACTGTATTCTGTCAAATTTCTTTAATAGATTATCAACTTTATTGCTAAAAAATAAGGTTCAAAGTTAATTGGGAAAATTTGACAGTTTCGGGTAGCTTGATGTGCTGGCATCTATACATGGCTAAACACTTACCCGCCGGGTACCCGGCACCGGCCACCCGATTGCCGGGTCGTGTTAAAAGCGCCTTACTGTGCCACTCTTTCGTGTCTTTTCACACGTCCCGGTTGCCGGGTAGTCGGTGCCGACTATCCAGTAACATTTGCCAGGTAAACTACGCCGGTACGTGAGAGAGCTAACGTATATGACTATACACTTCGCCGCCGGGTACCCGGCACCGGCTACCCGGTTGCCGGGACGTAAGAAAAGGCACTTTCTGGTCAGTGCGAGTTTTAAACCGTTCTTACCCGCAATCTTCTGAAACACGTAACGATTGTCAAAGATCTACGAATGACAGCCAGGACCAGTGGCTTAACGTGCTTTCCAAAGCCTGAAGTAGGTCAATTAAACAGTATATAAATTTCAGTATATTATTCACGAAATAAATTACCTTACGTGTGACATCGTTTCAGCTGTAAACTATTCAGTTTGAAATAATGAATATTTCATGAAATCTTGAGCGGTGTGTAGCATTCCTGGTACATACACGGAACAATTTACATAATTCCGATGAGAACGATTTCGTTCCCTGTAAACTCGGGAGCAACTATAGTACAGACGCCAGCACATCAAGCTACCACAATCTGTCAAATGTCTTTAGAAGATTTTCAACTTTACCGCTAAGGCATATGGTTCAAAGTTGATTGGGAAAATTTGACAGTTTCGGGTAGCTTGATATGCTGGCGTCTGTACGTACCCTATCTGACGAATAAATGTCTTTTTCTTTGTCAACATTTTTAACACACTTGGTGCAATTCAAAGCGAATTTCTCATTAAGTGTCAGAGATGCAAAAGCTGCATTATGATTATATAAAATGTATGCAAAATATTGAAAGAATTTTAAAAGAGTAACGGTGGTGTTTCTTGCCCGTTCTTCTCCATACGAAAACTACCTTTTGGAATAGGCGACTAGAATCAATTCTATTTGTTGTAATTTTTGACGTTCAAAAGTGCCTTTTATGTGCCTATTTGGAATAAATGCTTTGACTTTGACTTTTGCAATGCCCTAATATTGCAAAAAAATTATGCAACCTACCTAAAATGCTGACTACCACCATACAACGTTTTTTCAAAATTGGTCCAGCCGTTTGAGCGTGAAGAAGTAACAAACATATAAACACACACACTCACAAACTTTCACCTTTATAATATTAGTGTGATGTAGAATAGAATAGATTTTTATTTTCTTACCACAAATTACAGCTTAAAGTTAAATTACATAGTCTACAATTAAGTTTATTTCAAGTATTGTACTGAAGACGTTTGTTTGAAATCACATTAGTATTACTTCATTCATAAATTTTGAAGTCATTTTTATTTAAATTATTCAATTTATTAAAATTTTTTCGTTTAGTAATAGAAATATTGCTAATATTTTATTTCTTATTTTATATGAACATTAATGGTATTTTTTGAGAACCATGTCCATCATAGAATGGACCATATAGCAGTAGCGAAGGGTCAATTTTTGTAAAAGGTAAGCCTGAGTAGATATCTTTAATATGATTATATTATTTGTCTATAGAATACTGACTGCGCCATTTTTCAAAGGGATGCCGATACGAATCGAGTTGTATGGTATCTTCGCCACTGCCACTTAGGAGTCTATAAACACTTTTCATAAATCAGTAGTGATATTTAGTAAAGTTCATTTGGAACGTCACTCAAGTGAGCACACACGATTCGAAAGCGAACTCATTTGTTTTGAAAGTAAATCATCGCGGATTCACAACGAGACACCGTTCAAATTTCCAAGTGGTATTTAGAGCATGACACTGAAGCTCTAGAACTATGAAGGGATAACATTTTGGGAGCTTATTAACTGCGATTTTCTCTCCCAGAGGAAATCATATAAATAGCAACTTGGCTCATGGAACGTCGCCTATCATCCTTCACCGCTCGACATTCAGATTATCTTAGAATTGAATCTACCATCGATACCAGCACTGGCTGGAAGCATACAACTTTCATGAGAAGTATATCCCTCTGGATATAGTATTAATAACATTTTATATTTTTGTTTCAGGTACCTATCATAATTGGAAGGCACTCGAGGGCCACGTAAATACGTCAGTATACACTTATTTATGATTGAACATAATTTATAGTATTTTAATATGTTTTTGTAAGAGAGCCTAAAGATTTAATGATATTTATGGCATTGATGGATTGGAGCGAAGCTAACGGTTTCCATTCGTGTCAGTTATTTTTATTAAATCCATACTAATATTATAAACTAGCTTCTGCCCGCGACTTCGTCCGCGTGAAATTTCACCCTCCCCTCATTCACCCTATTAGAAAATGAGAAATAAAAATAAAAAAAAAAATTTCCATTCAAATTCATCTTAAGATACGAAAATATGAAATATTATTTATTATCTTCGTCGTGTGTGATAGTCCATTGAATTGTATGGCGAGCGATATTGTATCTTAAGGGGGAAGCGCTAAGGTAGCCCGCGAAATTCAAATTTTCTTACGTTTTTTGCAATTTGCTGGTCAGTATTAAGTTGTACGTCGATCAAAATATGATTCGCGGCCGTAACAAATATGTATTTACAGAATTATAATCATTAAAGTCATCAACACAACTCTCTAAGACCACGTAAGTCCAAAGAATGATGATTTCATGAAACAGTTATTCTTTGGACTTACGTGGTCTTAGAGAGTTGTGTTGATGACTTTAATGATTAGAATTCTGTAAATACATATTTCTTACGGCCGCGATTCATATATTAATCAACCTACAACTTAATACTGACTTAAGACCAGGAAATTCCAAAAAACCTAAAAAAAATTGAATTTTGCGGGCTACCCTGGCGCTTTCGCCTTAAGATAAAATATTATAGTATCTTAGCCGTGTGCAGCGCCCCTTAGTGAACTCCACTGCGGGTGACGTAACCTACGACAAACTTATTATTTGCGGTTGGTACAGTAATCGGGTCTGGGGATCGAACCGCAAAATTAAGTTTGTTTTTTTTTGTATATACTTTTCCGGGATAAAAAGTACCCAGTGTGGTGCCCAGGATATTAAAGAATAATTATACCAAGTTTCATCGTAATCTAACCGGTAGTTTTTGCGTGATGCCTGAACAAACAGACAGACAGACAGACAGACAGACAGACAAAAATTTTTTTAATCACATTTTTGGGTTCGGTGTCGGTATAGTAACACCCCCTGCCATTTATTTTTTTGATATTTTCAATGTACAGAATTTTCACTTCTACAGATTTATTATAAGTATAGATGCGAAATTAACTTTGTCAACCCTTTGTAACCTTTTCACGACTAAAGAGCATATCTATGTATATCTCAGTTAAAATTCACTCTTTATCTCGCTCGCACAATACTGCTCGCGGACTGAGTGAGAGCGAAACAGAGTGCGGTGCTGGGTGGCAGGCAGCGCCAATAGTTTAGGTATTTGCTTTTTACAGTGAAAATAATGGTGATTAAAAAAAATAAGAAACAGTATCTGCTTTATATTTAGTTCAGTTGTAATGCAAAGTTTCATGATCTAATTTTGAGTATTTTTTTTAATACAAGCGGTTTATTGTTAGGTTTGGAGGCACAGATATTCTATTTCACGCAGTCCGTTCGGCTTTGATTGTAGTAGTGACGTATCCCGACAAGCGCGCTCCCACAGCGGCTGCCCTTGCTGCCGTCGCATGATTTGCTATTTCCGCGAATTTGTACCGTTTTACTTCACCCATTGTTGAGTCTCTGTTGATCACAATGTGCATGTGCACGCTTGACAACATTCATAGCCAAACGGACTTCGTGACATAGAACATATGTAACTTTGTAATTTTTTTCTATCGAGAATTTTTTTTTGGAATTGTATTTTTGCCAAACATAGTACTTACTTAACATTAATCCTGAACTTTACCATATATTTATTTCAAAATGAATGCTGCAATACTTTCGACATGACGGCGGATCATGCTAAGCTATTTGAGGTAGCATAGGCCCTTAACGGCTGAACGGATTTTGACGAAATTTGGCTCACAGGTAGACCTTAGAACATACGATTGTTTAATTATACGACTTTTTATCCTGATAGTAGTTCCCGTGGAGTAATTTCCGACCTCCACGCGGACAAAACCGCGAACAAAAGCTAGTCTAAAATAACTCAGCCTGTCGCAGTCTAGTAGCCGTTATTATGTTTTCAACACACTACCTAGCATATATCCTGAAGAATATCATATATTTTTCTGTTTTTTTTTACTGTAGTCGATCATATAGTTTTATTGTTTCAAAAACATGCGTTATTTGTGTTTAGGTCCTGTAAGCCTAGCTCTGGAAGCTATGTCGGTAACATTGCTTCGAAATTCGGCGCTGTGTCTCGTTGTGAATCCGCGATAATGTACTTTACAAACAAATGAGTTTGCTTTACAATTGTGTGAGCTCACTTGTGTGAGGAGATCAGTGAACTTTACAGAATAGCACCACAGATTTAGATTGTTGTTATTAGTCCTTAGAACTATTGTTTTAGGATCGAAAGCTTTTGCAATGTCTTGATCTTTGTTCTCCCAAATGAAAGTCTTCAGTTATGGCAAAGTCAACAAGATGTAATTGGATGAAATGTTTGGAATGATTAGATTTATGTTCTGTATATATAATAGTGTGCATGATAGATCTTGGAGTTTATTTTGGGAGTGAACTTTTGTTCAGGAATATTATTTATTTATTTATATATACTTAATTGTGTATTAATATTATTGTGTATTTACTAAATAGCTAGTTAATATGTTGTTAACAAATGTTAAAAGACGCTTTTATTGTGATATTATTTAAAAGGGTCTTTTGGTCTGTCTCGTTGATGTTGAAGGTAGAAAATGCGACTGCTGAAAGTGAGGTTCTGTGTTCAATTCTCATCTCGGGCTCACAAACATACAAAAAAAAACGACAATTATAGGTCAATGTACTCATTCATAGTATCGCTGTCATCCGGAAACGTGCTCAGAAGACTGGCAGCATTGTCACGTTGAATGAAACAGCTACCAAAGCCTTTCAAAACCCGATGCGAATATTTTGTTTTTATCACCACTGATTTTCCTAAAATAGATTTTTTTTTATAAAGGTACATAATTTTCTTAATAACGTAATTTTCTTAAATCCTTTTTCCCACAGGCTAAAGCCTATTATTTAATGTAAAATCCTTGTAAATAAAACGTGTGCACATATTTATATAACTCTGCTCACCCTAATGCTTACTGAGCGTGATTAATTCAACTCCGAGCATAAATATGGTGGTACTGGCGAGCACAGATGTGGTTTCTCATGTTAGAATATTTAATTATGTTGTTTGTTGTTTTTCTCAAGTTGTATTTATTCGTCAAAAAGAAAAATACAATGTGACGGATTCGGTTATGTTTTGATATGATAATTTTTAAATGTTTATGGGAGTTGTTGTGTTTTAATATCATGACTTGCTTATGTTATCAATTTCATTAACTAAAATAGGCTAAAAAACTATTTAAAGGGAACTATGACTTTTTACCGCAGTGTCTCAAGACAAAGGTCTTTGACCAGTGCGTGTTGCCAGTGATGACATATGGCACTGAAATATGGTCGCTCACAATGGGCCTTATTAGAGGCGAAACTCAACCAAAAGGCAATTGAGAGAGCTATGCTTGAAGCCCGAAGAAATGCCAAACTTAAGCGCCCTGCAATGTACCCTGCCCACTTCGGGCAGGGTACATTGCTCGCAGTACAGATCGCTGATGGGGCCGAAAGGTTCTGGAGTGACGACCGCGTACTGGAAGACGTAGCGTTGAAAGGCCTTCCCACAAGATGGACCGACGACCTTGTGAAGGCCGCAGGAACACGTTGGATGCGTGAAGCACAAAACTGGTCGAAGTGGAGGTGCTTGGAGGAGGCGTATGTCCAGCAGTGGACGTCTTTCGGCCGGAGCGGTGGAAATGATGATGATAATGCCTTTGAAATTTCATCTTGTGGTATTGTTTAAAAACAATTAGAAATGAAACAAATTTTCTATGAACAGACATAGCTGAAATGTATCACTTGCTTGCAATTACACTGGCACCCAAGCCGATTCACAATCAGCAACGCTCTTTGGAAGAACAAATAGGTATCTACTATTATCTACCAAACCAAAATTCTAAACATTACTAAAGCTTGAAATCCCACATTATTTCTCCATTTGATTCTCCAAGAGGCCATTATTTAAATCTGTCCCTCGAGAGTCTGGTAACACTGTTTAGTACTGAGCGCGATTCTCGGTAGTTTGCAAACATAACTTATATCAGGGTAGTGGTAATTAACACTTCAAGTGGTGTTACGGAGATACTGAATTAAGTGGGAAATTCGGACATGATTTTGAAATGATGGTTTAAAGACTTTTTGTTATCATTATACACTTACACCAAGCTAGGTCATAAAATTTCCACAAAAGCTATCCTTGTTATTTTAAGTTTTTTTTTTTTTTTTTTTTTTCTTTATTTATTTAAAGAGGGTTTTAATCTAGACAGATTATGCCACCCTCATCGTTACAAATCGACTTAACCTACTATACACAACAAAAATTATCTTAAACTACCTCTACGATTAATACCTATGTTTACGAGCCTGTACAGCATCCTGGCTGCATCTGAAGCTGGAGCAGCAAGGACGCTGTTACATACCCCAGTCTCGCAAATATTATTATACAATAACAATAACTCTCGTCTTTCCGGTTCATTCCGGACACACTCCATGATGAGATGATACACGTCTTCAATCAAGTTGCATTCCACACAATTTGGTGACTCGACTTTACCCATTAGAAATGCAAATTTATTTAAGGGTATGTGTCCGGAGCGAAGTCGCAGTGCTGTTATGATTGTCTGCCTTCCCATATTGGCACTATCTATCCACGTAGTTTTAAAGACACTCGGTTGTATAGTGGCGTACCATATACCCTTACTGCGGCTCCTTTCATTGAAGTATTCTTGCCAGTTGTCATAACAAAGGTATTTCAATTTACCGTAAAGTTCGGTATAATATGGGATACACGAATACTTTTCACCGTCAGTTGATGCCTCTTTGGCAAGCTGGTCGACCCTCTCATTACCTTCAATGCCAATATGAGAAGGCACCCATTGTATTACTACATTTTTATTCTTTCTTTTAAGTTTACATAACAGATCCATTACGACATAGGCAATGTGAATTCCCCGTTTGGGTAAGGTGCATCGTCTCAATAACTGTAAAGCACTGCGACAATCAGTTAGAATTAAAAACTCAGAACATGCAATTGAGTCAATATAAGACAATGCCTCTAAAATTGCTATTAATTCAGCGTGCATTATTGAGATCACAGACTCCACTTTTAGTTTCATCGAGGTATTTGTAAATGAATCAAAAAACGCAATACCAATTTCATTTTTAGTGATTGACGCATCAGTATAAATTGTATATTGACCGGTATACTTTAGTTGTAGATATCTATCACAAAGCGATTTTAATTGACAAGGATTGTAATCTTTTTTGGCTTGATCAATACCCTCAATAGTTGAAACCAAATTCTTATCTAAATCCACGTTGCTGACCCAAGTGGGTAGGCAAAACATTTCTAATAAATCACTACCATAAATACGTTCGTCTTTAAGTGAGTCATGTATCGTAACTAAAATAGGTTTTGGTTTACGTCTCCAGTAGCGGTGCGAACACAGTGCTGACAGATGTTCGAGTATATCAATAGTGACATTATTTTTAAGGGATTTGCATTTCAACCAGAATTTACTTCCAAGATAGTGCCGACGGATATGCAGAGGCGCAATACACAATTCATTTTCCATGATATGTATAGGTGTGCTTTTAATAAAACCCCCTATTGTACGTAAACATACATTTTGTACCCTTTCTAGTTTTATTAGATGTGTGCGACTGGCGTTGCCGTAAAGAGCACATCCATAATCTAATCGACTTCTTACGGTAGCTATATACACTCGCCTAAGGTGTGTAGGGTGCAGTCCCCAGCCAGAACCGGCTAGCATTCTAAAAATATTGACGTACTTAAGAAGTTTTTCTTTTAATTCATTAATATGTCTCCTCCAGATGAGTCTAAAATCAAACCATAATCCCAAGTATTTAACATTATCAACTACTTCTAAGGGTGATTGATTGACATACAGGCTGACATTTTCTCTTTTATAACCTCTTTTGAATACACATACTTTGCTCTTCGATGGGGATATATCAAGGCCTAAACCTGTAATTATATTATTAAATTTGTCCAAAGCTGTCTGTAACTTTAGTGATGCCGAGTGACAGTTATGGTCTGCAGTATATAAAACGAAATCATCGGCATATTGAGCTACATGAACATCATTTATAGTTTTACAAATAGGGACAGTAGCGACGTTAAACAGTAAGGGTGATAAGGGATCACCTTGAGCCAGGCCGCGTCCGGTGTTTCTGCTAATTGAAACATTATCATCCATACAAATACTCAGTTGCCTGTCTTGGAGGAAGTTCCACAAATATGAGCATACTTTTGATCCAATATGTAATGTTTCATTCATGTACCGCAGCAGGGGCATAATTTCAATATTATTATAAGCATTTTCAATGTCAATGAAACAGCCTACAGTGAGGAGACCCTCCGAAAATCCTGTCTGTATTCTAGAAGTTAGGTTAGAAAGACTATCTAAACTGGAGCGGCACTTTCTAAAACCCACTGTATTATCAGAGAATATCTTATAATGTTCTAGATACCACTCAATTCTGTTCAGTATCATATAATGGAAAGTCTTGCAAATGCAAGACATCATAGAAATGGGTCGAAGTTTCGTAGATTCCGAGGTAGTTTGAGCATGTTTAGGAATAGGCACGATATTTATTTGTCGCCATTGTTTTGGAACAAATCCGTGGAGAAAACATAAGTTAAATATAGATAGTAGAATATTTTTTGCATTATCTGGGAGATGTTTTATCATACTATACGATATATTGTCTTTGCCAGGTGTGTTGTTTTTACATTTAATTGATTTTAACAATTCTTGTTTAGTAAAAGGTGCGTCAAGTTTTGGATTGCATGACGTAAAGTGTGGGGTAGACTGACCGACATAATCTGGCGTCAAAGACGTGAGAAGATTGTCAACGTTAGTTTTATTAATGTAAGCCCTAGATGAAACGTATCCTTTTATCCATCGTAATTTATGCCACATTTCTGAAGCAGTAATCTGGTGATTTAAAGTCGAGCAGAATTCACGGAAGGACGATCGGCTGGCTGAACTAATTTGTTTTTCTGACTCATTAATTCTCTTTTTTAAAACATCGTAGTTCTCCGCAATAGGATTCCGACGGAAGTTAGCCAGTGCGCGACGGCGAACAGCAACAGACTTAGATAAAGAGGGATTCCAATAGGGTTTTGGACGGAAAGTGGAGGTAGGCCCATTATATATTTTATAGTATGGAATGTGTTTATCTGCCGCTGAGTTAATTAGTTGTTCAAATAAGTCGTATGTTATTTGCAGATCTTCTGAGTGTATAAAATTGTCAAACAAAGTTCGTGCTAACTCCTTGTATGAGTCCCAATCGGCCGCTTTATAATTTCGATGCTTCATTTGACATCGTCGAGGTTCGGTACCTAAATTAGATTTCATTTTTATTACTAAGTGGTCGCTACCTAATGATTCGTTAATCACTAACCAGTCAAATTTAACAGCGATATCTGATGATGCCAGAGATAAGTCAGGTGAGGATTTTTGAACCACGCCATTTACTAGTTTTATCCTCGTTGGGCTTCCGTCATTTAAAATTACGAGATTATTGTCAGATAAGGAGTCAAATAGTTGATTTCCACGATGGTCTGTTTTATAAGACCAATTACTATGGTGTCCGTTAATGTCACCCAGTATCAGAGTCTTACTACTGCCTTGAGATAATACACAGTCCCAATCAGTCGTAGATGTCGTTACCGAAGAAGGACAATAAATCACTATTATAGATTTAATATCGTTACAATTGAACAATTCGATTTTAAGTGTTTGTATTCCTGAATTTGGGCAGTTAACTAAGCTGATACTGGATTTTAGGGAATTATGAACTATTAATGCTACACCTCCGTAGCCATCGGATCGGTCATTACGGTAAACAATATAATTTTTTAATCTAAGTTCCGAATCGGGTTCTAACCAAGTTTCACTGAGGGCAGCAACGTGGATTTTTTCTAGCACCAGTAGATTTTCGAAATTGCGCAACTTAGGTTTAAGACTTTGACAATTCCATTGTATAATATTTAAAAAAATATTTTTAATTTGTCGATTCATTGTCTGAGGCAAACGAAAAGTCAAATAACCTTTTAAATAGTGACCACTCTGACATACCACCTACTATCCAAATAATTAACCACTCGATACATATTTTAACAATACTTTGGATTTTAACAGAAATTGTGTCTCTTTTGGTAAAAATTACTTCTTTTATTTTTATGAATAGCTCTTTAATTGTTACGTTACCCTCCGGAATGCGTTTTGTAGACGGCTTTCTGGACTTAGAGATATTATTTGCTTCGCTACTTTCGGATTCTACGTCAGAGTATGTGAAATCCCAATTTTTAAAGTTAAATTTCTTCCCTATATTTTTCGGCTTTTGATTTTCATTTTTCTTCGAAGTATTCTTCAGCTTACATTGCTGTTTCTGACGTGGAACTTCTTTTACGACATCGACGAAGGTGGGGGTGACTGGGTATTTCTCCATAGGCTTATCAGTTGATGGTTTGTTCAAAACACGGGATGCCGGGGGTGGTGAGTTAGATGGCGAATCTGGAGTAGGGTACATTGTCAGGGCCTTACGATATGTACAGTTAAACTCGGCCATGATGAGACGGATTTTCCTTTCTTTCTTATAGGACGGGCATTCTTTGAACATCGCCATGTGTGCGCCGGAGCAATTAGGGCACTTCAACATCTTCGTGTCACAATTTGGATGATCTCCACTACATTTTGGACACACTACCTTGCTGACACATTTTTTAAGGATGTGACCCAGTTTCCAACAGCGAGAACATTGTGACACTGAATAGACATATTTTTCAATATTAATTTTCAGGTTGCCCACAAATACGTATGCTGGTAAAAAATGGCCCTTAAAACATAACCGGACAGTTTCAGATGGAATCCATCCAACTCCATTTTCGTCTCGTCGGTTAAGACGCTTCAGAGAAACAAGTTCCGCTGGACTTGGACACACGATATCTCCTAGTATTTGCTCCTCAGTCAGCTCTAAATCAACATTCTTAATTATGCCGTAGGAGTAGCCAACTTCCATGGACTTAAAAATTCTCCATCCCATTGATATGAATTTGTCACAAGTAATAAATTTCTCAGCACTTAATTCATTATTAAACTCTATTCTTATTCTATAAGGATTTATATATTTAATTTTTATCGTATCACATATGCCTTGCTCCTTAAATATCTTTGCTAAGCTAAACTGTTTAGGTAACTTTTCTGAACTCGATACGTAGACTTCAATTTTATTACTTTCATCCTTAATTTTTTTCCCGTTACGACCAACCACCGTCCAGTCCATATCGTCTTCTTCTCGCCCGCGTTTATTGTGTATCAAAACTTCAAAATCATTTAATTGTACTTCCGTCGAGGTTTGTTCAATTGTATTGTTGCATTGGGCTGCCTCTGACACTCTGGCTTCTCGTAAGTTATGGTCACTTGTATTGGAATAGGAATCCTCCTTCTCGTTATCAGACATTATCATCAAAACAAATCATTCATCGCATAACAACAAAACGTAATTGGCGCGGCGCGCAGTGCGCGGTGCGCGTGTACGCAATAACTTATGTAGTTGTGAAAGGCTACGTATGGTGCGCGGATAGCTAGTTCGTCAAGGACACCACGCAAACACGCTCACTCCGTACGAGTGACGCCTCGGTACTGTTATTTTAAGTTAATAAAGTGAGGGGCCCGTCAGGGCCGAAGCCTGCCGGGTCAGCGGGATTGTCCGAAAGAGTTACCGCTGGCCCGGAACATAAAAGGGCTAAGGAAGGAACACGGGTGGGTTTTAGTCAGTAAGAGTCTGACACTCCCTTCCGCTCCACCCTGAGCGGGAGGGGTCATTTGATAACTTTCAATCTTGAAAAAAAAAGTTAATAAAGTGAGAAGGAAATATACGTTAATACCACTTTAAAGTGTCTAAGTAATAACAGCCGCACGGGTCAGGTTAAGCTACGTTTGCCGCGGTTGGTCCGTGGATAGGTAACCATCTTTACATACCAAGACCCCCTCCGTGCCTCGAAAAGCACGTTAAGCCGTTGGTCCCGGCTGTCATTCATGGATCTTTGACAGTCGTTACGGGTAGCCAGAAGCCCGAAAATCTGACAACCATTCCAAGGGGTATCGTATTTCCCAGTTGTGGATGTCAGATCCATGTAAAATACTGGTATTCAGCTGCATCCACCCCTAACATAGTTGGAAAAAGGCTAGGTAGATGAGGCAGATGATGGTCTATCTAAGAGAGTATAGGGTTAAAACAGGGTTGAAAAGTTATTTGATAGTCCTGAATTTCTCTACATAAATTTAGAAAATGTTATTGGTGGAATGGTCATCGTTAAAAGATTTTAAGGGGTACGCATGCAAATGCGTAGTTCATACAAACGTAATACCAAAATAATTTGTAAATCAAACATATTCTTAATGTAGTGTGTATTTATTCCGATTGCATTACAGAATATCTAGGTTCCCAAATATATATTTTGAATGGACTCTGATATAAAGACGAGATATGAGGCATTGCAAATTTCTATAGAAAACTTATTTTTCTCATCGTCTTTGATCATGTCATGCTCCGCCGACCCCTTAATGTGTTAAAAGGACATTCTCTAAAAGTATTTTAACACTTAATCTGCCTAGCCTTTTCCCAACTATGTTGGCGTCGGCTTAAATCTTTTCAAAGTACTCTCCACTAGCCTCTATACAAATTTTCATGCGTCTGAACCAGTTTTCGAAACACTTTTCCCAGTCCGCCGCAGACACCTCGTTTACAGCCTGCTCGAACGCTGACAGCGCATCTTCCAACGACGAAAATTGTATCCCTTTGAGCAGATTTTTTATTTTCGGGAATAAAAAGAAGTCACACGGTGCTAGGTCAGGGCTGTACGGAGGGTGACCCAGGAGTTTGACCGGCTTGCTGTCCAAGAAGTCCCCCGTTTTGAGCGCGATGTGCGAAGGCGCGTTGTCGTGGTGGAGCAGTAGCCAGCGGAGCTCTGTGTTTGATCGCTTGTTGCTTACAACAGAATAAACTTCTGCCAAGCATTTGGTAGTATATCATTCAGCGTTGATGCTTCTTTGGTTCCGTAAAGGAATTGACAACAAGTAGCCAGTCAAATTGAAAAAGCTCGCGATCAAAATCTTTTCCCCGCTTCTAGATCGCTTCACTTTGGTAGGCGTTGATTCGTTTTGAAACTTTTGCTTATTTTTTCATATACATGTACATATTATTATTTTAAATGTTAGCTTATATTATGTAAATGTTATCTTAAGTAAATACATAAATGGATAACACCGCTGTACACGACATTACTCTCAGATGCTTACGCAGGCGCACGTGTGGATAACTGAAATATTCTATAAACACAACTGGTTTTTTTATTTTGTAAGTGGCATCTCGCAGTTTAACTTATGAGGTTGTCATGTGCTTAACTGGCCTTGCCTGTGGATGCTTCAATAATATAAGGCCTCCAGCAAAAACAGGGTTTAAAAACATAAAAACTAAGCGACTACACGCTAAGGGCACCCCCTGTGGGGTAACGACCTCGGTTTAGGGCGTCGCTGGGAGAGGGCAGCAAGGGACAGAAAGGCAATTCGAATCCATCGAATTATAAACAGAACTGAGTTATATTAGGTCCTTACATATGAAAATGCCGTTTTGTCGAACTGGCCACTTTGCTCTCAAATATCTGGCGTTTAGTTGGGAATTCCAAATTCAAATTTAGGCTTGCATATTTGTGTTTTGAATTTAGTGATTAATTTGTTTTCGCGCCATTTGATTTTTCTTTGACATGCAAACGCTTATCACAATGGTGCGTTTTGCGACAAGCACAATTGGTATCACACATAGATGTGAATAAGGTCTTAAAACTAAGTAAATAGTATGTGCGACATTAGTATTTTCAATTTTAAAATCGTTTTAATTTACGTTCCGTTCACTCCGCGCGTTCGTAAGTACTAGGGTTACTGATTTTGATTCTAAGAAAATCAGCCTGCATAAAGGCTCCTACAAACAGGCGCGACACGACAAGCGACACAAAGGCACCGCAAGTCGCGCAACGAGCGGTGCCTTTGCGTCGCGCGCGATTATATCGCGTGTCGCGCCTATTTGTAGGAGCCTTAATGCTTTCTATACAAGATGTTTACAAATTATTTTTGGACACTTGAACAGCGTCTTTTTGCTTCGATTTGTTCTTCTCTTGTATAGGATAAAACTATACTGTCATACTCAAGTTTAATATACAAAATATTAGCCTGTCAATGAGTTGCTACCAGCTTACTGCCCAGAGTGTACTGCAAGTGCAGTCATGTATCGCAGACAACCATAATATTATAAGTCTACTTGTAAAGGCTAACAATGCAACCTTGCACTTTCCTAATGAATTTAATGTAAAAAAAACCAGACTCACAAACTCACTTTTAGTTGCAAACGTGAAAACTGAAAGGTCGTACGGTTTTCTTGATTGCTCTATGCTTTCAGAGCTAAATAAGTAAGGAAAAATTCTTGTGCCACGTAAAACTATTGATTTGGGACGTATAATTTCGTACAGAATATCATTGGAATGTATAAAAGTAATAATGTTTATAAAAATACAGTCTGTTTTCTTGGGATTGTGACTTTGTTGCTTATCATAACACAAAACAAAACATAAATATGGAACATTTTTTGAACTGCAAAAATATCAGTTTGTATTGGAAGTATTCTGTCTTGTAAAGTTCACTTGGCAACTCACTCAAGCGAACTCAGTTGTTCTTAGAGTAAATCATCGCGGATTCACAACGAGACACCGTTCGAATTTCAAAGTGATATTTAGAGAATAACATTTTTCTTGTTAACTATGAGGGTATATAGTCATATACAATTTTGAGAGTTATTCCCGACTGATCCCTTGAACCCACCTTCCACCCCCCTTGCTTGTTCTTCTTCTGTTTTAATCTCTGTCTTATCCACTATAAACTTTCTCATTCCGGTTTGATCCGCTTTTTCTTTTGTTTTTATTCCTGAAGGATCCCCAGCAACAAAATATACGTACAGGGTTTATTTATGATCCTCACACGGTTTCCACAGGGAATCTGCAGAAGGTAACTTTTATGTACCCCCCCATAAACCTTTTTACATGTTGCTACTAACATTATGATTTTATTTCTTTGTGTTTACAACCATGGAAAATTTAAGATCTCATACAGAAGTGCTGTACGTAATTTCAACAGGCATGTAAAATCACGCATGTTATGCCTGGAGGTCGGCAGATGGTAGTAGAGCTCTTTGTAAGGGAGCTCGTCCGGATGTGTATTATCATCACACATGTTTCTGTATTAAACAGCGTTGCTGTGTTCCAGTTTGAAGGGTGCCGGTGTGATAGCACTTGAGATATTTCAGCTATAATAATAATAATAAGTCTATTTATCCAAAGATATACATAGACACAGGTTGTTAGAAGTTACACGCTAAGACTTAATCAACTTACAATAGACACAAGGGGAGAAAAATAGTTGTCTAAATTAACAACAAAAAATAATTTAATTCTTCCTCCTAAACTATTGTTACGAGCTTGGGGTTCGTGACAATAAAAACTGCCGATTTAATAACCAAAAAATGTCAGTTTAATCAACAACACTAATAACAACTCAAACACACTAATTATGAAACACAGTTGCACTACTGATCACTCTTAAGTCGCACTTGAAGATCGCTTTCGATGTATTCGCTTGTATCGCTTATTCAATACTGTGTCCGGCTCGCGGCCCACACCGGCCTTATATACCTACTGTCACAGAAAGTTCTAGAATGTTCGAGTACATACCGGTCCCGACTGGCCAGATGTCGATAGTTCTCGACTCTACTAGTTCTGCTACCCGAAAATAGATGGCGCTAGTGGTAATAATGTCACCATGTACCAGGCATTAATTGTGGCGCGCAACACTATTAATGGCCTGTATCTTAGGAGACAGTGTTTCGACCGATCTATACTAAATCAATGATGGACCTTAGATTTCGTGTGTCGATGTTAAACTACCATAAAAACAAAAAATGTGGGTTAGTTGAGTAAGTAATTTTAGATTTATTTGAGCATGGATTGATGGATGCAGGTATGGAGAAAAAGTGAGGGTGTGAATGGGAGAGAGGTGTGTGTTCGTGAGTGTAGGTAATGTTAGTTGTGTGGTATTTGTGTGTGTTGTGTGTTATGAGGTGTTTCTTTGTGGGGAGCTGTCTCTGGGATATTTTTTTAATTGTTTTTGGGTAGCAAACAAGCCGACGGTTCAACTGATGGTAAGCAGTCACTGTCGCCTATGGTCTTATAGAGGTATGAAGAACAGGGTGTACTCTCTCTCATACTCTATAGAAAAGGGAGGATCCTCCGACCAGACGGGTGTTGTGTCTGGCGGGCAACTGCCCGATGGTTCATATCGGACCGTTGTATCAATGCTAGTTACGTGGTAAACTCTGCTTGCGAGATGCAGGATTTGCGTGACGTCAGTATGACGCGTTGTTCGCATGTGGCGTTGTAGATACCGCTACAAACTTCTGCAATACAAGAGACATTGCAGATGCGTTGTCATCTCAAAGAGAAAATCTGAAATGTCTCAAGTACCTTTAATTATGATGGCACCCATGTCCTTGCGGGTTTTTTAACTACGTCAATGATTAAGGCTTTTGGATCATAAAACCTTTCATTACATTATATTAAGTACCTAATTTCCCTATAACTTAATTTACAGATACCTCCAGAATTATTTAAGGTACAAACCTGAAATAGTTCTAATCAGATTACAAAAGTTTACGCTTCAAATACTTTGAATTAATCTTAAGATATTGTGTAGATAATTTGGTAAAGGTCTTATAAGAAGTTTCTAGACAAAACATATTCCAAACAGGTTAATACAATTAGTTTAAAAGCGACAATAGTCTAGCCGTCTAGCTGATAAGACTAGAAAACGACCGGTCGTGAGTTTGATTTTGAATTATTGACGTTAACATTACTTCGAAATTTGAATCGTGTCTCGTTCTGATTCGGCGATGATTTACTTTAAAAACAAATGAGTTTGATTTTGAATTATTGATGTTAACATTACTTCGAAATTTGAATCATGTCTCATTGTGATTCGGCGATGATTTACTTTAAAAACAAATGAGTTCGCTTTCGAATTCTGTGCGCTTACTTGAGTGAGGTTCCACGTGAACTTTACAGAATAGCACCAGTTAGTTAGTGTCTTCAAGAGAAAAGAAACGTTTTGCCCTTTGTGTCTTTGCATCGCTTAAGAGCGTTTATGACGTACGGCATTTCATACAAACTTTCAAGCCCTTGTTTTTCGAAATGAATTAACAGATTTTAATGAAACTTCATACGCATAAGCAAGATACAAAGGTCTAAAAAGTTAGTAAAGCACATTTTCAAAATGTCTTATTTAAAAAAAAGATAACTGGAAATCTCTGTTTCTATGGAGAAATTTAAATCGGTCTAATTATTTGGCTGTAACACTATTTTTCGAAAATGTTCTTGAGTAACTTTTTAGACGTTTGTATCCTGCTTATGCATATGAAGTTTCATTGAAATCGGCTGATTCTTTTCGAAAAAAAAAGAGTGGAACTTTTTACCTGCGTCTGTGTTTCCGAGCGCATACAACCCGAATCTCTTCAAAGTAAGAGTGAACAGGCTTCTTCTGGGTAAGCTCACACCATCGTAGACTGTGCCTCTATCACCTCTGACCTAGACTAGAGTCAAGAGCAAACCCATTAAAAATAAAAAAGGGCTTCAAAGTTTATATGAAATGCCGTACGACGTAAACGCTCTTAACTTATAAAACTTAAAAAGCCCGTATTATTAACAATTTCTTACTATGTCTATCAAAAAACATGTTGACAAATCTATAAAAAATTTCAAACAAAGTTCAGCCTTGTATACGGATTATCGCTAATCAAATTTTATTTTCGTCTTCAACTATCAGTATAAATCAGCGGCGACTGTACCAGGCACGATTTTGAATGAACAACATTAGTTTAGTTTAGTTTGGTGTACGGTTTTGCTTGTGTTTGAAGCGATTTATGTTTGATGATGCACCCAATTTTTAGTAGGTAAATATGGTTACAATAAAAATAAAATAATATGGTAATAATATATGGTATGGTGGTATGGTATGGTATCGTATGGTGGTGGTATGGTATGGTATGGTATGGTATGGTATGGTATGGTAATAATATGGTTTTTTGGTAGGTGAATATGGTCACACCGAAATTTTGAATAGCTGTGCACATGCACAGCTATTCAAAATTGTACACACACATGTATATACATATATACACATACATATCACACATATGTATATACATATACATATCACACATATGTATATACATATATACATATGTGTGAGGGGCCCGTGGCTAAATAATACCAGCCGCACAGGTCGATCGACCAGGTTAAACTACGCTTGCCGCGGTTGGTCTGTGGATGGGTGACCATCTTTAAATACCCCTCCGTGCCTCGGAAAGCACGTTAAGCCTTTGGTCACGGCTGTCATTCGTGGATCTTTGACAGTCGTTACGGGTAGTCAGAAGCCCGAAAGTCAGACAACCAGTCAGTCTTACCAAGGGGTATCGTATTAACCAGTAACTGGGTTGTGGACGTCAGATAGGCCGTCGCTCCATGTAAAATACTGGTATTCAGCTGCATCCGGTTAGACTGGAAGCCGACTCCAACATAGTTGGGCAAAGGCTAGGCAGGTGATGAAGTATAGGTATACATATATGACGGCGCAGAGAGTGTCGCCGTCAGTTTTGTTATGAAGTTACTGACATCACTGAAAAGGTCGGACAAGAGTGACACTGGCTGGTGATTGTCACTCTGGCAGAGCGTCGCGTCGATGGTTGCGTGGCGGCTGTCGTTTGATGACAGATGCAATGTCAGGAGAGTCGCTGTCGTCCCACGTCCATGACGAACTGCTATATTCCGGCTCAATCCTGATGATACTGAATTTGCTGAACCATTAATACGATCACCACTTCTAGTGAGGGCTATCCTTCACCGTTAGGTATACATATGTATAAACTCGAACACGCGACTCCGCTCATATTCAAATTGATGACTACCCCCAAACACAGAGTGTTATGATTTATAACGCTATTCGTACATGATTTATTACCGAACCGAGTTGTATTGAAAACGTCTCAACAGTTTATGACTTTCTGAGTAGCAAACGATTTTAGTGTGATTGGTTTTATATGTCTTGTCAGAATTTCTTGAAAGTGTAGGCAAAGATTTTATGTTTTAGTCTGATACTGGTATATTTATTGCTATTAGGAATAGACTTTTAAATCCATAGGATTACCTAATACTAATTACTTAACACTAGGCAATAAATAATATTTTTTCTAACTCGTTATGGATATTTGCCGCTTGGCAGGAGCCGCGCCGTGCCCTCATCTCAGAAGTAGGCAGTGACCTGTCTCTGCCGGCCATCATTCGATTCATTCATTCGTTCATCATTCTGTCATGACTAAAGAAAATATAGGCTCTTTGACAGACGTCTGGACCTGACGTATCAGTGCTGCCACCTGGCGAACGTCATTTCAGAAAACCCTCATTGGTGTCATCAATTTTCACGAAAACTCCCATTGAAACGTTTTTATGATTCTAATACTATTTGAATTATATTCCCTTGCAACAAACGATGCTTATCAGAATAAAGGGTTACGTGTTTTTATTTTCTTTTCACACTTTTCATTTGCGTTCAGCATACAATAGGATTCATCGCATTGATCCCTATTCTGAATAAACGTCGCTATGCTTTGTGGATTTTTCCTATGAAGACATGCGGCGATATTACAATAGGGAAATTGTTTGTGAAATGAAAATAACAATATTTTTATTGTTTTGGTCTTGTTTTCTTGTGTTGGCTAGTGCGAAGAGAGAAACGACTAATAAGAATGTTATAGATTCCTGATTTCAGACAGAAACCCAGAACTTTTATTCAGTTTTAAGTCCACTCACGTATGGTACTCAAAATATGTAATTATCTCAACACCTAGAGAATTCTGTTTCACAACCAAACAAGGAATAATCAGCTGAGTTACAGCCTCTGAGTAAATAAATGGGCAGAAATATATAAATGTTGCCAGACTTTCGCACAGTCAGAAAGGGTACTATGAACGGGAAGTCCTTTAGAATACCTTTTACTAATAAGTAATGCCTTTCTAAAGAAGCTCATCGGTATAGTACAGGAGATCTCTAACCAGCTCCCCTAACTGGCTTCCTGAGTATACACGGACACTTTAAATAAATGGGCACAAGGGAATATATTAATTAAGGGTGAATTAGTGAGGGGAAATTAATGAGTTTAACGTTTAACGCAAGGCCCTGAATAATGTACATTGTTACTATAATACCGTCGCTCGCATGACTAAAATTCCTATGTAATTTTCCTCATTTTTTGAGTTGAGACAGCTACATTTTTCTATTCGTGATTCTTTACACTTTTCACTAACCGTCTTACATCTATGTTATTTGGATCTCAAAATATAACCATTTTGAAAGGCAACAAATGTATAGAATGACGAATGGAAGAGTGTAGTTGTCCTGACCTGACTCAAATCGGCAAAAAAATGAGATAGAACTTTTAGTCATGCGAGCGACGATTCGTGGTGGTAGGTAATTCTTTTGTGGTGTAGGAAAAGGAAAGTTGCTTGTATGTATTAGTAAGATTACTTAATAAAATAAAAAAGCTAACAGTCTTAAAATAATAATATGTACAAGTATATAAAAAGGAGGGGAAATAATCAAAAGGCATCAAAAATTTTGACTGTATCACTGTTAACAGGATACGTGGCCAAAAGTCTGGCAGCATTGCCACGTTTAAAAAAGTTCACACACACAAACACACGCACGCATACACACGCACACACAGCACACACACACACACGGTACGCACGGTCCACAGCACGGTTAAAAATCTTTTTTCAGGAAATTCGAAGCAGGTGAGTACTTTACTATAAAGTAATTATTAATTTTCAATAGAGAGAGTTTTGTGTAAATTATATCATCACCACTCACTGCTCTCAAAACGGCGGAGAAAAACATCGTGAGGTAACCGGCGCGTCTTAGAACTAAGCCACCACTCCTTCTAGCCGAGAAGAGCCTTGTGTCCCAATAGTGGGAAAATTATAGGCTCATTATGCTAACAGAGAAAATGCTTATGACACCGATAACAACATTTTTAACAACATCACACACAAAGAAGGCATATATCTCTCGTCTGTTGAATTAAAATTTATTTAAATACGTTAAATGATTAGATAATTATTTTATTTTTTTAAGTAGGTTTTCACAAACACTTTTACACGTCAATCATATATTTTTTAAACTAGATGAGGTCGGCGTTTCCTATCTGACTACTCTGAGACTCAGAGGTCACAGTCTCTTTTAAAGTCCAGACATAATCTAGGTCAGGTTATATGAAGACCATGTAGATCGATGTCTGAGATGGTCTTTTGAGGAAAGAACCACACAGATTGAGAGGACCTGTCCAGTCAGTGCACGCATTGTCAAAAATCGTGCAGCTCAACTCAAGACTTAAGGAGCTCAACGATTCGACGAACAATACCAAAGAAAGGACATTTGGGTAGGCCACATAAATTACTCAAACTCCCAGACCATGAGAAAAAAAATATATATTATATAAAAGTTATATGTGTACTGAAGTGGTATAAAAACCAGTGTCACTATTTCGTTTTACTTAGAACGTCACTCAAGTGAGCGCACACAATTCGAAAACAAACTCATTTGTTTTTGAAGTAAATCATCGCGGATTCACAACGAGACATCGTTCGAATTTCAAAGTGATATAGATAACACTACTGTTTTTAAGTTTTAATGCACACTTCTTTAAAAGCATCTTTAAAAAAGCTATGTTCATGAATGAGTTACAAAGAAAGCCGTATAATTTAACAGAAATATGGTTTGTATAATTTAAGCTTGAATTAAAATGAATGTAACTTGTATTTAAACAGTCAGTTACAGCTGGAAACTACTTCTAATGCAGATTTATGCATAGTTAATTCACTTGCATTTTAAGATGAAGATTTTAATGCAATCATGGTAATTTTAAATTGCAGAGTTTGTATTAAGAAAATATCAAGTAGAAGATAAAGATAGCGGAATGATATCTTATATGTTGCTGTCAGCTTACAGTCTAGCCTTGTGAAGCTGAATACTTGTATTTTACATGAAGTGACTGCCAATCTGACCTCCACAACTCAGTGTCGGGGTAACATGATGTACATTGGTAAGACTGGAGGTCAGACTTTCTGGCTTTTAAGTACGCCAGAAAAGATTGTAAAAATATGCCGAATAGAAGCAAAGATTAATTTAGTTAGTCATTTGAAAGTAAAGAAATAATCTGTCAACAAAATAAAACAGCTTTAGATTACTACGCCGTAGACCCTGCTACGCGCTACGTTGCTACGAATTCCGTAAACATTTCTAACGTTGTTAGAGACACTTCAATTATTTTTGGAATTAACTTCAACCGTTGTTACAAAAGGGAATTGGCACAGAATAGTTAATGTTTTTGTAAGAATACATTCTAGAAATACAGAGTGTCCTTATGGCATGTGCGTGGCACGTGGCATGGCGAAGACAGTCCGTGTTTTTATTTTTTTCGCTGCACTACGTAGGTATAATCAAAGAGATTGGGATTGGATTTCGATTGCATTAATTGGTATTTTAGCACAGACAAAAAAAAATAACTGAAAAATCCTTCACCAATGGGATTTGATACGATTAACTTAACAGTTAACTGTCCATTATGATTCATAATGTTATCCTTTTATGATTCTGCTAAAGTGGCCTTTTTAGGCCTCCTGGACAATCCATATTACTTGACTAAAATCTTTTTTCACAAGCCTCCTTAGATACCTGAACAAAACCAAGTATGACCTACCAATCTAGTCACCCGCAGTGCAAATGGCATCGTTTTAATAAATCTACAGTTACAGCAACACATTTTTTTTGTTTGCCTATTTTGTCCCACTGTTGGGAAAAAGCCTCAGTCCTTATAGGAACTCTTTTATAAAAAAAAATAATAATAAAAAAAATAAAAAATAATTATCAAAAGAAGCAAGTCATCATTGTTTTAACAGCTCCTAACCGGACTGTTTGTATTTCGTACGACAGAGATAACGCTCTACGAAACCGAAATTAGCCGATTGTCTCTTTCCAAAGGTCGATGTACAATATTTATCGCCCGGTACTGTAATTAATTAATTTATTGCTATAGGTACACACAACATCAAAAATGTTCGCAGTCAATTTTTTTTCTTTGCCCCACACTAGGAATTTCTCCTGTATTGTGGGTGCGTTTACAAACATTTAAACTCACATACACAAACAGCCAGACCCGAAACAACTACTTGTAGGTCATACAAATTTATTGTCTTTTTTTGCACTGAATAAACGTTTTATCTGTCTATACAAATATTTGTCCCGTGCAGGAATCGAACCCGCGATATGCAGCGCAGCAGTCATGATAAATGATAAATGATTTTATTTTTTTAAGTAGGTTTGCACAAACACTTTTACACGTCAATCATATATTTTTTAAACTAGATGAGGTCGGCGTTTCCTATCTGACTACTCTGAGAAGAAAGGCCGCAACAACCTCAGAGGTCATAGTCTCTTTTAGATTCCAGACATAATCTTGGTCAGGTTATATGAAGACCATGTAGGTCGATGTTTGAGATGGTCTTTTGAGGAAAGAACTACACAGATTGAGAGGACCTGTCTAGTCAGTGCACGCATTTGTCAGAAATCGTGCAGCTCAACTAAAGACTTAAGGAGCTCAACGATTCGACGAACAATACCAAAGAAAGGACATTTGGGTAGGCCACATAAATTACTCAAACTGCCAGACCATGTAGTCAATTGCTTAACCACTGCGCCAACCGTGCCATCGAGTAATATAACAACAGAACAACACTCCTGTATTTCCCAAAGGGTTATCTATAATACCTACCCCCCACATTTCGCCAGGTATGTTAAAGTCCCATGTATTATGGGGCGGGACTATCCCCATCATCATCTGCTTAGCCTTTTCCCAACTATGTTGGGGTCAGCTTCCAGTCTAACCGGACGCAGCTGAATATTGATACGTAAAAATAGAATATTATGATGTTTTCACATATTTACAATATTGAGGCGACTACACGACCTGAAGCGCGGTCTTCGTCGGGCTACATAGAAAAGAAAGAGAACCGCGATGACACAACGCTGGTAATTTATCACAAAATATGAAGCAATCATTCGTTCGTGGATCTTTGACAGTCGTTACGGGCCGTCAGAAGCCCGAAAGTCTGACAACCAGTCTTACCAAGGGATATCGTATTACCCAGTAACTGGGCTGTGGAGATCAGATAGGCAGTCGCTCCATGTAAAATACTCGTATTCAGCTGCATCTGGTTAGACCTGAAGCTGACCCTAACATAGTTGGGAAAAGGCTAGGCAGATGATCTGGTTTGACTGAAGGCCGCCGGCTACATAGTGGGGAGAAAGCAAGGTAGATGATGTACATCATCATCATCATCATCATCAGCCTATAATGTTCCCACTGCTGGGACACAGGCCTCCTCTCAGCGAGAGGGAGTGGGCCGTAATCCACCACGCGGGCCCAGTTCGGGTTGGTAGATGTCACATGTCTTCGAATTTTTGGTTCTAGGACATGCCGGTTTCCTCACGATGTTTTCCTTCACCGTTTTGTGAGCAGTGGTGATGAAATAATTTACACAAAGTAAAAGCGCCTGTCTGGGTTCGAACCTACGACCTACAACTCGTAAGTCGCGGCCGTTACCACTTGGCCACCACTGCTCCGATGATGTACTTACATCACAATTATTTTATGATTGTAAATCTCTCTATACCGACTTAAAGGCTCCTACAAACAGGCGCGACACGCGATATAATCGCGCGTGACACAAAGGCACCGCAAGACGCGCAACAAGCGGTGCCTTTAATGCTCAGTTTCTAACAACGTATTCATATATGTCAAAATAATTTACCCTTACAAAAATAAAAATGTTTACGAATTTCGTAACGTGATTATATGATAATATTACACGTGCCGTTTTATTTTTAGAAAAAATAATACACAAAGCCATTTATTATGCAAACAAAGCTACATGTTACCCTTAAAAACACATTAGATTGTTGTCGCTCAGAAAAAATCACCTACACATTTCATTTATCCAACAGAAAATTACCTTTAACACGCCAAAAATGAAAAGGAAAACTTAATTTGTAACATTTTACTTGAGCAGATATCACTTTTTGCAAATATTTGTTTAACCCATAATCTCCCATTTTGATGTCGGGTCACAGATCCTATGTAAACAGTGCGATAATTTTGTGAAAAAATAAAAGATGAGGCAGACCTAAAATAACAACGTTAAGATGAATTGAAGCGATCTTTAAATCTTATCGTTAGGAATCTTTATATCTTTGGAAGTAAGTTAATTAAAAAGCTTACTTTGATGATTAAAATAATGTTACAATTTCAGTGTGAGGTAAAATCCTCTTGTCAACAGAAAAGGTGCCTTCACGTCATTAAGATATATGATTTGATTTGAAAAAATATATGATTGACATGTAAAAGTGTTTGTGCAAACCTACTTACAAAAATAAAATCATTTATCATTTAAGACATAGTATCAGGGACTTGAGAACGAAATTAATTTCGTTCCGTTATCACTAATGTTATCGTACAACGTTCCAAGATTTGTAACGATACTAAAACCTTAAAATATCAAAAACGTTACAAAGAAAAACGTTATAGAATATCATTTTCGTAGAACAATATTATAAGTAACGCATTAAGCTTATCTGCTTGTAATAACGTTACAGGTGAAACGTTAAAGATTCATTTGTAACGTTATTCTTCACACTTTTTCGTCATCTTTTACATATGTCATGAAGCTGGCAAAGTTGAGTATCGAAATGAATAATAATAGTAGTAGTAATAGTAATTTATTTATTTCAGACCATTGATCTATATAATGTTAGTAAAATCTAACGTAATAATGTCGTTATAATGTTATTGTATCGTTATACTAATAACGATAGGTATATTGATCATATTTTTAGTGAACAGTTTAAGATTTCGTTCCGTTTGTCAGTATCGTTATAGCCAAGAACTTAATTTATTTAGTTAAGATCCTGGTGGGACGGTATAAATTATCGGTACCGGAACTACGCGTAACGTTATTATGAGTAACTTTTCAAGTCTCTGCCTAGTATTATTGTTTTCTAAGCATCACTTCAAAATTCGAACGACGTCTCAAATTTTTTTTTTGGAATTTTATGACCTGGTAACTGGACTTTTAGGTCAAATCTTATTTTATTAACGGTGTCTCAAAAACAAATGAGTTTGTTTCCGAATTGTGTGCGCTCACTGCAATGAGGTTGAACAATCAAGTAAACTTTACTGAATAACACTACAGCTCAAGATTATCATCATCTGCCTTGCCTTTTCCCAAATATGTTGGGGTCGGCTTCCAGTCTAACCGGTTGCAGCTGAATACCAGTATTTTACATGGATCGACTGCCTATCTGACCTCCACAATCCAGTGACTGGGTAATACGATACCCCTTGGTAAGACTGGTTGTCAGACTTTCGGGCTTCTGATTACCCTAACTAACTAACTATAGAAATAAATACAGTAACAAAGGGACAATTAGGCGTCCAAGTGCTCGTCCGCATTGCTGTCAAAAAGCTCTTTATATACGGTAGGTTTTTGTGAAAGGTATTCGGGGCAACCAGAAACTTTGACAAAGGCATTTTAAAGAATAAGGATTAATATCATGTCTACATTATAAAAACACGTTCGCAAATAAATGCATAATTTTAGAATAAATTTGACTACCATAAAAAAGGTTATAGTGAGTCAAACTTATAAGAAAGACGTGCTGTTGGGTACTTTTTTTTAGAAATTTTAAAGGGGAAAAATTTCGTCATACATGATTTTTGCGTAACTTTAACCGTTTACGCAGTGTACGTAACGAAAGCTCTCAAAAGTAATACTTTTTCCTGTTTTTGTAACATTTTTCATTGATGCTCTGTTCCTATTGGTCATAGCGTGATGTTATAAAGCTATAATCTTTCTTGATAAATAGATTATCCAATACAAAAATATTTTTTTTAATTCGAACCAGTAGTTCCTTAGATTAGCGCGTTCAACCGAACAAAAAAACTCTTCAGTTTTATAATATTAGTATAGATGTTTTTTTTTTTCATTCAAGTACAGACGCCAGCACATCAAGCTACCCGAAACTGTAAAATTTTCCCAATTAACTTTGAACCATAATGCTTTAGCGATAAAGTTGAAAATCTATTAAAGAAATTTGACAGATTGTAGTAGCTTGATGTGCTGGCGTCTGTACATGTCTTGATGTCATCCAATCACACTATTATTATAAAGGCGAAAGTTTGTGAGTGTGTGTGTGTGTGTTTATATGTTTGTTACTTCTTCACGCTCAAACGGCTAGGCCAATTTTCATAAAATTTAGTTTGGATGTAGCTGACATCGTGGATTAACATATAGGCTACTTTTTATCCCGATATTTCCACGGGATCATATTTACGCGGGTGAAACCGCGAGACGCAGCTAGTATTAAAATACAAATGACATAACCTGACTTAATTTGACTCAAAAATAAAGTAAGTCAGACTCAGATGAATGGAATTAAGGCGTGGTTTCTGAGATGAAAGACAGAAAAAATTGACCATAATTAAATATACCACAGCAAAAATTAAACCAGCTCTGCTAGTGACTTAAAATTCCTGTTGATATACAAAACACAATGGGTACAAAGCCAGAACACACCTTTTGTAGCTGTAATTGTTTTCCAGAGACCCCTTTTTTAGTTTCAGATCGGGCTGAAAGGTACCCCTTTGAGGTAGGATTTGTCAGGTCAAACAGAATAAATGGACTTTGCAGTTTTGACAATGGGCTTGGCAAGTTGTTAAAAGCGTTTACGCCGTACGGCAATTCATACAAACTTTCAAGCCCTTATTTTTCAAAATGAATGAACTGATTTTAATGAAACTTCATACGCATAAGCATAATACAAAGGTCTAAAAAGTTAGTAGTGAACCGATTTTAATGAAACTTCATATGCATAAGCAGGAGGTCTAAAAAGTTAGAATATTTTCGTAATGTCTTATTTAAAAAAAGATAACTGGAATCTATGTTTCTATGGAAAATTTATAATCTGTATAATTTGACTGTAACACTAATTTTTGAAAATGTTTATAGGTATCTTTAAGACCTTTATATCCTGCTTGTGTGTATCAAGTTTCATTAAAATCGGTTCATTCATTTCGAAAAATAAGGGCTTGAAAGTTTGTATGAAAAGCCGTACGGCGTAAACGCTCTTAACAGTCAGAAAACCATGTCTGAGGCCTATAAACATGGGATGGAGTAAAATGAAAAAAAAAAATGGGAGTCTGGGTATTTTAGATTTTTATTCGTTTATTTATTACTATGGTGTTTTGCAATAATAGCATCTGCTAGATACGGCTTCTGAAACAAAGCTTTGTGACAGACAAATTACAACTACTTCTATTAAGGCTCCTACAAAAAGGCGCGACACGCGACACAAAGGCGCCGCTCGTTGCGCGACTTGCGGTGCCTTTGTGTCGCGTGTCGTGTCGCGCCTGTTTGAAGGAGCCTTTAATTACACTACAAGACACGATCTCAATATAGTCAAAAACCAAAGTCATTTATTTTGAAAGTAAATCATTGCGGATCCACAACGAGACACCGCACCGTTCGAATTTGAAAGTGATGTTTAGAGAATAACACTACCATTACACTGAAGGTTGAACCCAATTTAATAAAGACTCCATAAATTAACTCTTGTACAGAAGTTAATTTACTGATACAACCCCTATTACTGGCGTTGAGTTTCACAAACGTTTTCGACTACACAATAGAAGACGATTCCTTTGTTCATTTTATTGCTTCATGGGGTTTTGTATCCTAAATCTGAAGTTTCTCGAATAGAGCAAGCTTTTTAGTTCATTGAAATTAGACTCGCATAAAAACCTCATTTAAACTAGACTACAAATGGGAATTGAAACCTTTACAGTTTGGAAATTTCCCTTGTGGACGCAGCAATCGAGTAGAGGACGATTTTTATTTGAAAAGTGTTGTTTATTTATTTCGCTGTTACAAATTATTGTTGAAGGCTATTTAATTTGCAGATGTTGAAAATAACTTTTTGTCGAATATTAGGTTCTGAATAACAGTAACAACAAAATGTTGTAAATTAATTAGTATCTATGATAGGCTCGCGTTTTATCTCAGCGGATTGTAAGTCATGATGTAGTCGTCGATGGTGCAAGTTACCTTTTCACTCAAGACATGTTGGCTATTCCTAATGGAAAACACGGACAAGCCATCCCTAATGGGGGTTTTTGTGAAAATTTACGACACCAGTTGGCACCACTTTGACAAGAGGTCTTCCATTTCGACTATGAATGTAAAACATATGACGACGTTCATCATTCGTTTCATTCATACGTTCATCATTCAGTCATGACTAAAGAAAATATAGGCTCTTTGACAGATGCCTGGACCTGACGTGTCAGTGCTGCCACCTAGCGAACGTCATTTCAGAAAACCCTCATTCTAGCGACCCCAGCGGTGCAATTCTGTAAAAATCTCACCGTGAAAACGTGGAGTGAGCTGTCAATAGTGTCAGTTCCTAGCAAAAGCAAACTCACTTCACCTAAGTTTACACGGTGAGATTTTTACAGAATCGACCGGCTGTTCTTATAAATTTAAATTATTAAAGCTTTTTCCAGTAACTAAGTTTCCTCACAAATTTTGTTCAGCACAAAACGTTCTTTGTGAAAACGTTTTTTTTTCTGTCTTTTTGTTTTTTTCTTTCGTTCTTTCGTTTTTTTTTTCTTTCTTCTTTCGTTTTTCTTTTTTTTTCAAACGTTTTCTTTTCCTTTGCTTTTTTTATTAGTCACAACATGACACTTTATTTGAAGATCGAAGATAGTATTGCAGCAGAGGGCAGCACCATAGATTGGCGAAGAGATAGGGTGACAAATATGTTTTCTACTAAAATACCTACATATTTCATTTGTTAAAAAGTTTGAGTGTGAAAAGGGGTACAAAGTTCTTTATTCAGTTAGTTTGTTTATGTAATAGAAGAATATTAAAATGTGAACAGGAGCGTTTAATTCTGTTTTGAAGTTGAAAACGTTTTCTGGAACTTTAACAATAAAGTTAACAAAATAGAAACATCACTTGCGCAATTGGCAAGTTTTTTTTTTATTTTTTCTTGACAAAATTTACATTTGTCTTATTTTATTAATTTACAACAAGGTAACTGTGAGATAGAGGACAAGTCTTACTAGCCTTTTACCTTCTTAGAACTGCTACAGAGAATTTTTACATGGAAAATAAACCAACAAAACTTCGGTCGACTCGGAGATGGATTCCAAGATCCCAATTCTGCTTGCGATCACAAAAAAACAGGCCAAGTGCGAGTCGGAGTCGCAAAAACGCCGTAAAAAACCTTTCCTTAATACCCCTTCAAATTTTAACTTTATTTTATTTTTGTTATTTGTTTTTATAGCCGCAATAGAAATACATTATCTGTGAAAATTTCAACTGTCTAGCTATCACGGTTTATGAGATACAGCCTGGTGACAGACAAACAGACGGACAGTGGAGTCTTAGTAATAGGGTCCCGTTTTTACCCTTTAGGTACGGAACACTAAAAAAGGGAAAATTCTGGCTTTATGATAAAATGAACATCTATTTACTTAAGGGGCTTACAGGATCTAAACACAAAAAACGCAAGTTTTAGAAACAATAAAAGTATATAATCGACTAGAGTAAACTAAATCAGAAAAATATATGAATTTTTTTAGGATATATGCTAGGTAGATAGTGTGTTGAAAACATAATACAACTAATTTGATACGATAGAAAAAAATCATGAAGATACCTCTAAAAACTTTATTTTTACAATAAAAACCATACTAACATACTCGTACATACAATCATTCTGATTTTTTGTCAGATTATTCTACAAGCAACATACTAAAATACTACCGTTTTAATTTTTTAGTCCAAACAATAGATTTTTCGTAATAAAATAATTGCTTCATATTTTGCAATAAATTACCAGCGTTGTGTCATCGCGCTTTTCTTTCTTTTCTATGCAGTCCGACATTGACCGCGCTTTAGGTCATGTAAGCCCCTTAAAATCACATATTAAAATATAAACGAACTTATGAATAAAGAAATAATACTGAATCATTCATTATCAATCTTGATTAGCTCTCCTAATTCCTTGAGCCGGTTTTAATTAAATAACATTAATATATAATTTCTCAGAGGAGAGAAAATGGAAGATAATCCACGGCATAAAGACGGAGTTCTGTTGGAAGTTAATTTATATAGAATGAGGTGAATATTGTTTAAGGCTCCTTCAAACAGGCGCGACACGCGATAAAATCGCGCGCGACATAAAGGCACCGCAAGTCGCGCAACGAGCGGTGCCTTTGTGTCGCGCGCGATTATATCGCGTGTCGCGCCTGTTTGTAGGAGCCTTTATTCAGTTAATTATTTTACTCTATTGTTATTGTTTGTTAATTGAATATAGACTTGAAACAGAATGATCTGAATAAAGTTACTTTCGCTAAGCATCACTTCGAAATTCGAACGTTGTCTCGTTGTGAATCCGCGATGATTCACTTTAAAAACAAATGAGTTCGATTTCAGATTGTGTGCGCTCACTTGTCAGGTTCCAAGTGGACTTTACAGAATACCACTGTTGGTCTTTATATAGGCATGATGTTTATTATTTAATGCAAATGCCAGTTTTGTTTTAGATAATAATCTAAATTAAGTACCTACCTACGAGAGCAATGGTGGCGCAGTGGCATTGGCCACGACTTTTAATTTGTAAGTCGTGGGATCGAGCCCATTCAGTAGTTTTTAATTAATTTACTCTCCTGCGCTGTCATCATATGACCCCTCTCGCTCTGGGTGGAGCGGAAGGGAGTGTCAGACTCTTACTGACTAAAACCCACCCATGTTCCTTCCTTAGCCCTTTATGTTCCGGGTCAGCGGTAATCCTTTCGGACAATCCCGCTGAGGTTGTCTCACTGTCTCAGGGCACCAATTCTGCGCTCTTTGGGCCCACAGTTTGTCCGGCATGCGGCAGACATGTCCTGCCCAGTCCCATTTAAGTTGAGCAGCCTTTTGAGCCACGTCAGCATCTTTGTTTTGGAGCGCAGTTATGTGTTTCGAACACGATCCGTTAATTTAACGCCTAGTAAACTGCACCCCATTGCTCGTTGGCAGACCTTGAGTTTGGACTTCTGGATGTTAGTCAAGAACCAAGTTCGTGCACCATAGGTTATAGGCTCCTGCAAATAGGCGCGATGCGCGACGCGAATCGCGCGCGACCCAAAGGCACCGCTCGTTGCGCGACTTGCGGTGCCTTTGTGTCGCGCGCGATTTTATCGCGTGTCGCGCCTGTTTGAAGGAGCCTATAGGCGCTTTAATTTGTGTGATTTATTTTGAACACCACTGCTCTCAAAACGGTGAAGAAAATCGACGTGCGACAGAGATAACGCTCTACGAAGCCGAAATCAGCCGATTGTCTCTTTCCAAAGGTCGATGTGCAATATTTATCGCCGGGTACTGTACTGCTGGCTAGGTGAGCGTGAACGCTAGCGCTAGGCCCCTGGGGTGGAACGAGACGGGTGCCGCACGCGGCGGTGACGGCATCTTTGAATCTATTTGATTTTCCCATCACTAAATAATCATAATAATAATTTAAAATAATCATAAGCACTTATGACGTCATAGTAGGTAGTCAAAACATGGCACGCTTGGTTTTCATACAGATCGTGATACTTGCGTTATCTAGGTCTATCTATAGCTGTGGTAAGTACCTACCTAGGATAACTTGATACAGTTATAACTTATCAGTAACGACTTTCTAACCTCGGTTGGAATAAAAAATAGCAACACTGACGAACAATTAATATTTAAACTAAAACCCAATACTCTTGAACTTTAATTTCAAACCGATTAAAACGTTTCCCTGGAATGTTGCCAACAAGAAATATTATCGCACTTTGTTTAATAGGTATCAAGAGGAAAGATTCATCTCGGCCTTAATTCCTGAAAGGCTTTCAAAAGCTTTCACACGTAATTGCTCTTTAATATTTTGCATTTAATACTTTAAAGGTATTGGAATAATTTTGTTTCGGAGGGTAGGTAAGGTGTAGTATTGTACAAAGTTTGAAGTTCGTTGACTGTTTGTTGTTGCTTTGCAGTTCAAACGCGTCTCAATGCTTACTTTAGGGAGTTTGAAACACGTCACACACACACGTTAATTATAAAGATAAACATCATGTCGAAATTCGAACGGTGTCTCGTTGTGAATCCGTGATGATTTACTTTTAAAAACAAATGAGTTTGCTTTCGAACTTTGTGCGCTCACTTGAGTGAGGTTCCAAGTGAACTTTACAGAAAAGGACTACCAAATGGTAGTCCTTTCCTCATCATGCTTCCTTCTCTTGCCAAGTCTTGAACCATACCTAAATCGTATCAATTCTGTAGATACTGAATTTAACTTGCAACGATTAAAAAAACCGTTGTTTTCTAAAGAGGCTGTTAAATCGTCGAATAATTATTGTAAAATCTTAAACACGTTAAGCCGTTGGTCCCGGCTGCCATTCCTGGATCTTTGACAGTCTTTACACAGTCAGAAGCCCGAAAGTCTGAACACCAGTCTTACCAAGGGGTATCGTATTACCCAGTAACTGGATTGTGGAGGTCAGATAGGCAGTCGCTCCATGTAAATACTAGTATTCAGCTGCATCCAGTTAGATTGCAAGCCGACCCCAAAATAGTTGGGAAAAGGCTAGGTTTTGATGAATTTTAAAATCTTGTTTTAAACAAAAAAATCCTGTCTACCTTCTGGGGGCCTAAAAAAGCCACTTTGGAAGAATCATACAAGGATAACATTATAAATATCTTTCCACTTTATCATAGTTGTGTATGTATTTATTATTGTTTTTCTGATTACGTTTTAATATTTATTAACATTCTAGTGATATTTATTATAGAAGTATGTATGTTTATTTGTATTTATGTAAGTATATTCTTATAATATTTGTTTAGTTTTATTAAGTGAATTGTTTTTAGATTAGATTGTATGTATTATTTTTTGTCTCCTTTACTCTTTCACACGCTGTCTACATCTCTCTATGTATTGTCCTATTGCAGGTATGCTGGAAGAGATTTCTTATGAAATAAGCATCACCTTTGTACCTATTTTTCTGTTCTGACTATTTCGTATCTGTTTATATATGTGTGTACATAAATAGTAAAATAAAATAAATAAATCATAATGGACAGTTAACTGTTAAGTTAATCGTATCAAATCCCATTGGTGAAGGATTTTTCAGTTATTTTTTTTGTTTGTGCTAAAATACCAATTAATCCAATCCAAATCCAATCCCAATCTCTTTGACTTTACCTACGTAGTGCAGCGAAAAAAAGAATAACACGGACTGTGTTCGCCATATTATAATTTATCCTGTTATCCTTTTATGATTCTGCCAAACTGGCCTTTTTAGGCCCCCAGGTCTATAGATAATCTGTTTGACATTCGCGCTATCGCCCTTTTTCTCAAGTAATTGTCTTCTCTTGTCCTACAAATTGTTGTTTGCTCCGGACCGGCTGCGGGGTTCGCACGCCCGTGCCTCGCGAATAAATCTATGCTTAATGTTTGTATGAAGTTTTTTTAGTTAAATGTTATGTTGTTGGCTTGCTGCGCGCTTTGGTGTCTGTTTGCTGTAAGTGCAGCATGCAATTGTTATACATATAAATAAATGAATAAATGTAGACGATTTTTCGAAAGTACAGCAGTTCTGTGTTAGGTCAGGTCTATTGTTTATCAAGAGTATTGTTTTTGCTGCTTGAAACGGGGATTGTTTTGAGTTAAACAACCTTCAACCAATTAATTGTATTTTCGGTTTTGAAGGTCAAATTTGGTGTATTTTAGGTACACATGTGCCCAATCCTTCGAGAAAACAAGGCGCGATGGCTTATGTAGGTAACAAATTCACCCTATTATTTTAAAATAACTATTTTTGCTCAGACTACAAAATAAATACTTAATCTTTATGGCAGCAGAAAGAGAACTTAAATAAAATATAGTAAATTCAGCTCTAAAATTATGTTTCAAGCCAACAAATCTTTCAAGACTAACATTTTGTAAAGCTGCAGCCGACTAATTGTAAGTCAACACTAGTTCCGACCATATTTTTTCATAAACCCCACAAGCGAAGGGCGGGCGTTTTGGGGGACTGTCTTATGTACGGACGCCAGCACATCAACCTACCCGAAACTGTCAAATTTTCACAATCAACTTTGAACCTTATGCTTTAGTGATAAAGTTGAAAATCAATTAAAGAAATCTGACAGATTGTAGTAACTTGATGTGCTGGCGTCTGTACCTAATTGTAACGTTCGTAAAGTGCTGATTCTCAGCCTTCTTTGAATAAAAATAGTAATAGGGTCCCGTTTTTACCCTTTGGGTACGGAACCCTAAAAATGACTATAGATTTTTTGATTTTTGAAGCCTCATGCACACTGTAAAAGGAATGTTATATTATTACCATTAACATTACATTAAGGGTAATAACATTACATCCCCTTTTATAGTGTGCACGTGGCCTGTGACCATTACCCAACTGTGGTAAGGATACGTTTTTAGGGTTCTGTACCAAAATGGTAAAACGGACCCTTATGGTGAGACTCAGTCTGTCTGTCTGTCTGTCACAGGTGGATATCTCAAGAACTACTAATGCTATAAACTTGTAATTTGGAATGACTTGTAGTTTTAGATGACGTTTGCCCAACTATTTTGCAGCAAATAAGAAAGAAATAAAAATATATAAGGGTAAGGCTCAAAATTTTAGCGCAGTCGCACAATGGAAAATACAACGGAAAGTGTCACAAACGAAAATACGTTGCACAACGGAATTTGTAAAGCATAGTGCACATGGATTGTAAAATATATAAGTTAATTAATAGTTACTATTAATATCTCAATAATAATAATTAATTATGTATACTTCCCTACTTCTACTTGAACTTCGAAATATGTAGTGAGAAAAATCAATCCATAGCCATAAAATAGTTTTGCACACAATATCGTGTGATATTATAGGTATCAAATGAAAGGGCTCGTTGTGATGGTCTCAAATATTTTTTATTTTATAATTATAAAATTGTAGAATTAACGAAAATGAACGAAGTTTGACCATGTCCACGCATTACCGGCTCTGTATCGCCCCCTATTAGATTCAAGAACTGTCACATACGACATATACTATTACTATATGTCGTATGTGACAGTTTTTTGCGATACCTTCGACACCTTTCCGCCGCAAACAAAGGCATCTGAAAAAAATAATAATTAAGTACTAAGCAATTCAAATCAATACATAGGTATGCAAGTACATAGGTACTTTATCATGCTTTCATAAATATAGTAAAAAGTTGATGGGTACACAGCTTTACAATTTCCGTTGTGACACGTCGCACAATTTTGTGTCATTCGTCGCACAACGGATCAAAAATTCTACATAACCTATCATAAAAAAAATCGTTATTCATTAAATGTACAGTACAACTAATAGTAAGCGTTATATTTTATTAAATAAGTAAGTAATAGATACAATTAAATATCACAAATCAAAAAAGTCATTACAATTTCGAAAATATAATAAAGTAAACTTACAATTTCTTAACGTCACACAACACGTTCCGTCACGATTTTCCGTCTGACATAAAAACAAAATGGCAGAAACGCGCTGAAGTTAGTCGGATATCATGGATTTGTGTTGCCACTCCAAAATAAATTGATGATCATGGTAGATTGTCAATTAATCCCAAAATATCGCGTCGCACAACTGAAGTGTCACACTGGATTAAAATTTAGGACATTTTTAAATTACTTGATATAATCAAAACGCTTTGATAAATATTGAAATTATTTTACTATGAACTATACAAATAATATTCTGAAGCCCATAAAGTATACGAACTGAGAAAAACCATGTGTTTCCTAAATATATTGAATGGACTTTGAGAAGTGTACGTGTACACGGACATCAACAAATTGTATGGAAGACAAACATGGACCTTTTTATTTTCAAGTATTAAATAGGTATATATAATTGGAATATTTAAACGAAAAAAATTAGACATGATGACAAAATAGTCATCTTTCTTGCAATATTATTATAAACAAGTATTTATTATTTTTGATATTTTATTTCTACTCTTTAAATTCTGGGACAACACATTTTTAGAGAGTGCGCGTAAAATTTGAGCCTTACCCATAAGAGCGTGGTTTGCACATTCTCAAACATTTTTTCTTTTTTTAGGCCGTATAGTTTTCGAGTTTTGATGTAAAATGTAAAAAAAAACCGTTCCGCCCCCCCTTATCTCCGAAGTATGCAAAATCTGAAATTATTCTATGTGATAGAAGTTAATGTAAAAAATAAAGGAAAAATGAAACAAAGTCTCTAAATAGCACGCTTTTTCAGAAATCATCAACAGTTACATTAGTTCCACTATCCGTCAAGAGATGGCGCTGACATTTCTCTGACGAATATAGGCCTCGCCGATGAAAAATTAAAAAACATGATGGTACGGAACCTTCGGTGTGCGAGTTCGACTCGCTCTTGACCGGTTTTTGAAAAGGGCTTGCCTGTATTATGTCATACTAGCTGGTGCCCGACACTTCGTCTGTAGGTATTTGCTGCTTTAAAAGAGACAAGAAGAAAGTGTTCATTCTGTTCGTTATTGGCAAGTGTCCATTCGTTCTAGTGGGTCATCTGAGGGGCTATACCCGAATTTTTAAGAACGTTCGCATTTTAATTTCAGTCTCAATCTGTCGAATATACCTCTAATTTCAGTCTCAATCTGTCGAATATACTTTTAATTTCAGTCTCAAACTGTCGAATATACCTCATATTTTAGTCTCAGTCTGTCGAATATACCTCTAATTTCAGTCTCAATCTGTCGAATGTACCTCCAATTTCAGTTTCAATCTGTCGAATATACCTTTTATTTCAGCCTCAATCTGTCGAATATACTTTTAATTTCAGTCTCAATCTGTCGAATATACCTTTAATTTCAGTCTCAATCTGTAGAATATACCTCTAATTTCCCTCTATTTAAGACTAGTTTTTGCCATTGGTTGTCGCTAAGATTGCGACTAGATTTTGAGATTTTTTATTACGAGAATCGGGCTTCTGTTACTCGCAACACGTTAATGACATCTGTCGTCTGTCGAATCCGCAGTGATCAGTGCTCTCAATCTATTCATACATTCATCTCTTTCACATGATTACGTTTCGATTTCAAAATAATGTTTCTTCTAAGTACTTTTTCATTTGTTTGGACATACAGCGAAGTAAATTTATCACCTAGCTAAGCTTACTAGTAGCTCGAAGTTTTCAAACTTGTCGATTACTTCTGGAGTTTTCACTGCGGTCTTTAAGAGTTGACATCGCCCAAATAGTTTGTCTTAAGAAAGACCATCTATTCAAGAATCGACCCTGGCTACGTTTTTTAACTTGTCAAAGCGATTTACTACTACTCTTTTTCTCTTGTATTAAACAAAGTGAAAAATAACTTTAATTTCGGTATTCTGTGTCGTTGGGTTCGCATATTCATTGTTTGCCACCGACTTCCGAAATTAAACTTATTCTTCACTTTGTAGTATCTTTTTTGGAAGGCGGTTGTTTTTTTTTTTTTGTAAAATTGTTTTTATTTTTCACTTTTAAGTTGTACTTACCCCTTAGCTATGTAAATATCAGTGACAGGAAGTCATTATAACATCATCAATATAAACTAAGTAGCAAAAATACGTATTATTGAAGCTAACTCAAAAACTACACAAGCAAAGTTAATGAAATTTATATGGGAGCACCCCTGACGCATACCCTATCCATCAAAAATAATTTAATAATTTTTGAAATCGATCTACTATTGCCGGAAACATCGCGTAACAAACATACAAAAAAAAAATCATTCAGTAGAATTCGGAACTTCCTTTTAGTTGAAGTCGGTTAAAAATACAAGCTAGTCACCAAGGTAAATAGGTTAACTTTTAAGGCTGTACTAGATGTATTTTTAAGTATCACCACTTGTGGAGGCTATTTGAATGCACCCGAATATTCCAGTACCAGTAAACGTTAACATTAATCTTAAAAACGTCGCACTGTCGTTAATCTTGCATAAGATGTCGCCCCCACGTGACCCATAAGATATTCAGTTTTATATGCCTTTGTTCTTCCTTTTACACTGCCACTATATAGATTGGAACAGAAGGTCGTTTACAAGAGGGGCTTATGGATAAGTACAGTACCCGGCGATAAATATTGTACATCGACCTTTGGAAAGAGACAATCGGCTAATTTCGGCTTCGTAGAGCGTTATCTCTGTCGCACGAAATACAAACAGTCCGGTATCTATTAGGAGCTGTTAAAACAATTATGATTTGCTTCTTTGATAATTATTTTTATTCTTTGTATAAAATGGTTTTGTGTAAAAGGGTCGATGTGCAATATTTATTTTATCGCCGGGTACTGCATGGGTCAACCAATCAAGGTAAAGCAACGCTTGTGAATGAGTGGCCATCCATTACATACTGTAAGGTTAATTAGCCTAGATGTGGGTATACTATCTAGTATGATATATTAGTAGTAGTTAGTACAATTGTATTAGTAGTAAATTTAGTAAATATTAGAATAGTATTTATTTTATTAAATATATAATCGATTATTTAATTGTATCGAATCAGAGTTAAACTATGACAACACTTTGTATGACATATTTTTGACGTTCGAAAAACAAGCCGAAATGAAGGTATTCGTTGTACGACGGTTGAACTGAACACTTGTGAGAATAAAATCCGCTTATATCACTATAATCATCGTTTAATTTGAGAATTATAGAAGAGATCTTTTATCTCAGAAGTGTGATAAGTACATTACGCCTACAAGTTTGAAAAAAAACCAAAATAACTACGGTTTTTTTTTGTTGTGTTCGAAAGTCACTGGTTAATATCTGAGTAACAAATGGAAAAAAAATCTAGCGGTAATCGCAAGAGCAATGAGCGTAAACGTCGCCGAGACCGGAGCAGAGAAACGAGAACAAGCACTACGCATAAACGGAAGCAGCGAAGGCAGCGATCGAGCAATCGCGATGGTTCGTTAGAATCTCTTCGTAGTGGAGGCCGCAGTTCCCGTGAGCTGTCTACGAGACGCCGTCACCGAGCGAACCGGAGTCGCAGCCATGATGGGGATCGCAGTCGGAGTAGCAGCTATGAGCAGCGTCGGCGACATCGTCCCAGTCGGGGCATGGATGGGAGACGCAACAGGCGAGGCCGCAGCAGGCGCTCAGAATTCAGCATCGAGCGTCACACACCTGAACTTCCTGGTCACGTGAGTACCCCCAATGTTCTTAATAGTGACACGCAAGCGTTTTTTGCTACTTTAGTGGAAGCTTTAACCAATAGTCGACCTCAGGGTAACAAATTTCCCATGCTAGGCAATGTGATTCCAGATTTTGACCCTATGATTAAGAGTCAGACTATAGTTATGTGGATTAATAAAGTTGAGGAATGTGCGAGACTCTACGGTTGGGGCGACGACCAAATAATACATTACGCTCTGCCTAAACTGTCAGGGATCGCCAAATTGTGGTACCAGGCCCTTCCGTCTATGTCATATTCATGGTCTGAGTGGAAGAGCAAACTAGAGCAGTCATTTCCGAGTAGTGAAGACTATGCCGAATTACTTACCGAAATGTTGTCAAAACGTGTGAAATTTAACGATTCGTTAGAACATTATTATTATGAAAAAATTAATCTGCTAAATCGATGCGAAATACATGGTAAGCGTGCTGTAGATTGCCTACTATATGGGATAGAGGATCGGTCATTAAGATTAGGCGCAAAAGCAGCGAAATGTCAGGAGCCGGAGCAGGTTCTCACATATTTTCAATCAATCAAGCAACATCTTCGTGAATCAGATAGGTCAAGGGTGAACTATGATAAACGGAACAACACTATCTCTTCATTATCCGGTAACAGTTCTAAGCAGACGGCTAATGGCAGCGAAACTAAGACTTCGAAGTCTCTCAATAATGCGACAATTGTATGCTTTAATTGCAATGAACCTGGGCATTTCAGTTCAAGATGCACAAAAAAAAATATTGAAGTGTAATGTGTGTTCCAAATTAGGTCATTTATCAATTAACTGTCCCAGGTTACCCTCTGACTCGGCTAATAAAATTGATAAACCTAAAGAAAAAGACGTGATGCGCATTGAAACAAATAATTCTAATGACAATAAATATTTAATGTATCTGAAACTCAATGGTGAAGTTATCCAAGGCTACGTAGATTTGGGTAGCCAATGTACTCTGATTCGTCACAGTGAGGCTGTTAGGAGGGGAATCACGTGGACTGATAGCAATTTACCGACTATGAGGGGTATAGGTGAGAGTATAGTAATACCATTAGGCGTATCAAACGTTATTATTGATATTCAAGGTATTGAAGAGGAGGTCAACGCGTACGTCGTTGATGATAGCGTTATCAAATATTCAATTTTAATTGGACACAGCTTCACAGAGAAACCAGGAATAGTCATAACGAAAACTACACATTCACTAATATTTACTCGTGATCATTCAGTTAAACTACAATTAAGTCTGAAAACCGATATTGTAATACCCCCTAAGGAAATGTATCCATTACCGTGTATTTCTACAAATAAATATTCAGGTGTAGTCCACGTTAGTGGCTCCTTACGCGGGATATCACAGAACGAATATTATTTGATGCCGGGTGAATATGAAATAGAAAACGGGGAGGTTAGGATACTGGTGCAAAATTTTGGTGACAGTACGGTTTGTTTGAATAAGAATACGCTTATTACACGAGGTCTTTGTACGAGAAACTACTTAAATATAAATTTATTAGATTTTGAAAATGCTGAGACTAATTCTGCTCTCAATTGTGGCAAACAGCTTAGTGAAAATGAGGTTAACCCTTAAATTGGCAGTGTACTCCACCAAAGACATAAATTTTGAAAAAAGCAATTGTAGTGATAATCTTAAAAAGAATAACATTTATGTTTTTTTTAGCTTGCAATACTTATATATTTTGGTAGGAAAAATATTAGGATGTGGTAACATCGAAAATTATCTGTCAAATTCAAAATGTTTTCGAAGCGGTTTGGTGTCTCTGCGTTACGGATAAGTTTTTTAAGTTTTTCTAAACTTTTTTGAATGAGACTTGTGGTTATTGGGCTGTAAATTGCTTATGGACATTATGAATAATATCAATCGTTCGTAATTTATTGTGTAAATTACGTAATCATCATTTTATGAGTTCGAAACTTTGTGTGTACTCCGTGAATACCGTTGCCAAGTACTTAGTAAAGAACACAAAATAAAGTTCGGTATACACGAAGTACATTGCCAAGAACATAAAGAAATGCAAACTGGCTTTTTTGTTTGTTTTGATATAAAATAATATCGATTGAGGTGTGGATTGTAGGTCGTACAACATGTTCTTTTTTCTTTTTCTGCAGTGCTTGAACCTGACACGATCGCATAAGATATTAGCTTTGATCCCGAAAGAAAATGCATGTTCCGATGAAAGTTCTAGTTCTGAAGACGAATCACACTTCCTTACACCATTTCAGCTGGAAAAAACTTATTTACGCCATAGGTGGATGAGGGAGTACACAAGCTTCGTAAAACTCAAAATGAAACAGTATTGGAATACTTTCGCTGTTTTTTAAGTCCAAGAACCAAAGTCTTTTGTACAAAGAGCAAAATGTAGGTATCTGTGTTTTGTGGTAGGAGAAACAAACAAAAGAAATTGCTTCCGTCAATTTCACACTCAATAAATTTTGTTCAGTAAGAACTTTAAAATTATTATGATTAATAAACTAAAGATTTAACTTAGATGTGTTGAATTGATACCTTGGCACCGTACTCTACGTAGTACAAACATAAGAAGAAATACTTTATACTAATAGTTGGCAATGTACTCTCTGGAGTACATAGATTTTCGCGAAAACTGTAATAAGTAAATTTTTTTCACAATTTTTTTCAGTTCTCTGGGATCATAATGACTCAGGAAATAACAAAAAAATATTACATTTTAGAAATAGATTCATTTGCCAATTTAAGGGTTAACAAATTAAAAGAGCTGCTCAAAAGGTATGAAACGTGTTTTTCGGATAACCTAAAAGACCTGGGATTGACTAATGTAGTTCAAATGGAAATTGAATTATGTGACTCGCAACCAGTAGTTTATCGCCCGTATAGGCTCTCCTTTCCGGAGCGTAGGCAGGTTCAATCTATGGTGAAGGAAATGATTGATGCAGGCATAGTATGCGAGTCAAACTCACCTTATGCTAGCCCAGTTGTACTGGTAAAGAAAAAGACTGGAGAAAGCAGATTATGTGTCGATTATCGAGCATTAAATAATAAAACAAAAAAGGAACACTATCCGCTACCTTTGATTGATGATCAACTTGACAGGCTAGCTGGTAATTCTTTATTCATAAGTTTAGACCTTGCATCTGGCTACTACCAGATTCCAGTAGAGGCGAAGTCTCAAGACAAGACTGCATTTGTTACTCCCGATGGGCAATATCAGTTTAAACGCATGCCTTTTGGTTTAGCAAACGCTCCTTCTATTTTTCAACGAGCAATGAATAAAATACTGTCGAAAGTTTGTTATACGATCGTTTATATGGATGATGTATTGATCCCATCACGATCTTTTGATCAGGGAATGAAACGGCTAGAGGAGGTACTTCAACTAGTAAAAGATGCAGGTCTTACACTTAAGGTAAAAAAATGTAGTTTTTTCTGTACCGAGCTAGAGTTTCTAGGATTTCATGTAAGTGGTGAGGGGATAAGCCCAGGAAAGCGCAAAACAGTAGCTATAGAAAACTTTCCAATTCCGCGAAACGTTCATGATGTCAGGCGATTTATCGGCCTAACTAGCTTTTTTCGGAGATTCGTAAAAGACTTCGCCCTTCTTGCCCGTCCACTGACAGACCTGTTAAAGTCTAAATTCGAATGGAAATGGACGGCGGAGGAGGCGGAGTCATTTAGAATTTTGAAGGCAAAATTAGTTGAACGCCCTATATTAGCCTTATACGACCCTCATTTAGAAACCGAAATTCATACGGACGCTTCGAAGCTAGGTATTGCAGGGATTCTCCTACAGCGAGGTACAGATGGTTTACTTAGGCCAGTAGCGTATTACAGTCGAAAAACTACAGTAGACGAGCAAAAATTTCACTCCTTTGAGTTGGAAACTTTAGCGGTTGTCGCATCTTTAAATCGTTTCCGAGTCTATTTACTAGGGCTAAGATTTAAAATACTCACCGACTGTAACGCTCTTCGTACCACCTTAACGAAGAGAGATCTTGTACCTCGGATTTCTCGCTGGTGGATCCAGTTTCAGGAATATGACTGCGAAATTGGGTATAGACCGGGTTCGCGAATGGCTCACGTAGATGCTCTCAGTCGTGCCCCAGTCGGTGAGCCAACCGATGTGGATACGGAGCACATCTTTGATGTTTTACACGTAGACGTTCGAGACTGGATCGCTACTGTACAGGGTGATGATAGCGAAATAAAACGTATAAGAGACATTTTAGAAGACGACAAGACGAAGTTTGTAGCTGACGTGCGTAAGAATTATCTGTTGAAGGGTACTTATGTGTATAAAATTTTAGACGAAGGATTGCGATGGGTAGTTCCGAGGGGTTGTAGGTGGCAAGTGCTGCGCATGAACCACGACGAGGTGGGCCATTTTGGTTTCGAAAAAACTTTGAGTCGTATCAGAAGCATATTTTGGTTTCCAAAAATGCGTAGGTTTACCAAGAAATATGTCTCAGCATGTTTGGAGTGTGCGCATCATAAGGCACCTGGTGGTCCCAAAGAAGGAATGCTTCATCCCATACCTAAGTTGGAGAAACCATTCCATACACTACATGCCGATCATCTGGGCCCGTTCATTCGCTCTAAGAGAGGCAACATGTATTTGCTTGTCATTATAGATGCTTTTACAAAATTTATTAATATACGAGCTGTAAAAGATACTAAGACGACTACGGCAATCAAGGCATTTAAGGAACATTTTAGTTATTTCGGCGTTCCTTCTCGTCTTATAACGGATCGCGGTTCTTGTTTCACAAGTGCAAAATTTAAGAATTTTATGGACCTATTAAAAATAAAGCACATTTTGAATGCAGTAGCTACTCCAAGAGCGAATGGACAGGTCGAAAGGTTTAATCGAACCATAATTGATGCTCTAAGTACAAAATGTCATGGCGGAAATGACAACTTATGGGACGATTACATCGGTGACGTACAGTTAGGTATTAATACCACTATTAATAAGACAACAGGGAAGAGTCCCTCCGAGCTGTTATTCGGTTGCAGATTGACAAATGCGTCGGAAAATGTATTGACTGACGTAATTGCCGAAACAACTGAACGAATCGATGGTGATGCGTTAGTAAAACTAAGGTCGAATGCTAGGGAAAGGATAGAAAAACAACAGGATTATGCTAAAAAGAAGTTCGATAGGCATAGGAAGGGTCAAACAAAGTATAACGTAGGTGATTTGGTCAGGGTAGAAAGGACCGTAATAGATAAAGATCATGTGGGAAAATCACATAAACTCATCCCCAAATTCCAAGGCCCCTATCGAATTCTCAAAATATTACCTAATGATAGATTTCTCGTCGAAGACACCCCGATAACAAGAAAAGGTAACAAGAGGTATGAAAATGTTGTTGCGCTAGATAAAATCCATCCCTGGATGAACTTTAGAGGTTACACTAGTGAAAGCACTGACAGTGATCAGAGTGAGGGTATAGAGGTACAGAGCGAGTGATCTATTATTCTACATAGTAGGCGGGAACAATAGTTATTCTTTTTTTAGATAATTCTAATATGCTAATTTAGACGACTTAATTAACTTCCCTGATGAAAATGAGTAGATTGCGTGTCATTGTTAAGGATATATATACATGAGCAATCAGTGCAGATAATGAATGGCATTAAGAAATCGATGTCGCACATATTATGATTGCAAGATAATGAGTAAGATTATACGATGTGAGCACAATTTGTCATAAGAGGTCAGTGCAGATCATGAATGGTACCAAGATAACGGTGCCGCACAGTTGACCGAAGATCGTGACAGATTGTGCAAGAAACAAAGAGTGAGAATGCAGATCGCTTCATGAATTTGAATTTATTGTAATGATGATTTGTGACCTAGATAAAAACGATAAGCTCAATTGGGATAAACTTCGATGTAATATGAATGTAAAAGCACTTCGAAATTTTGATTGTGATGAGAATTTGTGACAGATTTAGACATAGATTATGATAAGAATATTATAATATAGTACATTAGTTGAACTTTAAAGTAAATTTGAATTTATATTGCGATAATGAATTATTGAAGGATGAAATTAAATTTACAAGTATGTATTCATAATCAAGTTATCATTACCTATATTTTGTTTTGTTTATTATTATTATGTATTATCAAATTGGTTATTATAACAATTTATACCAAACAAGTGAGAGGACTCACTTACACAGGATGGCCGAGTTGTAAGGTTAATTAGCCTAGATGTGGGTATACTATCTAGTATGATATATTAGTAGTAGTTAGTACAATTGTATTAGTAGTAAATTTAGTAAATATTAGAATAGTATTTATTTTATTAAATATATAATCGATTATTTAATTGTATCGAATCAGAGTTAAACTATGACAACACTTTGTATGACATATTTTTGACGTTCGAAAAACAAGCCGAAATGAAGGTATTCGTTGTACGACGGTTGAACTGAACACTTGTGAGAATAAAATCCGCTTATATCACTATAATCATCGTTTAATTTGAGAATTATAGAAGAGATCTTTTAATACCGAGACACCCCGTACCCCAGACAACACGTTAAGCCGTTGGTCCCGGCTGTCTGCCGTAGGTATTTGACAGTCGTTACGGGTATTCAGAAACCACAAAGTTTTACATAAGGGGTATGGTGTTACTCAGTTATTGGCCTGTGAAGGTTAAAGACAGTCACTCCATGTAAAATATTGGTATTCAGCTGCAGTTTGTCTGGAAGCCGACTCCAACATAGTTGGGAAAGGGCTAGGTAGATGATTGTGTGCTCGTACACCTGTTTTCGCTCATTTTATGGAGCTGGAATGATCCCTCCCGCTCTGGGTGGAGCGTAAGGGAGTGTCAGACTCTTACTGACTAAAACCCACCCGAGTTCCTTCCTTAGCCCTTTATGTTCCGGGCCAGTGGTAACCCTTTCGGACAATCCCGCTGAGCCGGCAGGCTTCGGTCCTAACGGGCCTCTTCGATTGCTGCTGACATCTCTTTGAGGCGCGCGTGGAACACGTACGCGCGGTCCGGCACGGGCCTGGTCTTAATCGGGTGATGAGCTACCCATTACTTACTCTCCGCCCGCAGGCCCGCGCCTACGGTGGCCGGGAGTCGTCGCGCGGCTCCCGACGCTCGGAGCGTCTCCCGCGGTGGCTGGGACGGGAGCCTCTCTCCCTTAGCCGTCCCGCCGCCTCCTTCGCTAGCATGATTGCTTCGCAGAAGGAGGCGACTGCCCCCCACTCCCTCTCGTCCCGGACCGGCCGGACGCAAGAGGTCGCCACCGCTGCCGATCGCATCTACGAGGACACGGCGGTGCTCCGCCCAAGCGGGGCAGACCTCCCACCGTATATGGAGATGACCTTCTCTTCACTTATCTGTATCGTGTCTACTGCTGCATAAAAGAGGGTAGGGTAATGTTTTCGTGATTATTACGTGGGTATTACGTAATTAGTGGGTTCTGAGGGATTATGAAACTATGAATGATTCTGCAAATGTGATGTTAAGAGGACGCCTTGGAGATATTGGCGCCAAGGATCTCAATTTTTCTCAGTAAATACAAAACGGATCAAAATATAAGTTGGTGACCTGAAAGTTCATGATAAAAACCTTATTTTGTCAGTTTTCAATACATGATTAGGTAACTTTTTTAACAGAGAAAAATATATCAAACATACCTCTTTTTAAAAAGAGATTCACATATTATGGGCAAACGGGACCGATTTAAGCCTCTTAATTTTCTATGTAGATGAGTCTATACATACTCTTTAAAATACCAAAAGGAATTTCTCAAATTATCGTTTCTATCTAAATAAAACAACAAAAACCATTTTGTCGCTTATGTCCTTTAGTTATAAGCTAGCGCGCGTATACAATCCTCGCCCCACTCAGACTCTCAGTCCCCTCTTGACCATTGTCAGCGACGGGTCTGTGCTAGTCGGCTTCCGGACGACATTAAGCATTGCGCGAATTTATTTGGCGGTTTTATAAAATAAAAATGGTAAAAAAACAAAGAAAGATGTTCCAAAAGGAAAAGAAGAGCTTGTTTATTAGAAAAATGTGCAAGACGTCTATGTTTCCCCGCCGCCACGGCACACAGTGGGCTGAAATTCGTGTTTCATAGACATTCAAATCCTTTTTTGAAAGCGACGCTTTTTTATACTTGGATACGATCGGGAATACCTTCTATGTACCTGTTATGATAAACTTTTGGGTTTGTAATTGCAAACAGCGCTCTTAGAATTTATTTCGAAAAATATTGTATGGAGTCGACACAATAAATGATATCTCCGTTATCGCACAATTGCGCCTTTCAAAATAACGAACAAATCCAAGTTTGTAACGATACTTGCCATGGTGTTTGTATGTACTTTCAATGATTGAAGAATACTAAATGATTTTCTTTTAGTATGGATGGTATGATCTTTTAATATGTCTTATCAGACTGACTCCCCCCGCCCCTCCCCCTCCCCCCAGCCCAGATAGCCATCTATGACCATAGCTATATATCATCTACGTTATAATATATTAAGACTTCCTTCAAATCCCCCCCCCCACCCTACCCCTCTGAGACCACTTCCAAATTCCCCGTATCCTCCACATCATACGTCATACGCCACTTATTCGTAAGGCAGAAATATTAGAGTACCGAAAATTTCCCCTTCCCCCACTTAAAATCCAGATATCTCGGGAACGGCTGGGAATATCAAAATTCTGACCAAATTTTCCCCCCCCCTATAACCCGTCTCTCATCTACAACATATATTGGTATAAGACCCTTAGACCCCCCTTTTTGACCCCCCCATTATAGACCCCAAAAAATTTCCTAGCACCTAACTTTTAAATTATACGTTATATACCATAGAGCTATTATATTATATTATATTATACATTATATCCTACACCTCCCCCCCCCTCCCCCCGCCTCCAACGAAACCCCGTGACACACTGTGACTCCTGGAACCTCTAGAACATTCTCCGTTCCCACTGGCGGACTCCTGTAGCCTTCCAAAATCCTTTAAATATCCATCTGTATTAATCCCCCCCCAACCCTTCACGTTACCTCACCCCCCCGAGCCATAACTTCGGAACCAGAAGTCATAGACCCACCGAGCTTGGGCTCTCCGAAACCAGGAGAAAAAGATCTCTCTTCTGGCTCCGGAGAAATCACAGAAAAACTATTCCTGATCTATTTATTATATTTATTTATATAATAATATATACCTATTCGCCTGGTGCTGGGGTATATCCTGAGTGTACGGTGCGTGTAGTCACCATAGTTTTTAAGACTCTTGCGGTTTCGTCTTGAAACTTGCATCCTATTTAATTACCTTCTTCTTTACCTTCTTCTTTACAATTTATACATTTTACAATTATTATACACATTAGACAACTTTCCCCGTTCATTGTGCCCTATACACACAAACCACACAAGGTAGTAGGTACATTAACATACACAGCCCAAAATAAAAATGGTATTCGGAATACACACCCCAGTCCAGAAGAGAAAGCCGGTAGCTGGCACCAGCGGACTACAAGAGTCCACGTCGCCTGCCCACCCGGGAAATGAGGGTCCTTCCGGAGCGCACGATGCGCCAAAGGGGTTATCCCTGACGTTCGGCAGAAAAGACGCTGTTCAGAGAACCCAAGCGGAAACAGCCGAAATGCCACTGCCGACGTCGGCGGGGACCTCTGGCGCTGTCGCCCGAAACACCACTCCCAGCCCCGCGGGCCCGTCTGGACAGGCGCCGGACGCCGCCAGGACCTTCATCCGGAGACCGGAACGCAAGAGGAGATCCGTCGACAATATGGAGGCTTATAAGCAGCAGACGGACACCTATGCTGCTTCAACAAACGACCAACTTCTCCAGGAGGTCATGAAGACCTTCGAGGATATCCCATCCCGAATCAAAGATTACCCTCAGATGAGGAGAGACATCAAGGCCTTCCTGGAGAAACAGTCGGATAAAAGCCTGCGGATCCTCTTCGAACTGAGCAAACGGATGAAGGCCCTGGAAACTGCGCCCATCCATCCATCCATCCATCCATCCATCCATCCATCCATCCATCCATCCATCCATCCATCCATCCATCCATCCATCCATCCATCCATCCATCCATCCATCCATCCATCCATCCATCCATCCATCCATCCATCCATCCATCCATCCATCCATCCATCCATCCATCCATCCATCCATCCATCCATCCATCCATCCATCCATCCATCCATCCATCCATCCATCCATCCATCCATCCATCCATCCATCCATCCATCCATCCATCCATCCATCCATCCATCCATCCATCCATCCATCCATCCATCCATCCATCCATCCATCCATCCATCCATCCATCCATCCATCCATCCATCCATCCATCCATCCATCCATCCATCCATCCATCCATCCATCCATCCATCCATCCATCCATCCATCCATCCATCCATCCATCCATCCATCCATCCATCCATCCATCCATCCATCCATCCATCCATCCATCCATCCATCCATCCATCCATCCATCCATCCATCCATCCATCCATCCATCCATCCATCCATCCATCCATCCATCCATCCATCCATCCATCCATCCATCCATCCATCCATCCATCCATCCATCCATCCATCCATCCATCCATCCATCCATCCATCCATCCATCCATCCATCCATCCATCCATCCATCCATCCATCCATCCATCCATCCATCCATCCATCCATCCATCCATCCATCCATCCATCCATCCATCCATCCATCCATCCATCCATCCATCCATCCATCCATCCATCCATCCATCCATCCATCCATCCATCCATCCATCCATCCATCCATCCATCCATCCATCCATCCATCCATCCATCCATCCATCCATCCATCCATCCATCCATCCATCCATCCATCCATCCATCCATCCATCCATCCATCCATCCATCCATCCATCCATCCATCCATCCATCCATCCATCCATCCATCCATCCATCCATCCATCCATCCATCCATCCATCCATCCATCCATCCATCCATCCATCCATCCATCCATCCATCCATCCATCCATCCATCCATCCATCCATCCATCCATCCATCCATCCATCCATCCATCCATCCATCCATCCATCCATCCATCCATCCATCCATCCATCCATCCATCCATCCATCCATCCATCCATCCATCCATCCATCCATCCATCCATCCATCCATCCATCCATCCATCCATCCATCCATCCATCCATCCATCCATCCATCCATCCATCCATCCATCCATCCATCCATCCATCCATCCATCCATCCATCCATCCATCCATCCATCCATCCATCCATCCATCCATCCATCCATCCATCCATCCATCCATCCATCCATCCATCCATCCATCCATCCATCCATCCATCCATCCATCCATCCATCCATCCATCCATCCATCCATCCATCCATCCATCCATCCATCCATCCATCCATCCATCCATCCATCCATCCATCCATCCATCCATCCATCCATCCATCCATCCATCCATCCATCCATCCATCCATCCATCCATCCATCCATCCATCCATCCATCCATCCATCCATCCATCCATCCATCCATCCATCCATCCATCCATCCATCCATCCATCCATCCATCCATCCATCCATCCATCCATCCATCCATCCATCCATCCATCCATCCATCCATCCATCCATCCATCCATCCATCCATCCATCCATCCATCCATCCATCCATCCATCCATCCATCCATCCATCCATCCATCCATCCATCCATCCATCCATCCATCCATCCATCCATCCATCCATCCATCCATCCATCCATCCATCCATCCATCCATCCATCCATCCATCCATCCATCCATCCATCCATCCATCCATCCATCCATCCATCCATCCATCCATCCATCCATCCATCCATCCATCCATCCATCCATCCATCCATCCATCCATCCATCCATCCATCCATCCATCCATCCATCCATCCATCCATCCATCCATCCATCCATCCATCCATCCATCCATCCATCCATCCATCCATCCATCCATCCATCCATCCATCCATCCATCCATCCATCCATCCATCCATCCATCCATCCATCCATCCATCCATCCATCCATCCATCCATCCATCCATCCATCCATCCATCCATCCATCCATCCATCCATCCATCCATCCATCCATCCATCCATCCATCCATCCATCCATCCATCCATCCATCCATCCATCCATCCATCCATCCATCCATCCATCCATCCATCCATCCATCCATCCATCCATCCATCCATCCATCCATCCATCCATCCATCCATCCATCCATCCATCCATCCATCCATCCATCCATCCATCCATCCATCCATCCATCCATCCATCCATCCATCCATCCATCCATCCATCCATCCATCCATCCATCCATCCATCCATCCATCCATCCATCCATCCATCCATCCATCCATCCATCCATCCATCCATCCATCCATCCATCCATCCATCCATCCATCCATCCATCCATCCATCCATCCATCCATCCATCCATCCATCCATCCATCCATCCATCCATCCATCCATCCATCCATCCATCCATCCATCCATCCATCCATCCATCCATCCATCCATCCATCCATCCATCCATCCATCCATCCATCCATCCATCCATCCATCCATCCATCCATCCATCCATCCATCCATCCATCCATCCATCCATCCATCCATCCATCCATCCATCCATCCATCCATCCATCCATCCATCCATCCATCCATCCATCCATCCATCCATCCATCCATCCATCCATCCATCCATCCATCCATCCATCCATCCATCCATCCATCCATCCATCCATCCATCCATCCATCCATCCATCCATCCATCCATCCATCCATCCATCCATCCATCCATCCATCCATCCATCCATCCATCCATCCATCCATCCATCCATCCATCCATCCATCCATCCATCCATCCATCCATCCATCCATCCATCCATCCATCCATCCATCCATCCATCCATCCATCCATCCATCCATCCATCCATCCATCCATCCATCCATCCATCCATCCATCCATCCATCCATCCATCCATCCATCCATCCATCCATCCATCCATCCATCCATCCATCCATCCATCCATCCATCCATCCATCCATCCATCCATCCATCCATCCATCCATCCATCCATCCATCCATCCATCCATCCATCCATCCATCCATCCATCCATCCATCCATCCATCCATCCATCCATCCATCCATCCATCCATCCATCCATCCATCCATCCATCCATCCATCCATCCATCCATCCATCCATCCATCCATCCATCCATCCATCCATCCATCCATCCATCCATCCATCCATCCATCCATCCATCCATCCATCCATCCATCCATCCATCCATCCATCCATCCATCCATCCATCCATCCATCCATCCATCCATCCATCCATCCATCCATCCATCCATCCATCCATCCATCCATCCATCCATCCATCCATCCATCCATCCATCCATCCATCCATCCATCCATCCATCCATCCATCCATCCATCCATCCATCCATCCATCCATCCATCCATCCATCCATCCATCCATCCATCCATCCATCCATCCATCCATCCATCCATCCATCCATCCATCCATCCATCCATCCATCCATCCATCCATCCATCCATCCATCCATCCATCCATCCATCCATCCATCCATCCATCCATCCATCCATCCATCCATCCATCCATCCATCCATCCATCCATCCATCCATCCATCCATCCATCCATCCATCCATCCATCCATCCATCCATCCATCCATCCATCCATCCATCCATCCATCCATCCATCCATCCATCCATCCATCCATCCATCCATCCATCCATCCATCCATCCATCCATCCATCCATCCATCCATCCATCCATCCATCCATCCATCCATCCATCCATCCATCCATCCATCCATCCATCCATCCATCCATCCATCCATCCATCCATCCATCCATCCATCCATCCATCCATCCATCCATCCATCCATCCATCCATCCATCCATCCATCCATCCATCCATCCATCCATCCATCCATCCATCCATCCATCCATCCATCCATCCATCCATCCATCCATCCATCCATCCATCCATCCATCCATCCATCCATCCATCCATCCATCCATCCATCCATCCATCCATCCATCCATCCATCCATCCATCCATCCATCCATCCATCCATCCATCCATCCATCCATCCATCCATCCATCCATCCATCCATCCATCCATCCATCCATCCATCCATGCAGATGGATTGAAAACTCAAAATAAGGTTTTTGTCATTTCCAACAGTATTTATATTTTTTATTACTATTTTATAATAATGTAAGAAGTGAATTAAAATTAAAAAAAAACATGCATTTTCCCTATTTGTGCGATAACGGAGATATCTCTCTCTCTCTCTTGCAAAAAAGGTTTTGAATGTCTATGAAACACGAAATTCAGCCCACTTTGCGGCATCGCGTCTCGCAATACTTACGTTACTAATCGAGGTGTGAGCGGGTTGCGGGGCGCGCGTGTCCGGTTTTGGAATTATTGTTTAACAATGCGTCGCCTTAAGAAGGTAATCTTGTTGGACGAAAAGAAACTCCTTTGATGGCGAGTAGTAATCATGTGTAGAGGGGTTATTATGAATTCATGTAATTTCGTAGAAGCAGCTTACACGGTTTAAAAAACAAACGTGCGTGTTACCAAAAAGTTGAGTAACGAAGGATTCATTATTCATCATCATTGTTTTTGAAATTTAAATATTCACTCTTCACCGTTTGTGTTATAAGCCATGTAAACTGGCAGAGTCTGTTAATGAAAATTTTCAAGCTGAATGAGATTTTTGGGTAGATAAGGGGGTTTTCTTGACCTGGGAGTCAAATTCAGTGGGTACCCCAGGCTTTGTCTCTAGGATAGCCACGCTAGTGCGAAGCCTTTAGGTTTGCCGAGGTCCTCAGGCGGTCTTACTCTTCATCAAGTAGAAAAAACAAATGAAACCGTTATTTTACGAGGTGGCGCAAATATTACAGACCACCAGGTGTTACGACCATTACTGATGACTGGCGTGCATACCTACATAAACAGACAAAGGTATCCGTTTATGTATGCACACCAGTCACCAGTACCAGGTACTCAGACGACCTTCGTGAAGGTTGGTCTCAAGGACCTGTATAACGAAAAGGCAATAATTGCATAAAATAACTCGACTGTTCTCTGAGTTTGGTTTTATATATCAGTAGCTTTGGCCCGTAGCTTCACCCACATGGAGGTCGGAAATTAATCCACGAAAACTTATTACCGGGATAAAAAGTATCCTATGTGTTAGTCCAGGTTATAATAAAGTATCTGTCTGCCATATTTCATTTAAATCCTATTAAAAGCATGGTACTAATGATTGAAATACTATCTTGAATTCATGCAAGCCTATTAATTTTTGCTAGAATATTGCTCAGAAAGTATGTATGCATGTGATGTCAGTACTTAATTAAATCAATAATAAATAAGAAAGTCGGGTCATATTTCAATCATGATTCAAAATACTCGTAGCGCCATCTAGCGTCCTAAAGCAATTGTGACCGTCGAAAGTTATTGTTGTTTTCCTCAGGAACAGTGTTTTTATCCTGGATGAAAGGTACCCTATGTCCTTTTCTATACCCCCAACCACGTATATGCAACATGATGATCGGTGTAGTGAATTGGCGTGAAAAGGTAACATACAGATAGACACACTATCGCATTTATAATATTAGTATGGCTTCTGATCGGATTTACAAGTCCCTGAGTTTGAAAAGAATTAAAATATAGTTGAAGAAAGTATAGTTTAACTATCTGAAAAGGCCGAACGTTGCGCTGTTAGTTAATTGATAAAATACTTTGTCTAATTTTTAAATCAAGGTTCTTTTTGATGTACTTACATATTATAGTTTATATAACGATTTCAGTTGCAGAAAAAAATGGTTGCAATGTACACAATTCTCTGGTTCAAGATTCTGAATCCCCTTAACAAAGTAAGAAATAAAAGAAAACAATTGAAAGTCCTTGAAATTCTATACAAACAGTGAGGCAAGTTCATTTGTCTTTAATCTTCTTGAAAATACAATAGAGTGCACTTTCCTTTTTTGGGTTCCGTACCCAAAGGGTAAAAACCGGGCCTTATTTCTAAGACTCCACTGTCCGTCTGTCTGTCACCAGGCTGTATCTCATGAACCGTGTTAGCTAGACAGTTGAAATTTTCACAGCTGATCTATTTCTGTTGCCGCTATAACAACAAATAATAAAAATAAAGTAAAGTTAAAATTTAAAGGGATATAAAAGAAACGTTTTTTCGGCGTTTTATGCCTTGTGGTACGGAACCTTTCGTGTGCGAGTCGCTATTGGCCGGTTATTTTTATTTAACTTCTTTAGTGAACCTTTTTAATGAGACATTCACATGCAATAAAATCGTTTGACTTTAGGAATCCTATACTAGACTGACATAAAAGAAAAACCTTTCAGTAACATTTAAAGTCAAAAACACTGTTTAAAATTTAACAAGTGGCGACACAAAAGTTAAAACCTGTCAGTGTCTGCCTTATGATGCCTCCTATTTTGAAAGAATGAAGGCAAAAAATCTGATTAATAAACAACTGGTTACCACAGTTGATACGTTAAAACCAAAATGATATCTTGTGTACTTTTAAAAGATTTCTAGCCGAACTGTGACACACTTTTTTGAGCGTTTACGTCGTACAGCAATTCATGCAGACTTTCAAGCCCTTGTTTTTCGAAATGAATGAACCGATTTTAATGAAACTTCATACGCATAAGCAGGATACAAGGTCTAAAAAGTTGCTTAAGAACATTTTCGAAATGTCTTATTTAAAAAAAGAAAAGATAACTGTAAATCTCTGTTTGTATGGAAAATATAAAATCGTTCTAATTTGGCTGCAACACTATTTTTTGAAAATCGACCTTTGCATTCTCATACGCTCATGCGTATGAAGTTTCATCAAAATCGGTTTATTCATTTCGAAAAACAAGGGCTTGAAAGTTTGTATGAAATGCCGTACGGCGTAAACGCTCTTAACATAGGAAATGCGCGGTTGGAGAGCCTACAGTCATACTGTATATTAGACAGGTAAATATAAAATGCTGTCAATACGGCCAGTATGCTCCCTCTTACAAAGAGGTCTGATTCCCAGCAGTGGGAAAATTATAGGCTGATTCATCATCATCATCATCTGCCTAGTCTTTTTCCCCAATTATTTTGTGGTCAGCTTCCAGTCTAACTGGATGCAGCTGAATACCAGTATTTTACATGGAGCGACTGACTATCTGCTGATGACCTCCACAACTCAGTTACTAAATGCACATAACAACTTTGTACAGACGCCAGCACATCAAGTTACTTTTCTGTCAAATTTCTTTAATAGATTTTCAACTTTATCACTAAAGCATAAGGTTCAAAGTTGATTGGGAAAATTTTACAGTTTCGGGTAGGTTGATGTGCTGGCGTCTGTACAATAATCTGACAAATAAACGCATTGTATTGTACTGGATAATACGATACCCCTTGGTATGACTGGTTGTCAGACTTTCGGGCTTCTGACTACCCGTAACGAATGTCAAAGATCATCATCATTATACGCTGATCATGATAGGCTATTGAGAAACCTTGCGTTATATATTTTTAACAACAAAATCCTGAGCAGTATTTTAATCTTAACAATCGATTTATTCACTGAACGTATAAAACAGCTTGGCATTTAAAATAAATTCGTCTCATTTTTCGTCTGTCTATCTCCTGGAGGTCGTGAGACAGCGATTAATTGTTTGTCTATTAAGCTTCGGTTGCGTGTCACAAAATAGGGTAGTTTCGTAAAGACGCCAGCACATCAAGCTACCCGAAACTGTCAAAATTTCCCAATCAACTTTGAGCCATACGCTTTGGCAATAAAGTTGAAAATCTTTTAAAGACATTTGACAGATTGTAGTAACTTGATGTGCTAGCGTCTGTACATTAACTTGGTGGGTGTCGCCTTTTGTTTGGAACCCGGTTCGTGGTATGTATTTAAGTTAAACTAGGCATTATCTATGTTTTATTCATTTATCAAATATATGTTTTTGTGTTTTCCTTAGGGCAGAAAGGTAGACACGCAATGTAATACACATAATGTAAACGTAGTGAAGTTCATTCACATGCGTGCTTCATTTGAAATATTATTATGAGTCATCATCTGCCTAGCCTTTTCCCAACTATATTGGGGTCGGCTTCCAGTCTAACCGCATGCAGCTGAATACCAGTATTTTACATGGAGCGACTGCCTATCTGACCTCCACAACCCAGTCACTGCGTAATACCTAAGATACCCCTTGGTAAGACTGGTTGTCAGAATTTCGGGCTTCTGACTACCCATAACGACTGTTAAAGATCCACGAATGACAGCCGGGACCAACGGCTTAACGTGCTTTCCGAGGCACGGAGGGGTCACGGTATGTAAAGATGGTCACCCATCCACAGATCAACCGCGGCTAGCGTAGCTTAACCTGATCGATCGACCTGTGCGGCTGTTATTATTTAGCCACGGGGCCCGTGGCTCACATTGAAATATTATGAGTATTGATAACTTCTAATGACTTCTATTAGATAAATGAGTCATAATAATATAATAATAATATGATACTACTAAGTTAGCCATCGATATTTAATGGATATCGGCTGATATTCATTGGTAATTTTGGTACTGTCCATTACGTTAACAATGGAGTGTCCTAATCTATACCAATATTATAAAGCTGAAGAGTTTGTTTGTTTGGTTGAACGCGCTAATCTCTGGAGCCGCGCTCGGCTGCTTGCAGCGTATTGTGCGATGACATTACAGTGCACGGATTAATAAATTATTATGACAATGTGTTGGAGCACAGAAGTGAGGCATCGTTTTAAATTAAAACAGGTTTCTGTTCTGACTCGTTTCGGAGAATTTCTTTATTTGCATAAGAAGGTCTATCATGCGGTCATGTCACTTATCTTTTTATCAGTATTTATTTATTTATTGTTTAGTTTTGCAATGTAACTCAATATCACGCTTTTTATACATACCTATTCGTTACTGTTTTTATGTGACACTAATTTATTTTTATTTATTTACTAATTATGCATACACATTACACACATCACGATACAGTATAAAACTGATTTACATCCGTCACCTCACACATCAGGTCCAGTTGAAAACCAGCGTCAGGCACCAGTTGTCTGGCATTTTTGCTGAACTGGGCCTTTTTGGCCCAGCCGTGAGGCACACTTTCCTGCTAATTTCTTACATCGGACTTTGCACTTTTTATTTTTTATCTTATTTTTTATCTGATGTACAACTAATATCTAACTACCTGGTGTATTGTGTGTCTCTTAGTCTGTGCTAAATAAATGTATTTTCTTTCTTTCTTTCTTTCTTTCTGGAACTACCAGTCGGATTTGAAAAATTCTTTTTGCATTTGATAGCCCAATTCTTGAGGAAGGCTATAGGCTATTATTAACATCACGTTATGACCTTTAGGAGCCGAGCAAAAAGAAAAAAGTCAGAAAGAACGCTAAGCAAAAACGAAATAATAGCGCGGGCAGGTGATGAGATGCGACGGGGTGGGTCGGAGTAATAAGAAATTTCACGCGGACGAAGTCGCGGGCAGAAGCTAGTAGTATATATTTAAAGTATATTAGATTAGATTAGATTACATTAGATTTCTTTATTTGTTAAACATTGTATACATACAAGAGCATGCAAGATATTACACAGTTTGAGTCCAATCATGTTTAGCCGTAAGTATCGGCGTACAAATATTTCCATAACAATGAAAAGACTTAACAATACTAAAAATCGAAAAATGTTATTACAAAGTTTTAGTTTAGAAACTTTACAAATTAGAAATTATTTTTTATGTTATAATGTCAAAATTCAATTTAAGGCAAAAACTTTAATGTCAATCAAATACAAGAATAATGTCAAAGTTACTACATGTCTGTCATTAAAAGATTTATGTCAAATTTACAAGACAGATGTAAAAATTACAAGATTAATGTCAAAAATTACAGGAATTATGTCAAAAATTACAGCCGTGGTCATGTAAATTTAATCTTAAAGTATAGTTTTGTTATGTTTGTTAAAAATAAACAGGATGAAATTGAGAACAGGCGACAAACCGAAATAGGAGATTGTATTCATCATTATATGAACAACTTTTACTACGGGACCAAAGACGCAATCGCGAAAAAAAAAATCAGCTGTCCTACAATATATAAGGTCCCATTAAAATAGATGGACAAACTTTTAGAAATCATTCAGACCACCAAAATAAGAACGACGGTAAAATAAATGGTAACATTTCGGAATAAAGCCCTTCCGAACAAAAAATTGTGCAAATCCGTCTATTTACGATGGAGTTATGCCCGAACATACATAAAAAATATAATAGAAACATACGAATTGAGAACCTCCTCCTTTTAGAAGTTGGTTAAAAATATATAAGAAAAACGCAGAGATACAAGAAAAATAATCAGCTAACGAAAATACACTAATGTGCCGGCAATTTATTATTTTAGGTCAAAATAAAATCACTTTAATTAGTGTTTTTTTTGCTTGGATATCTTTGGTTAGATGAACTGAGCGCTGTGTTAAAATTTTTCCATCTATTTTAAATGGGACCCTGTATAAATTATTTTTACAAGATAAGTCTTATAAAGCAACCAGACCTAAAAAGGCATGTAATTAATTAAACATTCCTTTTTTCACATTCCACCCTCGTCACCCCAAATCTCTTAAAAATATACAGACTTTTTGTTCTAAACAACACGGAGCAGACTGTTTTAAACTAATTACACGTTCTTATTGAAAGTTTTGCAAAAAAAAAAAAATTTGACCCCCAACTGGGACGAATTTGTGCTTATTACCGACGATAACATAAAAGCGAAAATTATGTTTGTAATCTGGAATAATGATAATCAGGCTTACAAATTAATGAAAGAATAAATGATTCAGGTTAAAGTTAACACACCGAGTATTTAGATTATTCCAATATTATAATGTTTTCGTCATGAATGGTTCTTCATAAGAACTAGCTTCATATTTTCTGACTGACTGACTTTTTGACAATTCAAAAGTGCCTGTAAATGGTTTAATTGAAATAAATGCTTTGAGTTTTAAGATTTTTTTTTTTTTGTAAAGTTTCCAGCATAGTACAAATCATCATCTGCCCAGCCTTTCCCAACTATGTTGGGGTCAGCTTCCAGTCTAACCGAATGAAGCTGAATACCAGTATTTTACATGGAGCGACTGCCTATCTGACCTCCACAACCCAGTTACTGGGTAATACGATACCCCTTGGTAAGACTGGTTGCCAGGTTTTCGGGCTTCTGACTACCCGTAACGACTGTCAAAGATCCACGAATGACAGCCGGGACCGAGGGCTTAACGTGCTTTCCGAGGCACGGAGGGATCACGGTATGTAAAGATGGTCACCCATCTACTGACCAACCGCGGCAAGCGTAGCTTAACCTGATCGATCGATCTGTGCGGCTGTTTTTATTTAGCTAAGGGTCCCCCATAAATATAGACAAAAAAAGATGTTTCCCGAGAGCGATGTAAAAATCGACTGGAGAATATTCAGCAGCTTTGTTTGATCTGTTTGCTAACCTGTTACATTCTTTTTTAAAACACTAAGATTATTGCTTAAAGTTCATACGCTAGAAAATGGTCTTAGTTCTAATATCGTATTGACAAAGACTAATAAAAAAGCGTGTTAAAAAAAACTCAAGTCTCAACAAGCCGACGCCATCGTAAAATAATTTACCTACTCCAAGAATTCTGTAAGAAAAGAGAACCTGTTCATTTATTAAATCAATCATCTTTTCACATAATTTGTAATAAGATTTGCGACTTTTCATAGAAATAATCGAATTATCGGTTCCGCGTTGGGCGCCAATAAGGTTAGTGACAGCTGTTGATCTTATTATGACGACGATGATGAAAGTTATTATTTGGACATTTTATTTAGTAATATTTGTTCTTACTGATTTTATTATAGGTGTAGTAAAATAGTTATAATTCGTTTAATACCAGGTCTTATCAAAATAACTGAATAACTGTACTAATAATTTATGATCAAATTTCACTCTGGGCCAAACCTGAAATCGCAATAAAAGTCAAAGCATTTATTTAAAATCACACTAATATTATAAAGACGAAAGTTTGTGAGTGTGTGTGTGTGTGCTTATATGTTTTTTACTTCTTCACGCTCAAACGGCTGGACCAATTTTGATAAAATTTTGTATAGAGGTAGCTGACGCCCTGGATTAACATATAAGTTACTTTTTATCCCGATGTTCCCACGGGATGGACACTTATGCGGGTAAAACCGCGGGGCGAAGCTAGTAGGTACGGACGCCAGCACATCAACCTACCCGAAACTGTCAGATTTCCCCAATCAACTTTGAACCTTATGCTTTAGTGATAAAGTTATAAATCTATTAAAGAAATTTGACAGATTGTAGTAACTTGATGTGCTGGCGTCTGTACATAAAGACACTTTTGAACGTCAAAATTTAAAATAGTTTAGAATTGTTTCTAGTCGCCTCTTCCAAAAGGTTGTTTTCGTATGGAGAAGAATGGGCAAGAAACTCCACCGTTACTCTTTTAAGAGGCCTCTTACAGTCCACTAGCGCCGCCAATCGAAAAAATGTCATAACTCGTAAATAGAATCAAAAATACAAAATATGTTCTATTATTACCGTGGAAAAGGCAATAACGTAATTGTATAACACCTTATCAACACTTGAAATATAGCTGTTTAGCTAAATCGTGCATTCAAAACATAAACGGCCGTTTTTGTTACAAATGCACGATTTAGCTAAACAGCTATATTTCAAGTGTTGACAATGTGTGCAAGCCAACAACTTAATCAAATCAAAACCTTTTCCACTACACACAAAAGCTTTATTACTAGTTGTGGGGTGAAAAAAGTATCCAAAAATCCCTAAGATTTAATGAAGTAGGTAATACCAATCATACCTACCTTAAAGACGTACGTAAAATCTTGTATTAGTCCCATTGTCAAGATTTTATACAACCGATAGGTAACTGTTGAAATTCGTTTTTGAAACAAATAAAAAACAAAATATTATTTTGAATTTGTATCCTTATTGTAACTGTCGGAAATACGTCATTCATTTGACTATTCGGAACGCTAGCGCCATCTGGTGGCGCTTGACAGAGTCTAGCCTGAGTTCGTGGGGGTTAGAAAACAGCGCGACAGAACGATGTGGAGCGAACTTGGACATTGGACATCGTACGGACAACATGTGCTCAGAAACTGTCCCGCGTTCCGTATCTGGTTTTGTCGTGTACCTACAGTGTGTAATTTGCTAGTGTGATTAATTTGTTCGTGAAATTATAATCTTATTTGAACTGCAAACGGTTTTTCTATTGCACAATAACCAACAAAGAAAGAAAAGAAAGAAAGAAAAAGTATTTATTGCGACTCGTACAGGAAGATCACAAACTAAACTAAATACAGCAAAATAAAAAACCAAGTTATTATGTATATAAAAAAAGTAACAAAAGAAAAAATGAAACAGAAAGTCCTATACGAGGCCAAAAGGCTCCTATCTCAGCATGATGCTACAACATTTAAAAAATAAATGTTGCAGCGCTGGTATTCTGATAGGGCCCGCTGTGATGTTACGGGCAGTTACAGAAATAAATAAATAGTATGTAAATAATAGCAAATAATAAAATAAAAAATAAATATTTTTCAATCTGCGTCAGACGTAACCTCATTACTTGTCTATGCCTTGAGTGTCAGAGGCACTCTAGTGTGTCTGTGGCATTGCCGTGACAAGTAAATGGTCGCCGGCGCCAATCTTCCGGTGAGATTACATAAATGCATTTAAAATATATTAAACACAACGTTACGACTGTCTAGTGGAACAGTATTACAGAGAATATACAATAAAAGTGGAAAGTGGTAGTAAATTAACGGCATGGGTGAAATGGACAAATAGAAATAAACTTTTGAACACATACCCACAGTACGCCCACAGTAGTTAAAATATGGCTGATAATAACGACACACACTTGCCTTCTCCGTTATATCTATCATTGGTTGTTGCCATACAACGTTATTTTCAGAGCTCCGATCTTTTTGACCGTTACCATTTCAGAGAGGAAGGTAAGTATAGAAACCTTTTATCAAACCCCGATTCTTTTAGCCTAAAAAGAACAAATATAGCCACACTTTTCCATTATTATAAATTCATGATATAAATGATAAATGATTTTATTTTTGTAAGTAGGTTTGTACAAACACTTTTACACGTCAATCATATATATTTTTTAAACTACTTAGATGAGGTCGGTGTTTCCTATCTGACTACTCTGAGAAGAAAGGCCGAAACAAACTCAGAGGTCATAGTCTCTTTTAAAGTCCAGACATAATCTTGGTCAGGTTATGTGAAGACCATGTAGATCGATGTCTGAGATGGTCTTATGAGGAAAGAACCACACAGATTGAGAGGACCTGTCCAGTCAGTGCACGCATTTGTCAGAAATCGTGCAGCTCAACTTAAGACTTAAGGAGCTCAACGATTCGATGAACAATACCAAAGAAAGGTCATTTGGGTAGGCCACATAAATTACTCAAACTGCCAGACCATGGAGAGAATAATAAAAAAAAATATAAAATGAATAAAATAAATGACCATCATTGTGTTCACATTCACAATAATTAAAATAATATAATACTTTACAAAGTAAGCAAATATCATTGTTTTTTTTTAACACCTATACCTTTTCATCCCAAATCGTATTAGACTTTATAATATTGGATAAGACACGCTTGGTAATTTTGCGTAACAGGGTGGCAATTCCTGCGAATAGGTAATTCTGGGACATGCAACGGCACGGTTTTCTCCGAAAGGTTCTTCTTAGCGTGTCGATAGCAATCTAAATGGACTGGGCTGTGAATGAATTTGGTTACTTGTTTTGCGCCATCACCAGCGTCCACCAGTTCCTGTAACGTGCATCTGACAGGACACGCAGGACACTATATTAAGTGTCCCATCGTTTGTGGTTGGTTCTTCTGAAAGGTTGCTTGGTATAGATATGTGCTATATATATCTATACATATTATAAAATAAAGTCACTTTTCGTGTCTTTCTGTGTGTCTACGTTGTTCTTCTTTATAAATCAATGGACTTAGATGCGGTCTTCACCATCATCCATAGTTTTTATTCCAGAAGGCATATGGTAATAATGTTAATATTTTGCCAAGTCGTTAAAACCGTGTGAAGCAGAGGCGCAAGGCTCGGAGAAATTAATTATTATTCCTAATTAAAAATCCAATTAAGAACCTACTCGAGACCAAAATTGAGATCATGGGACGGTGAGAAAAATATGTAATAATAATTGTAAAAATTGTTATAAGTGTCGTTCTATTGTTACTGCCAACCGCAATTGGAATAAAAATTTATACTTGTTTAGGTATAAACACACGACTTGAAAAGGTATCGATTATACTCCTTTAGATATTTTATACGACCTGAGAACATATCGATAAGAAATCTACAAAATCGAGTTAGTGACGTGAAGCCAGCATTTTCGCATGTTACTGCTAGTAAGCCATATAATTTGCAATGTTCCACGTTGAAGAAATATACATTCGAGTTTTGGTTCAGTGTAATATTCAAATTATTCTCAACCGCAGTGGTCAAACAGGGTAGCAACAGCAAGTCCTTGCGCGTTAAATATATAGAGGCCGTTTGACCCAAAAGTTCTGCGTGACCCTTACATTTTTTTGTAAAACACGAGCTTTTCTGAGGATGCTCGTAAAAAGTTATATATTTTTTTCAGTATACTTTGTAATATTGTAGATTACTTTTCCCTGCGGAGTGCGTGGAATTATAAACATGGCGCATACTTTTCTGTCTTTGTGTCATGCTAGAAAACTGCTGGCAGAATGTTATGGAAAGTTGTCTTGGCATGGTTTTTAATGAGGCGGCTTCTTCTTTCGTATCACAACGAACTATTATGATAATAGCTCATGTCCTAGGAGAAAATATCAGCCAGTAAGCAAGGGGTAACGGGGCACACTCCACCGGGTGTTGTTCTGAACTTTCAATAAATTATTTTATGTCTGTTATAGCTAAAAGAATTTACACACTAACTCTATAATAGAAATAAAAATATTTACAAGTATCAAAAAGAGTTACAGGGCGTCGAAAAATTTGTCCACATCGCTGTCAACAGGAAAAGTGCCCAGAAGGCTGGCAGCATTGCCACGTTGGATAGAAATGCTGATTCTTTGGCCAAAAAATAGGCCCGCCCTCTGGTCACGTGAAGAGTCGACCAACCGTTTGGCGATTTCCCGAAATACTAGGTGGGCACTCGGTGTCTGTTATTAATTTAGTTAGTGAAATCCAGCTAACGACTAACAATTTTAAATGACGACAGCTAGAGAAGTAATGGCTTTGTTGCTAAAAAAATACTAACTCTGAGGTCTAGAGTTCCTTAAAGAACTCGACCTAAAAGTTAACACAGCACCTAACCTCGTATTGTGTCTGCTTTACTCAGACTGCAGTGTGAGAACCAACAAACGCCACGTACAATACCCGGCGATTAATATTGCACATCGACCTTTTTACACAAAACCATTTTATACCTACAAAGAATAAAAATAATTATCAAAAGAAGCAAATCATAATTGTTTTAACAGGTCCTAATAGATACCGGACTGTTTGTATTTCGTGCGACAGAGATAACGCTCTACAAAGCCGAAATTAGCCGATTGTCTTTTTTCAAAGGTCGATGTGCAATATTTATCGCCGGGTACAATGCGTGCTACGAAAGATGAGACTGGACACACCACGTGGTTTGACTTACGCAGAACACGATTTTAGGTATCTTTAGCGGTATGAGGGCTGAGTGCGGGACGGGACCGGACGTCATAGGGGCAGCGGAAAGAGCGGGGGAGGCGGGGTCAAGTCTCATCTTTCGTGGCACGCATTGTACTGTAATATTGACCCTAACCAGCCGTTTTATCTTAGGGTGTTTGCATAATAGTACATTATGATATAAGTGCGGTAAGTTGAAAATTACAGCCGAGGCGATATTGCTTGCCCGAGCCGTAGGCCAGGGCTAAAAGAAAGCAGAGGCTGTAATTATCAAAGCGCACGTATGTCATACGACGTTTTATAACATATTTGCGAGGAAATAAATAAAACTCGGACTGAATTTGCATATTTGCTTGTTTTCCATATGATGAAATTTTGATACGCTTGTAAGTATCTATCGGTCGATTTTCGGGCAAGAGGCTTAGAGTATCTAGCCTTTTTCGCTGCCTCTGAGACTTCTGGCGGTGTGGAATTAATAAATTCATCATTACTTGACGACATTTTCAAATAAAAAAAAGTACAGCGAAAAGAAAAAGCGCGCGGAATAATTTTTACTTCTTAACAGATAAGAGAAGCGCGCGCGTTCGCGCTTTTTTTTTCAGGCATAGGCACAAAACAGCCAGTATTATAATAAAGTAAATTAATATTTTTGTTTTTGTTACAGATATTAACGGTTGTAATTTATTGTCAAAATTAATTAAATTAAAGAATTAAATGTTTATTTATTATATTTTATCTGCCAAAGTTAATTTTATTCATAAAATGTTGACATCTTTTCTGAAATAAAAACTCTTTGCTAAGATTTAAAAAAGTACCGTTCGTTTTGACGGAGCATCTTGATAAACCGTGCTATTTACTTTACATTACCGCACAAGTGCGTACTGAGATTCATTACGATATTGAAATTGGTGAAATAAGAGACCCTTTACGAGCAAATATGTTATAAAGATTATTATTGTGATACTCAAATCATCATCTGCATATCCTTTTCCCAACTATGTTGAGGTCGGCTTCCAGTCTTATCGAATGCAGCTGAATACCAGTATTTTACATGGAGCGACTGTAACGACGAGTGATACTCAAATAGGGAGTCGAAACTATCTCAGTTTCCCAGGTATCTCAGTTTTCTTATTTGATTATCCCTCATCTAAATACTGCCGGTCGAGTCTGTAAAAATCTCACCGTGAAAACTTAGGTGAACTGAGTTTGTTTTTGCTAGGAATTAACACTATTGACAACTCACTCCACGCTCACTTCACCTAAGTTTTCACGGTGAGATGGTTACAGAATCGCACAGATTACTCAGTGATCTAGCTAGGTGAGCAGCGCTTCACCCAACAGTTCGTATTCGTGAAAGATGCTGGTTCCCAGTACGGACAAATCGGAATGGATCGGCACCGATCGGTGTGGGTAAAATAGTTCTATATGTATATGCGCTCCCACATAAAGAAACTTGTCGGTACCGACTACAATTTTTCATACAGGACACCCATAGATTGATTTGTAGGTACCTAGCAGTGCCGACCTGTATAGAAAGAAAGAAAGAAAAAGTATTTTTTGTGACTCGTACAGGAAGATCACAAACTAAACTAAACACAGCAAAATAAAAGTCCAAGTTATATAAAAAAAAAAGTAACAAAAGGAAAATGAAACAGAAAGTCCTATACGAGGCCAAAAGGCTCCTATCTCAGCATGATGCTACGATATTTAAAAAATAAATGTTGCAGCGCTGGTATTCTGATAGGGCCCGCTGTGATGTAACGGGCAGTTACGGAAATAAATCTATACTAATATTATAAAGCTGAAGAGTTTGTTTGTTTGTTTGGTTGAACGCGTTAATCTCTGGAAATACCAGTCGGATTTGAAAATTTCTTTTTGCATTTGATAGCCCAATTCTTGAGGAAGGCTATAGGCTATATAACATCACGCCTACCTTTAGGAGCCGAGCAAAAGGAAAAAAAGTCAGAAAGAACGCTAAGCAAAAACGAAGTAATAGCGCGGGCAGGCGATGCGATGCGACGGGGTGGGTCGGAGTAACAAGAAATTTCACGCGGATGAAGTCGTGGGCAGAAACTAGTAAATAATATGTAAAATAATAGCAAATAATAAAATAAAAAATAAATATTTTTTCATATAGACGAATATTGACCGGAATACTCGTAAAGTACTTATCTTTATGGAAGCACTAAGGGTGCGATCAGTAAACTTGGCATGTCATGACTCGTGAATGAAAGTTGGCATTCAACACCCCAAGGGGATGCGTGAGTATGAATGTTGAAAACAGGCACGTTCGTGTGATGTGGCATGTGTCTTGTTTGTGTATGTCTCTTGGGAATTTGTTTTATTTTTTTTGCTATTTGGTAATTGAAATAGGAAGCGGGAGGTTTAATTATAATGAAAATAATAGGGTTGACCTTGTCCGTCAGTGAAATTCTGTGAAATATATTTGACTAACGAGGCTATTTTTGTATTAGTGAAAAAAGTGTCTTAAGGCGACTACATGACTTAAAGCCCGGTCTTTGTCGGACTGCATAGAAAAGCTATTTCGCAACGTGACAATTTTTCCCAGTTTACTCCTACGGTCCTACCGTAAGCTCCGTTAAAGAACTTCGTTCCAAAAGTATCATGACTGTTATTTCCAAATAGCGCTTACCCGAGGCAAAATTGTTAAGGCGACTACATGACTTAAAGCCCGGTCTTTGTCGGACTGCATAGAAAAGAAAGAGAAGCGCGATGACACAACGCTGGTAATTTATTGCAAAATATGAAGCAATTACATATTTACAAAAAATCTATTGTTTGGACAAAAAAATTAAAACACTAGTGCTTTAGTATGTTGCTTGTAGAATAATCTGACAAACAATCAAAATGATTATATATTATGTATATTAGTATGGTTTTTATTGTAAAAAGAAAGTTTTTAGAGGTATTTTCATGATTTTTTACTATCGTATCAAATTAGTTGTATTATGTTTTCAACACACTATATCTACCTAGCATATATCCTGAAGAATATCACATATTTTTCTGATTCTGTTTACTGTGGTCGATCATATAGTTTTATTGTTTCTAAAACTTGCGTTTTTTTGTGTTTAGGTCCTGTAAGCCCCTTAAGTTATTATTGTGATTAAAGACGTTGCAATATGTAGTCATGGATTTAACGAGTTTTTTCAAACCGGTATTAAATTAGAAATTAAAGAAAATTACACTCTATTGAATTCCTCATTTAAGTATTTGCTTACTCTGTAAAGGGTATCTGCAAAACCTTTGACAAAGTTATAAACCTTTCTTCTAGTGACCAATCAAACAAGCCACAAAATGAAGCTTATCTTTCAAAACAAATGACTAGTGACACTTTAACCTAACGCAAGATCTTCCTAAGTTATGGGCTTGTAAATATCTGATATAGCTTGCAGAGTAAGCAAGCTAAAGTGGCAGTGGGCTTGCCATCTTTGTCGAAGGACCGATGGCTGGTGGAGCAGACGAGTCCTGGAGTGAAGACCACGAAACGGCAAGCGTAGTGTGGGACGCCCCCCAGCTAGATGGACAGACGACCTCAAAAACGTGGCTGCGACAGACTGGATGCGGAAGGCGGAGGACAGGGTGCTGTGGCGCAGCCTGGGAGAGACCTATGCCCAGCAGTGGACTGCGATAGTCTGAGTTGAAAATAACCGACACTGTTCACCTATATATGATAATATATTTTCCTTTTATCCAATCTCGTTATAGTTTCTTCATCATTTCAGCTGAAAGACGTCCACTGCTGGACATAGGCCTCCCCCAAGCACCTCCACGTCGACCGGTTCTGTGCTTCTCGCATCCAACGGGTTCCTGCGGCTTTCACAAGGTCGTCGGATCACCTTGTGGGAGGCCTTCCAATACTATGTCTTCCGGTACGCGGTCGTCACTCTAGAACCTTTCGGCCCCATCGGCCATCTGTTCTGCGAGCAACGTGCCCTGCCCACGTTTGGAAATTCTTCAGGCTATGTCGATTACCTTGGTTCTCCTGCGGATCTCCTCATTCTTGATTCGATTACGCAGGGAAACTCCAAGCATAATCGTTTCTTCATACAACAAGCTATTCTAACTTTAATTTCTTTCCTTTTCTATTATTTAAAACGTTGAAAACTGTACTGTTTAAGGCTTGTAAATGTTTTAATAGTTTTATCGATCGATGTTCAAGTACATGCTTTGTTTGCCACGGTGAAAACTAGCATGGGCGACTTGATACTTAGCAATCTATGTTATCATCTCATTGCACTAGTAGGGGATTTCTAGGACTTGAGAACACATCGAGGTTTGTTTATTACAATTATGCAAGATTAATAATAATGTATTAGCCACATAAACTTTACCGAATAAATTTTGTGAGTGATGGTGGATACTCTCGGCTCCTTTTGCGAAGCAGTCATGCTAGTGAAGGAGGCGGCGGAACGGCTGAGGGAGAGAGCCTCCCGTCCCAGCCGCCGCGGGAGACGCTCTGGGCGTCGGGAGCCGGGTGACGACTCCCGGCCACCGTAGACGCAGGCCTGCGGATGGAGAGTAATGGGTATATAGAGGTATGAGGAACAGGGTGTAAAGTTCACTCATACTCTATAGAAAAGGGAGGATCCTCCGACCAGACGGGTGTTGTGTCTGGCGGGCAACTGCCCCTTGATTAATGTCGGGCCGTTGTATCTATGCTAGTTGCGCGGTAAACTCTGCTTGCGCGATGCAGGATTTGCGTGACGTCAGTATGACGCGTTGTTTGCATGTGGCGTTGTAGATACCGCTACATCACTCCCCCCCGGAGACCGGAGGTCGATAGTGCGCTGAGTCTTGTATCTTGCGATGCTTGCCAGGCCAACTGAGGTTCCAGTGAGTCGGAACCGGTTGCCGCATAGTTCACGGTGAGTCGGAACTGTCTGCAAAGATGTCCCCAGTGAGTCGGGGTGGCGCTGCGTTATGCTCCAGTGCGTCGGATGTAGTACAGCGCCGAGTTGAGGCTGGCTGCTGCGTCGACCAGGAGACGAATTGAGCTCTTCTTATTGACGGGCCGAAAGTGCAGTGTGCTGATGAGGCTGAGGGTGATGACCAGGTATGCGCGGTCGCTGCATGCTGGTGGTCAGGATACCCGTTGAAGCCGTGGGAGCTGGCTGGCTGGGTGACTCGCCGCTAAAGCTTGCGGGAGTGATGATGATGACGTCACGCTGAAGATTTGCTCGAAGGCTGCGCTGACGTTCATGTTCGGGGTCACCAGTATAGAGGTATGAGGAACAGGGTGTAAAGTTCACTCATACTCTATAGAAAAGGGAGGATCCTCCGACCAGACGGGTGTTGTGTCTGGCGGGCAACTGCCCCTTGATTAATGTCGGGCCGTTGTATCTATGCTAGTTGCGCGGTAAACTTTGCTTGCGCGATGCAGGATTTGCGTGACGTCAGTATGACGCGTTGTTTGCATGTGGCGTTGTAGATACCGCTACAGGTAGCTTACCGTCCGATCAGGATCAGGCCCGTGCCGGACGGCGCGTACATGTTCCACGCGCGCCTCAAAGAGATGTCAGCAGCAACTGAAGGGGCCCGTCAGGGCCGAAGCCTGCCGGGTTAGCGGGATTGTCCGAAAGAGTTACCGTTAGCCCAGAACATAAAGGGCTAAGGAAAGAACACGGGTGGGTTTTAGTCAGTAAGAGTCTGACACTCCCTTCCGCTCCACCCAGAGCGGGAGGGGTCATTTTATTATTTCCCATCTTCACAAAAAAAAATGGTGGATATTCTTGAAATTATGTGCATCAAAATTCATTGCATAATTTAGAAGAGCAACGCTGAGTGCGTTGCTCTTCTAAATTATGCAGAGAAAAAAAATTAAAAAGTAAATTATGCACAGAAAGGCACGAAAAGCGCCTGACGAATGTGTTGTAATTTGAATAGTTTCTCTCTCTATTCTTGGAGTGTTGCCTCAAATTCTATCCCTCGCTTTAATACCCACAAGATCAATCTCGCCAATAATAGGTTGTCAATCACTCTGAGTTCACAGAAATTTCTGAGCCGAGGCAATGGATGGATATTTGCGGCTAGTTAGTCACAGAGTAACTGCGTTGTGCAGCGGGTCATCGCTTTCGGTATCTAGATATTGTTTCACAATTTAATACTAGGTACATTGTAGGATTTGATTAGATCAGTTTTATCTCCAAGTAAGTGGTTAGAGTAAAATAGTAACTTATTTTCTACTTAGACTATACTGTGCCACAGCCGGTCGATTCTGTAAAATTCTCACCGTGAAAACTTAGGTGAAGTGAGCGTGGAGTGAGCAGTCAATAGTGTCATTTCCTAGCAAAAACAAACTCACTTCACCTAAATTTTCACGGTGAGTTTTTTACAGAATCGACCGGCTGCTGGGCGAAGGCTTCACCCAAGACCTTCGAAGAACTCTTTTCCGTCGTCACCTCGAACCAGCCGCTCTATTCTGCAAAAATCTCACCGTGATAACTTAGGTGAAGTGAGCTTAAGGGGCTTACAGGACCGAAACACAAAAAACGCAAGTTTTAGAAACAATAAAAGTATATGATTGACTACAGTAAACAAAATCAGAAAAATATATGATTTTCTTCAGGATATAATATGCTAGGTAGATAGTGTGTTAAAAATATAATACAACTAATTTGATACGATAGAAAAAACATTATGAAGATACCTCTAAAAACTTTCTTTTCACAATAAAAACCATACTAATTTACATACAATCATTCTGATTTTTTGTCTGATGTAACCCGGCTTCGTAGTTTACTGATAATTTCTTAGAAACAAGCTGCTGATGGTTCCTATTTGAACTTTACTACTCACCACCGTGCTAAAGTAAATTTATAAGGTATAATCTGCTAGGAAGGATAATTAAACAAGTACCTTCTTACACAATACCAAGTTTATTGGAATTATACAAAATTAAAGTACACATACAAACAATGTGGCAAGCCACCAAATTAATGTACCCTTCCCAGAGTCAAGGGCATACACCCACACAACTAGTCTCCGTTCCTAGTGGTGTCAGTGCACGCCAGACTTGAGACTAAATAGCAGTTTCTCAGAGTCGCTATAGCGAGTCCGTGGGATGATTGAATTAACAACTTCTAGCTCAATCGAACAGGTATTGGCCTTTTCCGGACTGTGCTCATAGAGGGAAAATAAATACTATACGAAGCAAACCCGAGACACAAGATCCTTACAACAACCGGTCTTAAAACAACCTAGTTCCTACAAAAGGCCTAACTCTCTCATAGATTAAACCATAATGACACACTGATAACACTCTCTATAAAATCCTCAGTATAACCCCTTCAGTTGACGGTTCAGGGTCCTTGGCGTCGTTCACAGGAGAAACCTGTGAACACACGCGAACGCGGCCTACGGACGAGATGGTGACGCTATCGTTACCTGGAGTGGCGAACTTCCCTCATCACCTGGATTCGGTTAGGTAAAGCCTTCCTAATGTCGGAGGACCACACCGCAAGGGAGAACCATAAATCCGCCTGCGCTTCAATCACCACACGGCGCAACACCAAGGCAGCGAATCAATCGCGCATAACATCAAACTTAAAAGGCCAGCATAAACAGCCAGACCTGTAACAACGTCCTCGTGTCAGAACACACATGCATGACCTAAGCTATAGGCTATCCAGCAAGAACAAAGAAAATGGTTTAGTACTCACGTAATTCTGCCAAAATAGCTCCTACTTATCAAAACCCCATCGGGTTATTTGGACACATCCCAATCCTCCTAGGATTAAGTCCCTCAAGATCGCCCTTTAGGCTCGAGTCCTTGTTCGTAAAAAACGGACACCGTCTTCGCCTATTTCTCCAGACCCTATCTGACAGTTTCTCGAATCATCTTCCACAGACTATATAGATTCCTTATCGATTTGTATCTTCATTTTGTCTAACATTATGTTTGACATAAAATGTGGTAAATTATGTACGTTTGTTTATTTATTTCTTGATTATCCAAATAAACTTGCAATTAATCACCTAAGCAAAAAGGCACCAACGCCATCTGTGTCACGCAGAACAGCATTGACATCCCTGGCGTAGTCCGCCGTTAATTACAATAGATGTCGCTACTAGACACAATCGATAACTAATTTTGCAACGTCACAATGCCCCTCTTCCCACAAAAGGTTTTTGTGTACGCAAAAACCAACACCGCCCTCGGTGTTATAACACTGGAGTGGGTTTACAAATTCTCATAGAAACTGTAGTGGAAGAGTTCTGATCAATTTATAAATTGATTGTTGTGAAACGTCATATACTTTTTTTTTTTTTAAGATGAAATATAAATAATTTCCTTATTTTCCTACTGTAAGTAAATAACCAACCTTATAAAATCCAAACTGCCAGGAAACCTATTCTTCTTACAAATCTTCCTACAATCCGGGCATAACCCCCCCCCATTCTTTCATACATCCCTGAATTTCTTTCTCTTTCAATCCTGTAGCAACCTGCATTCAAATCGCAGAAAGCCACCTCTTGCATACTCCCGAATTCCGTCTGTAAACCAGTGGAACTCTGAATTGTTTAATATAAATCTAAACAATCTTCCTGGTGAATATGTTCAGCGAGCTGATACATATATCGGGCAAACAATGTGCATAAAACTCACCAGACAAGACGTATACAGCGTTCCCAGAAATAAATATTCTGTAAACATAATGGTGGTTTGGCTTCTTTTAAGAGTCACCGGCCGCTCGTAACTAGATAAGCACTAGTGCTATCTAAAGTCTCACCGAAGCAACAATGCTATATTGGCAAAACATAAATTAGTGAAGGCTTATTTTTGAAGTCACGATCCGCTTCATATGAAAAAAAAACAACGTTCCCAGAAATAAATATTCTGTAAACATAATGGTGGTTTGGCTTATTTTAAGAGTCACCGGCCGCTCGTAACTAGATAAGCACTAGTGCTATCTAAAGTCTCACCGAAGCAACAATGCTATATTGGCAAAACAAAAATTAGTGAAGGCTTATTTTTGAAGTCACGACCCGCTTCATATGAAAAAAAAAAAACAACCAAGCGAGCTTGGCTATAAAAGTTATGGACCGAGCCATTTAAAAAAAATAAGACTGCAAAATTACTGTATACTATCTTGAACGATACCCAAGACTTACGTTCATAATATAATAATCAAGACAATTTACTTATAAATAAAGTACCTATAGCATGCATATAAGCCTTGTCGTCGTTGTTGGAGTTTACTTCCTAACAACACGTGAAACACGGACTACGGCTAAAGAAACCCTCAGCTGAGACGACCGAAAAAAACTAAAGATTATGTTAATAGATTTTCATATCTTTTATATGCCAAGAGCCCAATGGTTTACCATTTAACCCTATAAGCTCATAAACTAAAGGTGAAAGCTTCTTTTTCACTATGCACTGTTGATATTTAGGAGCCAACTTAGATGCTTTATACTTCTCCGCATCACTTTGGATGTAAGTTTTACGCCAAACCATCTGGCCTTCGCGTAAAGTGACGTGACGCCTACGCAAGTTATAATATTTCGCGTTTGTGGCATGAGCCTTAACAATATTGGCGCGCACCTTTTCGAAAATCTCCTTTAGAACTCCTAATTCCCCTGCATATTCTTCACGAGGCATAGCTACTTCATAATCGCAGTCGTCTGTGTTCTTATAAAACGTGCCGTTTATAATGGGTTCTCGGCCATGGACCAAGAAAAATGGAGTAAATCCAGTTGTTTCATTTACTGCGCTATTTAAAGCAAATTGTATTTTCGTTAAATTGAGATCCCAAGTCCTATGATCTTCTTTTACATAAGTTGAAACCGCAGTCATTACTGTTTTATTGTACCTTTCAACCATGTTAATTTGTGGGGTGTATCTAGGCCCATAATGCACTCGAGGTATGTTGTACTTCTTTAAAAGGTTACAAAATTCCGATCCCGTGAATTGAACCCCATTATCGGTAATTACGGTTTCAGGAATCCCGTGAGCCAGAAGAACATAATTCTCAAAGTTTTTGGCTACCAGGGCACTAGTTGCACGGCGTAGTGGAAACAATAACGTATATTTTGAAAAACAGCAAGAAACTACAAGTAAATGTACAAAACCCGAGCGTGATTTCGGAAGTGGTCCAACTAAGTCTATAGATACAGCTTGAAATGGTCTATAACATTGTTTAGGCTGACCCATGAGACCCGGAGTAAGAGTAGTCTTATGTTTATAAGCCGAACAAATACTACAACCCTTGATAAACTCAACTACGTCACGATACATTCCTGGCCAAAAGTACCTCAAACTTAACCTTCGGTGTGTCTTAAAAACACCCAGGTGACCTGAAGTAGGAGGTTCATGGTTTTCAGACATGACCTGTGAACGCAGTGATTTGGGTACTACCTCTTTCCAGTCGAACTCATGTGTTAACGCATATTTACCTTTAGTGTATCTATATAGTAAACCTTTATCTACGCGATAGTTGGGGTAATTTTTCGGGCATGACGAACACCCGGCCATAATTTTGTCATACCATTCGTCACCAGTCGGTGTAGGCGTAATAGGAGTATTAGTTACAGCCTCAACCTTAAGTAACCTTGATAAGGCGTCTGGTACAACATTATCTTTACCCTTCCTATGCTCGATGGTATAGTTATACTGGGATAAGCGACAACCCCAGCGTGCTAAGCGACCTGTTGGGTTTTCCAAATTTTTAAACCACTTAAGTGAAGCATGGTCAGTAATAACTGTAAAATGTCTGCTACCCAAATATGGTTCAAACTTTTCTACCGCATAAATGACAGCCAACGCTTCACGTTCCGTTGCACTATAATTACGCTCGGTTTTACTAAGGGATCTACTAATATAAGCAATAGGATGGTCATTCCCGTCAATATTCTGGGTTAACATACCACCTATGCCATAACTGGATGCATCGCAGTGAACAGTAAACGGTTTTTCAAAATCAGGACACGCTAAGACTGGAGCAGAAACTAAAATATTTTTTAATGAGTTAAAAGCGTCGTCTGCCTCTGGATTCCATTTAAATTTGACCTTGGTGCTGGTGAGTGCATTTAATGGCGCTGCTATAGTAGAAAAATTTCTAATAAATCTTCGGTACCAAGAACAAGTTCCCAAAAACATTTTTACCTCTTTCGCGGTTTTTGGTACTGGAAAGTCTAAAATAGCGCGCACTTTTTCCGGATCAGTCCTAAGACCACACTCATCCACCACATAGCCCAAGTATTTTAATGATTTTCTAAAGAATTTACTTTTCCCGAAATTTATCGTTAAATTTGCACTTTTTATCCGTTCGTGTAGCCTTTTTAACCCTTAAATTGGCAAATGAATCTATTTCTAAAATGTAATATTTTTTTGTTATTTCCTGAGTCATTATGATCCCAGAGAACTGAAAAAAATTGTGAAAAAAATTTACTTATTACAGTTTTCGCGAAAATCTATGTACTCCAGAGAGTACATTGCCAACTATTAGTATAAAGTATTTCTTCTTATGTTTGTACTACGTAGAGTACGGTGCCAAGGTATCAATTCAACACATCTAAGTTAAATCTTTAGTTTATTAATCATAATAATTTTAAAGTTCTTACTGAACAAAATTTATTGAGTGTGAAATTGACGGAAGCAATTTCTTTTGTTTGTTTCTCCTACCACAAAACACAGATACCTACATTTTGCTCTTTGTACAAAAGACTTTGGTTCTTGGACTTAAAAAACAGCGAAAGTATTCCAATACTGTTTCATTTTGAGTTTTACGAAGCTTGTGTACTCCCTCATCCACCTATGGCGTAAATAAGTTTTTTCCAGCTGAAATGGTGTAAGGAAGTGTGATTCGTCTTCAGAACTAGAACTTTCATCGGAACATGCATTTTCTTTCGGGATCAAAGCTAATATCTTATGCGATCGTGTCAGGTTCAAGCACTGCAGAAAAAGAAAAAAGAACATGTTGTACGACCTACAATCCACACCTCAATCGATATTATTTTATATCAAAACAAACAAAAAAGCCAGTTTGCATTTCTTTATGTTCTTGGCAATGTACTTCGTGTATACCGAACTTTATTTTGTGTTCTTTACTAAGTACTTGGCAACGGTATTCACGGAGTACACACAAAGTTTCGAACTCATAAAATGATGATTACGTAATTTACACAATAAATTACGAACGATTGATATTATTCATAATGTCCATAAGCAATTTACAGCCCAATAACCACAAGTCTCATTCAAAAAAGTTTAGAAAAACTTAAAAAACTTATCCGTAACGCAGAGACACCAAACCGCTTCGAAAACATTTTGAATTTGACAGATAATTTTCGATGTTACCACATCCTAATATTTTTCCTACCAAAATATATAAGTATTGCAAGCTAAAAAAAACATAAATGTTATTCTTTTTAAGATTATCACTACAATTGCTTTTTTCAAAATTTATGTCTTTGGTGGAGTACACTGCCAATTTAAGGGTTAACAGAAGTATGTGTGTATCTAAATCCTCTGAAACTACACAGATGTCATCGACATAACAGAATATTAACCCCTTGGTAATATCACTACAAAACGGATGGCCAAACAACCTATCCATTAATCTTTGCTGACGAGCAGGAGCCCCGCAAAGTCCAAATGGCATTACTTTAAATTCAAATAGTCCTCTACCTGGAACAGTGAAACTGGTTTTCTCCCGTGAAGTTTCCTCTAGCGGTATTTGCCAAAAGCTAGATTTAAAATCTACAGAGCTTATATATTTTGCGTTTTTGAGACTATCTAAGATTTGTGGTATGTATGGTATTGCATAAGCATCCCCTTTTGTAACCGCATTAAGCTTCCTACAATCTAAACAAAACCGCAATGTACCATCAGATTTTGGGACCATAAGGACTGGATTGTTCCATGGACTTTCACTTGGCACCACCACATCGTGCTTCAACATGTTGTCCAATTCCTTATGAAGTTCTTTTAACTTTTCTGGTGACATTGGATATGGTCTGGACTTAATGGGCAACGCGTCGCCTGTGTCTATCGCGTGTTGTATTAAATGTGTTCTACCCAAACCTTTTGACTCAAACGATATGTTATGAAATTGTTGGACTATTAATTCTGCTATTGTTTTATGTTCCGGACTCAAATTATCAAATGACTCTACTGTGTTTACTATTGTTTTATTTGTATTATTATTAAATTGCATAAATTGTTTAGGTGTCTCAATATAACTAATGTGTTTAAACATTTGAGGCATCAAACTAAAAGCTATCCAAAAATCCACCCCAAATATTACATTTGATGTTATGGATGGTATTACATAAAATTTAATAATCTTTGTTACACTATTGAATGTAATAGGTAACCTTAAAATACCTATAGGATTGCTTTCGGATCCATTTGCAACCAGAATTGTTTGCTTTAACTCAACTGAGGTATCTAATGAATAACCTAAGTTAATAAACTTCTCATGGGCTCCATTGCCTATAATTGAAATATCTGCTCCTGAATCTAACAAACCGTATAATACTACATCATATAAATTCACACTTAAATATGGCCGAATATCCTTATTCCTGTCTGGCTTAAACAGTGCTGACACTGATCTGTTATACTTGTAAAAATTAGAAACAAATTCTAACCAAGATTTCCATTCACCTGGATCGACCGGTTCAGGTGGTTGGTGACAGACTGTTGACATTAGTTTTTTGCATCCTTTGGTTTCTTTTTACATTCTGGACAATTCCTTACTGTGAACCCTAACTTTCCACATTTGAAACATTTTGTTTCTTTTTGTTTATCTTTACAAACGGGACAAGTTTTAATAGTAAACCCTATATTTCCACACCTAAAACATTTTATCTCTTTCGCGGATGGTTGTGGTTTGGGCTTGTGTTTAGTTTGTTTGTATCTGTTGTCATGGTGGTCAACGCTGGCTACTTTTGGTTTCAGTTTTTGGTCTGACTGTGAAGTTGATTTGTATGTATTTGACTTTATATCCTCTGCCTCTAGAAGTCGAGCAAAATCTTTTAGTTCTGCCACTGATTCCGGCTTTACTAAAACTAAACCCCTAGATATGGATGGTTTGACGTTCTTTTTTAGGATTTTAATCTTTTCTGGTTCCGTTAAAGGTGTCTTCAGACGAGAGAATAATCCATTCATGATGGCGAAATACATATGAACGGGTTCATCATTTCCCTGAATCCGTTTCTTGGCCTCATCCAGTAAGTTATCCTCATAATCAATGGCATGAAACTCACTAAGAAGCAGATCTGTCAACTCCTTCCAAGTTGCCACTTGACATTTTGCACTCCTGTACCATATTAAAGCGTCACCCTTAAAAAACGCAAAAGCCGAATCAAACAACACAGAATCACTTATTCTAAATGCCTTGGCACGTTCAGCGATTGAATCCAAAAACAAGAATGGGCACGACTTACCATCAAATGTGACATTCCACTTACAAATGTTTTTACTGACTGCATACTGAGTACCATTACTATCGACGTTGTCCTCAACCTCTGGCTTTTCAGACTGTGACCGTACCTCAGAACGAGTGTACAACTTGACGAGTGTTGGTTCATAACCCTGTATCACAACCTTAAGTTTCTCCTGCAGAACACAATGTTTCTCCGTTTCACAAGTTAATCTATGCAGACGATGGTATAAATGGCAATACAAAGCCCTAGCACGAGCAAGACTATACTTATCACGAGTCTTTTCGGCACTATCCACCTTGGCTTGCAACTCCTTCAGCTTAACCTGAATCGTATCCAGTTCCTTGCCAATGTCCGACTCCTCATCTACAAACTCGGAGGGACCAAAGCCTAAACAGAGTGATTTGAGTTGTTTTCGAAGTTTTAAAACTGTATCTGCCGGTGTCTCTGCACGAACAGCAACCTCATATGTCAATTCGTCACGTAGAAGGGAATGTATGTATACTGTCTCTAAATCCATAGTGAAAAAACAATTCAACCAAAACCAATGACAAACTAAACGCAAATCGTGTATAACGCGTTTCGGAACGCACCCTGATATATCAAAACGTCAAATGTCACCAATGTATGAAAACGAATGCTGAACGATACAAACAAACAATGCTGTTTTTTGGAATGCCGTGGTTGTTTTTTAAATCTGGGATTAAATAATCAGTGTTAAAACGTTAAACAACGAAATGACCGACCAGTTGTCATAAAGATTCCAAGTGTCCCGTTTCAATGGAAGTTGATTTCTACAAATTGTAGTTCCCTGTATTGCAAAATCCAGTCAATACGAGTGAAACTTGCTTCTAGTGTTATTATCTTACCACTGAAATCCTCTAATACCAATATGAGACTGCTAAAACACCTCTGAGAAATACCTCATAGAAATTGTTTACAATTTTTAAGGTTACCCCCATTTGTTTTTAACTTTTACAGAAATTAATGTTGGGTTTTTGTTTTATAATACTATGTTTCACTATTAAAAATACATGCAATCCAGTTTATCAGGACATCAACTGAAACAACCACATGAACATAATAACACAAAACTGTTGTTTCTTATTGTACTAATTATCTTCCAGTTGTAATAATTATTACTTGTATTTGTTAAACAAACTGTACCACAAATGCAAACTAGAATGCTACATAAACTTCAGAAATATAGGTAATATTAAGTCACCAACCTCTAAACAAATGTTTGGTACATATATAGTCCCAAAATAATTATCACAATGCCACTTGTCTTACTTGTGAGTTGGGCATACATACAAATAAACGAAAACAAAAGAAACAACAAAAGATACAAAACAAATGAAACCAACAAAAGAAATGGTTTAATCGTGGTGCAACGGCCACTATACAGGGTTATTTTGCAACCACCATCCAAATTTTCAGAAATGATTTAGAATCGATAACCTTATCAATTAATGAAATAAAAAAAAATAAAAAAAATTACATGATTTTCACCATTATCCGCTACTAAAATCACAACGTGTGGAATAAATACAGTTGAACAATAGGTTGTTGAACTGTATGACCGCACACGCGCTTACCTCAAAATTCGGGAAAGAACCATGCACTACGCCCCCCTCCCTCACACGTCGCAACCCGCGCAGCCCCCGATCGGCCCTGCGCCCGCGCCGGCTGTCAGTTGACCGTGACCTAGTTACGTGTGAACGTGTGCCATATTTTTTTGTCACTCTCGCTGCATTTTCGCTTCAGAATTCCGTTCGATCATCATCGCACACATGGCGACTTTTTATTCTAATGCAGAGTATTATGAAATGGTCAGGTGTTATCTTTTAAGTGGCGAAAGTTTAAATAGTGCGCAAAGAATGTACCGTACAGAAAGTTTACCGCGTTTACAAAGACGAGGAATTAATTCGCGAGTGCCTAATAGACAAACAATTTTAGCAGCAAATCAAAGGTTGTTAGATTATGGTCAGTTTACCACACCAGCCCATGCAACAAGTCATGGCGGTCATAACGAAATAACACCAGCAGTCGAAAATTCTGTACTCGAGTTTTTCGAACGTGACCCCTGCGCTAGCACTAACGAAGCTGCTCGGCGCTTCGGTGTCAGTCAGTATTACGTGTGGAAGCTGCTGAACTCTTCTGGTTATCACCCATACCATTACCAACCAGTGCAATCTCTTCATGATAACGATGGACCCGCTAGAATGGAGTTTTGTGAATGGCTGTTAAGAAACATTAATTGTAACATTTTGTGGACCGATGAAGCATTATTTACGCGAATCGGAATTTATAACAGCCGTAACGAACATTATTGGGCGTTAAGCAACCCCCACGTTATTAGAAATAACTACCACCAAGTGCGTTTTAGTGTAAATGTTTGGGCGGGTATTATTGGTAATGTTATCGTGGGACCGATTTTTATTGAAGGACGCTTGACGGGTACGAATTATTTAAACATGTTACGTGGTGTTATTGAAGAGTTACTAGACGAGGTGCCACTTTCATACTACAACAATCATTATTATCAGCATGACGGTGCACCACCTCATTACACAAGTGCAGTGCGTGACTTTTTAAATAATAAGTATGGCGATAGATGGATTGGTCGCGGAGGGCCTGTACCATGGCCTCCCAGGTCACCAGACTTGACTCCGCTTGATTTTTTTTTATGGGGTGAAGTAAAAAGACGTGTTTACGTTGAAGAAGCACAAAGTGTTGAGGACCTCCGTAGTAAAATAATAATAGCATTTAATGACATTAAAAATCAAACAGATACTTTAAACTTATTAAAAAATAGTTTAGAAAAACGTGCACGTTTGTGTATTGAGAGAAACGGACTCCATTTTGAACAATTGCTGAAGTACACGTGATTTGTAGGTTAATCGAGTTTATTTGGTAAGTTTAATTATTGTAAATAGCTAGTTGATTCCAATTTTTTAAATACGCCATAATAAAAACTAATAATTTCACATTCCTTATTTTATTATGTCGGTCCTAAGCCCGTAAAGTATGAAGGGAAAATTGGAATCAACCCTTTTAAGAACGCGTAGGTACCTACATCAGTCGCACTCGCAGCGAGCGAGGTCAATAACCTTGCTGTGTCTCTCTACATTCTGTTATTTTTCGGATATTTTCTTTTGAATGTTTTTTTTTTGTTTTTGTTATTATTTGATTATAATGTTTCACATATGAAAATAAGTTAATTAAAAGTCCTCGATTTTAAAATTTGGATGGTGGTTGCAAAATAACCCTGTATATTTAAAACTTAAAACTAGCCTTAAACTACTACAAGAATCCGCCAACTGAAAGGACTGAGGGAATTGAGAGAGTGAGAGAGATATTGTTATTAATTCGTTCACCCTATATGATTAAATAATTATATACCGTTGGGCGCCAACTGTAACCCGGCTTCGTAGTTTACTGATAATTTCTTAGAAACAAGCTGCTGATGGTTCCTATTTGAACTTTACTACTCACCACCGTGCTAAAGTAAATTTATAAGGTATAATCTGCTAGGAAGGATAATTAAACAAGTACCTTCTTACACAATACCAAGTTTATTGGAATTATACAAAATTAAAGTACACATACAAACAATGTGGCAAGCCACCAAATTAATGTACCCTTCCCAGAGTCAAGGGCATACACCCACACAACTAGTCTCCGTTCCTAGTGGTGTCAGTGCACGCCAGACTTGAGACTAAATAGCAGTTTCTCAGAGTCGCTATAGCGAGTCCGTGGGATGATTGAATTAACAACTTCTAGCTCAATCGAACAGGTATTGGCCTTTTCCGGACTGTGCTCATAGAGGGAAAATAAATACTATACGAAGCAAACCCGAGACACAAGATCCTTACAACAACCGGTCTTAAAACAACCTAGTTCCTACAAAAGGCCTAACTCTCTCATAGATTAAACCATAATGACACACTGATAACACTCTCTATAAAATCCTCAGTATAACCCCTTCAGTTGACGGTTCAGGGTCCTTGGCGTCGTTCACAGGAGAAACCTGTGAACACACGCGAACGCGGCCTACGGACGAGATGGTGACGCTATCGTTACCTGGAGTGGCGAACTTCCCTCATCACCTGGATTCGGTTAGGTAAAGCCTTCCTAATGTCGGAGGACCACACCGCAAGGGAGAACCATAAATCCGCCTGCGCTTCAATCACCACACGGCGCAACACCAAGGCAGCGAATTAATCGCGCATAACATCAAACTTAAAAGGCCAGCATAAACAGCCAGACCTGTAACAACGTCCTCGTGTCAGAACACACATGCATGACCTAAGCTATAGGCTATCCAGCAAGAACAAAGAAAATGGTTTAGTACTCACGTAATTCTGCCAAAATAGCTCCTACTGTCTTATCAAAACCCCATCGGGTTATTTGGACACATCCCAATCCTCCTAGGATTAAGTCCCTCAAGATCGCCCTTTAGGCTCGAGTCCTTGTTCGTAAAAAACGGACACCGTCTTCGCCTATTTCTCCAGACCCTATCTGACAGTTTCTCGAATCATCTTCCACAGACTATATAGATTCCTTATCGATTTGTATCTTCATTTTGTCTAACATTATGTTTGACATAAAATGTGGTAAATTATGTACGTTTGTTTATTTATTTCTTGATTATCCAAATAAACTTGCAATTAATCACCTAAGCAAAAAGGCACCAACGCCATCTGTGTCACGCAGAACAGCATTGACATCCCTGGCGTAGTCCGCCGTTAATTACAATAGATGTCGCTACTAGACACAATCGATAACTAATTTTGCAACGTCACACTGATTATTCTGCAATCAATCCCTAGTATCAAGTGGAATGACAGCTCACGTTAAGCTCACTTCACCTAAGTTATAACGGTGATCTTTTTACAGAATAACACCGCTCTCACGGTACCTACGCGATTATGGCATCTCGCATCTTTGGCCATTTCTTCAGTATGACATATGTGTAGAAAATAATGTGATGATGATGTGTGATGTGTGTGTGTGTGTGTGTGTGTTATGTGTGTGTGTGTAATGTGATGTGTGTGTGTATGTTGTGTGTGATGTGTGTGTGTGTGTGTGATGTGTGTGTGTGTGTGTGTGTGTATGTGTGTGTTTACAAATATTCAACCTTCTTTAAACCAATTGGTTAAAGTTATTTATTTCATAAAGTAGGTACTTACTAGCTGCGCCCCGCGGTTTCACCCACGTAAGTGTCGATCCCGTGGGAATATCGGAGGGGCAATTCTACTAATTTTAACAACGTTCACAGTCTGATCTCAGTCTCAATCTGTCAAAAAATACTTCAAAATGTCCCTACATTTTGACAAGTTTTTGACATTTCTTTGTCGCTGAGATGAGCCTTGCGACTAGATTTTGAACGTTTTAAATTACGAGAATTGGCCTTCAGGATAAAAAGTAGCCTATATGTTAATACAGGGTGTCAGCTACCTCCGTTCAATCTTTTATCAAAATTGGTCCAGCCGTTTGAGCGTGAAGAAGTAACAAACATATAAACACAAAAACACAAAGTTTTTGAATGTGTGTGTGTGACACACACATTCAAAAACTTTCACCTTATTTATTTTTTATTTTACTATTTATGTCCACACATATATAAACAGATACGAAATAATCAGAAAAGAAAAATAGGTACAAAGGTGATGCTTATTTCATAAGAAATCTCTTCCAGCATACCTGCGATAGGACAATAAATAGAGAGATGTAGACAGCGTGTGAAAGAGTAAAGGAGACAAAAAATAATACATACAATCTAATCTAAAAACAATTCACTTAATAAAACTAAACAAATATTATAAGAATATACTTACATAAATACAAATAAACATACATACTTCTATAATAAATATCACTAGAATGTTAATATATTAAAACGTAATCAGAAAAACAATAATAAATACATACACAACTATGATAAAGTGGAAAGATAGTGTTCTTTTACTCTTCTCTTAAAAACTGCAACAGTTTGGCAGTCCCTAATTTCAGGCGGTAGTGCATTCCTTTATAATATTAGTGTGATTAATTCGTTATGATTGATTTCTCAAAGCATTTTACATTTTGTCGTTAAAAGATTCACGTACACACCAACCAGAACATTCTCTACTTTTAAATTAAAACGTACATTTATTTAAAACAATTGGCACACCTGAACTGTAAAACAGTTCGTCTGTGGTTAAACCTTTACATTACTCGCACCTGCCACTTTCACTACCGAAAGGGAATATACTAACTTATTTACAACGGTACATGTAAGAACTAGTGGACCCAGAGGACCTCAAAAACCCGGGTCTTTTGGACCCAAAAGTTTCTAGACGATTGAATCGTATCAAGGTCGATTAAATCCATTTGCTCTGGGGCGTAGTAGTAGTTTTTTCATTGATTAAATTTCTTAATGGTACCGTTATTTATTTTTATGGCTTACGAACTATTTGCTTTTAGTTTTCTTGGAGTTGTGCAAGTATTGACGGCGCAGCAAGTGGCGCCATCGTCTGGTTTTGTTACGAAGTTACAAGGAACTACCGAAGAGGTCAGATAAGAGTGACACTGGCTGGTTACTGTCTTCTGATGACAGATAATGTCAGGAGAGCCGCTGTCGCACCATTTCCTCGAAGAACTGCTATATTCCAGCACAATCCTGGTGATATTGAAGCTTCAGAACCACTAATACGATGACCACTTCTGATAAAGACTATCCTGCGCCGTTAAGTTTATTCAACATTAGTGTTCATTTTTTTTTCAAAATCAGAGGGGCAATTCTACTAATTTTAACAACGTTCACAGTTTGATCTCAGTCTCAATCTGTCAAAAAATACTTCAAATTTCCCTACATTTTGACAAGTTTTTGACATTTCTTTGTCGCTGAGATGAGACTGCGACTAGATTTTGAACGTTTTAAATTACGAGAATTGGCCTTCTGGTTATTATACGGAAAATAAATATCGTGACAATAATTATTGGTGTTTGTTGGCAATTTATCATTTTTGATACAATCAAGCTGTTTGTCTTTCACTTCAAATTGGCTTCTATGAAAGGTTAAATACAGTATCATCATCATCATTATTACAGCCGAAAGACGTCCACTGCTGGACATAGGCCTCCCCCAAAGGGGGGGGGGTTTGCCATAATCGCCACGCTTGGCAGGCGGGTTGGCGATCGCAGTAGTATGGTGGTGGAATGCATAGAGAACGCTGCTGCCCATCCTCCGGTACGACAATTAGTTTTCTTTTTTTGGGTATGGGCAATCATCAATTGACCCCTCCCGCTCTGGATGGAGCGGAAGGGAGTGTCAGACTCTTACTGACTAAAACCCACCCGTGTTCTTTCCTTAGCCCTTTATGTTCCGGGCCAGCGGTAACCCTTTCGGACAACCCCGCTGACCCGGCAGTCCCACTGACCCGGCAGTCCCGCTGACCCGGCAGTCCCGCTGACCCGGCAATTCCGCTGACCCGGTACGACCCTTAGTCGCCTTTTACGACACCCATGGGGAAGTATGGGGTGGTACTATTCTTTACGTCTGGCACCACACACTCACAATATGCATGAATTAAATTATTAATTTGCAGGTATATATTTAAACAATAGCGATACAGTTGGCATTGTATAGTGATTACATGTATGCGTTTATTTGCAAAATTTTAATACTGAGGTGCTATTCTGTAAAAATCTCACCGTGAAAACTTAGGTGAAGTGAGCGTGGAGTGAGCTGTCAAGAGTGTCCATTCCTAGCAAAAACAAACTCACTTCACCCTAAGTTGTCACGGTGAGATTTTTACAGAATCGACCGGCTGTTACTTAGCTGTACTCTATAATTTTATAAGACTTGTTACAGTATCCGGCGATAAATATTGCACATCGACCTTTGGAAAGAGACAATCGGCTAATTTCGGCTTCGTAGAGCGTTATCTCTGTCGCACGAAATACAAACAGTCCGGTATCTATTAGGAGCTGTTAAAACAATTATGATTTGCTTCTTTTGATAATTATTTTTATTCTTTGTATAAAATGGTTTTGTGTAAAAAGGTCGATGTGCAATATTTATCGCCGGGTACTGTACTAAGATTGTTACTTAGCAGTAATCTGTAATTATTTCCGCCTACGTAAACCTTCATTATTTTATCGGAGGTGCGATAAGGACGTGCAGTTGCCTGACTTTCCGTAATTCAAGTGTTACTCCTGACGCGTGACTGTACGTGTCTGTACCTTCACGTGTTTGAAATTGGGACACGACTGTACTAACGCAGCCGAGCACAGGTGAGCGGTCAGTGACTGCATTGCGTCACCATTTCCAGTGTACCTGGAAACGGTCTCTGCATAGAACTGCCAGATACAGAGATCCTGATTTCCTGAATCGAACTATAAATCGGGAAGCATCGTGCAGTTGAGTTTATTGGTGGTTTTTATCCGACTGCGTTAAAGAGGATATGCGTTTCTTCGATTTACTCCAGTCTGATCCCCTCAACCAACCCCCTCCAGCATCCCTGCTAGTTCGTCTTCTGTTTTAATCTCTGTCTTATCCACATTATCTAGGTTTACTCTTTTTGATAGGTAAGTACAGAAACACACAGAGTGTTTTGTTTACTTGCCACGTGAAAATAAAATATTTTGTTTTTAACCGACTTCTTAAAACGAGGAGGTTCTCAATAATTCAGATGTTCTATTTTTTTTAGCATAGGTAGGTACAACTAAAAAGTGAAAAATAAAAACGTTTTTACAAAAAAAAAAATAACCGACTTTTAAAAAAAAAACACTATAAAGTGAAAAATAACTTTAATTTCGAAAGCCGGTGTCAAAAAACGAAAACACAGAATCAACGACACCGACTTTCGAAATTAGAGTTATTTTTCACTTTGTAGTGTTTTTTTTGGAAGTCGCTGGTTTCTTTTCTAAAAAAGTTTTTTACATCGCTGTCGACTGCAAGCATCGATGTGATCCGGCTCGTGATTAGTCAAATTGGTACAACTAGTTCTTTAGCAGTATGCAGAATCCGCAGAATGTAGTATAAACAGAGAACTGGGAAGCTAAACTTTCAGGTGCGACTGAATCGACGTGTTCACGTTGTTCGACGTGTGATATGTAGACATCGAGGTATCGAGATATCGACCGCGATTGCGAGCATCTATAAATGATAAATGATTTAATTTTTGTAAGTAGGTTTGCACAAACACTTTTACACGTCAATCATATATTTTTTAAACTAGGTGAGATCGGCGTTTCCTATCTGACTACTCTGAGAAGAAAGGCCGAAACAAACTCAGATGTCATAGTCTCTTTTGAATTCCAGACATAATCTTGGTCAGGTTATATGAAGACCATGTAGGTCGATGTCTGAGATGGTCTTTTGAGGAAAGAACCACACAGATTGAGAGGACCTGTCCAGTCAGTGCACGCATTTGTCAGAAATCGTACAGCTCAACTCAAGACTTAAGGAGCTCAACGATTCGACGAATAATACCAAAGAAAGGACATTTGGACCATGGAGAGAATTATAAAAAAAATATAAAATGAATAAAATAAATGGCCCAAATCGTCTTCACATTCACAATAATTAAAATAATGTAATACTTTACAAAGTAAGCAAATGTCATTGTTTTAAAAAAAAAAACATTAATGTCAATGTGTATGTATTATACAAAAAAAAAACAAAAACACTCAAAATGCAGAAATTGGAAGCAGCTCAATCCCAAGCCTTTTTGTCCTCAATATATTCTTTAACGGTATAAAAGGCTTTCTTGCACAACTTACGTTTAATTAATGATTTAAATTTATTATGTCATGTAATTACCCTAAGGAAAGGACACATTATCTGCTCATAAAATCTAACGCAGAAAGTATGCTACTTCCACTATCCTACATCAAACACTGCCGTAAACCATTACTTAATGCTTTATGCCGCCAGTACGAACCCTACATGTCGTTAAGGGTTGTTTTATAGATACTCGTAAAAACTTATGCGACTTGACATAATATTGTATTATGTTATCTGTTGAGTCGGTTTATTTGCCATAACTTGGACTATGACTGAGTTGCAGACTGTTTGAGAGACAAAGTTTTGGATAGTCTTGTGAAGGATTATGTAGGTAATAGTACAGACGCCAGCACATCAAACTACTAAAATCTGTCAAATTTCTTTAATTGATAATCAACGTTATTGCTAAAGCATAAGGTTCAAACTTGATTGGGAAAATTTGACAGTTTCGGGTGGCTTGATGTGCTGGCGTCTGTACATTACTGCAGCGGCCAGCAAAAGATGCATTGATGGACCAACGTGTAGCCGAGGCACATACGTAACTCCATCAATGTCTAGTTGTGGCCAAGGCTTGTATGGTAGTTTTCTCAAATAATGCGCGGAAATTAACACTAATAGTACTTAGGCAGAACTTTTTATTTTTAAATATAATCACTTTTTAAAATCAATGACGAACAATGAACAACAATAATTTTTCCCGCGTTAAAGTGTTCATTTGTTTTTTTTTTTCAATAAACAGCTTTCTATTTGCATGCCAGTTCGAAATTTAAATAAAACCTTTGGTAAGTTACCTCCTTGGTTGCCATGTTTCGGAGTAAAAAAGATCGTTCCATTTTTAAATTACACGACAGATACATACGAAAAAAGTCAGTTGTTCCCTAAATTTATGATGGCCATAACTCGTCAAAATGTACCAAAAAAATCTGTTTTTTTTTGCGATTTCAAGTTTGGTCCCATATTAAAAGTTGTTTATAATGATGAGTACAATGACCTCTTAAGAGGTTTTGCGCATTTAACGTTACACTTTGTATACATACACTCACGCTTTCTTCCCGTAGGGAGAAACGACATAACGCCACGTGTTAAGACCCTAACTTTTCCCATTTCTATCCACTATTTTTGTAAGTTTACCTATGTCAGAATCATTAACAATTTATGTTATCTTTCCATTTCAGGTACGTGTCTGTTTATTCTAAGGCTGATTGGCAAGATTCAAGATTAAGAACAGAAGGTAGGAAGGTAGAACTATTGACCCCATACATACATAATCAGCCTAGAACGTTCCCACGCGGCCACGGCTGGGACACAAGCCTCCTCTCTGTGAGAGGGAGTGGGCCGTAATCCACCACGCGAGCCCAGTGCAGGTTGGTAGATGTCACGTGTCTTCGAATTTTTGGTTCTAGGACATGCCGGTTTCCTCACGATGTTTTCCTTCACGGTTTTGAGAGCAGTGATGATGAAATAATTAACCCAAAGTAAAGCGCCAGTCTGAGTTTGAACCTACGACCTACAACTCGAAAGTCGCGGTCGTTACCACTGAGCCACCACTGCTATCGTATTCCCTATTGACCCCAATGCTTACCAAATGATGCCAGACCGTTACCATATAAATGGGGCGTCCATATACATGTACTTATTACTTAACGACCGCTGAGAGACAGACTCGGCTATGCTACGTAATCCTCAATAGCGTATTGCTTCTATACCAGCTGATCTATTTTTAACTAACTATTACTAAAATTCCGCACTGAAAAAAATAATTATTAAAGCGATTTCATTAAGAGGGCGCCGACCAAACGACGACCGCGCAGTGGCGCCCTCATCGTTTGTTTGGTTATTTCTTTTATTTTAGAATGAAAATGCAGAAAATAAGCACGTTAAGTTGTGCTCAACAAGATTATACGTTAATATTATTATAAACGGTAGTTTCACATTGTTTAGTTTTATTGTAATCACTAAAACGGATAATAGTGGTCACTATTTTACGTTTTAGTGACAGAGTGAAAAGAAATAACCAAACAAACGATGAGAGCGCCAGTAGGCGGTCGACGTAGCCTTAAGACTTACTGACCTTATACAGTAAAAAGAAATATTTGTAAAACAGTAAAAGAAAAAACAGTAACTTTTAAGGTTTTTGGGTTTTTTCATAAAGCTCTGTATTGTTTCAACATCTGCGAATGCAGATAAGATTGTTTATCGTAATTAGCAAAACAAAAATGTCTATTTCTAACCCCGCGTTGAGATACTTGTTTGCGATAAGGTGTTGTAAAAGACTTGTTAAAAACATGGCGTGTATAAAACATGTCGGTATCACACATGTATTGATGTTGTTTCAGATTATTTTAACTATTTTGTTCCACTTTTTGTAATTGTTGACAGGTTTTCAGGAAACGATAAACGAAAGCCAGGGTGTGAACGCGGGGTAAACATCATCTTCGAGCATAGGGATTATTATAACCATCATAACCACACCTCAAAACGGTGAAGGAAAACATCGTGAGGAAACCGGCATGTTCTAGAACCAAAAATTCGAAGATATGTGACATCTGTCAACCCGCACTGGGCTCGCTCCCTCTCACCGAAAGGAGGCCTTTGTCCCAGCAGTGGGAACATTTTAGGCTAATTATGTACAGTACCCGGCAATAAATATTGCACATCGACCTTTGGAAAGAGCCAATCGGCTAATTTCGGCTTCGTAGAGCGTTATCTCTGTCGCACGAAATACAAACAGTCCGGTATCTATTAGGAGCTGTTAAAACAATTATGATTTGCTTCTTTTGATAATTATTTTATTCTTTGTATAAAATCGATAGGATCGAATAGGTCGATGTGCAATATTTATCGCCGGGTACTGTATGTTATGTAACCACACCTGGCATACATTTTGATGTTAAAAAGTGAACTGAGTCGACCGTCTGTGTTTTGCCTCCATTACTTATTAACAAAAATCATACGCAAAGAGAGCTGTTTCTTTTATAAACATTATTTTATTCTACCTCGTTTCAAATAATTCACCCTAGATTGATTCTGAAACCTCCATTCAAAGTTAAAAGCGAAGGGAACAAGCTACCATTAAACTAAATACAAATAATTGTTGTACTTTCAACAAAATTACCTTTAAACGTTACTTCCCTTTAATCTACTGGGAGTATTGATTTTTCTAAAAGATTGCTTGTTAATACTTCAGTTTTAAAACGTCCAAAGAACAATGAACCTTATTTGTTTCGATCTACAGTTGAAATTCAAGTGTGTTTGGTTTTAGAGTTCTTTAGTTTGAAACTGCACCTTAGTCCGATACGTGTATACAAGTCAAGATGAAGGTATTTAAGTATGTTACGAAAGGATTTCGAGAGAACGAATTTTGTAAGAAAAGGTAGTTTTTTTTATTTTGTTTTTAGCAAAAGAAGGGTATTTCCGGTTGAAGCAATTTATATCTAAGGCCGTTTTGAAATCACATCAAAAATTATTTAGGTCTTTTTGGATTATGTGTCCTAGTATTTTGGATTTGAAATAGGAATACTAAGAGGAAATGGAATAGATTCTGCCCAATACTAGATTACCAAATCTCATTATAAAATAAAAAAGCAACTTTTCGTAACCCCGAAAATTATATAAATTTTATTTCCTCTCTTAAATCATTCTGCAATATAAAAATGTCAACGTTAAATCCGGTCTTTTATACTCCTCTTAAAGTAATTTCCCTAGTTGATTTAAGAGTTGAAGAAAAATGTAAAACAGTACAATAATTGTATTTGTATTCAACATCGACTTTGATTGCTATTTATTAAAAATAGAATAGAAATTCAGTTGATTTTCCTCCGATTTTTCATGTCGTCGTTACACAACACAATGCCCGCTGTTCAGGAATCGAAATGCCATCTTTTTCTAAGTATTGAGCTATCTCACTCTAACTATAATTACTTTTGTAATTTACCCATCAAAACACACCAACAGATAGGTAGACCCATTATCGCGTTTGGTTGTTTTATAGTGGTGCCGATTCCCTTGTTCACAAACTAACCTAAATTTAGGTTCAGTGAATCTTTTTCTATTTCAATAAGAAAAGGACAGTAGATACATTTTAGTTTAGTCCTTTCAAATTAATCAGCGTCTGACACTGCTCCATACAAGTTTAGACGGGATTAAAAACTTGTCTACTAAAATTACGTCAATTTACGTCAGGCGCGTCAGACGCCAGCAGGCGTCTGTACAAGATTCTGATACAGATCATTTGTCAGAATTAAACTACCATGCTAGAATAACTCGTACAACCTACAACCCAAATTAGGACCCTATCATCCCAAAACAGGCGTGCCCCTAACAATTAACCGATTAACACAAGCTATGAAATTAAATTTGCCCCAATAGTCTGACTAGCAAAGATATGCAAATGGGACTCAGTTTGAGAAAAGGATTCTAACTAAAAATAATTCTGTATAACTAGCCTGTATTGTTTTCCTCGCCTTTTTGGACAAAACCATCATTATTTTAACTAGCTTCCCACGAGTGCAATTTTTTTTTTAGAATTTTCGATATTTTCTTTCATACAAACCTTATCCTGGCAATACCGAACACATTATCATCATTATTTCAGCCGAAGGACGTCCACTGCTGGACATAGGCTTCCCCTAAGCACCTCCACTTCGACCGGTTCTGTGCTTCTCGCATCCAACGGGCTCCTGCGGCCTTCACAAGGTCGTCTGATCACTTTGTGGGGGACATTCCAACGCTACGTCGTTCGGTACGCGGTCGCCACTCCAGAACCTTTCGGCCCTATCGGCCATCTGTCCTGCGAGCAATGTGCCCTGCCCACAGCCACTTAAGTTTGGCAATTCTTCGGGCTATGTCGGTTACCTTGGTTCACCTGCGGATCTCCTCATTCCTGATTCGATCGCGCAGGGAAACTCCAAGCATAGCCCTCTCCATTGCTCTTGTTGTGTTTTTAACGAACACAACGAAAAAAGAATTATCCAATTTGATGCAGTCATTCGGAAGTTATGCGCGTGCAGACATTTCGGCGACTTTGTTTTACACTATGTAATGATAATTCTAATTCTTCTTAATTTATTTTCTCTGGTTTATGTCTAAGACCTACAGACTTACAATAATTGTAAAAGGCTCTGCGTAAACCTCACACATTGAAAAAATAGGTCGTTAGTCCAGTATGCCTTTTTTGAGTCATGAAACTGCGGATATTGAGCATAACAGCGTGTATAATGAAAGTTTTTATACGCACATCATTACTAAAAGTCCTATCTATTCTAATTTTTTGTCTGATTTGGGTTGGGACAGCTACATTTTTCTATTCGTGATTCTTTACACTTTTCACTAACCGTCGTACCTCTATGTTGTTTGGATCTCAAAATATAACCATTTTGAAAGGCAACAAAATGTAAAGAATGACGAATGGAAGAGTGTAGTTGTCCCGACTCAAATCGGCTAAAAATCAAAATCAAAATGTTTTATTTCAGATAAATCTACATGGGCACTTATGAAACGTCAGAAGCTAGGTGCACGGTTCCAATTGGTCGTTTCCTATGGAGAAGTGCTGGCAAAAAAAAAAAAAAAAAAAAATGAGATAGGACTTGTAGTCATGCGAGCGACGATATTAATAACATGATTTTTTAACCTACAGCTTATTAATGACCTTGTCTCGTCAAGAACTACAATCAATCAATGCAACAGGGTATTTTATCAGTTACCCCATTTTCTACCCGTTTGACTGGAGCCACAATTGGTATTTTTTGCAGTTTCTTATTAGCTATTACAAGTCGCTTCACCGCTTTGTCTCTACAATAAAGCATACAAATGGAAGTTTATTTATTTCCTTTATTCTTACTTAGTTAAAGTGCTAGACAAGTTTCTGGCTTCGAACAGAACTAATTACTGTCGTTTAGTAATTGCAACGAATACTAGCTAAATGTAGTGGCATACAGTTACTGCTTGCTATTCTTTTGCGTTTATTACATTAAATTGTATTCTATGTGTATTTCTAAAGGGGTTAGTCCACTTGGCTGAATAAAGTCTTATTATTAGGAATGGTTGAATGATTACAGCCGCACCTTTCGAAGGGTAAGCTGCGCTTGTCGCGGTCAATTCCTGGATCCATTATACGAGTATATCGAGATCCCCCCTCCTCCCCTCCGTTCCTCGGAAAGCGCGTTACGAAGTTGGTCCCGTCTGTCATTCGTAAATCTTTGACCGTTGTTACGGTTACACCCAAAATTCTGACAACCAGGCTCATCATGTTACCCAGCTTATGGATAACGTGATGTCCCTTAACAACAAAATCTGTACAATATCTCTAGGTATTAAATTGATCCTTTGTCATAACTCTTACAAAACTACTTACAATAGAAATAAATTAGTGACTTGAAAAGGGGTACTCGGCTGTATAGCGTATCATTCAGAAAAAATAAGTATGTAAGGGTTAACAGCTGCCATAGAAAATATTATGTAATATATCACTAAGATAAAGTACTTTTGTAATACGTTGTGTGGGTAGTTGTATATTCGATTAGTGAAGCTCCAAGAAAAATAACAATCCCACACATTTTTTATCATAATGCCAATAGTGTGTTACGTCTTAATGTAGCATCGATTCTCAGATGAGAAAAACTGTGTCATAATTTTCCTTAAAATATTATTAACCCGACAGACGTTGTAATATTTTTGATTCGAAAGATACGTGGCGCCATCTATTATCATAATAACGTTATTGTTGTTTTCCGCGGCAAAAACCCACTGGCACTTTACTTTATTGTGCATTTTTTCATGACCACTGCTCTCATAACCTTGAAGTAAAATCACGAGGAAACCATGTCCTAAAACCAAAAATTCGAAGGCATGTGACAGGCACCAACCCGCACTTTATCCGTGTGGTGGATTATGGCCCAGTCCCTCACACGGAGAGAAGTGCTGTGTCTTAGGAGGTAAAATTTTATAGGCTGATTTATCTTATGATATGTGTAGTATTATCTATCAGGTATATAAGAAGGTAGGTAGTGAAGCCTTTTTAAAATATTTAACTTAAGGGGGAAGCGCTACTGTAGCCCGCGAAATTCAAATTTTCTTACGTTTTTTGCAATTAGCTGGTCAGTATTAAGTTGTACGTTGATTAAAATATGATTCGCGGCCGTAACAAATATGTATTTACAGAATCATAATCATTAAAATCAGTAATACAACTTGTTAAGTTAGTATAATCCCAAAATGTCAAGATTTCATGAAATAGTCATTCCGTGGGATTACTTGGTCTTAGAAAGTTGTGTTGATGACTTTAATGATTATAATTCTGTAAATACATATTTGTTACGGTCGCGAATCGTATTTTATTTAACGTACAACTTAATACTGACCAGCAAATTGCAAAAAACGTAAAAAAAATTGAATTTCGCGGGCTACCCTGGCGCTTTTGCCTTAACAAGAAGTATTACGTAAGGCTAGCTGCACTATGAACTTTTTAACCTTGTTATTGGCATCTAGAGGTCCCCCATCTGGGCGCCAACTACTAGATGGTTGATAATAATAGTGTCTCCACTGTGCACTTCAGTAAATGGGAGTATGCTGCCGAAACTACGTCCTTAGTTTGTCTGGGAATACTGTAACGATTTGGTTGAATAAGATTGTTACATTCTGAAGTATTTTCTCGTCATAATATTATTTTTACCCAAATGCAGCGGAGCCCAGAAGGAGGATAAAGCTTTTCGTTTGGGGTGTAATAATATAATATTAACTTTTGTGAGACTAAGGGTTGATTTTTCCATCGCCAGATAACTTTTATTTGAGGAATAAAATTGACGTTTGATAGTTTTTGTATGAAATAACTGTCAACATTTTAAAATTATTCCTCGAATAATGTTATCAGATGATTGAAACATCAACCCTTAGAATATATTAATTTATTAATGTTTGATAATCATTTAACATACAGATACAATAAGCGATGAGTGCCGTTTTGAGGGTAGCTATGCCATTTTACGCCTTTACCGTTTAGCTTGATGAGTTTTGACATCGAACAGAGATAATACTGATGAGCTGAGTAGACGCGAGTTAAAAAGCTTTGTTCAAGAATGAAATTAGGCTAGCATAACCCAAATAAGGAGTTATAAAAACAAAACTATCTTTAATAAGTTTGTTAATATAAAAAAAATACCTATGTTAAGCAATACCTATAGAGAAAAATACTAAAAGAAAATGTTTATGTGCCGCATAGGAAACCTTATATTAAATAGAAAACCTATTTATTGTTACATAATAATAATTTACTAAATGAAAAACACATTACCTCCAAACAAACAATTCTAACAAATTATTAATAAAATGCTTATTGGCGCCCAACAGGGGCTGCGAGTCCCACATTGGGTGGCAATAAGAGATCTAATAGGTTCTTTATTGAAAAAAATTCTTACCTAACAAGCTATTTCTTGCAGGTTCTTTTATATAACATCTTTCATCTCTGTATAACAATAGGCTCATGAAAATATTAACTCATAATTTGAGGGTAGTAAACTACTTCGTAATAGGAATCGGATATTATTTTGATCAAGTAATTTCGTATATTAATAACTTTTAAACTACTTTTTACAGACGCCAGCACATCAAGCTACCTGAAACTGTCAAAGTTTCCCAATCAACTTTGAACCTTATGCTTTAGCGATAGAGTTGAAAATCTATTGAAGATATTTGACAGATTGTAGTAGCTTGATGTGCTTGGCGTCTGTACTAGAAAAGTAGCTACTGCTTGATATTAATTTTATGTAGTTGCCATGCCAACGTTGAGGACTTTGTCCAGCAGTGAGACATCATAGGATAAGTTTTTTTTTAATTTTTTTTTATTTAATGGGTCCGCTCTTTACCTCGATAACGCCTGGGTGCTTACTCTTCAATTTAATTCCGATAGATCGACATTGGAATTGTGACGTTTCTTACTCTTGAGTTCGATGCTAGCGCCAAATGATTTTTAGATTTGGTGTCCATTTTGGAGAACTAAGTGGAATTGGGTTCGGGCTTGGCGTGGGGTAATTGTTGACAATATTGTTTTCAAGAGTACCGAATCACGTGACTGTAAAATTAACATTGGAATCATATTGGCATCTCATTGGAATTAAAATTAGTTTGGAGAGTAAGCCCCCTGATGGATAGCGATGGATGAGGAGGTAGTAAAAAAAAAGATTGGAGATCTTATTTCTCATCGCAATACTTTCAAATCTAGTAAAATGCACATGGCATTATAAATCCGCCTTACATTACCTGCTTATTTTATTTTGTAAAGTAATTAAATTCCTTTGAAATAATAGATAATGATATCATCTGCCTAGCCTTTTCCCAACTTTGTTGGGGTCAGTTTCCAGTCTAACTGGATGCAGCCGAATAGAGAATGGAGCGACTGCCTATCTGGCCTCCACAACCCAGTTACTGGGTAATACGATACCCCTTGGTAAGACTGGTTGTCAGACTGTCAGGCTTATGACGACCTGTAATGACTATCAAAGATCCACAAATGACAGCCAGGACCAACGGCTTAACGTGCTTTCCGAGGCACGGAGGGGTCTCGGTATGTAAAGATGGTCACCCATCCACATACCAACCGCGGCAAGCGTAGCTTAACCTGATCGATCGATCCGTGTGGCTGTTATTGCTTATGCCATAAATTTCCCTAATAGATAATGATAATACATGTTATGAAAATAAAGGAATGCATTAATAAATAATTTCGATATTAAACGTTACAAACGTAAAAAACGTACGTACGTACGTACGTTAATAAACGTATTTTCTTTCTTTCTATATTAAAGGACAATGCAAAAATGAGATGATGACAATACATACACAACGTACTTATAGTATAACTGTAGGCTTTTGCTTCGGTCGACTTAACAAAGTAAATATACTAGAACAAATCCATCGGGAACTGTAAAGATACAGCGCTTTTTGGCTCATTGAATTTTAAAATCTGCTTTGGGAGTTCGCGAAATTCTTTTTGATGTAGGAGTCTTGTGTATTCTCAAAGATCGTATTCCTTTGAGTTTTGATACCGGAGATTAATTATTTAACGAAGAGGGGTTCGGAACTTTTCTTGTTCAAGCCATAGAGGACTACAGAGGCCACTGCAGAGACTTTTATAAGTGACTAGCAGCGCCCCGCGGTTTTACTCACATAAGTGTCGATTCCGTGGGAATATTCGGATTAAAACTTTCCTATGTCCTTCACCGGGATGCAATCTATCTCTCTGCCAAATTTTATCGAAATCCGTTCAGTGGTTTAGGCGTGAAAAGGTAACATACAGATAGACAGGAATTACTTTCGAATTTATAATATTAGTATGGAAGTATGGATTATGACTGTTATTGTACTTACTTTTAGCACACTGGGGGCAGTCAGGGGGGCTCACCGTCCGATCAGGACCAGGCCCGTGCCGGACGGCGCGTACGTGTTCCACGCGCGCCTCAAAGAGATGTCAGCATTAAAAGAAGGGGCCCGTAAGGGTCGAAGCCTGCCGGGTCAGCGGGATTGTCCGAAAGGGTTACCGCTGGCCCGGAACATAAAGGGCGAAGGAAGGAACACGGGTGGGTTTTAGTCAGTAAGAGTCTGACACTCCCTTCCGCTCCACCCAGAGCGGGAGGAGTCATTTGATGATTTCCCATCCTGAAAAAAAAAAAAGAAAAAAAAGGGGGGCTATAGAACAACATGAGCTAGTTTTGATTTGAACTATCCTATCTAGATAGATAGAACTACCTACTTCGTCATACGGATACAGCATTGCTATTCTGTAAAAATCTCACCGTGAAAATTTAGGTGAAGTTTTTTTATTATTATTATTAAACGTTGCCCCACACTAGTCATTTCTCCTGTATACATTTAAACTCACACACAAACAGCCAGACCCGGAACAACTACTTTAAGTGAGCGTGGAGTGAGCTGTCAATAGTGTCAATCCTTAGCATCAGGTGGAATGACAGCTCACTTTAAGCTTACTTCACCTAAGTTGTCACGGTGATCTTTTTACAGAACAGGACCGCTGTTGTGATAGTCTGTAAAAATCTCACCGTGAAAACTTAGGTGAAGTGAGCATGAGCTGTCGTTAGTGTTAATCCCTAGCTTCAGGTGGAATGACAGCAGCTCACTTCACCAAACCGGATGCAGCCGAATACCAGTATTTTACATGGAGCGGACTGCCTATCTGACCTTCACAACCCAGTTACTAGGCAGGGGTTGGCATGACACTATATCTAATTCTTAACGTCGAACCAAAATTGTGTATGAGACAGATTACAAAAGAAATACATACCTAGACATACGCCAGCACATCAAACTACCCGAAACTGTAAAATTTTCCCAATTAACTTTGAATCTTATGCTTTAGCGATTAAGTTGAAAATCTATTAAAGAAATTTGACAGATTGTAGTAGCTTGATGTGCTGCCGTCTGTACATCAATAAATATAGTATTCTCAAACGAAATTGAATAATAAAGCCTGACAGAATACAATGGTGAACTTTTATGTAATCTTTTTGTGTAATAAATGAAGGTAAGAGATAAAACAAGCTTTGTTACAATTTGCTTTGTCATAGCTTTATTGAATGAGATCTTATTTGCACGCATAATATACTAACCTTCTTACTGAGGTTATAATCTGCACATTATAAATATAAAGTCGCCTTTCGTGTCTCCCTGCGACCGCGCTGTTTTTGTGAAATACGCAACGGGTGTTGATGCTGTTTTTACCATCATTTAGAGTCCTGTTAAACTTACCTACATATTATAATAAAGAATTAATATCTTCCAGCTCTCTAAATTGTTGGCAAAAAATTGCCATCATAAAGACCCAAGATAATCGTAAAGGAAAAACAATACAGACATAAATTAGTGGAATAACAGTCTAGCATAATATCAAGAAACAACACCAAAGTGTTAGTGGGCAGGGCATATTGCTCGCAGAACAGATGGCTGATGGGGCCGAAAGGTTCTGGAGTGGCGACCGCGTAGCTGAAGACGTAGCGTTGCAAGGCCTCCCTTAAGGTGGTCCGACGACCTTGTGAAGGCCGCAGGAACCCGTTGGATGCGAGAAGCACAGAACCGGTCGAAGTGGAGGTGCTTGGGGGAGGCCTATGTCCAGCAGTGGACGTTTTAATAGCTTGAAGCATATAGTACATACCATAATAGCTAATATTGTGATAACCACCCTAGATCGGGACACATGGTGTACTTCCAGAGGGTTCTAGACAACCATCTGTTTGTGTAGCGAGCAGCAGTGAAATGGCGTAGTAATGTCAGGCGTCGAGTGCGTATTAGTAACATGTTTAGACACTTAGTAACTTTATTATAACTCGACTAAGTACTTTTGTGAAACCACAACGTGTAACGTTACAACCGGCTACGGAACTTCAGCCGTTATATAGTATTTACGCGAACGTAGTCTTAAGAGTATAATACGTCACTATACTACGTAAAAGATAGCTTGATCTCTGCGACATAAGTCAAACTGACATTCCTAGGGTTGTCATGATATAAAAAATTGTTGATAGAAATTATCGACGTTTCTTACTATTATCGATGCTAATGTAACATTTAATTGGGTTTAATTTAATTACAAACCGATTAAATTAAACGAATATTTGAATATAAAATACATTTATTCTCGTAACGGAGTACACCCCAAATCCATATCTGAATCACTTTCTGAATTGCTAGAACAATCTTGTAAATTTATTATAAACTCTTGTTCGCAAATATTATCAAATCGGACGTCCCGCTCCCAATAAAAAAATATATAAATATATTTTATTATTTAAAATATCGATAGTTTATAGTCTGTGGTCACGTTGATTCATCGCCCATCACTAAGTAGGTCGGCATGCCCATAAAGTATGACATTTACAGGTACTGTCTGTACTACTATGAAATTCAGAACTTTATAGGCGTGATTTTACTGACAGCTGTCGCAGAGATCAAGCTATCTTTTACGAAGTATAATTATGAATACCCAAGTTTATATTACCAAATCTCAAACTTGGTTTGTTTTATTTAACTTTGAGCTACTAACTGTAGTTAGTTTTCTTTGGATAATTTTCAACCGAATTATCTTGTGCCCGCGGTTTCGCCGCCAAAAGACGACTCAAGAAACTCATTAGCAAGAAGTCTCTGTCTTCTAAATTCTCGCTGTCATCCTATGAAATCCCCTTAAAGGGTCTATTGCTAGCCACATATCAAATGTTAGTTCATATTTAATTTAACGTGAATGCTAGTATTTGGTACATGCGAACGTCATGTCATGCGTCAAGTCGGGTTAAACATGTATGTAGGGTTGTCTAATAAAGGAAAATGGAGTAGGTTAATACATATAATATTATTTTTACTATGAAGGGTAGGCGAGAGGAGGAAAGGGGGGTGCCTTTTGGGTGGGTAGGGAGAGATTACTTAATTGGTTACTTTGTGAGCCGATTGTCTGACAACAATAGCGGTGTACATTATAAAATGACAAAGGAATTTCTCATGGGTTGCATTGTTAACTTTTTCTAAAAAGAAAAATTTTCCGTGCTATTAGACATACTATCGGTAATCTCATAGTTAATGTTGTTTTAATGTAGTTTAAAGAAGGCTTTAACCTGTGCGTCCTGCCCGTTATGACATAAGGTGTCAAAACATGGACACTGACAGTCGGAATGGTCCACAAATATAAAGTCACTCAGCGCACTATAAAGCGGGCTATGGTCGGAGTTCCTTTGAAGGGTTACCGGATAGTTTCTTTCCTGATTTACCGATATAGCTTGGAAAGTAAGCAAGCCGAAGTTGCAGTGGGCTGGCCATGTTTGTCGAAGGACTGATGGCCGGTGGAGTAAACGAGTCCTGGATGGAGACCGCGTATCGGCAAACGTAGACGTCCCCCAGCCAGGGACCGGTGACCTTGAAAAGGTGGCTGGAACAGACTGAATACGGAAGGTGGAGGACGGAGTGTTGCTGCGCAGCCTGGGTTACGCGTATGTCTAACAATTGTGGACGAAGGTGGACTGGCGGTACTGAACCGAAATGCGGCGTTACGTGTATTTATTTTTTCGTCAAATTCGTACAAAATCGAAAGCGGCTTGCAGTGTGACCTTGTATACTAAAAAATACACGTGATATAGGAGGGAGTAGTCGTAAACCTCACCATGAATCACCAAGGGGTTTTTTTTTATTTTTTTTTGTAATATTGCCCCACACTAGGAATTACTCCTGTATCGTGGGTGCGTTTACAAACATATAAATTCACATACACAAACAGCCAGACCCGGAACAACTACCTGTAGGCAATACAAATATTTGTTCCGTGCGGGAATCGAACCCGCGACACGCAGCGCAGCAGTCGATCGCTCAGCCACTGCGCCAACCGTGTCGTCCGATTGATTCAAATGTAGTTTTGACTCAAGAAAAGGTTTCTGTCTGTGAGAGAAAACTGTTTTGATTCTCAGATTAATGCTATATTAATTTACGGCTGAACCCAATGACCTATCTGTCAGCAGCTTTTACCAGACTACGAAGGGTTATGATTTTAACCGGTAAGTATGTATGTATGTATGTCCATTTGTTCCCTCATAACTTCAAAAGTATTTACGATAATTTGACAAATGAGGTATCGTTAGAAGCATCTTGACAGTCCGCTGGTTATAGGTTATATGACGTTACACTAAATTCAATATGGCGCCCTCTAGAGGACATAAAGTAATTAACTTAAAAATATAAAAAAATTGGGGATTGTGCCTTGTTGGGTATCAAATGAAAGGGCTTAATTAGCACATTTCAAAATTATAAATATTACTAAAATAATCCCCAAAATATTTAAATAAAAAAATAGTTTAAAAACTAAAACCCGACTACTGAAAAGGATGAAACAAGAAAGTACCATCCCGTGGTCGCATGCCGCTGTACTAACATACTTATAAGTTATGGTAGCATGCGACCACGGTTTTTTATGGCATACTGGAGGTAGAAAAACCTATCTTCTGGTTTTAACGTCCCAATAATCTATATCAGTAGCAATCTGATTGATTATATTATACTGGCAGTTATGATTATACTGACTACCATAAGTAACGGGCCAGTCTTAAAAAAAAAACTATTTATTTTAAACATTTACATCACGATAGCGCTCAATCTTTGATACAAAATAAGATTATGTGCGCTATTAACTTATTTTAGAGTTTGCTCACTTATAGTTAAAGGTTAAAAACCTACACGCGGAATAGGTTATTGGGTTCGGCCATTAGATAATAGAATACTCAGTTCTTGTAAATCCCATGTTAGTTGTTTCGATTGTTTGACCAAAATACCAACAACCAAATATAATCATAGATTTTACAGCAAAGTAGGAAAGGTATCCAGAAAAGGGAAATATCATCAGGTAAATCCTTTGTACCAGATTATTCTTCTCAATAAAATAATTTTACTAAGGGTTGATTTTTCCATCGCCAGCTACCTTTTGTTCGAGGAATAAAATTGACGTTTGACAGTTTTTGTATGAAATAACTGTCAAGATTTCAAAATTATTCCTCGAATAAAGTTATCAGATGATTGAAATATCAGCCTTTAGGAAAAAACCGGTCAATAACTAGTCGGACTCGCGCCCCGAGGGTTCCGTACCATCATGTTTTTAAATTTAATTTTTTTTTCTATATTCCTCATGGAATTTTAACACTACACGCTGCGGTGTAGAATATTGCAGTTTTAGGTCAGCGCCATCTCTTGAACGATAGTGGAACTATTGTTGATGATTTCTTCTTCTTCTTCTCTTCGTTTAATGGCTTTTGCGGAAAAACCACCACAATTTAGCCAATGTCAAGTGTAAAAATGTAAAAATAGTATACTCGGCAACGTTGTACGGTTCAATCAATAAAAATCTTCCAAAATCATTCGTAATCTTTGGCAGCCATCGTAATGGCTGCCAAAGATCCGTTCTCCACCACAACGCTTATAATATTATGGAGCCTGATGATTTCTGAAAAAGTGTGCTATGTAGAGACTTCGTTTTATTTTTCCTGTAATCTTAACATAAACTACTGTCACATAGAATAATTTCAGATTTTTCTCTATGCAAACTTCGGAGATAAGGGGGGAACGGTATTTTTTTTTTACATTTTTAATCAAAAGTCGAAGACTATGCAGCTTCAAAAAAATAAGAATGTTTGAGAATGTGCAATCTGCGTTCTTTCATATGATATCTCACATGCCCTAGTAGCCCTACTTTGAATTTTTCAGAAACTCTTTCAGTCACTGTTGCAAAAAAAAAACATTTAAAAAAATTAAATGTTTTTTTTCTTAATTGAAAAATAGTTGAGCAAACGTCATCTAAAACTATTCCAAATTTCAAGTTGATAGCATTAGTAGTACTTGAGATATCCAGCTGTGACAGACAGACTGAGTCGCACCATAAGGGTTCCTTTTTACCATTTTGGTACGGAACCCTAAAAAGGTACCGTATCTTCGGTCAGTGGTCCATGAAAGGTCGCTAATTACGGTGTTCCGGATATTTTATAATGAGGTCCCTCATTTTTTTTTGAGTTTAACGCCATTATTAAATAATTTCGGACGAAAGTGAAAAAGGTAAAATGGAAAAGGTTCATTAGTAAGGTAATAACAACCTTATTAATATCTATAACTAGCTGCGTCCCGCGATTTTACCCGCGTAAATGTAGAACCTGTGGGAATATCGGGATACTAAGTTGCCTATATGTTAATCCAGGGTGTCAGCTCCCTCCATAGAAAATTTTGTCAAAAGTCGGTCCAGCCGTTTAAGCGTGAAGAAGTAACAAATATAATCACACACGCACTCACAAACTTTCGCCTTTATAATATTAGATAGTGTGATTTACATGGACATTGTACATAATAAGGAGTATTTTTTTCTATTATTTATTTAGTTAGCTTGTTAATTTCATTAAACTTGTAAATAGGAATAGAATGGAAAATATTTATTGTCCAGGTAATAATAATAATAATGGTTTAATAGCCAAGAGCCTCGACCAACACCTAAGGAGGCTCTCGTTGGGCAGCTGGATCAAGGTCTTGATTCAGACAGCGGTACTTCTGGACACGGCCCGCATTGTCAGGAGGTTCCTCTCTCTGGAGCCCTGACCGCCGGTAGCTTGGACCCTGTTCCCTATACCGGTGGGCTACTATTTTTTTTATATTTTTAAAGGCTCCTACAAACAGGCGCGACACGCGATATAATCGCGCCCGACACAAAAGCACCGCTCGCCTCACCTCACCTGTTTGAAGGAGCCTTAAATGTTTTTATATTTTTTATATTCTAACATTTAAAAATATAATTTATGTGTTATTTAATTGAAATAAAGGAGATAATAATAAACTTTTATTTGCAGACTTTGCAGTCCATAATGTTAGTATTTACATAAAATTACTTAATAAACTATTGTAAGTAACACATACAATCACAAATCAAATATAATACAAACAAAAGAAAATCATTATATGCCCGTAAACTACTTATCGCCGAATTTTATCGCTAAAGCATAAGGTTCAAAGTTGTTTGGGAAAATTTGATAATTTCGGGTAGCTTGATGTGCTGGCGTCTGTACGTATTAATGAGGGAGTAGGCCGGGGAGTGTCTTGCTAGCTATGAGGTGCTGTCAGGTGTAAGGATTCTGTAATTTATTTTCCTTTTAATATTTTTGTGCGTTTTTGTACAGACAGAAAAAATGAAAAGCTGGCGGACTCTGAGGACTCTCGTTTCGCGGTAGGGTAGATCAGTAGAGAACCGGTAGGGCTTCTTAAAAGTTATATTTTACGCACACATACATCAACTCACACTTTCCCATGGGGGTAGGGAGAAACTACACACCACCTGCTATATTTTAGTGTTAGCTTAAACAATGTATTTACATATATTTTACTGTAAATTCAATATTTATCGTTAAATTTTAGGTTTATTACGCGATTTTTAGTATTTTATCCAAAGCCTCATAGAGAGACAATGCTAATCTGTCGGCCAAAGTAAAATCAAGTCAAGAAAAATTACTAACAACCACCTTGCGATGACCTTCAAAAGAGGATAGGAAATACTTGGACTGCCATACAAACCTCAAATTCCTTCAAAATATTATTATCATCACAAAAATAAGTAGCCCTTTTCCACTTTCTGCAAAAACTTGCTCCGTTCAAAACTAGAATTCATTTTCTTGTTTTTTGTACTTCCCGAAAATAAAAGAGCCAAAATGCCAACGAAAGGTCAAGGTATCTTAAAAATATGGCCACTAAAAATGGTAAAAATAAAAAATCCGTTGCAAACTGGACCCAACATTGATTAGGGTAACATCTAGAATGACTACAATACAAAATCATTAATTTATGCTAAAGTGGGACTGGACGGACAGCCCTTAGGCTGCGGACACGAGGTCAGCGGGCGCGGCGGCGGCGGCGGCGCGGGAGTGGCGCGTTTCAATGCATAGATTTATATGGAACTGGCCTCGAAGGCAGCGGTGCGCACCAGTCTAGCGGTGCCCGCGCGTCTGCATTGACGTAGTGTTACGCATTTTATTGTTTTTTAACGACCGACGTTTAAAATGTTGTATCAAAAAGATGTTGTGGTCGCTGTTTAGACATTACGCTCGCAAAAAATACACTAATTTCTCATAATACAACACTACGCCGTTCTAGCGCCGCGCGATCTGCCCGATGGTTTCGAGACCGGGTATGCGTAGCCGCGTCGCTCCCAGCGCCGCGCCCGCCGCAGCCGCGCCGCCGTCCCGCAATCGCTGACTTCGTGTCCGGGGCCTTAGGCTGAGGCTACAGTAGGCAGCGATTGGCGATGCGACTGGAAGAGCGAAACGAGAAAAACATGGTATGGCTACATTACAAGCGAAAAAAAAAAGCAATTTTCTAATAAATTCGCTTCAATTTCGCTCATTGATGTAACCGATGCCGTGATTTCAGTAATGTTGTTCCTATCGCATAAAGAAATCAAAGATCGCTAGTAATATTTGATGTACGGTGTAGCCCTATACGTGAGCATTCATTTACTTGTTTTAATCGCTCATGTGTCGCAGGTCGCGTCGCGGCCTAATGTAGCCTCAGCCTTAGTGTTAATCCCTAGAGTGACGAGAACAATGCGTGACCTCTATTATAATATTATTAATAATAAGTTCGTAAAGCCACGTCATCAGCACAATAGTTTTAATTTGTTTGTCGTGTGGAGCTGTTACTAATTGTCATTAAGTGAAATGTGGAATTACTGTGATAATTTTAACTTCTATAGAGTACCTAACCTAGATAAAGTGGATAAGATAGAGATTCAAATTATTTATTAGTCACAATTTGTACAGACGCCAGCACATCGAGCTACTACAATCTGTCAAATTTCTTTAATAGATTTTTAACTTTATCCCTAAAGCATAAGGTTCAAAGTTGATAGGGAAACTTTGAAAGTTTCGGGTAGCTTGACGTGCTGGCGTATGTACAAGAATAGAATAGACGGTGACCCCCAAACTATGCATTTGCCTGTGTCTTGGGAGTCAGAGTTGCAACATTTTTAAAGTGGTACATAGTGCATAGATTAAAGCCTCCTACAAACAGGCGCGACACGCGATATAATCCCGCGCGACTTGCGGTGCCTTTGTGACGCGTGTCGTGTCGGGCCTGTTTGAAGGAACCTTAAAACAAAAGACGAACTAGCAAACAAAAATAGTTACTCCTAAAATTTATAGACACGGCAAAAAATACTTTGCCATGTCTGTACATTTTAGGAGTGGCTGTTTTTTTAAAAAAAAATCCACACCTATTTACAATGCGTGCCACGAAAGATGAGACTTGACACACCACGTGGTTTGACTTGCGCAGAACACGATTTTAGGTATCTTTAGCGGTATGAGGTCTGAGTGCGGGACGGGACCGGACGTCATAGGGGCAGCGGAAAGAGCGGGGGAGGCGGGGTCAAGTCCATCTTTCGTGGCACGCATTGTAAATGACTAGATGAAGTAGTCCCACGTAAGAGGTGTGACAACGGCAGGATATGCTCTCATACTGCGAGAACAACCCTCATGCGCAAAAGTGTTTTCTGTATTGGCTCCTATCATATTTAATAAATTATTTAAAAGTTGGAGAGAACTGCTCTTGTCACTTTTTAAAAATAGCTGATATTTTTTTTAGTTAGTGAAGTGTATTACAATGTTGTAGATTTTTTAAATGAAAAGGACTTTTCTATTCTGCCTTCTAATATACATAGTTAAGAATAACAATTGAATAATGTGAATTTTAAATCAATTGACTTTTGAATGATTCTTTTTGACTGCATAATAATAAATATTCTGGACATAATTTAATTTATTTTGACTATAATATACTTATACTATAATATCTTAACATCAATTATTATTTATTTGTTTTGTATTTGGTAATGAAATTTAGAATGACTATAATTATGTTAAATGCAATTAAATGTAAATTTTTATACCTACAAAATTTGTACGCCGTTATTAGCAAAACATGGACGCTCACTATATCTATTAATTCAATACCTTGCATGTAGTTAGTTTATGTAAACGCATGTTTGACAAATAAATTACCTTTATCTTTAGCAGGGGATCGAGAAAGGGGGGGGGAAGAGGAGGGGGGGTTCAGGGGGTCAGACCGGAATAAATCGTCAAAACTTGCCATTCGATTTGAGTATGTTCTTCTTTTGGTAAGTTTTCAAAACTCTACACAAGAATGCAAAAGACCGCGCAATTATAGTAACCGCCATTACGACAGAAGTTACTAATATTAAATGCAGCTACCTACGGGAAAATTAAAGTGATGATTGTTATTTAAAATTAACAATAATTAATTAATTAATTAATTAAGTAATTCCTAGTGTGGGGCAACGTTTAAAAAAAAAAAAAAAAATCATCACTTTAGATGGCACGAAACTCGTCAATAGTACTCGTACCTACGTTAATCGCAGCAGTGATTGTGACGAAGCTGACAGTGAAACCCAGCCGCTTATTAAAGCTTTATATGTACATATATCTAACAATCACGCAGGGTTTTCGATCTATAAAGAACCGTCGTCTATTTAAGGCGAAAGCGCCAGGGTAGCCCGCGAAATTCAATATTTTTGAAGTGAAAACTTCTTTAGCGGCGCTGTGTACTTTTTTTGGAATGGGTAAAAACTTCTAAATTCGCGTCAGGTCACGTGACCCTGATCGAAAATTCGTAAGACGTGACGCGCGTTGTTGAGGACAGCGCCATCTATGCACATCGGGAAGAACTACGAGGGCCTCGCGTACTAACTACGTAGGCCTCGCGTACTAACTACGTAGTTCATCCAACAACGACGAGATGGCGCTGAACCACGGATATATAACTGACGACGAGCAAATCTGAATAAATTCCTTTCACGAGAAGAATAAACCAGTCACTTTGGTCATCATACCTGATTTGCAAAAAACCCTATAAAATAAGGAACACACCTTAACACGCGTGTTTTGTTTATAAGACGATTCACAAAATACACTCGTAATTGTTCAAGTTTTCACTTCTGTCGGCACTACCGGAGTGCCAGTGTTTTTTTTTACGTTTTTTGCAATTTGCTGGTCAGTATTAAGTTGTACGTTGATTAAAGTATGATTCGCGGCCGTAACAAATACCTATGTATTTACAAAATTATAATCATTAAAGTCATCAACACAACTCTCTAAGAACAAGTAATCCCACAGAATGACTATTTCATGAAATCTTGACATTTTGGGATTATACTAACCTAACAAGTTGTATTACTGATTTTAATGATTATGATTCTGTAAATACATATTTGTTACGGCCGCGAATCATATTTTGATCGAGGTACAACTTAAAACTGACCAGCAAATTGCAAAAAACATAAGAAAATTTGAATTTCGCGGGCTACCTTAGCGCTTCCCCCTTAAAAAGGGTCGGAATCCATTCACAGCTTCATTCGATTGTTATAACCATTAAAAGAACATCAATCAGTTTACTGAAGTGGTTTTTCTTTTTATTCGCACGAAATGAATGTGAATGACAAAGTCTTTTTGTCTGTCTGCTGACATAATCAGCCTTCAGTGTTCCCAATGGCAATGTATGTCTTGTTGATAAACGATTTTATTTTTGTAAGTAGGTTTGCACAAACACTTTCACACGTCAATCATATTTTTTTTAAACTAAGTAGATGTGGTTGGCGTTTCCTATACTACTCTGAGAAGAAAGGCCGAAACAAACTCAGAGGTCGCAGTCTCTTTTAAAGTCCCGACATAATCTTGGTCGGGTTATATAAATACCATGTAGATCGATGTCTGAGATGGTCTTTTGTGTCGCCGTGTTTAGGTACAGACGCCAGCACATCAAGCTACCGCAATCTGTCAAATTTCTTTAATCGATTTTCAACTTTATCTCGAATGCATTAGGTTCAAAGTTGACTGGGAAAATTAGACAGTTTCGGGTAGGTTGATGTGCTGTCGTCTGTACTTATGTAATACTGATACTGTTAGCCTGCATCATCTCATTGATGGGCAAAAGCTTCTCCAGCTCTTCCAGCTTTTTTCCAGCAGTCTTCCAGCTCTTTAGATCCTGGGCTAAAATGGACCACTGGTCGTTTGTTTTGTCCAGCTCTTCTCGCCGCCGAATGAACATGTGCAGAGAATGTCATCGTCCGAAATCTCACAAGTGTACAGACGCCAGCACATCAAGCTACCCGAAACTGACAAATTTTCTCAATGAACTTTGAACCTTACGCTTTAGCGATAAAGTTGAAAATGTATTAAAGAAATCTGACAGATTGTAGTATCTTGATGTGCTGGCGTCTGTACAACAAAAGTCACATTAAACTAAACTATTTAGACAAAATTATAATCTAGAAGCTGAATTTTAATTTCGTATGTTTATGCCAAAATTACGCGCGCACCATGTTTTCGTGAAATTCTCTCGTGCTGAAAATTTAAGTATTATGTGAAAACAGTGAACTTTATCTGGTAAGCAACCACAGAATCTGTACTATACAGAAGGTCAGCTCCATGCAACAAACGAATATGCATGCACACATAGTCACGCTTCACGTACAGCGAGTACAAATTTAGGCCACATTCCGAATTAGCTATAATCGCTCACAGCACTCACATCATTTCACATGCGTTCCGATTTAGATAAGTATTACGATTATGACAGCTGAAAGCTGTCAACAATTCGGAACGCCCGTGAACGCACTCACAGTGCTTACTCAATGTCAAAACGATATTATTACAGTATTTTTGAAGTGAAAACTTCTTTAGCGGCGTTGTACACTTTTTTTGTAATGGGTAAAAAATGTTAAACTCGCGTCAGGACACGTGACCTGATCGAAAATTCGTAAGACGGATGGCCGTAGCTGGTATCGCGCGTGTTTTGTTTATAAGACGATTCACAAAATACACACGTAATGTTTCAAGTTTTCACTTCTGTCGGCACTCCCGGAGTGCCACTGTTTATTTTTTGTATAAACACCACATTTCTTCTTCAATTCTTCTTCTTTGGTTAGGTGGCGACTGTCAGCCAGAAGCACAATTTCGAAAATGCCACATTAGTTTCATTTAAAGATGATTCAACCCAAAACAAAACACATACTGACACATCCTCACACACACACTGTCATTCTTGACAGCGCTCACGGTGATATTATTCTAAGGCATGGTCAGCGTTATCGCAAGATGGCGCATGTCATGACGTTATTAACGATTCAAGGGACATCGTTATCGCGCTCACGCTAATTCGGTACAGGTTTAAGCACGTTCAAATCGATTACCTCCTAACTCGGAACGAAGCCTTAGTGTACTCGCAACCGTCATTTGTTTGAGATCGCCGTACGTCCGCGTCTATGTGTGTGATTTTGGCTCGTTGTATGGAGCTGACCTTCTGTAGGTACCTACTATTCTGCCTAAGCAACTGTTCGAATTAATTACTCGTGAGGATTCCTCATAAACATCTGTGAAGAGAGCGACATGAATTAAATTTATACCTACTTTACAATTTAATTTTGTACGTGAGAGAAATGTGATGTAAATGTGTCTATCGCGTGTTTCAACGAACTTCATGTTGGCTAAGCGACCTAAGCTTGCGTTCAGACACGGCGGGACGCGGTTCCAGAACCGCGCAGATTCCGCGCGTTTTCTATTTACGAGCCAGACACGGCGGCACGCGGTTCCAGAACCGCGCAGATTCCGCGCGTTTTCTATTTACGAGCCAGACACGGCGGCACGCGGTTCCAGAACCGCGCAGATTCCGCGCGTTTTCTATTTACGAGCCAGACACGGCGGCACGCGTTCTAGAATCGCGCAGATTCCGCGCGTTTTCTATTTACGAGCCAGACACGGCGGCACGCGTTCTAGAATCGCGCAGATTCCGCGCGTTTTCTATTTACGAGCCCGACACGGCAGCACGCGGTTCCAGAACCGCGCAGATTCCGCGCGTTTTCTATTTACGAACCAGACACGGCGTGACGCGGTTCCAGAACCGCGTAGATTCCGCGCGTTTTCTATTTACGAGCCAGACACGGCGGCACGTGGTTCCAGAACCGCGCAGATTCCGCGCGTTTTCTATTTAGGTACGAACTAGACACGGCGGCTCGCGGTTCCAGAACCACGAGGATTCCGTGCATTTTCTATTTACGAGACCATCCTATATTCGAATAGTGACGTAACCGCATAGTTACCGCTAGAAGTTATCGTCTAAACGAGCGCTTAAAATGTGCAAACTTTGCAAGGTTCTACAAAGTTATCGACAGCGACCGCGCTTTAGGTCATGTAAGCACCTTAAACCCTCCAGGTATTAGTGTGTATGCACCCAAACTAACTACACCTGGTGAAGGACATGGAAGTCAGCTGGATGCTGCAATCCTAAAGGCTCCTTCAAACAAGCGCGACACGAGATATAGTCGCGCGCGACACAAAGGCACCGCTCGTTGCGTGACTTGCGGTGCCTTTGTGTAGCGCGCGATTATGTTGTACTGATTCCAGACTTAATTATTCAGCCATTTTGTTTCCAATTCCAAAATTAATAATATTTTAGCTGTTTAATCTAGCTTCACTAAAGGGTCCCCAAAACAATCACTCGCAATCAATTGTAATTGTAGTAATATTGTCAATCGCTTCAATTGCATTTGGCAGACGATCAATTTACGCGTCAACGTGAATCAATTACGTAGAAATTGACAATTGCGTGTGATCGGTTCGGGGACCCTTTAAATGCTTCACTACACGACAAAGGCCTTTTGCGATTACAAAACTGCGTGATGGTAAATTCTCTCTACTGAAATAATTATTAAGCCCAAGTCAATTTACTGTGTTTGCCTTTCAATGGAACACAGAGTGTTACCTCGAAATGAGTGTCAAAGGGAGGTACCGAGTATCAATTAGTACCTACATGTAATATCACTGTAAAGGTTATTAATAAAATTAAGTATTATTTCTGCAAACTGAATTACCGACCACTGAATTCAACACCTTTTTTAGTTTTACTTTTTGTTTAAGGGGATTGAAGATTTTTATATGGAATCTGGCATACCTACTGCCGCGCCATTTTGATTTTTTTCAAAATGGCTGCCATGCGTGGTACCTACGTAAATTGATAGCTGACATCAATGCATTCGGAAAATATAATTGAACCTTGGAAACGTGACGCTTTACAGGGCTTGGTCTTATTATGTTTTTTGTTTTGAGCTATTAGTCAGTATATAATGGCGGATCGAGCACTTCTGGAGAAATGACGGCATTGAATGGGTGTAGCCTAGTTTGTAATTGATGACGTTGTGTAATTTATAAGTAGGTATGTTTTAGTATTGTTCTCAAGTGAGTTACATTTGTCCTTTGTCTTTGTCTTGTCTTTTTTGCAAACAGGCGCGACTCGCGACGCGAATCGCGTGCGACACAAAGGCACCACTCGTTGCGCGACTTGCAGTGCCTTTGTGTCGCGTGTCGCGTCGCGCCTGTGTGTACGAGCCTTAACTCGATTTCATAATAAATAGGTTTAGGTGAATAAAAGCTCCATTACGTGGCACAGTATTACCAAGGAATACGTTGTGACTTGGTTCGAGTTAATAACATTTTGCCTTTAAGGGTTCCGTAGCCAAATTGCAAAAACAGAGCGTTTTTAATTTCGTCATGTCCATCTGTTCGTCTATCCGGATGACACACATCCATTTTACTCCGAGACTATTTTCAGTATATCGATTAGAATGGGAAAGATTGTGCACCACTCAGTAATAATAATGAGCTAAATGGTACTTATTTAAGGCTCCTTCAAACAGGCGCGACACAAAGGCACCGCAAGTCGCGCAACGAGCGGTGCCTTTGTGTCGCGCGCGATTAAATCGCGTGTCGCGCCTTTTTGTAGGAGCCTATATGCGTCATGTTCGTGAACGGGCGCCGTCAGTTGGGGCTGGTCATCACTTAGCTGCCTCGGCTTATTTTTAATTATTTTAATTTTGGATTGTTGTTTTGTTAAGTATTAGTTGTACTCTGGACACTTTTAACGCGTACGTTTTTTTTTATTTTTTACATCGTTCTCACATATATAATTTTAAATTCAAAAGTAGGTAATGATGTAACTAATATTTTTGTAAAATATAATTTAAAAAGAGTGTCCATGGAGTTTCTTGCCCGTTCTTCTCCATAGCTACCTACGCTTTGGAATGGGCAACTAGCTTCATATTTTCTAACTGACCGACTTCTTGACAATTCAAAAGTGCCTGTAAATGGTAATAATCCTTAGCGGGATTGTCCGAAAGGGTTACCGCTGGCCCGGAACATAAAGGGCTAAGGAAGGAAAATGGGTGGGCTTTAGTCAGTAAGAGTCTGACTCTCCTTTCCGCTCCACCCAGAGCGGGAGGGGTCATTTGATGATTTCCTATCCTGAAAAAAAATGGTTTAATTGATTAATTGCTTTGAGTTTGAGTTTGAATAGCCGCTAATTAATTATTATCCTTCACACAAAATTATTATTCGTTATTTATTTCCCCTCATTTTTATTTACTTGTACATATTATTACTATTATTTTAAACTCAAACTCAAACTCAAACTCAAAGCATTTATTTCAATTAAACCATTTACAGGCACTTTTGAATTGTCAAAAAGTCGGTCAGTCAGAAAATATGAAGCTAGTTGCCCATTTCAAAGCGTAGGTACCTATGGAGAAGAACGGGCAAGAAACTCCATGGACACTCTTTTAAATTATAGTTTTACAAAAATATTAGTTACATCATTAATGTGAATTTATAATTATATGTGAGAACGATGTAAAAAAAAAGACTTACGCGTTAAAAGCGTCCAGAATACAGCAAATGGTAAGAAAACAACAATTCAAAATTAAAATAATTAAAAATAAGCCGAGGCAGCTAAGTGATGACCAGCCCCAACTGACGGCGCCCGTTCACGAACATGACGCATTTAATACTGTTAGCTTTTAAAATTATGTTTCCATGAAATAAATTTAATTTCTTTTATATTTATCCTTCACACAAACGTTCCATCTTTTTGGTGTCATTCTCCCACTCCATCTGTCTATCAACACTGCTCAGCAGTGCGAGTCTGTAACCATCTCACCGTGAAAACTTAGGTGAAGTGAGCGTGGAGTGAGCTGTCAATAGTGTCAATTCCTAGCAAAAACAAACTCACTTCACCTAAGTTTTCACGGTGAGATTTTTACAGAATAGACTGGCAGCACCCTTTTTGTGAAACACACGATGAATCACAATCTGAATAATAATTTTGAAGGATATCGCTAATCCACTACTTCATATTATATGTTAGAAAACTAGTCTGCTCAACAAAGTAAATAACGCAATTTGAGTACTAGGCTTTTGACTACGTTGTGTGTGTATATTTCATGTCTTTTAAAAAAAATAAAAATTGGCTATGAGCGTTTTTGTTTATGCAGATGCAGAATAAACAAATTTTCTTTCTTTCTTTTCTTCTTTCAATTAATGCTGATGGACTGTCAAAATAAAATCCATTCTTACTAACCCAATTACCCCGCTGTTTACTTGAAAATAAATAACTAATCCAATTTGTTCTAAAATATATAAAAATACAACTGGCCAGGATATAACAGGACACTATAAAATATTATCTGTTTACCTATTGACATTCGGTGACCCTAAAAAGAGCCCCATAATGAAGTATGAGTTTCTAAATATTACCTCAGGATTTGAACACGTCATAAAAAGTGTTACGGGCAGCTACCGAGTTTTGTGTGCAGGTCCATGTCATAAGCGCCATTTTGTTTTCAAAATATCTTGCAGTCAGAGTCAACTTTCTACTTTTATGATTTTACAAACTTACTACTAAGTCTCCGGTTTCAAAATAGTTAATCATTTTAGCAGTTGTTAGTCAAGTGAGGTCAATTTTTAGTCAAAGTTTGGCTTCTACGGAAACATACGCCAACATACGTCAACTATAAAATCACACAAAGATAACTACAGACAGGCTTCATTTATTTAAACCCTGTGTAATCGCACTTGAAACTGCGATGAATTGCTGAAAACCCTTCTTAGTCAAATTATATTGAAGAAAAATAGCCAATATATTATACTATGGCCAATATTTACTGCAAGGCACCTCACATTCCATTCCTTTATTCCAGGTCCATTCATTCTTTTCTTACTATTCCGTCATGATTTTGAATTTAAAGACAAAAAAGTAATTTTAATAAATTAAATCGACTTCAAAAATAAATTAACTCAAAATTATGAAATAACTTTAATTTCGGAAGTTCGTGTCTTTGGATCTGTCGCACTTGCAACTGCGATGAATTGCTGAAAACCCCTCATAGTCAAAATTAAATTATACTAAAGAAACATAGTCATATATTATATTATTGCAAATATTTGCTACAAGATATCTCACATTCCATTCCTTAGTTCCAGGTCTATGCATTCTTCTCTCCACCATCACTCCGACATGATTTTGAATTAAAAGACTCAAAAATACATTAAATTATTTTACTTACTAGCCATGACCTCAATCTTTACGATTCTCAAATAAATGTTTCCTTAAAAATGGGTTTTCCTTATTGGATCAACCTTCTATAAGCCTTATTATTGGTATATGCTAATATTCTACACAAAATGTTGTCGGGAATTACCTTCACAGGAATTACGATAGGCTTTTGGGAAACTTTTTTTCGTACCCTATATTAGTTGAATGTCGGGTGGAGAGTAATGGGTAGCTCACCCAAGCCCGTGCCAGACGGCGCGTACGTGTTCCACGCGCGCCTCAAAGAGATGTCAGCAGCAATTGAAGGGGCCCGTCATGGCCGAAGCCTGCCGGGTCAGCGGGATTGTCCGAAAGGGTTACCGCTGGCCCGGAACATAAAGGGCTAAGGAAGGAACACGGGTGGGTTTAAGTCAGTAAGAGTCTGACACTCCCTTCCGCTCCACCCAGAGCGGGAGGAGTCATTTGAAGATTTCCCATCCTGAAAAAAAAAAAACCTTGCCGCTCTTCTATCACTTAACCCTACAGTTCCCGGAATTACCTTCACAGGATTACGATAGGCTTTTGGGAAACTTTTTTTCGTACCCTATATTAATTGAATTAATATTTATTAGGAATTTAGTATACAGGCTGACTGGATATACTAAGGACATTTTGAAGATCAGTTTTTGCTTTTAAGCTAGAATTATTTTTAACTAGTTGCGCCACGCGGTTTCACCCGCGTAAATGTTGATCCCGTGGGAATATCGGGATAAAATGTAGCCTATATGTTAATCCAGGGTGTCGGCTACCTCCATACAAAATTATATCAAAATTGGTCCAGCCGTTTGAGCGTGAAGAAGTAACAAACATATAAACACACATGCAAACTTTCGCCTTTATAATATTAGTGTGATTATTCATTTGACCAAAATATTATAACATAGCATAGCATGAAACCTGTATTACTAAAAGTGGTAAGTAGAGGTTTACACTCACATCACATTAGTTTATCATCATCTGCCAAGCCTTTTCCCAACTATGTTGGGGCGGCTTCCAGTCTAACCGGATGCAGCTGAATACCAGTATTTTACATGGAGCGACTGCCTATCTGACCTCCACAACCCAGTTACTTGGTAATACGATACCCCTTGGTAAGATTGGTTGCCAAGACTTTCGGGCTTCTGACTACCCGTAACGACTGTCAAAGATCCACGAATGACAGCCGGGACGAACGGCTTAACGTGCTTTCCGAGGCACGGCGGGGTCTCAGTATTTAGAGATGGTCACCCATCCGCAGATCAACCGTGGCAAGCGTAGCTTAAATCCCCAAATTTGAGAATGTCTCTTGTTTAACAAGTTGCACTACGTTGTACGAAGATTAAGCTTATCGGATCCCTTTCCGAATTTCGATACAGAAAAAGCATTATTTTCGATAGAATTAAAGGGATATTTAGTTTCCATAATCTCTTTTTGCGGCGAGGAAAAGGTTAATCTTGTAGATTTATGGGATAAATGGCTGTTGATCGGATAGATTGACTTTTGATTAAACCCTTTTGGATTGACTCGCATTTTCATTTATCGTTTAAATTTATATTTTCCTCTAAAGATTTCGCTTAGAAGTCTGGCATTGTTTTGCGTTTTCGAGTTAGTAATCTGGTTTACTTTATTAATCTAGATAAAATATAATTAAAATCTTTATTTATCCACAAACATACAGAGTTCGAAATACAGTTTTGATACTTGGTTCAAAATATATTTATAGTTTATGTTGCAAATTCTATACAAGAATAATACTCTACCTCTTCTGTTAGGTTATACCTGTATTTTAAGAGGTAAATAAATGCATCCTAGCACTTTGGCGGCGACTTCGCCATGTTCCCGATCTCGAGGTATAAAATATGACGTCACACGGAACCTAGGAACTACTAGCGTTAGCACAGTGCACGCAGACTATTATCCTGAACGTCACAGGTGGCATTAGGAAGTACAGTACCCGGCGATAAATATTGCACATCGACCTTTTTACACAAAACCATTTTATACAAAGAATAAAAATTATTATCAAAAGATAAATTATTAGCAAATCATAAATTGTTTTAACAGCTCCTAATAGATACCGGACTGTTTGTATTTCGTGCGACAGAGATAACGCTCTACGAAGCCAAAATTAGCCGATTGTCTCTTTCCAAAGGTCGATGTGCCATATTTATCGCCGGGTACTGTATTAGGTATGGTGGTTGGAGTGTAAATGGATGTGATAAAATGTGGATGTGTACCTCATTGTGTATAGTATTTTTGGTGTAGGTTTTACTACATAGTTTCCCTTGTAAAATTATAATTAAGACAATGAGACAACTGTCTTAGGACTGATTTGAGACTGAAGTAATTTCGTAAGTCATAAAAGTTACCTTTTAAGAATTAAGTTGCCCTTTTAAGAATTCCTGGCATAATAATTGATCGATCTGTGACCATACTTAATATTCATGTTGATATTGCTCTGATATTTTATTCTGATGTTGATATTTATTTCTTCAAGTACAGACGCCAGCACATCAAGCTACCCGAAACTGTCAAATTTTCCCAATAAACTTTGAACCTAATGCTTTAGCTATAAAGTCGATAAAATCTATTAAAGAAATTTGACAGATTGTAGTAGCTTGATGTGTTGGCGTTTGTACATATATGTGCAGAAACGGACTTAATCCCATAGGCATTTTCTACCAGACAGTCTGTTTTTTTGGTCTCTATGTCAGATAGCAGGAATTAGTAATAACTTGCGACACTTGTAATGTTTAGAAAATTACAGAATAATAAGATTTACGAGGTTCTACGCATTAATACCTTACACCCGCATAAGCTTTGATCCCGTGAGAATATCGAGATAAAAACTATCCTGTATGTTCTTTCCCGGGACTCAAACTATCTCTATACCAAATATCAACTAAATCAATATCAACTAAATCGGTACAGCGGTTTAAGCGTGAAGAGGTAACAGACAGACAGACGCACTTTCGCATTTATAATATTAGTATGGATGGAAGAATGGATTTATAATATTAGTACGGTTAGTACACATCGTGCTTTAGAAAGAGACTGTCACATAGGTATGAGTGACAGAGACGACGCTCTTTAAAGTTAAAACTAAAACTAAATCTGCCAAATTTACGGCCTTCTACAGTACACTTTATAACAATTTTAACTGCTATTATAAACATTAAAAAAAATAAGTTTGAAAACTATACTCCATTTGTTTAGGTAATTAAATAAAGGTAAACAAAAAATCACGTGACTTAGTTAATCGACTGAACGTAATACCAATCACTTCAGTTGTCATGCTACTTCACAGCTGTACTTTTTAATTTAGCAATATTATTAACGAATTATAACGTTTCTAAATTGAAGAGTACAACTGTGACGTAGCATGACAGCTGAATAGACTGGTATTACGTTTAGTCGGTTAACCACGTCACGTGGTTCTTTTGTTTACCTTTATTTAATTACCTAAACAAATGGAGTATAAAACCCGACTACTGAAAAGGATGAAACAAGAAAGTACCTTCTCGTGGTCGCATGCTACCATATAGCTTATAAGTATTTTAGTACAGCGGCATGCGACCACGGGAAGGTACTTTCTTGTTTCATCCTTTTCAGTAGTCGGGTTTTAGTTTTTAAACTATATTTTTTTTATTTATTTTGGGGCTTATTTCAGTAATATTTATATTTTTGAAATGTGCTAATTAAGCCCTTTCATTAGGTACCAAAGAGGACATGATTAAAAAAAAAATACTTTTAGGTCATGGCTTTATGTCCGCTAGAGGGCGCCCTATTCAATTAATTGTGACGTCACCTATAACCAGCGGACAATCAAGACGCTTCTAACCTCCTCATTTGTCCAATTATGACAAGAAGTTTAGAAGTTATGAGGGAACAGATAAACATACATACATACATACCGGTCAAAATCATAACCCTCCTTTTTGCTTCGCCGTACTCGGATAAAAACACAAATATCTCATAAGCTCTTTCAGAGATGTTCTTCATATAAATACCATTTCATGTGTTCACTCCATTGAAAAGAGTCTGCAATATATTTTTAACGATATTACCGTGTATTTTATCTCCCATTTGACAACACATGTCAATGTGTCCCAGGCGGCATAATTGACAACGAAAAAGACTTTACGAGTTTGTTTTTTGCCTTTTATTTGACGAAATGAGAGGTTCTCAAGTTGATGCGTACTTATAATTTTTAAGTAAACCTTCTTTTCATTATTGTTCCTTTTATTCCATCCCATACTTAATATTATAAATGCGAAAGTGTGTCTGGCTGTCTGTCACCTCTTCACGCTTAAACCGCTGAACCGATTTAGATGAATTTTGGTATAGAGATAGTTTGAGTCCCGGGAAAGGACATACTCGTAGCGTATATTTTATCCCGATATTCCCTCGGGATCGAAACGTATGCGACTGGAACCGCGGAGTTCAGCTAGTTGTAAATAAAATAGACAAATAAAGAAAATGTTTGCAAGCAGGTGTCATTAATTTTTGCCTCTGCGTTCTAAGACCCACCCATTTTTTTGTGATTCGTATCACGAAAAATTGTTTTTTATAAAATCAACGCCGCATTGCATTTGCATTTCTCAGAAGTACTAAATCATAAAGCACTACAGAGTTTTTAGATTTTTTTTTATTTGGAAGAATATTCTGCCTACAGCCCGGCCGTCGAGAAAATGCTTTCCCGACACCTGTCAGAGCGACAATTCTAGTAAGTAATAAAGTCCAAATTCGCGAAACGCGTATTCCTTTTTATGAAACTGACAGGTGTCAAGAACGCATTCTCTCGACGGCTCGAATGTAGGTCGTAACATAAATTGGCTAAATAATGACAGGTCGATGGATCAGGTTAAGCTATATATGCTTGCCGCGCGGCGGTTGGTCTGTGGACGGGTGAACACCTTTACATACCGAAACCCCTCCGTGCCTCGGAAAACACGTTAGGCCGTTGGTCCCGGCTGTCAGTCGTGGATCTTTGACAGTCGTTACGGGTAGCCAGAAGCCCTAAAATCTGACATCCAGTCTTAAGGGGTATCGTATTACCTAGTGTTGTGGAGGTCAGATAGGCACTCGCTCCACATAAAATACTGGTATTCAGCTGCATCCGGTTAGACTGGAAGCCGACCCCAACATAGTTGGGAAAAGGCTAGGCAGCAGATGATGACTTCTGAAAAATGCAAATATAACCTCAAATTTTAATAAAGCCGTTCGGGAAATTACCAAAAATAAATTAGAGCTGCGTTATAGCTTGTGTAAGTGTGTAAGCATAACCTAAATGGAAATTTGTGTTTTTGGGGTTTCAAAGCTCCATTTAGGCACATATAGGTACTTTCAGTCTAAAAGCCTTACTAGGTCTGCCTAATTCAATTGTAATCCTGCCCGTGAGTCTATAATAGTCTTCGTGATCATATTTTGTCTGCGGTAGTCCTTTTAGTCACGGTTGAAAGGTACCAATTTGGTGTGTATGGTGAACATGCAAGGTGTGAGGTCATCTATATCATCTATATGCAAGTCGAGCTATGCAGGTCGGATTTTGTAAGTAGATTGCTTAATGGACACTCTACTCTAGCTTGCATGACATTACATTGAATAATTAGCCGTTAACATATGTTATTCAATCGTCAGTTGAGGCTGGTCATCACTTAGCTGCCTCGGCTTATTTTTAATTATTTTGGGATTGTTGTTTTGTCACTATTTGCTATAATCTGGACGTTTTTAACGCGTACGTCTTTTTTACATCGTCAAATAAATGCTTTGAGTTTGACTCCTGTATGTACACGTAAGTTGGTCGGGTTAGACTGAAAGCTAGCATAGGAAAAAGGCTAGGTAGATAGTGAAACTTAGTCCTGTTCAAAACCAACAGCTTGATTGAAAATCAAGATGTCCAAATGATCTTGCAATTTTTTCTCATGCTCCTAAATTCACTTATTTAGAATATAAATCCTATCCGAAAATGCTTTTCAGCAATAGGTAATTTATGCGCAGTTGTGCCCGGAATATGGTTATGGTTTTATACAACAACATCTACATATTTTACCATATTCTAACAAATGAACTTTTTTGATGTGATTTGTAATTTTTGGATGTAAATTAAAACATATTCTGTCTAATAAATTCTATCCGTCTATTTATTTCAGTTTACAGAAGTTCAGAAGCATTTTTATTAAAAAGATACTGCAAGTCAAAAATAATTTAATTTCGGTTTGAGTCGGTGGCTATCAACGAAAATGCGAACCCAAGGACACCGACTTCCGAAATTGAAGTTTTTTTTCACTTTGAAGTGTCTTTTTTGAAAGCCGGTTTTTTTTGTTAAAAAGTTTTTATTTCTCACTTTTTAGTGGGTCTGTTTATAATGTAGGTATCTAAGTTACAATAGCCTAATGTCAACTTGCCCATCGCCTTTACAAAATATTTCTTTTCCCAATGCAGTGACGTTAATTGTTGAGGAGTTCTCTTAGTATTCCACCATCAGCCCCATTTCACCATTCGCATTGTGTCATTCGCAGTTTTTATTAATATTATCAAAGAATTGTAGTTGCATTGTTTCCCACACTACACTTCTTTTCTTTGTTTTACTTACTATCTCGCTGTCAATACTCTTGAAAAACTTTAGTATTTGGGTAGAAACCAACTCGAAGATTCGAGAGAGTAACAATGAAAGGTTTCTTATTTCTGGAAGATTGATGAATTCCTATGCACCTACAATATACGTATAATCACCATATAATGTTCTCTGTCTGAAATTATCAAAAGATAAAAAATGGGTTTCCTTATTGTTACGGGTTTGGGGTTCGTGACAATAAAAACTACCGATTTAATAACCAAAAAATAACACTTTAATCAAACAACGCTAATAACAACTCAAACACACTAATTATAAAGCACAATTGTACTACTAATCGCTCTAAGTCGCACTTGAAGATCGCTTTCGAATGTATTCGCTTGTATCGCTTAACCAACACTGATCGGTCGTGGCCCATCGCAGCCTTATATAGTGCCGCAGATAATTCTAGAACCTTCTACTGTAGAAACATGTAGAATGTTTGAGTACATACCGGCCCCGATTGACCAGATGTTGACAGTTCTTGAAAGTTCTAGAATCGAAATTTCTAGAAGAATCTTGACTCTACTAGTTCTGCTACCCGATACTAGATGGCGCTAGTGGTAACTAATGTTACCATGTACCGGGCATTAATTGTGGCGCGCAACATGATTAATTGATTTCCCAATAAATACAAAATTGGCACCAAATGATAATAATCATTGTTCATAGCCCTGAATTCCAATTCTGGTATCGTATTCAAATACGTAATTTGTAATTGAACAAATAAATTGGGACGTATCCAGTTACCCGTGGGATGCATTAATTTTCGCGTCGAAAATCGATTTATGAAATGGAAAGCGTCGGAGGTTTTGGATTGAATTATCTAAATACCGATCTGTTTCCATGGTTTTTGTTTACCTTACTTAATGGCGGATGCATAAAAAACCGGTCAAGTGCGAACCAAACTCGCAAACGAAGGGTTCCGTATTACCGTACAATATTTAAAAAAATACGTTTCTTTTAGATGGGGACCCGCTTTAATTTTTAACTTAATTTTATTTTTATTATTGTAGTCATAGTAGTACACTTTGTGATGATTTCAAGTGTCTCACCTATTACGGTTCAAAATATACTGTAGCAGACGGACGGACGGACAGGCGGACAGCGGAGCCTTAGAGCGGTTTCGCACTACATCTGATCCGAATTCGAATCCGAATTAAAGAACCGACTTCAATCCGAATTGGGAATGTTCTAAATTCGGACGGATAGGGTTCGGGATCTAGTGCACAACCCCTCATACAAATAGCCCAAGTAGCACAAAATAGCTTTATAATCGATGGATAACAGAATAAGCATATTATTATAGCTTTATAAGAAGTCTACATATAGGCATTATAAACCACTATACAGCTCTTGTAATGCTAATTTGGGCCCCAAATTATACAGCCTTAAGTGTAAGAATGGCATTTTAGCAGCATTATATTGGTTGTCTACCGGAATGATAAACGCATTATAATGGGCTGTGAAAACAGGTTAAAGCAGTGCGCATATGTTAAATGCGGCTCTTATACAGCTTGTACCATTACAAAGGCAAAATTAAAACATTTTCAAATATTATTTTTAATTTCTGTTATTATTAATAAATCTTGTGTAAAAAGAACATGGATACTTTCAACAAAAAAATATAAGTGCTACAAGGCAAGTAATTAAACTCTTGTTTTTGTTCTCTATGAGGAATTAAGGTTGCGAGTATCAGTTTACTGTGAAAGTATGTATATATTTGAATCAAATATTTCATGCGCCTTCAAATTAAAGAGCTATTTATTACAAAAATATTATAAAAATATGTGGAATTGTAAAAAAAAATATGCTCTTACGAAGAAATCTTTAGTTTTAGTCATTATGATACCTGTATTGTACCGGCCGGTCAATACCATAGGTTGAAGTCCTTTCTAAAGGACTATTACCATAAAATTAAATTTTAAATATTATCGATACAAAAAGCAAAATGGCGTAAGCATAATTAAAAACTTTAGGCATGCGGATGGCCGGTATACGACTTATTGCTTGTTAAAATTCTTGTCATTATACGTTTGTATAGATAAAGGCTATATAATATTATGATGAAATGCTTTTAAAAAGCTGGCATTAAAACAGCACCAAACCTTTAAACAGTTGTGACCCATGCGAAAGGTCGTTATAAAACATAGAGCAGTTTTAAAGAATTTTAAAATGCTTTTTAATAGCCTAAGCCGTAATTAATGCTAACATACGGCCTACACTTTTGTATAATGCTTACAGCTGTATTACAAGCTGTATAGAGACATAAATTATATCTAAAATAAAACCTTTAGCTGCACAAAAGATTGAAAAAGAGGATTATATAGCTTTAGGAACTACAAAGTTAATAAAATGCTGTTATACAGAAGCAAGACATTGCTAAAACCCTTCAAATTCTATAACGAAGCTAGAAGAAATTTTCTGGTCATCACTTTTTCCATTATATCGATTTTGTGTTACTTGGGAGGACAATGGTTGCTTCGGACTGGCGTTTCTCGGATTCGGATCAGATGTAGTGCAGAACCGCTCGGCTGCATTTCAAAACCTAGTAAGGACTTAAAATGAAATTTTACAGGAGAACGCATAAAAGTAATATTGGTCAGCCTATGGAATGTATTTTTGAATTGGTTAAAGTGACTTACTAGGTTTTAAAATGGTCACTAGGGAGTGAAAGGTGCACTTACTAGGTATCGATGCTTAAATATATCTCCTTTTATGTAAGTTTAAAAAGCTGGTGTTTTTGTATTTGGTGGAGACCTTCTAGGTTAGCAAGATTATGCAATAAAACGATTTTTGTAAAAAGTGTCCCTTACTAGGTTTTGATATGGGACAGCCGCGCTCTCAGTAATAGGGTTCCGTTGGCACCCCTTGGGTACGGCACCGTAAAAAAGAAAGAAATTCAGCAGGACTACACAAAACCAATGGATCGATTCCCATAGAGACAGAGATTTTGGTCATCATCAAGGTCAAATTCAAGTAAACGAAGTTTGAACTAAGAAACCGTTTTTTTTAATTTTTATATCAAGCTTTCTACGGAACAGGCAACAAATACTCGTATATAGCCTATCGTAGAGTATTGCTTATTTTGTTAGAAAGCCTAAATGTTATTGGTTAGCGGGATTGTCCGAAAGGGTTACCGCTGGCCCGGAACATAAAGGGCTAAGGAAAGAACACGGGTAGATTTTAGTTAGTAATAGTCTGACACTCCCTTCCGCTCCACCCAGAGCGGGAGGGGTCATTTGATGATTTCCCATCCTGCAAGAAAAAAAAAAGCCTAAATGTTATATAGTTATGATACGTATTCTGAAATACATATTGTTCTGTCCTCCATCAGCAGTTATAACCCCAACAAAAAACTATATGACATCATAAAGAAAAACCGGCCAAGAGCGTGTCGGGCCACGCTCAGTGTAGGGTTCCGTAGTTTCCCGTCCGTCACAATAAGTGTTCCCACGTATGAGTTTAAAAGTGGGTATCCATTATGTTCGCGTAATAATCGTAGTCGATCATAGATCTTAAAATATTGGGATTCGATTTTAATATTATTTTTTGTTTTTGTCTGAAAAAAGATATGTTCAGGATAATAAAATAATTATGTAAACGAAGTTAAAAAAAATGCTTGCATATACCTACGATTATACTACAAACTTAGTCCAGAAATTATTTTGTACAACTTTTTGTCTTTTTTGTACAAAAACTGTTGTTTCCATCAAGTTCAAAATAATTTTCCTAGAAAGTCCTTATAAAGTTCTAATTTTCATATTTTCTAAACTTATGGTTCAAAAGTTAGAGGGGGGGACACATTGTTTTTTACTTTTGGAGCGATTATTTCCGAAATTATTGACATAATCAAAAAATGATTTTAGTAAACCCCTATTCATTTTTAAATACCTTTCCAACAATATATCATACGTAAGGGTTGAAATTAAAAAAAAACACTTCCCACTTTACATATCCCCATATGTAAAGTGGGAAGTGTTTTTTTTTTATTAGCTACCCTAATAAAACATTTTTTTCCAATTTTTATTTTACCACTTTGTCGGCGTGATTGATATACATATTGGTACCAAATTTCAGCTTTCTAGTGCTAACGGTCACAGAGATTAAGCGAGGACGGACAGACGGACAGACAGAGATGGCGAAACTATAAGGGTTCGTAGTTGACTACGGAACCCTAAAAAACGTAACTTACCCGTCATAAAGACAATATCCAAGGAAAAACATAGCAATTTTATTTGAGTGACGAAAAGAATATCCGAAGGCTTAGCACTAAAATATGATACAGCTAACAATATATCGGACAAGGACAGGCGTTCAAATAAATTGAGACTTGTTTGTCACGACGTAAACTCAAGGTGACCCCGAATTGCAATTTGTGTGAAGATTTGGAGCGGGTGTAAAGTTTTCGGGGATGTTATGTAAGTGAATAATAATAGCAGACTATTAATATCCTATTGTTGGGAAAATGCTTTTTCTCATACAAAGGCACGAGCATTGATCATGATCATGCTCAAGACTGGTGGTGGTGAGTGATTCAAAATTAAATAATAATAATTCAAAATTAAATAAATAAAAATAATAATAATAATAATAAATTAATTAATTATAATTAATAAATAATAATAATAAATTAATTAATTATAATTAATTAATAATAATAATAAATTAATTAATTATAATTAATAATAATAATTTATTAATTAATTATAGTTAATAATAATTTATTAATTATTAATTATTTTTGTCCTTTATAATGCGCACAGCAAAAGAGTGGAACTCTCTACCTGCGTCTGTGTTTCCGAGCGCATACATCCCGAGTCTCTTCAAAGTAAGAGTGAACAGGCTTCTTCTGGGTGAGGTCACTCCATCGTAGACTTTGCCTCTGTCACCTCTGACCTAGACTAGAGTCAAGAGCAAACCCATTTCAAATAAAAAAAAATAACTGGGTGTGTCCAGCATTCTAACACACAATCCGTAGGTTTTGAAGTGGTTTTGAAGGATATTCTCAATCCAATGCTTCACAGGTTTGAAAAATTCGTCCGCTCAAAATCATAAATCACGTAATGAACGTGGCCGAACCATCAAAATGAAAGGCATTGTGATCGATTGTCATTTTATGTGTGTTACGTAATTACCCCGATGGTCCGTTTCCTCACGATGTTACGTTTATGAAAATATACTAGCTGCGCCCCGCGGTTTTACCCACGTAAATGTCGATTCCGTATGAATATCGGGATAAAAAGTAACCTATATGTTAATCCAGAGTGTCAGCTGCCTCCATACAAAATTTTATCAAAATTGGTCCAGCCGTTTGAGCGTGAAGAAGTAACAAACATATAAACACACAACTTTCGCCTTTATAATATTAGTGTGATTGTGTTATGAATATGAGAACAACTTCATTCAGACTGCTGGACGTCATCCTCCACATACGCACGTTATTTAGTCCAATACTTCAATCCAGCTGCTACCAGCCACCCTGCGAAGATCATCACTCCACCAAACCTGAGCGTGTTTTATCTTTAATTTTTCGAGGCATATAATTATGTCCAGCTGTGGAGTGCAGTATTTTTTTTTTCAGGGTGGGATATCATCAAATGACTCCTCCCGCTCTGGGTGGAGCGGAAGGGAGTGTCAGACTCTTACTGACTAAAACCCACCCATGTTCCTTCCTTAGCCCTTTATGTTCCGGGCCAGCGGTAACCCTTTCGGACAATCCCGCTGACTGTGGAGTGCAGTTATAGGCTGTTTATGATTTCGTTACTCCTGTAATGAAACAGCTTCATAAACTACTATTAAAAACACTAGCAGTGCCTCGCGGTTTCACTCGCATAAGTGTCGATTCCGTGGGAATATCGGGATAAAAAGTATCCTATGTGTTAATCCTGGTTATAAACTATCTGTGTGCCAAATTTCATCAAAATCCGTTGAGTACTTTTTGCTTGAAAGACTAACAAACATCCATTCATCCTCACAAACTTTCGCGTTTATAATAATAGTAGGATGATTAAGAAGGTTTTACCCACTCGTACAACAAATCGGCTTTAGACATAAATCTCAAGTAATTACGGTGGCACTTGAGCGCTAATCCTTTACGACGGCAGTATACGTTGGTCCCTACGTTGGCGTCATCGCTACTCGTCCAATCCGGATCGAAAATAACATTGGCCAGAGACGGCCCCAATGCTATTTCCACACGCCATGTTGGACGATTAGCATTGGGGCCAAAGTTGGGACCGACGTGTGGAGCCAACGTTAGCTTGATACCTTGGCTTAGTGCCAAGATTTGAAGGCGTTTGTCACTTCAGGTAATAGTCGTTGAGACAACAGGCTACTATGCTTTGGTGGATAGTGTGTTTGCAATGATTTACAATAACGAATGCTTCACCTGGGTCTCATCGGTTGACAAGAGCGTTCAGGAATATCATACCAATAGTACATTATCTTCATTTACACTTCAAAGTTATCACGTCTTGTTCCTTGTAGATATGAAACTAAGACAAGCGAGAATATCTTATACTTTGGTAGATAGGTAGTGAGTTTGCAATGATTTACAATAACGAATGCTTCACCTGGGTCTCATCGGTTTACAAGAGCGTTCAGGAATATCGTGCCAATAGTACATTATCTTCATTTACACTTCAAAGTTATCACGTCTTCTTCCTTGTAAATATGAAACTCAGACAAGCGAGAATATCTTATGCTTTGGTAGATAGTGAGTTTGCAATGATTTACAATAACGAATGCTTCACCTGGGTCTTCATAGGTTTACAAGAGCGTTCAGGAATATCATACCAATAGTACATTATCTTCATTTACACTTCAAAGTTATCACGTCTTGTTTCTTGTAAATATGAAACTAAGACAAGCGAGAATATCTTTTCCATAAAAATAAAAAAAATCTCTTCAAATAAAGAACATTATGCAAACGATACCTTTATCTCAACATGATATTTAAGGCGCGGGCCCACCGCGGTGCACGGAGAGGCTACGCACGTGTATTAAGCTTCGCTTTGGAAGAAAATGTATGTGATTGTATCCACTGCAACCCACGGAGAGGCTACGCATGAATTGACGTCATTGATACACGCGTGGATTGCTCGAATAGGCGGATACATAGCTCAACGCTGGCGACGTGGGTCTACGTTTCTACTAGAGTACACGAATATGACCCACGACTATGTACAGCTCGCTTATCGCAGCGCAGTTTTCAGTCAGTTTTTTGTCCGTGAATTGCAGTGGCACGTGCGTAGCCTCTCCGTGCGCCGTGCCACGCTATACATAGTCGTGGGTCATATTCGTGTACTCCAGTGGAAACGTAGACCCACGTTGTCAAACAAATTAATACACGCAGCTAAAATGCGCCGCTTGCCCGTGCACAGCATGCGCCGCGGTGGGCCCGCGCCTTTATGGTTTTTGGCGAGCATTCTTATGGATCCCAAAGTTGTCATCAGAAATTGCTTTTTAAAAACCTCACGTACAATTTGTTAGAATATGGTGTATAAGACTACACATCTACCAATATCTACTACATAGTTGATAACACAGAGCCAACTTCCAGCATTGCGACACTTAGAACTGAGATAATGTGTTAAATCTTTTATTATCTTGGCTTACTGCCAGCAATGGTAAGATGTATATTGTCACTTGAGGTAATATTCTCCAAACTAAGATGTGCTAGTGTTTCAATGTCTTCTCTCTCAGTGAATAGTAATAGTGTTATTGTATATTGTGTTAAAACGCTTGTGTCGAATAATACCAAACAATTAGAAATTTGGTTTATTTGTAATACTCGTATATATTAGTTTATTCAGCTGGTAACATTGTAGATTTGTATTTACTTTACACTAGTAAATTGTAAATCATCATCTGCCTAGCCTTTTCCCAACTATGTTGGGGTCGGCTTCCAGTCTAACTGGATGCAGCTGAATACCAGTATTTTACATGGAGCGACTGCCTATCTGACCTCCACAACCCAACTGGGTAATAATCGCCCTCTATGGCCTAACACTGTCTCCTAAGATACAGGACTATCTAGTTTAGGAGACAGGGTTACATGATCTGCCGGTCGATTCTGTAAAAATCTCACCGTGAAAACTTAGGTGAAGTGACTTTGCTTTTTCTAGGAATTTACACTATTGACAGCTCACTCCACGCTCACTTCACCTAAGTTTTCACGGTGAGATGGTTACAGAATCGCACTGCTGTGTAGATTTAAGGCTCCTTCAAACAGGCGCGACACGCGATAAAATCGTTTCTACTCCAAACGGCTCAAAGCTGGTAGTTGCCATATTGTATTGTAATAGGCTATTAAATTAATGAGAATTCTGCCTTTTACAAGTCATTCCTTTTATGCCTGTTATTACGATGTATTTTATATAAAATTTTATATAAAAATCTTATATAAAAATCTCAAAATTTTATATAAAAATCTCACAGTGAAAACTTAGGTGAAGTGAGTTTGCTTTTTCTAGGAATTGACACTATTGACAGCTCACTCCACGCTCACTTCACCTAAGTTTTCACGGTGAGATGGTTACAGAATCGCACTGCTGTGTAGATTTAAGGCTCCTTCAAACAGGCGCGACACGCGACAAAATCGTTTCTACTCCAAACGGCTCAAAGCTGGTAGTTGCCATATTGTATTGTAACAGGCTATTAAATTAATGAGAATTCTGCCTTTTACAAGTCATTCCTTTTATGCCTGTTATTACGATGTATTTTATAAAGGATTGGAAGGCATTCTATTCACTAAAACATAGAGTGTACTATAAAAGGATTTCATTGTGGTTCAGGTTCAATATTATATCCTCCAGGAGTGGCGATAGTTAATTTCGCAACTGTAGTAATTTTATTGTTCAAATGAGAAATCTCCATACATTAGCCGAATGATCAGGGGGCCTGAAAAGGCCACTTTGGCAGAATCATATAAAGAAAGAAAAGAAAGAAAGAAAGAAAGAAAATACATTTATAAGGGGTTTTTTATTTTTTTATTTAAAGACAACATTATGAATCATAATGGACAGTTAACTGTTAAGTTAATCGTATCAAATCCCATTGGTGAAGGATTTTTCAGTTATTTTTTTCATCTGTGCTAAAATACCAATCAATCCAATCCAAATCCAATCCCAATCTCTTTGATTATACCTACGTAGTGCAGCGAAAAAAAGAAAAACACGGACTGTCTTCGCCTTATTACGATTCATAATGTTATCCTTTTACGATTCTGCCAAAATGGCCTTTTCAGGCCCCCAGATGACATTTGAATCTTTAGTGTTTCTTGGTAGCTGTAATTTATGACATGTGTATCTTATTTTGTGTACTTATCTGTTTTTTCCGACCTTAACATTATCAACATTGTCTTTAACTTTTTGTGTATCTGTGGGGAACGTTGTTGGTTGCACATTTGTATAAATTCTTATGTTCTATTTACTGGTATCATGTGGAATTGTTTGTTCTTCCGAATAAATAAAATAAAAAGACATTTGCGTAAAAATCAAACCGCCTCTGTAAAATTTCGTGTTGTTCACAATTGGTCTGAGCGGTTAGCCCTATTACTTCCTACCTGACTAGCTTACATTTTTATTTTTTACCATGGTAGAAGCTAGCATACGGCTAAAGAACAATGGTGAAACAGAAATCACGCCAACTGTGTTCAACGTTAGTACATACGCCAGCACATCAAGCTACCCGAAACTGTCAAATTTTCCCAATAAAGTTTTAACCATATGCTTTAGCGATAAAGTTGAAAATTTATTACAGAAATTTGACAGATTGTAGTACAGTACCCGGCGATAAATATTGCACATCGACCTTTGGAAAGAGACAATCGGCTAATTTCGGCTTCGTAGAGCGTTATCTCTGTCGCACGAAATACAAACAGTCCGGTATCTATTAGGAGCTGTTAAAACAATTATGATTTGCTTCTTTTGATAATTATTTTTATTCTTTGTATAAAAATCGATAGGATCGAATAGGTCGATGTGCAATATTTATCACCGGGTACTGTAGCTTGATGTGCTGGCTTCTGGCGTCTGTACAAAAGCCGATTGTCAAACATTCTAACTGTGTAACACGCTTTCAATCAGAACCTGAATTATTTTGAAGGATATTGCTAATACATTGCTTCATAAATTTTTGAAAAAAAATACTGCTCAACAACGTACATGCAATGAATGTTGTTGAACTGTCGAAGTGAAAGTCATTTCTACTGCTGTTAGTGTGTAACGCAATTATCCCGCTGGGTGTACTGCACGTAGCCACTTAAATGCACCAGTGACCTAACAATTTATGATCACTTGTTGCGCGCCACAAATAATGCCTGATACATAGTGACATTAGTTACCACTGGCGCCATCTAGTATCGGGTAGCAGAACTAGTACCTTGGTACTAGGACCTTGACCCTTCAAGGTACAAGTAATTCCGAGAACTATCGACGTCGAGTCAGCCGGGGCCGTTATGTACTCGAACATACTCGATGTTTATAGAGTAGCTCTGTGGCACTATATAAGGCGGGTGCGAGCCACGAGACCCATCAGTTTTTGAATAAGCGATACATGCGAATACATCGAAGCGATATTTAAGTGCGACTTAAGAGTGATCAATAGTGCAATTGTGTTTCTTAATTAGTGTGTTTGAGTTGTAATTAGTGTTGTGATTAAAGTGTCAAGTTTTGCTGATTAAATCGGCAGTTTTTATTGTCACGAACTCCAAGCTCATAGAGGCTCTTCAATAGTGCATTGATATTAAGATTTGCATATAAGATGTGATGAGGCTAAAAGTCACCCAAAGGGCAATGAAGAGGGCTATGGAGCCTATGATTGGAGTTTCCCTGCATGATCAAATCAAGAATGAGGAGATCCGCAGGGGAACCAAGGTAACCAAGATAGCCCGAAGAATTGGCAAACTTAAGTGGCAGTGGGCAGGGCACATTGCTCGCAGAACAGATGGCCGATGGGGCCGAAAAGTTCTGGAGTGGCGACCGCGTATCGGAAAACGTAGCGTTGACAGGCGTCCCACAAGGTGGTCCGACGACCTTGTGAAGGCCGCAGGAACCTGTTGGATGCGAGAAGCATAGAACCGGTCGAAGTGGAGGTGCTTGGGGGAGGCCTATGTCCAGCAGTGGACGTCTTTTGGCTGAAATGATGACAAGGATCATATAAGATGTTGCTGGCCTTCTCCCATATCGGCAAGAATGACGTAGAAATAACTCCGTTCCTAAGTAAACCAAGTTTAGATAGTTCTCATTAAAATTCCTTCCATGATAAAATGTATCAGTCCTTATATAAAGAAAACTCAACTAACTAAGTAAATCAAAGGACGCTTACTTAACTAAAAAAATTGAAGACAAGAAATACAATCCGAAGTTAAGTTCAAAAGGGCTAATGAGTCAAAATGCTCCTTTGTTAATTTTAAATGCTATTGTTAAATCTTATTGATTCAAATCGTTTCGTTCAAAATCAAGGTTAACTCTGCCTTCAATTTCATACTTGATTCCATTGTTCACTCTTAATTGCTAATCGTTAGCTAAATTTGAATCTACAACGCCGACGATGGCTAAATTTAGTTAATTGCGTCAAACAAATGTAATATTCCCAATTGATGGATAGTAGTATAGTACATGCTACCCATGTGCTAAATAAATTATCGGCACTCGTGACGGATAATTTAATGACACGTTCATTAACCACCATGAAACCCTTTTATAGTACATTTCATGCTTTAATGAATAGAAAGCCTCCCAATCCTTTACAAAATACGTCATTATAACAGGCATAAAAGCTAATGACTTGTGAAGGCAGTATTCTCATTAATGTAATAGCCCATTACAATACAATATGTAAATGAAGTTTTCATGGTAGAAAGTAATGGCTGCTCTAATTGTCGTAGGGGTGTCTCTCTCACGAATTATTGTTCAATTAGGGTTGGTAGAATCGCCAAACTAAGTGGCAATGAGCAGGGAATATTGCTTGCAGAACAGATGGCCGATGGAGGCGAAAGGTTCTGGAGTGGCGACCGCGTACTGAAGGCGTTGGCGTTGGAAGGCTACAAGGCGGACCGATGACCTTGTAAAGACCGCAGGAATCCGCTGGATGTTAGAAGCTGAGAAGCACAGCACCGGTCGATGTGGCGATGCTTGGGGAGGCCTTTGTGCAACAGTGGTTTTTTTCGGCAGAAATGGTGATGATAATAATTGATGATGGTTGCTGGACTGGTTTTAGGAAGATTTATCAAGGTTATGGTAGGTGTGTTAGAGTTTTTGAGAAAGCATATGCAGAGCGAACAGTATATACAGCTCCAGAGTTCAAATCAGTTTTCAAAGTCGTCAGATTTCGGGAAAGTCCATAATATCTTCATCAGATTTTCCTATGTAATTCATTATGGGTTATCGCACATGATCATACCAAAATCAATTTTAACGGCTCTGAAGATCATTTTATTTTTGGCCCTTCTTTGAAATCTGAAAGTGGACTCCTGACCACGAGGCTCCTATCTAAAACTTTTCAAATATATTTTCAGTGTTCTCTAATCATGCCGCACCTACTCAGCTATCAACTTTTCGCCCTGCATATTATTTTTGCTTAAAAACCCTCTGGGCTTCCCCTACCATTATGTTAAGGGTTTTTGAATGTTTTAATTAAGTTAAAACTAATGTTTGGTTTCGGTTATTTTCGTTTCTTAGGCTTCATCAAGTGGAGACAATAATATTCGTATATGCAGTAGCATGGTTGGTTTAACAGGTTGCAAATTTAGTTTTTGTTTACAAATGGAAAAACGATGGATGAATGGTGGATGGATGGTTTGGGGTTAGATTTTGCACATAATTGGCTGTTGATGAATAATATAATATTCTACCATTTTCCTGTAATTGACTTTCCTCTTATTTGCAAACGATTTTGACGAGCATTTGCTCATTCTGTGAATGTTAGTCTTTATGGCAATAAAGAGTAGCAAATATTTTCCTTAATGAGTGCTTTATTAGGTACTTTAGAGTCACAGGCCTACTAAGCCATGTGAATGTGAAGACGATGTGGGTCATTTATTTTATAATTCTCTCAGTTTGAGTTATTTATGTAGCCTACTCAAATGTTCTTTCCCAAATGTTCTTTCTTCTTGTCCGTTCTTTCTTTTGGTAGAATCGTTGAGCTCCTTAAATCTTGAGTTGAGCTGCACGATTTATGACAAATGGGTGCACTGACTGGACAGGTCCTCTCAATCTGTGTAGTTCTTTCCTCAAAAGACTATCTCAGACAACGATCTACATGGTCTTCATATAACCTGACCAATATTATGTCTGGACTTTAAAAGAGACTCTGACCTCTGAGTTTGTTTCGGCCTTTCTTCTCAGAGTAGTCAGATAGGAAACGCCGACCTCATCTAGTTTAAAAAACACTGGCACTCCGGTAGTGCCGACAGAAGTGAAAACTTGAACAATTACGAGTGTATTTTGTGAATCGTCTTATAAACAAAACACGCGTGTTAAGGTGTGTTCCTTATTTTATAGGGTTTTTTGCAACGACCAACGACCAAAGTGACTGGTTTATTCTTCTCGTGAAAGGAATTTATTCAGATTTACAAATAAGCACACAGGATAGACTTCAGTTCGTGGTGTTGGTCGCGGCAGTGGTAAGAGAAGCAAGCCGCTCGCATGGAGCTCGTCGTCAGTTATATATCCGTGGTTCAGCGCCATCTCGTCGTTGTTGGATGAACTACGTAGTTAGTACGCGATTCCCTCGTAGTTCTTCCCGATGTGCATAGATGGCGCTGTCCTCAACAACGCGCGTCTTACGTTTTACGTCTTACGTCTTTTCGATCAGGGTCACGTGACCTGACGCGAATTTAGAAGTTTTTACCCATTCCAAAAAAAGTACACAGCGCCGCTAAAGAAGTTTTCACTTCAAAAAAAATATGATTGACGTGTAAAAGTGTTTGTGCAAACCTACTTACAAAAATAAAATAATTTATCATTTACTTACAAAGCTTGTATTTCTAACCAAAGTACCCGTAATTCACCGACTAAAATCAAAAGGATTGAGCGTTGATGCCCATATCAAGTTGATGGTTCGGATCGTAAACATTTTAATGTGATAATTAAAGACACTGTCAACGCTCGCGTCATTAACCTAATGGAAATTTATTGCGCAGCGAATGGGAATATTCGGAATGGGTGCCTTGGGTGTTTCCTAATTAATGGGTGACGTTAAAAGATTTATGATGTATGATTTTTTTGCTATATATGTCGATATGGTAAGGACTAAACTGATTAACTTTTTCTTTATTTATCTTTCTTTACTATCTGTAATGTACTTACAACAGTTGATAATATCGAGGTCGCTTTTGCTCGTAACCATCCTCTAATATGCAAACGTGTATTGGAAACCGCTTTACCTGTTTATTTATTCAAAAAGTTATATAGACAAGAGAATTGAAATGAATGTGTAAATATGTAAACTGTCCATAGAAAGCAAAGAACCCTTGAAAATAATGTAACCAAAGAAGGAACAAAGATATTTTGGGACTTCGGAAAAGGAAAATACAAATATTTAACGCGAGATACGTTTTTCGAACTTTCTCACATTCATACTTCCATACTATTATTATAAATGCGAGAGTAACTCTGATGTCTATAAGTTTTTAGGCTTCAAAGGCTTTAGGCACCAAAGGGTAAAAACGGGACCCTATTACTAAGACTCCACTGTCCGTCTGTCTGTCTGTCTGTCACCAGGCTGTATCTCATGAACCATCATAGCCAGACAGTTGAAATTTTCACAGATGATGTATTTTTGTTGCTGCTACAACAACAAATACTAAAACTAGATTAAAATAAATATTTAAGGGGAGCCCCCCATACAATAAACGTGTTTTTTCGGCGTTTTTGCCTTGTGGTACGGAACCCTTCGTGTGCGAATCAGACTCGCACTTAGTCAGTTTTTAATTATTTATATCATAACGGCTGAATGGATTTCGGACTTGGGTTAGAACATTGCATACTTTTGACATGGGATTATTTCCAACCTCCACACGGGTGAAGCCCCGGACAAAAGTTAGTATGTCATAAACTGGGATAGGTAAAATTCTGGCCTCTAAAAGTTAGAATGAATAACTAATGGAAACAAAACAAGCCTTAAAAAAACATTGGATACCCATAAATTCATCTTCTTGTCTTTGTTTCGCATCAATTCAAAATTCGAACGGTGTCTCGTTGTGTTGTGAATCCGCGATGATTTATTTTAAAAACAAATGAGTTCGCTTTCGAATTGTGTGCGTTCACTTGATAGGTTCCAAGTGAATTTGCAGAATAACAATACAAGTACTTACACTTCAACAAACTCACTTTTTATCCCTAGGTAAAATAGATCGACCAGTCTATATGGTTATATAGCCATCACTGCAAGTCTAATGCTTGTTAAATTATTCAAAAAGTCAATTTATTTGTTCGTGCACTCGATGTGAGAGTGTCGTGACCATAACGATAGGTATTAATGTACTGTTCTAACCACAAGTTATTGCTGTGAGGTTAGTTTAGGTCAGCTGGCGAAGGCTAGACGTACTTAGACTGGATTAAAGTTACATAACATAACATCACGCCTGACTTCCCCAAATATATAGTAGGGTTAAGGGGCTTACATGACCTAAAACGCGGTCACTGTCGGACTGCATAGAAAATAAAGTGAAGCGCGATGACACAACGCTGGTAATTTATTGCGAAATATGAAGCAATTATTTAATTACAAACAATCTATTGTTTGGACTGAAAAATTTAAACACTAGTGTTTTAGTACGTTGCTTATAGAATAATCTGACAAAAAATCAGAATTATTGTTTGTATATTAGTATGGTTTTTATTAGTTAGTAGTAGAGGTATCTTCATGATTTTTTTCTATCGTATCTAATTTTTATCTAATTTTGACCAATTTTGTTACATTTAATTTAATTTCATTTATTGTCATGTAGTTTAACCTAATTTTATGATTGTATGACATGTCTAATTACAAAATATATTGAATAATAACTTGTATGTGTGGTGTAAACTGTTAGTATAAGTTGGTTATTAATAAATAAATAAAAAAAAATTAGTTGTATTATATTTTCAACACACTATCTTCCTAGCATAGATCCTGAAGAATATCATATATTTTTCTGATTTTGTTTTGTGTAGTCGATCATATACTTTTATTGTTTCTAAAACTTGCGTTTTGGTGCTGGAAGCCCCTTAAGATGTAAGATGTATAAGCTCACATATCACAATTTATGTCAATGTCCTTAATAGGGGGAGATTATTTTTCTTAGGGTGGTACTAAGGAGTTCCTGTTGGAAAAACTAAATGTACCTAATGTCAGTAAACGCATTTTTCATTATTTCTTTTTCTTTACAATTTTCTTAGTCTCTCTCTGCGTATCCGGGTTATTTATCCAGGCAGGTGTTTTTAGTTGGGTTATAATCAGCGTGTGATCTTCCCACTGCTGGGACACGTGGGCCCAGTGTGGTTGGTAGATGTCACTTAATTGGGTCAATAGTTCGAAATCTAGATTATGCAATTAGTTTTCAGGTTTGTCTATAAGGAATTTCTCAGTAGCAGGCTGGATTCTGGATATGTACCTGGTTGAGGGGAATAGGCTCACCTCCTATTACATAGGATGTAACAATTAGGATTGACAAAATGTGGGTGTTGTAGTACAGACGCCAGCAGTCTTTGGTCAGCTGGACCCGATCGCTTCTGGATCCGCGGGTCCAGTTGACCACATCATTTATTTTTTGTATTTTTATTGTTTAACTGGACACCCACATTAAAACTTAGAAGAATCATCAAGCTCCCGAAACTGTAAAGTTTTTCCAAATAACCTTGAACTTTATGCTTTAGTGTCCAAACACACTATGCCGAAGGTACGCGATGAAGTTCCGTGGCTGATTTTACGTTCCGACGTATTCGGCTTATATGACACTCTATAAGTGCCGAACTTACGCAGTAGAAATTCCGTTGCGCACACGCGGGGTGCGAGCATGCCTGCCTCCCGCTTCTCTCCACCCCGGATCTTCTACGGCAATCGAACCGAACTTCGGTCGCGTATAATGTGTGCTCTACAGAATACGTTGTCGCCGAATTGCCGCTAACGCGAACTTACGCTGTACGCTATAACGCAATGTAATTTCGGCATAATGTGTCGTCAGTAATTCAAATAGCATTGAAGGCGTAATCACGCCGAACTTCACGCGTACCTTCTTAGACACTTAGCGATAAAGTTGAAAATCCATTAAAGAAATTTTTGTCAGATTGTAGTAGCTTGATGTACTGGGTCTGTACAAATAAACGGAGAGACGCTTGGTTTTAAATGGAAAAGACAATGCCCTAGCAGCGGCCTCCAAGGCGTCTCCGTGTTCTGTGTCTGGGATCAAGAAAGTATGTTCTTCAAACAGAAAACATGTCATGTCTCATGTTAAGATTTAGAATTATCATATAAATTGGAAACGTTTCCAGGGCACACCCCGTTTTTGATGAAAAGCAAAAGTTTTGTGGTTTTGGGATTGAATGTCGGGTTTCATTGTCTGTTACTATTTTCTTTTTATTCGGCTACGTAGAATGTACGTATGTATGTATGTGTGTACTGGGTGACAATTGGAGCTTTCGTTTGACAAAGGTTAAGCTGTTGTTTTTACAGAAGGCTACGTAAACTTGGGGTATAAAACAACCGACTTACAACCGCAAAAAACACTACAAAGTGATAAATAACTTTAAATCTGGAAGTCGGTGTCGTTGGTTCCGCATTTTCAATTTTTGATACCGACTTCCGAAATTAAAGTTATTTGTGACTTTGTAGTGTTTTTTTTGAAGTCGGTTGTTTTTTTTTTGTTAAAAAGCGTTTAGTTTTCACTTTTTAGTTGTACCTACCCCACACAAATTCAATTAACACTAGTACTTTGAAGAATAAATTAAAGACACCGATTTGAAGAATTATCAAAATTCGCATAGAAATGCCGGAGATGCAGTACATTTATGCATATAACTTCGTACATAAGAATAATTACCTAATGTATATTATGTAAGTACTAAAACCTTCCTGAAAGTATGTAGATCTCACTCTAATAAAAGATGGTTCATTAGTTTTTGAGAAAATCGCAAACATATAAACATACGTACACACGAATCGAATACAGAACCTCCTTTTTTGAAGTCGGTTAAAAAGTTGGTGGCTCAATGCAGCTCTTAACAAGTTTGCGAGTTTTCAAACCGTGGGCAATCATGGCACCCATAATTGGCGAAATGTGGGTGTTTCTGCTATGGGTACATCTCCGGAAAACCCTTCGGGGAAACAACACGATATGTTATCCTTTCTGGAATAATTTAAAAAATGTGTGGGTTCGGGGGACTCCCGGCAGAACGAAGTTCAAAATGAAGATCCAAGATTTTCATTATGTCCTCACTGTCGGCTTCAACACCCTCAAAAACCATGAAAACGATACCTATGACGAAAATTTTTAAATTATTTGCATCCACCATCTTGGATTTTCATTTTGACCTCACAGTCGGCTTCAGCACCCTCAAAAAAAAAAAGAAAACTATCTCTCTCTCTCTCTCTGGCTCTCTCTATTGTATGTATTAAAAAGTCGCATGGTTCTCGCTTTTTCGCAACGTGACAATTTTTCCCAGTTTACTCCTACGGTCCTACCGTAAGCTCCGTTAAAGAACTTCGTTCCAAAAGTATCATGACTGTTATTTCCAAATAGCGCTTTATCCGAGGCAAAATTGTTAAGGGGACTACATGACCTAAAGCGCGGTCACTGTCGGACTGCATAGAAAAGAAAGAGAAGTGCAATGACACAACGCTGGTAATTTATTGCAAAATATGAACCAATTATCTACTTACAAAAAGTCTATTGTTTGGTCTAAAAAATTAAAACACTAGTGCTTTAGTATGTTGCTTGTAGAATAATCCGACAAAAAATCAGAATAATTGTATGTACGAATGTATTAGTATAGTTTTTATTGTAAAAGAAAATTTTAAGAGGTATTTTCATGTTTTTTTTCTATCGTATCAAATTAGTTGTATTATGTTTTCAACACACTATCTACCTAGCATTTATCCTGAAGAATATCATATTTTGTTCACTGTAGTCGATCATAATATATATACTTTTATTGTTTCTAAAACTTGCGTTTTTTTGCGTTTAGGTCCTGTAATCCCCTTAAATACTAAAAATACAGAAGGAATTCTTCAAAAGACTACTCAAACCACAATATAACTATTGATTTCTGTCCCGCTAATAGTTTGTTATCCCGGGTCGAGTTAATGTTGACCGAAGCGCTAAATTACACCGCTAATGCTTGAACAAACATGTTCTTTGTATATACAGGGTGTAACGAACTCGTAAACTATAAAATTAAAACGATAAATCTGAATTTTGAAATCGAAATAGTCTGAGTTTTATCGGACATCTGTATTGTGCATGCATGTGAGTTTAGCTGTGTTAGAACATACATAAATATTATTATTTGTGCATTTGAATAATAAACGTAAGGTTAGATTGGAGTCCACTGACTTTTTTAGACACGCAAGCTGTACAGTTTATGGACAAGCCGCAATGCTGTAGATATGATTTTCATAGCTTTAAAATCTCAAAAATTATTTACAGTTTTACAGTAAGTTATTTTGTTCTATGCAACTTTCATTGAAGCATATTCGTCTAGTTCAAAGGACCAGTCAGCTTAATTTACCCATGCCAATGTGAAATGCATTTTATCTGAGCATCAGTCTTTTAAACAGTAGTTTTGTCAAAATAGTTTATCTACTGCTAATATGTTGCTCTTGATCCAATTCTTTCAGTTTTATGTTATCATAAGTTTGTCAGACAACCGTAAATAAACTGAAACCTCAATCTAACTTAAGCCCAAGGTTGTCTGCCTGTAATAACTTTAATGACAGACCAAGCTACACAATAGACTTGTTAAAACTTGTTCAAACTCAACCACCCTGCATAACAAAGCATTATATATGTATAATAGACAACCCTGTATAATCCACGTCACTGGAAATCTGATAGCTTTTATTTACATTGAAGCTGTATGAACTGAACATTGATTATCGTTTCGAACGAGTGTTTGTATTTCCATAGTTTCATTGCAGTTTATTTGATTTTATTGTGCGTATCCATGGCATTTATTAACAAACTCTGCACTAAATGTAAGCCTGTTGGTACAAGTAGAGAAAAAACAATTAAAAAACAAAATACATGAAAAATATATCCCTAAAGTGACAGCTTTTTATTTCATCAGAGATCATAAACATGCAAGTAAACTAAAGAAAACTACGATCAAAGGGTTTGACGTAATGCGCACAGCAAAAGAGTGGAACTATCTACCTGCGTCTGTGTTTCCGAGTGCATACAACCCGAATCTCTTCAAAGTAAGAGTGAACAGGCTTCTTCTGGGTAAGCTCACTCCATCATCGACCTTGTCTCTGTCACCTCTGACCTAGACTGAGGGGCCGGTGGCTAAATAATAACAGCCGCACAGGTCGATCGATCAGGTTAAGCTATGCTTGCCGCGGTTGGTCTGTGGGTGAGTCCATCTTTACATACCGTGACCCGGTGACCCCTCCGTGCCTCGAAAAGCACGTTAAACCGTTGGTCCTGGCTGTCATTCGTGGATCTTTGACAGTCGTTACGGATAGTCAGAAACCAGAAAGTCTGACAACCAGTCTTACCAAGGGGTATCGTAGTAATAATAATAAATAATAATAAAACCTTATACCTAGACCCAGACCAGTACCTAGTACCCAGTAACTGGGTTGTGGAGGTCAGATAGGCAGTCGCTCCATGTAAAATACTGGTATTCAGCTGCATCCGGTTAGACTGGAAGCCGACCCCAACATAGTTAGGAAAAGGCTAGGCAGATGATGATTACCTCTGACTTAGACTACTAAATTATTTCATCACCACTGCTCTCAAAACGGTGAAGGAAAACATCGTGAGGAAACCGGCTTGTCGTAGAACCAAAAATTCGAAGACATGTGACATCCACCAACCCGCACTGGCCTGTGTGGTGGATTACGGCCCACTCCCTATCAATGAGAGGAGGCCTGTGTCCCAGCAGTGGGAAAATCATATGCTGACTATGATATGACATGATTATATAAACAAGTACCTACTTATCGTCGTTTATGTTCTAACAACACCTAAGTAAATTTTTGGCGGTTTTGAAATTTTGATGCCGTTTCGGTTGCTCTTAACTGCCAAGGCTTATTTTTAATCTTATATTTTGAATTGTTTCTTCATTTGTTTCCTTTTATTTTTACATTGTTCTCACATATAGAAGCAACAAGAATAATGTACCCAGGATTTTGTAATATCTTGATTTAAAAGAGTGTCCATGGAGTTTCTTGCCCGTTCTTCTCCATAGAGATCTACGTTTTGGAATGGGCAACTAGCTTCAAGTTTCTGACTAACTGACCGACTATTTAATTTTGACAATTTAAAAGTGCTTGTACAAGGTTTAATTGAAATAAATGGTTTGAGTTTGAGAGAATCGAAAGATGCGTTGTTTCCGCCAATTAAAAACAAGCAACGTCCAATAAAAACTTATGAACCGTTTTGCGGGGCCTTTGTGTCGCGTGTCGCGTCGCGCCTGTGTGTACGAGCCTTAAATTTACTTTGACTTTCATTTAAATTATCTAATATAAATTATATGAAAACTCTCTTCGACGTCTGTAAGATCTGCAATGGAATAAAAATGTTTAGCATACTAAGGTTAGTTTTTGCATGCACCTTATTCTTTTTCCGACAACGATAAAAATGATAGAACACAAATTGATATTCAACCACTGAAATGTATTTGAAAATTACCAAACATGTTCGCTCCTTGACTGTATCTATGATTTATTTCCGTTCAAATGAAACAACTACAACTTCTTAATATATCCAACTAAATTCACGACATAAGAAAAATATGTTCTTGGTATTTTTTTCGCACGGAAATGTTACACTTATCCGGAAATTGCCCCCCCCCCCCTCCAATATATAGTTACAGACAAAAGAATGCCATCAAAGATATGAAAGATATTCTTTTATCTGTCTACAGTGCGTCATTTTCAGACAATAATCCAATGTATACTGTAATAACGTTGATTACGTCGATAATAGGAAATGTGATATTGACACGAAAAAATGGTGTAGGTAAAGGTGAGGCCATACTCTCCAATTTAATTAAAATGTCATGGGATGACCTGAAACACAGGTTTGAATAAATCTAGTTCGGGCGGGTCGCTACTTAACTCCCGAACCATCACTACTTGCACCTGTAAGAAAAAAAAATATTTTAGTTTTAGTTAATTTTTATGCACTTTAATTGTATGGAAAATTTTCTACTCTTTGGCTAAATGTACACCTTTTGTAAAAGTTTTTATTAAATAAATTATTATTATACTTGTGTGGGACTCGAGAGTTTACGCGGTACTTGCAGGATTAGTACCTACTTAGCTCATAAATAGTTGTAACACAAGATCCACCACAAGCGTCCTGCGTCTTATTTCACTATGACCACGTGGGGATAAGCCTTACGCCCCTTAAGTGCCCGCACGATCTCGGGTGAGGCGGCAAGCCTCCTTGCCGCACTGCCGCCATGGGATCTAGGCGATAGTCCTTGTGCGCCTGTATGAGTGGCGCGCGGAGGCACTACGCCGGGGGAACCTCCGATCCCGTGGCAAATCGCGGCGGAGCAGACGGAGCTCCGGCGTGATCTCATGGCGGCATGGAAAGAGCGACTGTCGCAACCCAGCGCAGGACACGCCACGATAGTGGCGATAAGAGCCCTCTTTGAGGAGTGGCTACAGAGTCATCACGGCGCCCTCACCTACCGCCTTACGCAGGTCCTCACCGGACACGGATGTTTCGGGAGGTTCTTGCACATCATCAGGCGGGAGGAAACGCCCGGGTGTCACCATTGCGAGGATCGCCAAGAGGACACGGTGGAGCAAACGGTGGAGGTCTGCCCCGTTTGGTCGGAGCACCGCCGTGTCCTCGTAGAGGCGATCGGCAGCGGTGTCGACTTCTTGCGTCCGGCCCTGGTTCAAGTCATGGTTCGGAGCGAGAGGGAGTGGGAGGCAGTCACCGCCTTCTGCGAAGCTGTCACGCTAGTGAAGGAGGTGGCGGGATGGCTGAAGGAGAGCCTCCCGTCCCAGCCGCCGCGGGAGACGCTCCGGGCGTTGGGAGCCGCGTGACGAGTCCCGGCTACCGTAGGCGCGGGCCTGCGGATAGAGAGTAATGGGTAGCTGACCGTCCGATCAGGACCAGGGCCGTGATGAAGATTTCCGTAAAAAAAAAGGGCTGTCTTGAAAATGAATTCAATTCAAAACTACTTTGAGTAAACTTTGATATGATGATTCTCTATGTTTTAAAGTAAATTCCATTGAATAACTCTTAAGCGTTACGCCGTGATGTCAAAAAATGTAAAAAAAAATGATATAACTTTACAATTTTTATGTATCAAGAAAAAACCATTGAATCGTGTATTCCTTTTACATGATACTAGACTAAAGAGTCAAAAATACATGTACCAAAATGTTAAATCCCTATTCCACATACTTAACAAGTTACACGAAATAGAAAAACCACATTTTTTCCAATATATCACCTTAACTATTCCTTACTGGAAACCACGCCAATTCTTTAGCAAATACTGCCAATCTCGCGTTCCTTTCACGCGGTTTCGTTCGTTGTGTCGTAGAGAATAAGGCCTCTGCAGTGATATTCGCTACAGTCTGTACAAAATAGCGTGGTCATAGCGGTTATTGACCCACTAACATTTAATTAAAGGCTCCTTGAAACAGGCGCGACACGCGATAAAATCGCGCGCAACACAAAGGCACCGCAAGTCGGGCAACGAGCGGTACCTTTGTGTCGCGCGCGATTATATCGCATGTCGCGCCTGTATGCAGGAGCCTTAAAGGTGACACAAAGTACTTTAATAAGTATTATTTGGGTTTCTTTAATTTTGATAATGAGATGCTCTTCTGCAGCTATTTGTCTCCTGTCGTATTGGATCACTATAAATGCCTCTGACCTGTTCTTCTCCATAGGAACCTATTATAAACAGCGCAGCGAAACACGACGCCGACAACGTTACGTGTATAATCATTGTTTTTAAGGTTTTTTAATATGTACCTATTAGTTTATTATTGTATAAGATTATTTTGTGTATTTTATCTATGGGCCTTAGTTGCCATGTGCGTGTGGTGTGAGGGCCACTTTGTTAAAACTCCTTAAAAATGTGCTTAGGATTTAGTGAACATTCCCAAAGAATTGTGAAAGTTGGAATCAGATTTTGTGAAAGTCAAATAACCGAGTTATGGACTGTAAAGTTGGGCCCTCAGTTCTCACATAGAGGATTGAGGGCCCACCTGAACCTGATTAACTATGGACACTACAGAAAAAGTATTTATGCCAAAATCTAAGCTAATGCCAAACAAAATTTGTGAAAACAAGATATTATCGCAAAACACTGTCCTACTTTGTATATCTTCGTACAAAATGGGCCCTCAATTCTCATACACGTAAAAGTTTATTACGCAAATAAAATTAAATCATTAACTTACAGCTACTGTTTCAAATCCTATATGCCACTAAAGAAATTGTGAAAAATTGTGAAAGCAAGAACAGGTCACCACTTTTTGTTGTTTGAAAGTTTATGACATTGATAAAATTCGGGCCCTCAGTCCTCCATTTCTTTTGCTTTCGTTTTATTACGCTTATCGTATGAATTATAAGACAAATACAAAATTGTCTCTTTTTGTGAATAAAATTGTGCAACAAATTCAATACCAGAAAGAAATTAAAAGACCCTTTATTGTATAAGAAAATCGAGTTTTATTTTCATTCTCTGGATTAGGAAATAGGGTGACCACAATTTCTTTTAGATTGCAGTAAAGATAAGTAAATGTAGAGTCATAGGTGTTAATAAACTTTCTTCGATTTTTCGCTTATTATCGTCATAGCATTTGAAATGACTATTAACCAGTTGTATGCCGGAATTACAGAAAACAATTAAAAACCATTGTGTCTCGCGTAGATCTACGCTCCCGGCATACAAGGGGTTAATTTAATACATGACATTTGTAATGACCAATATTATCAGCGAAAGGTGGATGAACGAATTCAATTGCTTCGATAAGTTCGTACACCTTTGATTTTATTCTTCGTATGTGGTATGTGGTATAGGTATATCCTGAAGGCAATACTCACCAGTACCGTTTAAATCAAATGCAATGACGAAATATAATTCGTAGTTGACTGCTACGTTAGAACCACAAGTAAGACAGTTTGTTAGCTTTTCACGCCTAAACCACTGAACCTTTCATCCCGAAAAAAAGTGTTGTTCCAGAGGAGAACAACAACAACGTTATTATGATAATAGATAGATAGAAAGTTAGTGGATCATTCATGTTAATAACTAAAATTTAATAAATTATAATATACATATAAATATAATAGTTATTCTTGAACAGTTATCACAGCGCTACAGTCCAACTTAAAGGAAATTTTATTAAACAATTAGGTACTTATAAAATTATGAGTACTTATGTATCAAAACAAACTTACCTTAAATGTATGATATCTTGACCGAAGACGAGTGAGTGTCTTGACCGAAGATATGTTTGCGTATTAAAAAAATATTATTATTTTTATTCTAGTGAAGAATAAAAATAATAATATTTTTTTACGGTACTGGTGAGTATTGTCTTCAGGATATACCTCAAATACGAAGAATAAAATCAAAGGTGTACGAACTTATCGAAGCAATTGAATTCGTTCATCCACCTTTCGCTGATAATATTGGTCATTACAAATGTCATGTATTAATTAATAGTCATTTCAAATGCTATGACGATAATAAGCGAAAAATCGAAGAAAGTTTATTAACACCTATGACTCTACATTTACTTATCTTTACTGCAATCTAAAAGAAATTGTGGTCACCCTATGTCCTAATTCAGAGAATGAAAATAAAACTCGATTTTCTTATACAATAAAGGGTCTTTTAATTTCTTTCTGGTATTGAATTTGTTGCACAATTTTATTCACAAAAAGAGACAATTTTGTATTTGTCTTATCATTCATACGATAAGCGTAATAAAACGAAAGCAAAAGAAATGGAGGACTGAGGGCCCGAATTTTATCAATGTCATAAATTTTCAAACAACAAAAAGTGGTGACCTGTTCTTGCTTTCACAATTTTTCACAATTTATTTAGTGGCATATAGGATTTGAAACAGTAGCTGTAAGTTAATGATTTAATTTTATTTGCGTAATAAACTTTTACGTGTATGAGAATTGAGGGCCCATTTTGTACGAAGATATACAAAGTAGGACAGTGTTTTGCGATAATATCTTGTTTTCACAAATTTTGTTTGGCATTAGCTTAGATTTTGGCATAAATACTTTTTCTGTAGTGTCCATAGTTAATCAGGTTCAGGTGGGCCCTCAATCCTCTATGTGAGAACTGAGGGCCCAACTTTACAGTCCATAACTCGGTTATTTGACTTTCACAAAATCTGATTCCAACTTTCACAATTCTTTGGGAATGTTCACTAAATCCTATGCACATTTTTAAGAAGTTTTAACAAAGTGGCCCTCACACCACACGCACATTTAGTTGCCTGATAATAAAATGATTATTGTTATTATTAAGGCTCGTACAAACAGGTGCGACAAGCGATATAATCGCGCGTAAAAGAAAAAGGAACTTTATAATAAATTGAATCTCACAAATTCATAGTAAATCAATAAGAAAATACTAGAAATGGGAATTGAACCCATTTCTAGCTAATCTAACGGAAACTAGTAACAGGGTACATTTTGTAAGAAAGCAAATAAAACCTGATAGCATTTTTACTATATTATTATATTTGTATAAACAACAAAATCACAAGAGTTAAATAGTTGGGTACACATTTAGATGGAACAGAATACAAATCTTATACTTAGGTCAATACCTAGTAACAAGAGTAAATACCCTTTAGTTACATTTTACACAGAAGTTACATAGAATGGCTAAGAAAAACATATTTTTAGAAAAAGTAAATACTCATCTTTACAGAATTTGTGCAGAACTTCTGCTTCACAAGTCACGAAGAGTTTTTATTTTCTAAGGTGTGATATCCGTGGGAAACTTCAGGCTTCTTCTTAATACGACGGACATAGGACCCTGAGGTTAGGATCTGAACCGTTGCGCGTCGGACAGTCAGCACAGCCAGTCCAGGATATTTAGGCCAGAGCTTTCGCGGCACGGCGTACCAGCTCACTTTTGGCCTTGCCAGTCAGAGTTTCCACGTCAGTGTACTATCTCCTTGTGGCGAGGATCTCTTTGGCAGCTTAATAATTACGGCAGACACCAGAGGGTCTTTCCGTTCAACAGCTAGCACAAAGAATCCCCCGATCTGTTGGTTACATGCCTTTTTATAGTCTTTGAAATCCCAAAGGTTCCCACCTTTTTTAACCAATCACGGAGCGTCTCAAGTTTTGGCTAATATATCTATTATAATAGCTATTAATAAACAAAACTTATGTAATAGAACTATTTTAAAACTTAATGAGATAGTTTAGCAATATAGTCATTGAATATTTATAATCTCTAAGTAATGTCTGACAAGTTTTTAGTATCTACCAATTGCAGCTAGCCATTACAGTTTTTTGGTTTAAAATCGTTTAGTAACAATTTGGTACATCGAAATTGCAATGTAAAATCTAAGAAATATTAAAGTATCATACCATTAGTCATTACGTTATCAATTTAGAACATTAACAAAAATAAACATTAGTTTTGATTACACAAACTGCAAATCAAAACATTGGTTTGGACTCTAGTCTTTTAATTCATAATGTTTCTTATTCTGCCTTATAAGACTACTTCTTTTAACTATTAAGATAATTATTCTGTCTTTGAAATATAAATCCAGGAAACGATAATTACATTTATTTTAAATCGAAACTTGTTTCACAAAATATTAATTTACGGTGAGGGTAGAATGAATAAATAAGAGATGGACAGTTCCCTTATGTCAACGTCACCTGTCTTGCGACAGCTGACATTGTCATTGTTATTTATGCATTCTGTTTACCAGTTTATGTTTTACAGGTGATTATTGTTTTAACAACAATTACTTTCCTATAAATGCGAACAATCTAACACGGCCATACTGACTGGTACTTTGCTCTCAAAGTACTTAAAACTTAGTTTAAAACAGTCTTAAAACTTAGTTTTTATGTACTTACATCTAACAATATAATAAGTTTCATCTTTGTGAACAGTGTTTTATTCTCAGCCTCATCCATATGTGAGCACCAGAATCTTGCATAATTGATACAGTTTCCTCTATGTGAACACTTACATCCAATTCTTAGTAATGTCTTTCAAGACCACTGGAATCTTACTTATTTGATGCCAAGTTTCCTCTATGTGAACACTTACATCCAATTCTCAGTAATGTCTTTCAAGACCACTGGAATCTTACTTATTTGATGCCAAGTTTCCTCTATGTGAACACTTACATCCAATTCTGAGCCTCTGTCTCTCAGCATCAGAATCTATTATTCATCTACGTGAATACTTAATTCCAAGTTTCATCTATGTGAATACTTATTTCCAAATTCCATCTATGTGAATACTTGTAATTTACAAACAAGAGTTTACCCCATAACTGAGTACCTACTTAAATCAAGTAGCAAGTCAAAAACACATTTTTTTTTTTACATTAAATGAGATATTTTAACTATTATTTAAAATTTACTAATCTAACACGGTTATAAAAAAAATGTTTTGGCCAATTAAATCAATCATTAAAACAAAACAATACGATACAAGTTATAATGAAGAGAAAAAAAAGGAAAAAATAATTTTATTAATCACTTTGTTCTAAATTACTTTCAACGGAAACGTTCTGATCAACCCACTCGCCTGTCCATTTTCTTAGCTTTTCTTTCGCAATGGTTATATCTCGTAAAGTTCCTTTTCCTTTTAAGGCAAATCTATCATTTTCAAGGATGTCAACAATCTCATAGGGCCCTTTGAATTTGGCACTTAGTTTATCATGGCGTCTATGATCTTGGTTAACGTATACCATGTCTCCAATATTATAAGCTATAGTATCACGCCTAGGCGAATCAAAACGTTTCTTGAAAGTTTCAGCAACTAGAGTAAGTCTCTGCATAGCCAAATTACGTTCTGCCTGAACATCAATAGCGTGTCCCACATTATTTGGATCAGTAACGTCATTTAATCGAGCCTGTACACATGGTATGTTTGCATCACGACCTATCAGTAATCTCAAAGGAGCAAAACCAGTTGATTTTTGTATAGTGGAATTGACAGATTGTTGGACTTTCCATAGACCTTTCGGCCAGTCTGACTTATTGCGACATTCCGTAGTAAGCATATTTATTATAGTCATGACATATCTCTCTACTTGACCGTTACTTCTAGGGGTACCTGTAGCTATCATATGATGATTAACTTGCCATTCATTAAACAAAGACCTAATTTGGTTAGTGTTAAAATTAGTGCCTCGATCTGTCACAACTAAGGACGGAGTTCCGAACATACTTAATGTATCGCGAACAATGTCAGTCATTTCGGAACCATTTAAAGTTTTTAATGCTTTTAGAATACAATACTTAGTGAATCCATCAACTATGATCAAAATGTGTTTAAATCCTTCGGCTGATGTCGAGAATGGACCTGTGCAATCTAAATGAACCGTATGGAATGGTATGGGTGTTTTAATTATGGGATGCAAAAGACCCTGTTTTGGACCTGAATGTGATTTACTTTCTGTGCATATTAAGCAATGAGTAATATATTTTTTTACAAATTTATACATTCCTGGGAACCAAAATGACTCACGAATTTTATTTAGTGTTTTGTCATATCCTACATGACAATTTTCGTCATGATAAAGTCGTAAAATACTAAGTCTACTACCCTTGGGTACGTAAAGTTTGGGATTAGCAGAAGGTTCAGTTTTGTAGTAAAGCAAGTTATTTTTAAGAATATACCGATTCATATCGATTTCACCAGACTGGACTTTTTCAATGATAGACTGGGATTCAGAATCTTTTTGTTGAGCCAGTTCAAGCCATGATATTTGAGATCCTAAATTTGTGACATTTACTGTAAGAGGGTCAGTGTTGTCATAATTATTATTACCGAATGATTCGGGATTCCGACTTAAATAGTCAACGTGACTAACATATTTTCCCTTTTTGTAAACAACGTCAAAACTGAAATCTTGCAAATAGGTCCACAACCGAACAACTCTAGGTGACAAGTCCTTTTTGTTAACCGTGGACTTAATTGCATTACAATCGGTGATTATTTTGAAGTTTATACCTAACAGATAAACGCGAAAATGTTTTAAGGCATTATAAATGGCTAGAGTTTCTAGTTCGTAAGAATGGTAGTTCGATTCAGCGGGTGTAGTTCTACGGCTAAAATAAGCAACAACTCTAGTCGTATTATTGACTTTTTGTATCAAAATAGCACCGTAACCAATAGCGCTGGCATCAGTATGTAATTCAGTTTCTAATGTAGGGTCAAATATTGTTAGCAAAGGTTTGGAAGCGAGATGGTTTATAACGTACTGACGTGCAGTATTCTGCTCAGGTCCCCATTCCCATTTTTGATTATTTTTTGTTAATTTTGTTATACAAGCAGTACGCGACGCGAACTCTGGTATGTATTTTCGGAAATAACTAGCCAAGCCCATGAATTGACGTATTTGTTTTACATTCCTAGGTAGGGGCGAGTTAATCAACGCAGAAACTTTACTCTCACTTGGACTAACTCCTTCTTTTGAAATATTAGTCCCCAAGTATTCAATAGTTGTAACAAAGAAATTACTTTTCTGTAAATTTACTGTGAAACCCGCTTTACTAAGAGCACTTAGTGTAGACTCCAAGTATTCTAGACCTTCAGAGATACTTGAACACGGGATCAAGAGGTCATCTATATATACTAATAGGTATTTCAAATGCTGAACTGCTTTATTAATTGCTCTCTGAAAAACTGCCGGGCCATTGCATATACCAAATGGCATTTTCAAAAACTCATAATGCCCGTCTGGGGTTACGAAGGCCGTGAAGCCAATGGAGTCTTTTGATACTGGTATTTGATGAAATCCATTTTTCATATCGATAGAAATGAAATAAGTAGCTTTGCCTAATTTGTCAATTTGATCCTCAATGAGAGGAAGAGGGTATCGATCTTTTTCAGTTATTTTATTTAAGGCTCTGAAGTCGATACACATTCTATCGGCGCCATCTTTCTTTTTTACCAATATTACTGGGCTTGCAAATGATGAATCACTTTCGCGAATTATTTTAAAATCTAAAAGTTCTTGAACAATCTCCTTAACCTTCTCTCTCTCTATCGGGGCGAGGCGGTATGGACGATAATAAATTATTTGATCATTTTTAAGTCTAATTTTAAGCTCACCGGTCTGTACGGTACTAATTGAATTAGTGGAAGGTAATACCGATGAATGTTTTTTTTAAAATGTCCGCAATTTTAGTTTGTAAGTTCTGATCTAAATGACCTATCCTATCAAATAGGGCTGTAAACTCATGGGGAGTTTGAGAAGGATTATCAATAACACAGACTCTATTTTCCTGCAAGAGTGGTATGCGAGTTAATTTACTTCCGGATACATCAGTAATTATCTTTATGTCGGGGAATTGTACCGCGTTTCTCCCGATAATACAATCATAATGAAAGTCATTATCCCTTGCTACATGTATTTTTAATTCTAAACATACGTCATCAAATTTAACGGGAACTACAATCTCGGCAAATATGTTTAATTTTCCGTTTCCAACACCATCAAGTGTTATCGAGCACGGGTTTAATCGACACTCAAAGCGCCTGGCGATGGATTCTTTGACAATACTACAGTTAGCACCAGTATCTATTAGAGCTTTCACTGGAATATCATTAACGGAAATTTGAGTCAAAAAAGAGTCTGAACTAGAGACATAATTTACGGTATTTACGTTAGCATTTTTTTTTGTCTATGTATTGTTTGTGCCAACAATTATCTATTACATGACCCTTTTTTTACAATAGGAACATACCTCAGAGTCTTTATCATTGGTAGTCTTAGGTTTATTAAAAAAACAATTATTTTTTAAATGTCCTAACTTGTTACAAATATGGCAACGTTTCTCTTTGTTATTAAAATTAGTTTTATCAATTACTTTATCAGACTTAATGCGTTTAGTTTCATTTGAACCCGATATATTGTCACTACTTGAAGACGACCTATCAAAAGGTCTTTTACGATTTTTAGTCCAAGATGATAGAGAAATAATTAATTCAGAGGTAGAAGTTGCATTACTATTCAACGATGCAGTTTTAATATTGAAATCGCTAATACCGCCGCAAACAAGCTCGATTAATTGTGTAGTCGTAAAACTTATTTTAGTGTTATTCAATAACCTAAGTTTTTCTCTAGCGTATTCACAATAACTATCAGCAGAGTCAGACGTATAAAGAACAGCTTTTGTTAACTTTTCAGAAAGGTTCTTCCTTTCCGGGTACAAAGCAGTGATATCAGTCTTGAAATTTATCCAACTACGACCATTTTCCGGCTCCCATGACTCGAACCAACTTAATGCAGAGCCTCTTAAGGCCTTACCAGCTTTTGCTGCCGCCTGGATACTACTCCAGTCAAATTCCTTGCTGATAGCCTCGATACTCTTGCACCACGACTCTGCTCCATTTTGAGACTTGTCAGGATCAAACAACGGAAGCGCGACGTCATCGTGCCGATACTTCGTGGACACAGCATCACGAATGGCGCCAAGTAGACCCTCCAGCAGATCTTTGTCCATTTTAAAGTTGGGTATCTATAACGTAAACACAAACAATTAATTAGATTTTAATACTTTTTTCTTGGGCGATCCCACTTCTGATAAAAGAAAAAGGAACTTTATAATAAATTGAATCTCACAAATTCATAGTAAATCAATAAGAAAATACTAGAAATGGGAATTGAACCCATTTCTAGCTAATCTAACGGAAACTAGTAACAGGGTACATTTTGTAAGAAAGCAAATAAAACCTGATAGCATTTTTACTATATTATTATATTTGTATAAACAACAAAATCACAAGAGTTAAATAGTTGGGTACACATTTAGATGGAACAGAATACAAATCTTATACTTAGGTCAATACCTAGTAACAAGAGTAAATACCCTTTAGTTACATTTTACACAGAAGTTACATAGAATGGCTAAGAAAAACATATTTTTAGAAAAAGTAAATACTCATCTTTACAGAATTTGTGCAGAACTTCTGCTTCACAAGTCACGAAGAGTTTTTATTTTCTAAGGTGTGATATCCGTGGGAAACTTCAGGCTTCTTCTTAATACGACGGACATAGGACCCTGAGGTTAGGATCTGAACCGTTGCGCGTCGGACAGTCAGCACAGCCAGTCCAGGATATTTAGGCCAGAGCTTTCGCGGCACGGCGTACCAGCTCACTTTTGGCCTTGCCAGTCAGAGTTTCCACGTCAGTGTACTATCTCCTTGTGGCGAGGATCTCTTTGGCAGCTTAATAATTACGGCAGACACCAGAGGGTCTTTCCGTTCAACAGCTAGCACAAAGAATCCCCCGATCTGTTGGTTACATGCCTTTTTATAGTCTTTGAAATCCCAAAGGTTCCCACCTTTTTTAACCAATCACGGAGCGTCTCAAGTTTTGGCTAATATATCTATTATAATAGCTATTAATAAACAAAACTTATGTAATAGAACTATTTTAAAACTTAATGAGATAGTTTAGCAATATAGTCATTGAATATTTATAATCTCTAAGTAATGTCTGACAAGTTTTTAGTATCTACCAATTGCAGCTAGCCATTACAGTTTTTTGGTTTAAAATCGTTTAGTAACAATTTGGTACATCGAAATTGCAATGTAAAATCTAAGAAATATTAAAGTATCATACCATTAGTCATTACGTTATCAATTTAGAACATTAACAAAAATAAACATTAGTTTTGATTACACAAACTGCAAATCAAAACATTGGTTTGGACTCTAGTCTTTTAATTCATAATGTTTCTTATTCTGCCTTATAAGACTACTTCTTTTAACTATTAAGATAATTATTCTGTCTTTGAAATATAAATCCAGGAAACGATAATTACATTTATTTTAAATCGAAACTTGTTTCACAAAATATTAATTTACGGTGAGGGTAGAATGAATAAATAAGAGATGGACAGTTCCCTTATGTCAACGTCACCTGTCTTGCGACAGCTGACATTGTCATTGTTATTTATGCATTCTGTTTACCAGTTTATGTTTTACAGGTGATTATTGTTTTAACAACAATTACTTTCCTATAAATGCGAACAATCTAACACGCGCGACACAAAGGTACCGCTCGTTGCGCGACTTGCAGTGCCTTTGTGTCGCGTGTCGTGTCGCGCGTGTTTGAAGGAGCCTTTATGCTGTGCAATACGCTAGCTTCGTCTTTCTGACTGACAGACTCCTTGATAGTTCAAAAGTATCTGTAAGTGGTTCCAACCATGTTGGGGTCGGTTTCCAGTCTAACCAGATGCAGCTGAATAGCAGTATTTTATTAGGAACGACTGCCTATCTGACCTCCACAACCCAGTAACTGGGTAATACGGTACCTGTTAGTAAGACTGGTAAATGGTTTGACTGAAATAAAAACTTTAAGGCTCACGTTTTTTAATAACTAACTAGGTACCTACTACTACACTCTAGGCTCTTGCTATTATCAAAATGTTAGCCTGTCAGCAAGATGGAAGCGAAGCGAGGTTGTCACTCTTAACGATTTTACTTTAACAGCGCTAGTCTGACTTCAGCTTTATAACTGACCCGTTTTCTAAATCAAGAATATTGTTTTGCGAACTTGATACGATAATTTATTTTGCAGTTTTTTTTTCTTTTTAGTTTTAACGAGAATATTCCGTCGTTAGTGAATTACTTTGAAAGCTGAGCGAGCTGATAATTAATGCTTGCGGCTTTTATCATTAATGTTGGTTTAGTCTTTTGAACAGAACAGCTTTTTAAAATCATATTTTAAAATATTTTATGAGTTTAATCTATATCTATACTAATATTATAAAGCTGAAGAGTTTGTTTGTTTTTTTGTTTGTTTGAACGCGCTAATCTCAGGAACTAGGTACTGGTTCGAATTGAAAAAAATATTTTTGTGTTGGATAGTCCATTTATCGAGGAAGGCTATAGGCTATATAACATCACGCTACGACCAATAGGAGCGGAGCATCAATGAAAAATTATGCAAAAACGGGAAAAAAATATTCCTTTTGAGAGTTTTCGTTGCGTACGCTGCGTAAACGGTTAAAGTTACGCAAAAATCATGTATGACGGAATTGTTTCCCTTTAAAAGTTCAAAAAAAAAGTCCGCGACAGCATATGTCTATCTTTTAAGGTTTACTCACTATAACCTTTTTTATGGTAATCAAATTTCTTCTAAACTAATGCATTATTTGCGAAGGTTTTTTTTTTATAAACATGATATTAATCCTTATCAAAATAAATACGTTATTCATCACAAGTATTTAATTTTGAATAAAATTGCCCTTGACATCATTTCATTTAAATGAATATCTTAGGAGTTGCATAGCTTACAAGTAATATAGTCGCATAGTTTACATGTATAAGTAATAATCTCTTAAAGTAATGGAATATATTTTTAACCGACTTCAAAAAAGGAGGAGGTTCTCAATTCGGATGTTTCTATTTTTAATTTTTTATGTATATTCGGGTATAACTCCCTCATATATGTCTATATTTGATATAGACATAATATATTATATGAGGGGCATTGTCTATATTTGAGATTTGCAAAATTTTTTTGTTCGAAATATCTTTATTCCGGAATGGTCCCAATTAAATTTCATAAAGATCTAATGATAAGTTTCGGAGACAGACAACGGAACTCTTCAATAAATGCCAGCAAATCAACCGCGATTGCTGCTATAGCATATGTATGCATTGTTTACGCAATCACACAACATAACATTACGCCTGTACCTTTTAAAGGGGTAGGCAGATGTGTTCAATAGCTTCCTGTCACTGATATTCACATACCAAGTAGTGTTATATGAATTTGTTTGGGGTAGGCAGGTACAACTAAAAAGTGAACAAAAAAAAACTTAAAAAAAAACAACCGACTTCCAAAAAAATACTACAAAGTGAAAAATAACTTTAATTTCGAAAGTCGGTGTCAAAAAACGAAAATACAGAACCAACGACACCGACTTCCGAAATCAAAGTTATTTTTCACTTTGTATTTTTTTGGAAGTCATCTGTTTTTTTTTGTCAACAAAATTTTAGTAGGTATTTTCCTGAAATTACCGCGGGTGAAACGGCGGGGCGCAGCTATTATTAAATAAAGTTACCTTTAGCAGCTAATAGAACAGAAAAACAAACTGTTGTTTGTTTGTTTGAACACGCTAATATCTGGAATTATCAGTCGGATTTGAAAAATTATTTTTGCATTAGATTGCCCAATCCATGAGGAAAGCTTAATAATAAAAAAAACAATAATAATAAACCCCAAAAGAAGTACATAGATCCTTTCTCCAAAATAAGCTTTAAAAAATAATTCAATAAGCATATCCAAGAAGGCAAAATGAAATCCGCCATTTTTTTCTCACAATGTCCCGCCAAATCTTTTCCATTTGATTTCACTGACGTTAATTAATATTATCTGCGGTTCTAATCTACTCAAATTGTCCCCAATCACGAACAAGAGGGTCCGACGTTGACAAGAACCTTGAATATTTTGTAACTTAATTACTTTTGCTAATAACTTTTCTTGCTAATTGACAAGTAAAAAAATGATTTTAGGTAGATTAGTTTGGTACCTATTGTGTAGAAATAATTAAAGCTTAATCATTTTGTAGATGAAAGAATGAACGGAAATATGTTTATTTGGCTCACGTCATATCATTGTCGCAAAATATAAACCCACAAGAAAAAAAAACTGGCCAAGTGCGAGTCAGACTCGCACACGATGGGTTCCGTACCACAAGGCAAAAACGCCAAAAAAAAAAACACGTTTGTTCTATGGGAGCCCCCCTTAAATATTTATTTTATTATGTTCTTAGTATTTGTTGTTATAGCGGCAACAGAAATACATCATCTGTGACAATTTCAACTGTCTAGCTATCACGGTTCATGAAATACAGCGTGGTGACAGACAGACAACCAGACGGACAGTGGAGTCTTAGTAATAATAGGGTCCCGTTTTTACCCTTTGGGTACGGAAACCTAAAAAACGAGATTCTTGTCCCTTTTTCTTTAAAAGAATAAAAGCTTTAGCATTTTTCTTGTTTTATTAATTTTCATACGCAAAAATATGTTTTACGTGAACAAATATGGAACAAACTATCTGTACAAACTGATGTCAGTTATCCAGATCTTACTGAGGCACAACTAGATTAACTTGAGCGACTTCAAAACTTTTGCATAAGATTTATATTTGGCCTGCGCAAATATGATCACATATCAGAATTTCGTACAAAGCTCAAGTGACGTCCCATACGTCTTCGCCGGAATTCTCATATCTTGTTTCAGCTCTACAGTATTTTGTTTAATCCTAAAACCCCCACTTATCTTAAAGAACGTTTCAAGCTCCTTCATGACACACATAAAAGATATCACGTAAAATATCACGGATATCACGGAAAACCTGAGACTATATGCCGGATGCATTCCATCAGTTTCTATGACAATTTTTTTATTGTTCAAGCAGTACGGTTATGGAATGACTTGCCCGTGTCGGTAAGGCGTGCTCAATCTTTGTCCACGTTTAAAATTATGGTAAAAAAGCACTTCCTCTCTCCATAAACATCATCATTATATTTTCTTTGCTCCTGTTTCATGTTTATTATTATATATACAGGGTGTGGCGTAAGTAGTGGTCCACCGTTAGGAATTCGATATACCAGATAATTTACTATAACATATTACAATTTTAATCATTTTAGTAGTAAATTGGTTTTACAAAAATCGCTCTTGAATTTGCATGATTATGTGAAAAATTATGGTTAAAATAGAGAAGAACTAAGTTTTTCTTCAAAAGCTCTAAATTTACATAAAAACCATAATTTTACACGATAGCTCTAGTATTTCAGCAGTTAATAATAGAAATCAAAATGAAATTATAATGGTTTTTGCAACTACAACCAAATTTGTAACAAAAGGTAGAAATTACATAGATAAAAAAAATGTCGTCTCGCACTAGGAATTTCTCCTGTATTGTGCGTTTACAAACATTTAAACTCACATACACAAACAGCCAGAACCGGAACAACTACTTGTAGGTCATATAAATATTTGTTCCGTGCGTGAATCGAACCCGCGACACGCAGCACAGCAGTACTGCGCCACCCGTGCCGTCTGTCCGTGCGTCTTGTTTATTATTGGTCGTATTTACAAACCTGTTCGCGTCAACTATTTGTGCCTGTCAGCGTTAATATGGCGGGTCGCGCGTTAAGGCTCCTTCAAACAGGCGCGACACGACACGCGACACAAAGACACCGCAAGTCGCGCAACGAGCGTGCCTTTGTGTCGCGCCTGTTTGTAGGAGCCTTTAACGAGCTTATGTAGGCTGGCTCTATACCATAATATTGCTATCCATGATGATCCTTTGCATTCACAAACTAGCTTATAATACTTGTTTAAAATGCAGCCAATCTATATAATATTTAAAATAGAGCGACTCCCTATCTGACCTCTACATCCCAGTTACTGGGTACTATATCCCTTGAACCCATAAGACTGCTTATAAATCCTTTCAACTAAGCTAAATAATCATCGTCCTAACAGCAGATTCACGTTAAGTAATCCAGTGAGTTCACTTCAGTCGCTCTCTCACTATAATCCTAAAACAGCTCTATTCTACTCAGAGTACTCATAACATACGAACTCAAAGTGTTATTTTGTGAGAGCGTGACGTGCATCTGCATTCTGCAGCATTCACAGCCTCAGCGTAAACTTACTTCAAAATGGCGGCCCAAATGTTTACGTTCCATGAGTCAGACTTGCTTCAGTACCCCAAAACATTAGACGAAAGCGCTCTATATCGTTAAAATATAACCCGATCAAGTGAAATTCCTCGTTAGTTTCGTATAACACGTATGTTACTTTGAGTTGATTGAATTTGGGTTCATTTGTTATAGATTAAATTGCCGCTATGTAACTTAGTAGATGTTCTTTATTTACAAAATGTATAGCTTCTCGTGACGGAGTCTTTACGTTTAAGAGCTGTCAGTGTCATCATTGGTATGGAATAGTGAAACTGACGGCACTTGAACGCGGTGTTATTTTTTTTAGTTTGATTGTTGAAATTCGCTCTAAGTTCACGTAAAATGGTGCTCTTTACACACGCCCTCTCTCACTATTTCCAGACACTCATAACACACTTAAGTCCAAGTTATGTCGTGAGAGCGTGTCAGTATGGCGATCATAGTTGATACGTGAACGTGATCTGAGCTTGGGTTAGTACGACGAGGACAGAAAGTATATGGACATGGTATCGTCGAGCTCGTAACTCCTTTATCATCATAAGTTTGAATGTCACTTGCACGTCTTATTACGGCAAGGATTACGTGACGCGACAACTTTGAAACAGCAACGCGCTGCCAACCATACATTCTGTTAGTGATGCGACCTGGCTGCACCACCATGGCGTCTCGGTGAGGTATGACTTTAAAGGTAGAAGCGAAAACAAAACATATAAAATCAAAAACAATGCGCTTATTTAATTTCAACATACAATGTATTAAGTTAATGAGTAGTTATGTTATATTTTCTCAACTTCTATATTAATAAAAATAACACAATTAGACTTTAACTTAACTAAAACTATACAGAAACAAAAAAATAGCGTCGAAAAATTCATCCGCATCGCTGTCGACTGGTAATGTACCCAAGAGACTGGCGGCATTACCACGTTGTATAGCAATGCTTAGCCTCTGGCCAAAGTAAAAAGCCAGTCCTTGGGTCACGGGAAGTGTCAACATACAATAGAATTATGCTCTTATGCCAGTTACATACACAGCGATTTAGACTCGTTGGCGATGTCGATGTCTTCCTGTTCGAGTCGCAATAAATACTTTTTCTTTCTTTCTTTCTTTATGTAAAAATTTCACGTCCACACACCGAGGGGCAGTTCTCGTAATATTAAGAACTATCACAGTCTGATCTCAGTCTTAATATATCAAAAATACCCCTAATTTCCCTACATATTTGACGATATTTTTGACGTTGATTGTCGCTGAGAATAGATTTTAAACGTTTATTGATCTTTTGGTCTTGAGATCACTAGCGATAAATCGGATGGTCTAATCTACGTTATTATCTATACTAATGTACTAATACTAATAATATTATAAAGCTGAAGAGTTTATTTGTTTGTTTGTTTGGTTGAACGCGCTAATCTCTAGAACTTCCAGTCGGATTTGAAAAATTCTTTTTGCATTTGATAGCCCAATTCTTGAGGAAGGCTATAAGCTATTTAACATCACGCTATAACCTTTAGGAGCCGAGCAAAAAGAAAAAAAGTCAGAAAGAACGCTAAGCAAAAACGAAGTAATAGCGCGGGCAGGCGATGCGATGTGACGGGGTGGGTGGGGGAACAAGAAATTTCACGCGGACGAAGTCGCGGGCAGAAGCTAGTCTAATAATGTATTAATTAACTTCCAAATCTTATCCCGTCTGTTTTCAGGTCACCAACTAAAGAATAAAATAAAAGTAAATTCACTATTACACTAATCACCGTAGTAGACGGGTTGTTTCAGTTTCATAATCATTCTGATCACCGCAGTAGATGGAATTTTTCAGATTCACTACTACACTGATCACCGCAGTAAACGAGAAGATGGGATGTTTCACATTCACTACTTCACTGATAACCGCAGTAGACGAGATATTTCAGATTCTCTACTTCACTGATCACCGCAGTAGACGGGATGTTTCAGATTCACTACTACACTGATCACTGCAGTAGACGGGATGTTTTGGATTCACTACTTCACTGATCATCGCAGTAGACGGGATGGTTCAGATTCACTAGGTACTACACTGATCACCGCAGTAGACGGAATGTTTCAGATTCACTACTACACTGATCACCGCAGTAGACGGAATGTTTCAAATTCACTACTTCACTGATCACCGCAGTAGACGGGATGTTGGGACGGGATGTTACATTGACAAGTCACGTTTTAGTTATTAATAATTCAAGAAGTCACTTCACACCAGAAATATGATTATTTCGTCTCTGGTACAGGCTTTCAAAGGGATTGACGGAATTTGAAGATGGATATTTCCATTTCCATAATAGATAATGTTCCTTTAGAGAATAGTTAATGCATGCGTTAGAGTATGGCTTTTATGGATATTGGTACAATGAAGATGGATTCGATTACATGATAGATCATGTTTGCATTAGAGGATATTAAGAGGACTGTTCACTGAAAAATAGTGTACTTTGTTGTTAAGACTTTACGAGAGTGACAATATAATTAAGCCAGTAGTATAATGTAAAGTTCACTTGGAACCTCACATAAGTGAGCGTTTACAATTCGAAAGCGAACTCATTTGTTTTAAAGTAAATCATCCCGGATTCACTACGAGATGCCGTTCGAATATTGAAGTGATTCGTAGAGAATAAGGGTTGGACCTCATCTGGCAGCACGGAATCGCATTTGTTCCGCCTGTGCTACCACGTGCTGCAGTATGCTGCCGCATGCGAACGCGCGCTGTCGCATTCCGCAGACAAAAAAGGCGAGCGAAAAATAATAAAAAGCAAGCAAAAAGCAAGTGATCGGCGGTGAAAGGATGCGTTAGCATGCTATCGCGCGCTTCAGCGTTCCGGAGTCTCCCTGCCGACCATTGCATTTTGTCCGTGATGCCGATCGCCTCGAGGATTCCGCCGCGTGCTATCGCATTATGCTTTCTGTCTCGGTCTAGCAAATGGCAGTTCTAAGCGACAGAAAGAGAAAGGGCGACGGAAAAAGGCGATTCCGTGCTGCCAGATGTGGTCCAATCCTAACACTACAGTTCCTTAATTATTAGTTGCAGTCTCATCCGCAAGATTTAAGGATGATTTCCACCAAAACGGTGTTAAACGATTTTAAATCGTGTACACAGTATTTAAAGTCTATATTACTAAGACCCGCACAGCAGCTTGACCGCGGCGCGGGCGTCTCCCGCGACACGCGATCGTAGCCGAAAGTATGCTGCGACGCGCGTACGGCTCCGTAAGCTTGTTGTCGTATCCGATCGAATCCTTTCGGCTGGCGTCCATTTTTTTAAGGTTGTTTTCTTCTTCTTTTAATGCAATAGCCAATGTACCACGTCAACTTCAACCATTTTCAAAAATTAGAACACGGTAGGAATGAAACTATTTGACTAGGCGCAGAAACGGGTACGTTTGCAAGCGACGTACGGTGCCATTCGTATGCGTCGACATCCTGCCGGAGGCGATCGGCTGTCGCCGTATCCGTTCGTGTCCTTTCCGATCCGATGCGATACGAGCCGTTTGGTGGAAATCATTCTCTATAAAGTACTTGTGACTGCTTGTCAGAAAACGTTACGTCATGTGGTTCCATTTTCAAGTGCCTAATCTACACTAGGCCGCAGGAACCCGTTGGATGCGAGAAGCATAGAACCGGTCGAATTGGAGGTGCTTGGGGAAGGCCTATGTCCAGCAGTGGACGTCTTTCAACTGAAATGCAGTGCGTTCGAATTTAATTTTTAATTTAGACTTTGAATTTCGAACCCACCGTTCTGTCTCGTTTTGAATCCGCAATATTTTACTATAAAAACAAATGAGTTCGTTTTCGAATTGTGTGCGCTCACTTGAGTGACGTTCCAAATTCAACTTTGCAAAATTGTTCTACTGGTATTGCCGTCTCATAGACGTCATTATCCCTTATTGCTACAAGGTTCCTACTCAAATGTCATTATTCAACGATGCAGTTAATGTCATAACTGACGTCATATTCCATTATCGATAACTTCGTTTGCATAATCGTTAACAGGTGAGATGAATGCAGTCCGGTGTAATTGGGTCAGAGGTTGATTATCTCGGTATTCTTTAAGCAGGACCTCTTTTATTTCACCTGGAGGTGGGCTTGCCTGATGTTTTGAAGTGGCAGTTAAGAGTGCAATCCTAAACAGATGAGAACTATGACAGTAAAGTTGTCAAAGGAGTCATAATCACCATCAAGCCTTAATTTAATTTGTAATGAGTCGGTGCAGCATGCTTTTTTCTTCCATGCATCTTGGTCAGCCATTATCTTAGTACTCAACTGTAATATTGATAAATTTCAAATACGGAATGAATTTTAAAAAAGAGGTTTTGTTTTTTTACTGATCATCACTGAAATATTTTTAACACCATGTAATTTTGTTCTGAAATAAACGACTTATTTCAATTTACCATTCATTTATTTTTTAAATCATAATATCCAATTTGTTACTTGATACATACACAACTTAGAGGGGTCCGTGGCTAAATAATAACAGCCGCACAGGTCGATCGATCAGGTTAAGCTACGCTTGCCACGGTTGGTCTGTGGATGGGTGACCATCTTTACATACCGTGACCCCTCCGTGACTCGGAAAGCACGTTAAGCCGTTGGTCCTGGCTGTCATTCGTGGATCTTTGACTATCGTTACGGGTAGTCAGAAGCCCGAAAGTCTGACAACCAGTCTTAGGTACCAGGGTTATCATATTACCCAGTAACTGGGTTGTGGAGGTCAGATAGGCAGTCGCTCCATGTAAAATACTGGTATTCAGCTGCATCCGGTTAGACTGGAAGCCGACCCCAACATAGTTGTGAAAAGGCTAGGCAGGTGATGATGATATTTACAACTTAAACACTAGTGTTAGTACAACCATAATAATTATTGTTAGTTACAAATTTCTTGAAACTACATATTGTTACGAGCTTGGGGTTCATGACAAAAAAAAACTGCCGATTTAATAACCAAAAAAATGACACTTTAATCAACAACACTAATAACTACTCAACACACTAATTATAAAACACAATTGCACTACTATCACTCTTACGTCGCACTTGAAGATCGCTTTCGATGTATTCGCTTGTATCGCTTATCCAACACTGTAGCGCTCGCGGCGCTACCAGCCTATCGTGCCTCAGAGAGTTCTAGAACCTTCTACTGTAGAAACATCTAGAATGTTCGAGTACATACCGGTCCCGACTGACCAGATGTCGATAGTTCTCGATAGTTCTAGCGTCGAAATTTCTAGAAGGATCTTGACTCTACTAGTTATGCTACCCGATACTAGATGGCGCTAGTGGTAACTAATGTACCAGGCATTAATTGTGGCACGCAACAATATTTAATTATGTTAGTATTACACTACAAACTATGAGCTTGATTTTGGAGAAATCAGACGATATTTATTTTATGCAAAAGTTTCTAGTTTCTAGCCATGATTAAAAACTGTTTCTTTTTTTCATTTATTCCATTCTATACTGTACGTGATGTATCTGATGTAGTTAAAAATTAATGGGGTATTGTCAATATTATTTTGCTAAATGCAGTTGATGTAATAATACGGCAATGTAACTGTGGATTTATAGCTTTAGATTCAAACTCAAACTCAAAGCATTTATTTCAATTAAACCATTTACAGGCACTTTTGAATTGTCAAGAAGTCGGTCAGTCAGAAAATATGAAGCTAGTTACCCATTCCAAAGCGTTGGTACCTATGGAGAAGAACGGGCAAGAAACTCCATCCAACTCCAACTTCAAATTGTTTTATGTTATATCTTTCAAAAACAAAATAACGCTCTCAACCCCTGCAGTGCTCGTGAAAATTGTATTGTAATCTAATTTTGTTCTCACCGGACTCTCAAAGGTAACTCTCAAAGGGACGGGAACTGAAAGATTATCGAGGGATAACTTACATATAAAAATGTAAAAGCATTTATGTTTGTAGGAATAGAGCTTTTGTGCGCCTTTATTATAATTTCTAACGTGGCGATTTATCGTGGACGTCCATAAATTGTATCCGCCTTACAACGATGTATTGATAGAGAGCTTTTTTGTCATCGACTTTAAATAACAATATTGTTATCATATGCGTCAAAACAAAAAAAGGGGATAGTAGTTCGGACATTGCATTGTCATGAAATGTGTATGCGCACAAATTTCAGATAAATTACATACCTACTTAAAATTTAAAAAAAAAAACAGTGGCACTCCGGGAGTGCCGACAGAAGTGAAAACAGAACACAAACAGAATTAAATACTTTGGCATCACTCACTGACATATCGGATATATGTACATTAAAACCGAGTACATCCCGAGGACAGCCGAACACATCCGAAGCGGGTATGTTTTTTATCGTCTTATAAACAAAACACGCGCGGTGTCGCTTACGGTAACAGTGGCGCGAGTTCAATGGCTTTTTCCCATCTCAAAAAATTCACAACGCGCCTAAAGAAGTCTTCACTTCAATAATATATATAAGCCTAACCCATTATTTTTATTTTTACAGGTAAATCCATCAGATCCTAATTAGACACTCTTGGTCGGTAAGTCTTGCACTTTTATCATCGTCAAAATGCGCTCCGTATAGATATTGGCTTAAATACTTGAAAAAAGTTTGAATTTTGAAAAGCTGCCAGTTACTTTTTACAAAACTTTTGAATATAGAACATGCAAGATACATAATTTAGACAACGCTGACTGTTTCACGGAATCCAGAACACGCCAATAGATACTATATAAAATTTACATCCAGCTAACGTTAACGTACACGTTCACGTTCAGTAACAAACTCTGTAACAATTCCAAATGTGTTTATATTACAGAAAGCGAGAACAGTTTGTTATAGATTCCTTTTGAAATCTCCTGTAGCTTATATGACGCCTGTTTGCTCTGAAAGGGTAAAGAGCAGTGTATATAGAGTCGCGTTATGATGAATAATGATAAATGATTTATTTTCTGTAAGTAGGTTTCTACAAACACTTTTACACGTCAGACTTCTTTAGGCGCGTTGGGCATTTTCTGAGATGAGAAAAAACCATTGAACTCGCGCTACTGTTACCGTAAGCGACACCGCGCGTATTTTGTTTACAAGACGATTAAAAAAATACTCGCTTCGGATATGTTCGGCTGTCGTCGGGATGTACTCGGTTTCTGTTATGTCAGTGGGTGATGGAAAAGTATTTTGTTTGTGTTTTGTTTTCACTTCTGTCGGCACTCCCGGAGTGCCACTGTTTTTTTTTTAAACTAGATGAGGTCGGCGTTTGCTATCCGACTATTCAGAAAAGAAAGGCCGAAACAAATTCAAAGGTCACAGTCTCTTGAAGTCCAGACAAAATCTTGGTCAGATCATGTGAAGACCATGTAGATTGGTGTCTGAAATGGTCTTTTGTTATGTACGGTACGCGCAATGTTCGTTAATGACTGAATGAATATATGGCTAGAAAAAGGGTGACTACTGATATGACGGCTGTTAAAGAAGCATAGAAAAAGAAGATATTTATGCTGCATCGACCACAATCGAGATCAGTTGAAATCGAGGTCCTGATGATGATGATAGAAACATTAATTTTGGAAGAGATATTCCTTTTAATGATGCAGAAGTACACCAGTAAAGATTTTTTGTAAACATGCATTAGAAACTGTATTTAGAATTTACACTACCTGCCGTATATATAAAAGTGAAAAAGGAAGGCAAAGCCACTGTCAAAAACTTTTTCAAAATAACTCTGAATCAATTATTATTACAAGTGTGGCTGCATAACTGAAATCTGAATTAAAACCGTTCCAATATTAGTGAGGCTTCCCTTTGAAACATACTAAATTGCGCACAAAAACAAATATACTAAAGAGTGAAATTGCAAAATACTCGGATAAAAAATTGGCTGTATTTATAATGGTTTTGATGAGAATTTCTGAATTTTCATAAAATAATTACGCGTGTAACGTGGGAAAAATAAAACCAGTAAATAATAATATGAACTTCGTTTTCATGGAGGTTTTAATAAGAGCAAATTAATGTAAAATTTTAATGATGATACTTTTTTATTTACCATTTTCCTGTGTTTTCATTGAATGCGTGGATGAGTCCAAAGCCGCATTACATTATACAGTATTAGCGACCCGCCTCTGCTTCGCACGGGTGCGTCACTCACTGATGTGGCGACATATCCAAACACAGATTTCTGTGTTCATACTAATATTATAAATGCGAAAGTGTGTCTATAATATGTCTGTTACCTCTTCACGCTTAAACCGCAGAATAATTTTTTTTGATGAAATTTGGTATAAAGATAGTTTGAGTTCCAGTGGGAATATCAGGATAAAAACTATCTTATGTCCTTTACATAAGATAGTTTTTATCCTGATATTCCCACGAGATTGACACTTATGCGGGTGAGACCGCGGGACGTTGCTAATAATATCTAAGTGACGCCAGCACATCAACCTACCACAATCTGTCAGATTTCTTCAATAGATTTTCAACTTTATCGCTAAAGCATAAGGTTCAAAGTTGATTGCGAAAATCTGACAGATTGTGGTAGGTTGATGTGCTGGCGTCTGTACTATACAAATAAAACTGCCGGGATACATGATTTAAATGTTATTAAACACATTACATCAAAATCCATTGTGCAGTTCTAGAAGAACTAAGTGTTCTCACAGCAAGACACGAAAAGCGAATTTGTTTTAGACTATGTATACGTAGATAGCGAGGCAAGGCAATATATAATGAAAGGTCCAAACAGACAGATTACCCTATTTTCTCCATGAGTTTCGCTTCATACAGACGTGCCGTATTTAAACAATGCGATGAATGCATGTCTAAGTAGCTCAAATTGATTTGTTTTGTTGTGTTCTAGATAAATTTAGTGTTCTACTAGACACACTTTTTATTATTGTTTTCTTTTGTCTCTGATATTCATATTATTTCAATGTTATGCATTCCTGTTATTTGCATGATTACTGAAATGCCAATATTAGATGTTGTTTTAATTTGAATTGTAAGTGATTGTGCTGTTGGTGTGCTTATTATAAATAAATAAATAAATAAATAGATACATATATGGGATATGTACTGACGCCAGCACATCAAGCTACTACAACCTGTCAAATTTATTTAATCGATTTTCAACTTTATCGCTTTGGCATAAGGTTCAAAGTTGAATGGGAAAGTTTGACAGTTTCGGGTAGGTTGATGTGCTGGCGTCTGTACATGACATACACCAGCACATCAAGCTACTGGAAGCTGACAAATTTTCCCAATCAACTTTGAACCTTATGGTTCAGCGATAAAGTTGAAAATCTATTAAGGGGCTGATAGGACCTAAACACAATAAAAGCAAGTTTTAAAAACAATAAAAGTATATGGTTGACTACAGTAAACAAAATCAGAAAAATATATGATATTTTACAGTATATAAGCTAGGTAGATAGTGTGTTGAAAACATAATACAACTAATTTGATACGATAGAAAAAAAATGAAGATACCTCTAAAAACTTTCTTTTACAATATTTCTATACTAATATACAGACAATCATTCTGATTTTTTGTCAGATTATTCCACAAGCAACATATTATACTAAAACACTAGTGTTTTAATTTTTTAGTCCAAACAATGGATTTTTTGGAATTATATACCTAATTGCTTCATATTTTGCAATAAATTACCAGCGTTGTGTCAACGCGCTTCTCTTTCTTTTCTATGCAGTCCGACAGTGACCGCGCTTTAGGTCATGGAAGCCCCATAAGATATGTTTATTACAAGGACAACAGGAATGTGTGGTGGTGGTGTGAATTTAGACCTTTTATCTTACACATTTTTCTAGCCTTTTCGCAACTATGTTGGGATCAGCTTCCAGTCTAACTGGATGCAGCTGAATACCAGTATTTTACATGGAGCAACTGCCTATCTGACCTCCATAACTCAGTTATTGTGTAATACGATACCCCTTGAACTGACTAGCTGTCAGAATTTCAACCGACTACCCGTAATTAGCTACTTTCCTAATAAAGAAAAAAAAACATTAGGGAAATGAGACACGTTCCCTACCCAAGCAAATGAGGCTTTAATAATTTCAGCCTAAAAAAATGACGAAGAAGAAATAAGTTTTATAAATTAATGCTGACCTTTAAGCCCAGAAAGTTCTTTATAATACACAAGGACCTTGAATCGGAAGTCATTATAGAACAAACGAGTGACCAACGGATATATACGTGTCTCCTCACTCCTATATAATTAATAATGTACGACGGTTGCCTCATCTCTTTTGCGGCTGAAATCAAAAACAGGGATCGACAGTACAGAGTCAATAGTTCGTGACTAGAATTCGTATCTGGGGATAATGTAGGGTTGTATAGTGCAGATAAATTACTGCAGAAGGCAAAGTTCTTTTAAATTCTTTGTTGGAATAAGGTCATAATCTGGGTCTGTGTCAACAATACACTCCAGGCCTCCTGAATCGATCCACCGTGTAGTTTCATTTATTTATTTATTTATATTTATACTTTATTGTACACCAGAAAATACATAACAATAAAAGTACGTTCCATGTGAGGTATAAAAACCTAAAACATCAAAATAATGATGAGTCAAAGAAAAAGGTTTTATGCAGTTTTGACGCCAAAATACTGGCCAGTATTTTGGAGTCGTCATTGTTCCGAGTTTGAATTCACGACCGTTTAGAACGCTATTGACTTCTATACAAAAAATGCAGGGTGGCTCGATAATATATGGGACGCATGAAGAAGCCTCCTCGTGAAGCGCAATTTGTTCCGCCAGTTACTCAACTGAACGCTCGCGCTCGGCGCATCCTGGACAGTCACACCAAACACCTTATTTGACTGGCCAATTCCCTTGTGGTGGTAGGGCTAACGCCCGCCTGGTTTGTGACCACCCTCCCAACGGAGTCCGGCGTCAAGCAGCCTGCTGTGTTTCGTCGACGCGTGGGAGTTCCAGTGCCTTAGGCATCTTCTGGGCACGCTCGTTCGAACATATACCTCATCCATTGCTTTCCATCAGGCGTGATCGACGTCAAGAGCGGACCCACTCAGCAATAAAAAATATAGCTTTTACGAGGTGATACTAAAACGCATGTCTGTATGCCCCATGCTACGGCAAATATTTTTATTGTTCCGAACTTCACTAGTCCGTCCGTCTGTCACAGAGATTTGTCCGAAACTAATGTGACGTACAATGCGTACCACGAAAGATGAGACTTGACACACCACGTGGTTTGACATGCACAGTACACGATTTTAGGTATCTTAAGCGGTATGAGGTCTGAGTGCGGGACGGGACCGGACGTCATAGGGGCGGCGGAAAGAGCGGGGGAGGCGGGGGTCAAGTCTCATCTTTCGTGGCACGCATTGTAAGCAGTGAGTGCAAGAGTGTAAGCAAAGAGCAGTGGTGGCATAGTGGTTACGGCCACGATTTACAAGTTGCAGGTCCTGAGTTGGAACCCAAGCAAGCACTTTACTTTGTGTAAATTATTGTTTAACCCGTCAGGGGTTATACAATAATTTACACAAAGTACTCATGCAATAATGCTTCCCATGAAAATTCCACTAAGTCACCACTGAAAAGTAAAAAGAAAGAACAATACAGTTTCGAGACACTTCTTATTCAATACACAAAGCCTTACTTAAACACGTCATCATCTGCCTAACCTTTTCCCAACTATGTTGGGGTCGGCTTCCAGTCTAACCGGATGCAGCTGAATACCAGTATTTTAAATAGAGCGACTGCCTATCTGACCTCCACAACCCAGTTACTGGATACTACGATACCAAACAAACACGTAATGACAAGAAAAGAAATTCCGAAACAAATAATCGCCCATCTGTACACGGATTAATATTGAAATCAGCGCTCAATAGCACTTTGTAAATACAATGCGGCTTATGTTGGCACTTTACTCAAGTAACTTAGTTTTTGAGTAACAATAGAGATTTCTGTAAGAGTGAGGTTTATTTTAAAGCAGCGGTGGTCCATTGGTACGGTCAGCATCAAAAGTCGATTAACACTTCAGTTTTTTTAATCTCAGTTATTGAGCAAAATATTTATTCAAAATTGCAGCAGAAGTACGATGCAATTTTCAACAAAATAAATATTTTGCTCGATAACTGAGATTAAAAAAACTGAAGTGTTAATATTTTGCTCAATAACTAAGATTAAAAAAAACTGAAGTGTTAATCGACTTTTGATGCTGACCGTACTTACTACTTACGAGTTGTAGGTCGTAGGTTCACACCCAGAGAGGCGTTTCACTTTGTGTAAATTATTTCAAAGCCACTGCTCTTAAAACGGTGAAGGAAAACATCGTAAGGAAACCGGCATGACTTAGAACCAAAATTTCGACGACATGACATCTACCAACTCGCGTGGTAGCTCGTGGACTCACCGAGAGGATACTGTGTCCCAGCAGTGGACACTTTAAAGGTTGATTATGTGATGTAATGCAGGAATTGGCGGTTTGGCATGTTAAATCTTGACGTCGCACAAATTATGTAGATTAATTATTGTTATTAGACATTGATGGAAGACTTTCCAGATGCGGAAGAAAACGGTGGGGCCTTGAAAATGACAGAGTAGTCAAGGAGACGTGTTCTTTCGAATTTTAACTTTATTTAAAAGAAAAAACACACGAAACACGAACACGGTCCCTTGACTACATTGTTATGTTAAGAGCCTGACAGTTTTTCTGTCGCTCGTACTATCTAGAAAATATAATAATAATAATAATTTATCATTTATTCTCTCTTCACATAGCTGACTTAAAGTTAATGGTACAAAAAATGGCTCCGCTGTATTCCACCTTTGTGAGAAACTGGTGCCTGATATAGGTTTTTTGGAAAAACCTATGTTACACCTTCCACGGCTTGAATTAGCTTTTACAGAGATATCGTGTAAGAGTAAAATTTAAACAATATGCATAACACAAATAAAAGATGAAGTAACAACAATTTAAATTATCTCTGTTTTTAGACAAAACATTATTTTCTACGTCAGTCTGCTTTGAGTTCGTTGAGTTTCAACCTTCTTCCATTATCTCGATAATGTCGTCCCTGAAGCAATAAAAATTAGGCTTACTTTAGCAAATTGCTGCAGTTAGCGCAAGACAGAGAACATTATGCTGCCGATAAAGTAAGTAATCTTCTTTCTATGTCGTGTGGGTAGAATTACAAGTGGCATCTAGTAGGTATTGAGGATGTTTTTAGCGTGTGGACTTTTGTATATGCAGGGTTATTTTCGGCTTCGGTAATTATCGGGCAGAAAATGTAATGAATCTATAAAGAGTTTTCTTGGAGAGCAGAGCTTTTAGAGCCGTTTCTTAGAGAGAAAGTGAAAATATGTAGTTACAGGGGGCTACCACCACCTCCATACGGCTATAGAGGACGTATAGTACGATATTAATTTATGAGCTGGATGGTGCTGGTCTACGCGTCATGTTCGTGAACGGGCGCCGTCGGTTGAGACTGGTCATCTCTTAACTGCCAACGCTTATTTTTAATTTTGTATTTTTAATTGTTTCTTCATTTGTTTTTTTTTGCATTGTTCTCACATATAGAAGCAACAAGAATAATGTACCCAGGATTTTGTAATATCTTGATTTAAAAGAGTGTCCACGGAGTTTCTTGCCGTTCTTCTCCATAGAGATCTACGTTTTGGAATGGGCAACTAGTTTCAACTTTCTGACTAACTGACAAACTATTTAATTTTGACAATTCAAAAGTGCCTGTACATGGTTTAATTGAAATAAATGATTTGAGTTTGAGATAGCTTCATCTCTTTCCCACATTTATGTAAGATTATGGTAAGCCACCAGAACCTCAATACCGCGAAGGTTTTTACCGTGCTCACTCAAAAGTTCGTTTGCAATGAGATCATTTCGCTAAGTAATTTCCGAGTTCAATGAAATCACGAATATTATAATTGCTTGGAAAGTCCACATAATGAGAGTGCTTCTACGATTCTACATCAAACAAATTCCAAGTTTTCGCAAAAGCTTTCGTGATTTATTTTATTAATTATAGAACGCGCACACGTAAGTCCCACTTAGGCTCCTGCAAACAGGCGAGATTCGCGTCGCGCGTCGCGCCTGTTTGCAGGAGCCTTGTTGAAACAATAATACAAACAGACATATTTTTGTAAGTGGTTCAATTTTGTAGATACGTATTCAAATGACCTTGATTACGTTCTTCATGAGGTACCAATTTACACTCCCACTAAACATCAAAATCGGTTGATTGATTCAATGTCACATTAGTTTGCAATATCAATCACAATTTCAACTGTATTATTCTATTAGGCACAGGTGTTTATACCGACGCCAGCTATATTGAGGTTTCATTTCCATAGAAACTAGGTATAAATCCGAACTTCATATTATTAATATTTTATTCAGAATGAAATACGTTAATAACTATTAACACCGAATTAATTAACAGGTAATACGGGCTGGTGTCCGCAACTCCACGTCAATGCGCGTATTTTGCGTACGAATTAATTAATAAAAATAACAAAATGATATCTTTACTTAACAACTTACTTACGTACTTACTTCTTATCTTTACTTTTATAACGTCATGTACCCACTAGACTGGCGGTATTACCACGTTGTATGGCAATGCTAAGCTTCACCCAAGGTGAAAGCCAGCCCTTGGGTCATGGAAAGTGTCAACCAACCGTTTTGACTAAATATTCTATATTGTTTTTGGCTGTTTTTTTTTAAACCACACTGTGACACCATTAAGGGTCCAACATTAAGTCTTCTTATGCTCAAGAGGGTCCCGTATCATTGTGTGGAATGATTGATGACCACATTGTGGTGAAAGTTTGCAGATCTTCAATCGGAAGGAGGAGATTTGGGGAGTGATAAATGAGAGTCTAAATTACGGAGTTTTCGATGTATGTGTAATTAGGCAGTGTAGGTATGTCCTTTAAAGGAGAGACAGCTTGTATTTTAAAAAGAAAAATATTGCCAGCGATTCGTTAATATCAAATGATGCTTTTTAGGGTTCCTTACCCGAAGGATAAAAACGGGCCCCGATTACTAAGACTCCACTGTCTGTCCGTATGTCACCAGGCTGTATCTCATGAACCGTGATAGTTGAAATTTTCACAGATGATGTATTTCTGTTGCCGCTATAACAACAAACAGAATAAAATAAATATTTAAGGGGGCTCCCATACAACAAACTTTTTTTTTCGGCGTTTTTGCCTTGTGTTACGGAACCCTTCGTGTGCGAGTCGGACTCGCACTTGGCCAGTTTTATTATCTTTCGCCGACCCATGTAAATTGCTTTAGAATCTGGAAACATATTTTTGAGTATTAACACGTATTTTAAGTAAACCCAATTACCTGAATACAACTCGGGAACAAGACATCAGTTTTAATTAAATATCGATACTTTCTTTAAGCTCATATTCATGTGATATGTTCAGCCATTCATATTTATATTTAGGTTTTCTTTAACTATTTGTAAATTGTGTAATAATGAATCTATGCCTCAAGTGTCCAATGGAGGTTTCCGTGAAAATTTACGACACCAGTTGGCACCACTTTGACAAGAGGTCTTCCATTTCGACAATGAATATAAAATATATGATGACGTTCATCATTCGACTCATTCATTCGTTCATCATTCAGGTCATGACTAAAGAAAATATAGGCTCTTTGACAGATGCCTGGACCTGACGTGTCAGTGCTGCCACCTAGCGAACGTCATTTCAGAATACCCTCATTGGATAGAACTTTTTTAAATAGTTCGACGGCTGAAGAAAATCTAGTTGAAAGGAGATGATTTGACTTTTTTAAACTTGAATGCTAACTAAAATACAATTTTACTAACACAATTGCAAAGGCATTGTTCCAACTTCAGATTAAAGAAACGCCCACCGGTGTCATTCAGGAACTGTTTTCCCCTTCAGCAGTACGCCGTTATGTTAATGTAAGGGAGCAACTTTGAATGTCACCCAAGTGTGTCTATTTCTAACTTAGAACTTAGTCTAATAAAGGAATAAGTTATTACAGCAGAGCGGCAACTTCCGTATTTTAAATAATGTTCGTATTCGAATCCCAGTCTCAATTAACCGTTACGAGCGTTTTGACCGCTTCTTGTTTCATAAAGCAACTAAACGATAACTCCACTCCATTTTCTCATTAATTTCAAACCGTGTTTATGTTACTACTTCAATCGTATGTTCTGCACCAAATCCCAAGCGTAGTAATCGAAGCTAAGTCAAGCTTAGCCGTTCGATCATACAGCGTAGTGTTTACGGACCATTGACGCTCCATAAACTAAATCTCTGGCGAAATTGAGGCAAATTCCGAATCCTGCGTGGGATGCGGAACGACATTCGCTCGCGTCAATTGTTTCATTTACATAACCCGTTGTTAAAGTCTGGAGGTGTTAAAACTGGCGTGAAGTGACGTGACTTCTAGTCATCAAAACAATCGACGCTCGGAGTGATTTGCCTCAATTTGGCCAATGTTTAATACCGCTACAGATGTTCTATGTCACGAAGTCCGTTGGGCTATGAATGTTGTCAAGCGTGCACATGCACATTGTGATCAACAGAGACTCAACAATGGGTGAAGTAAAACGGTACACATTCGCGGAAATAGCCTCATGCGACGGCAGCAAGGGGCAGCCGCTGTGGGAACGCGCTTGTCGGGATACGTCACTACTACAATCAAAGCCGAACGGACTTCGTAAAATAGAATATTTGTAACATAAAATAATTATAAAGAAAACGCATTTGATTTACGACTAGTAATTCAAATTATTCGTTTAAAATATAGAAAGCGGGTAACTCAAATTATAAGCCTGTAATTTTCCCAATGCTGGGACACAGATTTCCTCTTTTCGACATGGAGTGGGCTCGCGGGCCCAGTACGGTTTGTAGATGTCACATATGTCTTCGAATTTCTGGTTCTAGAACATACCGGGTTCCTCACGATGTTTTCCTTCACCGTTTTGAGAGCAGTGGCTATGAAACAATTTACACAAAGTGATACGCCTCTCTGGATTTGAACCTACGACCTACAGCTCGTAAGTAGTACCAATGGGCCACCGCTGCTTTAAAATAAACCTCACTCTGACAGAAATCTCTATAGAGGTATGAGGAACAGAGTGTAAAGTTCACTCTAGAAGTTCACTATAGAAAAGGGATCCTCCCTTTTCTATAGAGTATGAGTGACCTCCGACAAGACGGGTGTTGTGTCTGGCGGGCAACTGCCCGATGATTCATGTCGGGCCGTTGTATCTATGCTAGTTGCGCGGTAAACTGTGCTTGCGCGATACAGGATTTTGCGTGACGTCAGTATGACACGTTGTTTGCTTGTGGCGTTGTAGAGACAGTTACATCTCTATAATTGTTACTCAAAAACTAAGTTACTTGAGTAAAGTGCCAACATAAGCCGAATTGTATTTACAAAGTGCTATTGAGCGCTGATTTGAATACTAAGCCTTGTTTATATGGGCAATTATTTGTTTCGGAATTGCTTTTCTTGTCATTACGTGTTTGTTTGGTATCGTACTATCCAGTCCATTTGGGTTGTGGAGGTAAGATAGGCTGTCGCTCCATTTAAAATACTGGTATTCAGCTTCATCCGGTTAGACTGGAAGCCGACCCCAACATAGTTGGGAAAAGGTTAGGCAGATGATGACGTGTTTAAGTAAGGCTTTTTGTATTGAATAAGAAAGTGTCTCGAAACTGTATTGTTGTTTCTTTTAACTTTTCAGTGGTGGCTTAGTGGAATTTTCATGGGAATCATTATTGCATGTGTGCCGCGCCTTTATATAATTAACCGACTTCAAAAAGGAGGAGGTTCTCAATTCGACTGTATTTTTTTTTAATGTATGTTACGCGATATCTCTGGCAATTGTAAATCGATTTCAAAAATGATTTTTTAATAGATAAGGGTCGGCCTAAGCCTCAGGGATGGTCCCATATAAATTTTATTAATTTTGCTTGGGTAGTTTTTGAGTTAGCTTCAATAATACGTATTTTTGGCACTTAGTTTATATTGATGATGTTATAATAACTTCCTGTCACTAATATTTACATATGAATTTAAGTGGGGTGAAGACAGCATAAAAGTAAAAAATAGGAAAGTTAGCAAAAAGGCCCTACGCTTGTCGACGTAAAGTTTTTAATACGCCAAGTCTAAACTCAGTCTTACATCACACGCATTACAAAACTTGGTTATCGTGGGTTTTCAGTTGTTTCGTTAAATTCAGTTAGAGAAGTTACTAATATCGCTTGAAGCTTGGTGATATCACTAGACGAGGTGAGAAGAGCTTTAAGAAGAAATTAGGAGAATTAAGTAAATGAAGCATCGAGATTAATTCTCATAATTTCTTCTTAAAGCCCGTCAGGGCCGAAGCCTGCCGGGTCAGCGGGATTGTCCGAAAGGGTTACCGCTGGCCCGGAACATAAAGGGCTAAGGAAGGAAGACGTGTGGGTTTTAGTCAGTAAGAGTCTGACACTCCCTTCCGCTCCACCCAGAGCGGGAGGGGTCATTTGATGATTTCCCATCCTGAAAAATAAAAGTATCAGGATTACGGGGCATTCCCTCTCACAGAGAGGAGGCTTGTGTCTCAGCAATTGGAACATAATCAAACAAACTTTGAATCAGATTTATAATACGGTCTCGATATTTAAATGACATTTGCATGTCAAAGGAACAGAGCTTCTCTTAATTAATGTTAATTAAGTTATTGTATAGAATACTATTAGATTAATTTGAGGAAGGTGGCATTTTATACAAGTCACAAGCACGGATATCTATGGTTTATTTATTTATTTATTAATAACCCATTAATATTAACAGTTTGCACCAGACATACAAGTTATTAGTCAATATTTGTAATTACACATGTCATACAATCATAAAATTAGGTTAAATCACATAATAAAAACTGGACAAAATATGAAATTAAATTAAATGTAAAAAAATTGGTCAACATTAGATAAAAATTAGATAGTATTAAATAAACTTAGACAAAATTAGATAAAATTAGGATAAATTGAATAGAATTATTAATAATAAGTAACTATTAATTCAATTTATTTATTATGGTCACAAGAGTGCTATAGGTACTGGGTGGGAAAAAAATTGCATGTGTTAATTTTATTGGGGGGCATTTTAACAGTGGGTGTAAATCACAGGGGCCCATGGATAAATAATAACAGCCGCACAGGTCGATCGATCAGGGAAAGCCGACCCCAACATAGTTGGGAAAAGGCTAGGCAGATGTGTACCTACATCACAAGAGCATTAATAACAGAACATTTATAAAACCTAACCTATACTTAATGTACAGACGCCAGCACATCAAGCTACTATAATCTGTCAAATTTCTGTAATAGATTTTCATCCATGTCGCTAAAGAATAACGTTCAAAGTTGATTGCGAAAATTTGACAGTTTCGGGTAGCTTGATGTGCTGGCGTCTGTACAAAAAAGGCAATAGTGAAAATGTAAAAAAAAAATTAATAAGTGATTATTAATTCGCTAATCTTAATAACACAGGCATGTTGTGTTAATTATGAATAAAGGCTCCTACAAACAGGCTCGATGCGCGTTGCGAATCGCGCGCGACACAAAGGCACCGCTCGTTGCGCGACCTGCGGTGCCTTTGTGCCGCGCGCGATCTTATCACGTGTCGCGCCTGTTTGTAGGAGCCTTAAATGGTTTTCATTTTGTCAGTAAATAGACTTTTTGACGCAACAAACGCCAACAACGAAATAAATAAAAGAAAAATCTTTTTTAAACAAGTCTGAGGTTTCAATGTATTTTTTATGATACAAACAATTGTACCAAATAATCATTACTCAGCTGAAAAATCTTCAGCTCTCTCTCAAACATTCTGATATCGTTTCACACTTAAACCAATAAATAAATAAACAGCAATTTACGCACTCCAAAATCTGTGACATTTAAAATTGAACGCAAATAAAATGGCTAAAAGCTTGCTCACAAACCAAATAGATTACATTGCAAAGTGAAATACAGAAGGCTTACTTCGACACCGTCATCTGTCAGTCTTTTACCAACTATGTTGAGGTCGGCTTCCAGTCTGATAGGATGCAGCTGATTACCAATATTCTACATAGAGAGCGAATGCCTCCTCACCCATTTACTCAAACCACTCGCACGTCGCGAACTCCGAGGTTACGTCATCAGGATGTTCCAATGTACTTGGTACATTTTTTTTTCGACGGGCCGCAGGGCGCCCTCGACACTTATACACGACTCGTACAGAAAAATGTCTATGGGCCGCTGTTAAACTAATGGCTGTTTCTTCAAGTGGATAGACGAGGGTAGATTGCAAAACTTGTTTCGAAAAATTTAAATAAATTTATTTAAAAATCAAAAGCGATGACTCTATTTTTTATTTACCTAAAAATTGCTTTATTCATACTGAATCGAATGACATATAATACATACCATTGTTCTTCCAAAGTTTTGATATACAATAACAATAACATCACGCGAATATCGAATTGCGAATGTGTCGTCGCGGCCATTTATTTTTGTAATGATTCTTAACTACAGATAACTTATTTCGTAATGCCGATACAACTACTTTGTCTTTAGCACAAATATACTACATCTAACCACTCGACTAAAAAACCTAGAATGCAAGCAATACTCCCGTAGACAAAATTACTAAAAATATAAACGTCCGAAAGTGCGTCTGGACATTTTGGGCGGCCGGACAGTTTTTTGATTTTCGGGAGCTGTCTATTTTCGGCAATGTACGCGTGAGTGGTTAATACGTTACCAGTTGATAAAGCTGGTAATCAAAATTTCTGGCTTCTGCTGTCAAAAATCTACGAATCATTAACAGGACCGGGTTAACATGCTTACCGAAGCACGGAGAATTCTCGGTATGAAATGGAGGGACTACGAACCCCAAACCAAGTTTTGCAAGCGTTTTTTAACGTTCATCGATTGATCCGTACGGTTTTTACTTGGCTACCAGCTCCTTTTGTCCTTGCTAGACTTTCTATTCTCACTTTTATTATGTCAATAACTTCGTCTGCCATCATATTGACGTTCGATCTAGCTAATCGAGTTTCATGTTTGGTTTTTACGTCGCGCGCCCTCAAGTGAGTTGATCTGTGATGTAGGTTATACGGGCTTGTGTGTGTTGAGAAGATGTTGGTGTGTGTGAGATGTGTGTCTAAACAATTATCGGGATTTTGGGAATAGAGGGATAGGTGTGTGTATGGGAGTGGATAACAGGGTATGGGGAATAAAGGAAGACTCTAAACAGGTTGCTAGTGATTTTTATCGATGTGAGGCCAATCTTTCAATCGTCAGATAGCATAATCAGGCATGAAGTCCGCCTTTGTACAGTATTTACAGTACCCGGCGATAAATATTGCACATCGACCTTTTTACACAAACCCAATTTTATACAAAGAATAAAAATAATTATCAAAATAAGCAAATCATAATTGTTTTAACAGCTCCTAATAGATACCGGACTATTTGTATTTCGTGCGACAGAGATACGAAGCCGAAATTAGCCGATTGTCTCTTTCCAAAGGTCGATGTGCAATATTTATCGCCGGGTACTGTATTTTGCTCGTGATAATAATCAGCCTATAATATTCCCACCGCTGGGACACAGGCTTCCTTTTAGTGAGAGGGAGTGGGCCGTAATCCACCACGCGGGCCCAGTGCGAGTTGGTAGATGTCACACGTCTTCGAATTTTCGGTTGTACGACATACCGGCTTCCTCACGATGTTTTCCTTTACCGTTTTGAGTTACACAAAGTAAAGCGCCTGTCGGGGTTCGAACCTACGACCCACAACTCGTAAGCCGCGGTCATTACCACTGGGCCACCACTGGTCTATCTTTTGACAGCTAAATAGTATTTAAAGAAAAATGTTAACTAGTATTTAATGAAAAAATGGCTGTTTGACATATTTTTGATATAAGTAAAAGCTGTTTTTATTCCTGAGATAAAAGTTATCTGAAGATTGAACAATCGGCCCTTATTAACGTAGAAATGGCCTGTAGTAATTAATTAATTTTTCAGCAAAAATTTTTATGACAGGTAAAATAAAAGAAAAATGGCTTTTTACGAATGTGAGTGACATTTGGACATTTTCAAACGTCATATCTATACGGGAAATATTGCCTTTGAAGTAATTAGTTTATTTGATATATTGAATGACTGTCTAGGGAGTTACGTAGATAGATATTGGATGTGATGATGTGCGGAGTAACATTACTGCATGACGGAAATTGTTACCATTAACTGATGGAATACTTATTTGATAATTATTATGGACCAAGATGAATAAGAGACGCACTTAACTCATACCGAAAGGACTTGACCGCAATGGCAGTGGACAGACGTGTGTGGAAAAGGGAAAGGGAGGATTTTGCCCAGCATTGGGAAAAAACTGGGTAAATAGATACATAGTTATGATGGTAAGAGTGACAGCCACCTACCAGACATCTGAAATATTAAACATAGACGCGTTGCCTTCACGCAGACAAAGCTGAAATATCTCATGTGTTTGCAAATACACCGGCTCCTATAACCTACAAAACCGGAACATAGCAACGCTTCTGGTTGCTATGTATTGAATCAACATTATTTAGGCGGTTAGACGTCCAATGCTGGACATACGCCTCCCCCAAGGGTCGCTACACCATCTGGTCCATTGTTTCAAGGATGATAAATGAAATAAAACAAAAAAGAAACGAAAGGGCGAAAGAGGGAAAACACGTTTATTAATTGAAACAAATGAAACAATAGGTACGGACAATTAACAAACTTAATAATCATATCCAGGAATCTCTTACAACCGCCGACTATTAAGAGCGTTTACGACGTACGGCATTTCTTGCAAACTTTCAAGCCCTCGTTTTTCGAAATGAATGAACCAATTTTGATGAAACTTCATACGCATAATCATAATACAAAGGTCTAAAACTTTAGTTATGAATATTTTTAGAAAAATAGTGTTACAGCCAAATTAGACCGATTTTAAATTTTCCATAGAAACAGATATTTCCAGTTATCTTTTTTTAAATAAGACATTTCTAAAATGTTCTTTACTAACTTATTAGACCTTTGTATCCTGCTTATACGTATGAAGTTTCATTAAAATCGGTTCATTCATTTCGAAAAACAAGGGCTTGAAAGTTTCTATGAAATGCCGTACGTCGTAAACGCTCTTAACTATGAACAAAAAACACTTCCTCCCAAAAACCCTTCATTCACTGACTATGACAAACTACCATATCTTTCTGACCTCTCACGTGACGTCATCAGTCAGTGCCCACTGCCCATAATTGTAGACGAGGGTCGACAGTACAGTAAGGGATGACAATACCCTTGTTAGTGGCATGGTGCGGTTTAACAATAAATTTGGTCTTGTTTTGTAGTTCCCAATTATTCTACTGCCCGTATCCCATTCCCATTATACAGGGTGTTTGGAAGCGGAGTGCAAAGCTTCAAAGGAGATATAGTTGACACCATATACAGCATTTTGAGCCATATATAATTATGTCTTAGACCGAGGTATGTTTTTTTTTATTTTTAACTACAAGCTTTTAGTCAAAAATAACATACCAACTTTAATTGGGAAAAAAAAACATACTTCGTCTAAGACATGTATGGCTCAAAATGATCTAAATCGTGTCAACTATCACCGTCTTAAGGCTTTGCAGCCAGCTTCCAAGCACCCTATATATTAGCTCTTGATAATTAACGTGGTAAAGAATTTGGTTTTGGTCAAAAATATTTTTTCTATGGTATATTTTAGTACCTTTATTCGTGTATTTATGTATACATATTTATTTAATAACTTAATATTTCACTTTTATTTTAAAAAAAAACATGAAAATAATAACATCACAATGACAAAAATCATTAAAAATAAACAGTGTTTGCATAGTTCGTCTTCGTAGAGCATTATCTTACGCTACGTACCGTGCTACGCCGTAGCACCCATTCCGCATTGCTACGCCGCGTAGTCTAGAGTTACGCGATTCAAAAACAAATCAAATAGATTCGATTTCAAAAAGTTCTCTTTTGGCTGATTACCTCAAAGTAACTCAATTTAAAGTCGCTGTTAAGTCTCTTTTCTAATAATAACTTTCACATTAAAAATGGTTTTAAGTCTCACGCTGTCAAAGGTCTTAAAAGTTACTTAAGAACATTTTCGAAAAAGAGTGTTACAGCCAAATTAGACCGACTTTAAATTTTCCATAGAAACAGAGATTTCCAGTCATGTATTTTTAAATAAGACATTTCGAAAATGTTCTTTACTAACTTTTTAGACCTTTGTATCCTGCTTTTGCGCATGAAGTTTCATTAAAATCGATTCATTCATTTCTAAAAACAAGAGTTTGAAAGTTTGTATGAAATGCCGTACGTCGTAAATGCTCTTAACAAGCGGTAACGCGTTACCTAGCAACTGGGCTGAGGAGGTTACATAGGCAGTCGATCTATTTAAAATAGTGGGATTAAACTGCATAACTATGGTAAGACTGGAGGCCGACCCCAACATTGCTTAAAACATCTTATTAACCTTATAAACCTGATCTGTCCAAATATTTAATGTTAATCCTATATTGAATAATACTCTTGGGAAACTGCAATTACCTTTCTCTCTGCTCATAAATATCAAAAGGCTTTTTAATAGGGCGTTTAACGCAATTTATGAAAATTGTAGCTGGTTAATTTTCAATGCGATCCGAGCATAGATGTCAGCAAAAATAAATATGGCAAAGAAATAAAAATGTCACCTTAATACAAAGATTTATCTTCGCAAAAGGGGGCCTAAATCAATGAATTTAAATAAATTTTTAAATTAAAATTTAATTTTAATTTTAAGCTAAGTTAATAGTATCAAATCCCATTGGTGAAGGATTTTTCAGTATTTTTTTTTGTCGGTTGTTTTTTGTTGGTATTTTAGTAAAAATACCAATCAATCCAATCCAAACCCAATCCCAATACCACCGGGGTGGTTTTAGAGAGGTATAAATCTCATACTCCCTGGTTTTTATTTTTTTTCTTCTTTCTTTATTTCTAAGTCGAAGTGCTTGGCCAGCCTGGCAGCGCGGGGTGGGGGGCGACGCGTTTGCGGGAACGCGCGCGGTCTGCCTGTCCGCAGTCGGGCACGGCTTCGTTCTGAGTATCGTCGTGTCTAGTGTTTGTCAAAATATAATTTGGATGAAGAAGACTTATTTTTACTAGAAAAAGCTCGAACTAGTCTGAGAACCCCGGACCCCGCGCGGGCCGCCCGCGTCCTCACTGCGGCCACTTGTATGAACGAGCTATGGCGTGAGTTACCCGCGCGCTCCCAGCGCCAAGCAGTCCGCGCCGCTCACCGCACCCGCCTCCCCACTATGGACGCCCAAATGAAGTTCTTATATTTGAGTACACCGCATCGCGCCCGCCCCGCGCCCGCGTTTGCAGTCCGACCAAGCACTAAGTGTGTTCAGCCGTGACTTGAATTATTGTTGATTGAATTGTAAAATTTTACACATGTTTTTTTTAATGTTACCATAAAAGTCGTTCCTTTTCGAGTGACTGGTAAACGTTACTCTGGCACACACTCCGGTTACCTGGCTACCAACTGGCTTTTAAAAGGAGTAATTTAAAAATACAGCTGCTCCATACATTTCTTTTATTTTAGCGTAACTCGACAAAATGTAAGGAACAGCTGTTTATTTGTGTTTTGTTCTTAATTTGAACAACTCTTACTACTGGACTTACCCTGGATCCAATAGTAAAATATGTTCAGAATGATGAGTACAATGACCCCTTTTCAGGTTTTCTCATTTGTTTCAATGACACCCTTGTATGTAATGCCCCTGACACCGACGACCCTCGAAAAAAAAATTTCCCTCATGTTTCTAATAACCTATAAATTACTTGACAGATATAATAGTAACGTCACAATCCCACGTAGAATTCTGCCAAACTTTTAGTCAAAAAGTGTCTTGACCGTAACATGAACTACACTAGCGCGAAAAAAAATTACCCTAATATTTCTAATAACCTAAAAATTACTTGACAGATATAATAAAAACGTCACAATCCCACTTAGAATTCTGGCCACCCTGTAGTCAAAGTGTCTCGAACGTAACATGCGCTAACCTAGCGTAATATAAATTAAAACTTTCATGGTGAAACACCGCAAAGTTTACCACCTTGTACCTAATACCTATAGGATACTGGTGGGGCTGCCCCGTTTCTGTAGTGCGTCAGGGATGTTCGCAGATGCGCATATAGATTGCTTTTACGCAACAATGCGTAAAAGGTGCGCTTCCCTGGTGCGCAGGGTGTGGGGCGGCTCCAACAGTGTCTTAAACATGGTTGCGAGTCGCCTGTACTGTGCTTACGTGGGTCACTATTGTGCCGTCTCTCATGGGATGTCGCAACGGTGACCAACCGTTATTTCTTGTGTTTTTGTTTAGTGTCTGTGCTTACTAATATAGTCCTAAGTTTTACTAACAATCTTGTTTGAGTGGACGCGCGATACAATCGCGCGCGACATAAAGGCACCGCTCGTTGCGCGACTTGCGTTGCCTTTGTGTCGCGCGCGATTTTATCGCGTGTCGCGCCTGTATGAAAGAGCCTTAAGTGTGTTACGCCGCAGGTTTAAAAAAAACTGATTGAGTTTGAAATCTGCGAATCCGGTATCAAATCTAATTTTACCTGTTGTGATATTTTTGCCGATCTAAAACCAATCAAAATGAGAAATCATAAATGCCTCCAATACAGAACTCCGTTATTTTTTAAGCCGATTAAAATGGACGGGCTTCCAGAAATAAATGGTCCGGCTTCAAGTTAAGTAATAGAACATCATCAGAAAATTTCATTTAAGTAAAATGATTTTAATATGAAATCTAAACTCAATATTTTTAACAGGTGTAAACGGTCTTTAAACTTATAAAATCTTGAGCGCGCTTAACACCGTACCAGAGATTTATACCGCTATAAAACACTCGAGCCACAAATTTGAACTCGGGTGTGAATAACTTAAGTATATATAGGTAATATCGTCGCCTTCACATATAACACTTTGTCACATAAGGCAGTTTCCATAAATTAACAGTTTGCAAGCCTTGTGTGCCAGTGCTATTCTGTAAATATCACCTGGAACCTCACTCAAGTGAGCGCACACAATTCGAAAGCGAACTCATTTGTTTTTAAAGTCATTCGTCGCGGATTCACAACGAGACACCGTTCTTTCGAAGTGATGTTCAGAGATATTGTGCAAGAGGTCTGCTGTTGCGTTGTTATTCTTGAAAAGTTTTATCAACTTGGATATGGGTAAAATGAGCCGCCGCTAATTAAGTTACGTTGCATTTGGTTATGGGTATACAATATTGTTGTTTTCGCGATATTCAACACAAAATGTTTCCAATAAAATTTTGAAGTAGAAAGATTTATTCATAGGTTTTTAGCGACTCAAAATAATTACGCCTGATATTTTCTTTAAAGTACATTTATATACCCCTCCCTCCTAGTACCGAAAATAAAACGTAAATTTAATATCTATACCCCGGAAGGTATCCATACGAGTATTATAAATTCGAAAGTAACTATGTCTGTCTGTTACATTTTCACGCTTAAACCACTGAACGGATTTCGATAAAATTTGGCAGAGAGATAGATTGCATCCCGGGGAAGGACATAGAATAGTTTTTATCCCGATATTCCCACGGGATCGACACTTAAGGCTCCTGCAAACAGGCGCGACACGCGACGCGAATCGCGCGCGACACAAAGGCACCGCTCGTAGCGCGACTTGCGGTGCCTTTGTGTCGCGTGTCGCGTCGCGCCTGTGTGTTCGAGCCTTTATGCGAGTGATACCGCTAGTTAAAAATAAAACAGATTTTATTTATTCTCACATATGGCGCCAAAACGTGCCCTAGGACACCGTATGATATATTTATATATATGTCGGAAATACGTCATTCGTTTGACTATTCGGAACGCCAGCGCCATCTGGTGGCGCTGGACAGAGTCTAGCCTGAGTCCGTGGGGGGGTCGAGGAGAGCGAGTAGCGAGGTCCAGCGGCGCTCTTGGACATTGGACACCGTACGGACAACATGTGCTCAGAAACTGTCCCGCGTTCCGTATCTGGTTGTGTCGTGTACCTACAGTGTGTAATTTGCTAGTGTGATTAAATTGTTCGTGAAATTATTATAATCTGATTTGAACTGCAAACGGTTTTTCTATTGCGCAATAACCAACACATACACACAGTACGCCCACAGTAGTTAAACTATGGCTGATAATAACGAGACACACTATACCTTTTCCGTCATATACTTTATTGTACACCAGAAAATACATAACAAAAAATACGATTATGAATACAAAACATACAATGGGCGGCCTTATCGCTTTCTGATAAGTAGGTATGGATAATCGCTCATGAGACAATGTCTTTGTTCTGCAGTGGTTTACAAAAAATATCACGAATCTCATCACTTGCACACTACATTACTAGCAGCTAGTAATGTATAAATTATATTGCCTTTACAAGGAAACTTGGCACTTTGCAGGCTCAAGAATGCTAATAAGGTACTCGCAAAGTTTCAGAACCGATACTGGCAACTTTGTACAGTGTGAGTGCCTCTGATAGTGTTATGTAATGAGTTTAAAATTAGCTTGAGATAGATAGATTTTATGTGTTGAGAATATAATTAATGAACATTGAACCGAACTTTTGAACTCTCGGGCAGTGGGGTCCGAGTGTTCATGATCTTTGTAAAGAAATTTCTAAGCGGCTGGTTGACACTTCCCATGACCCAAGGGCTGGCTTTTACCTTGGCCAGAGGCTAAGCATCGCCATACAACGTGGTAATGCCGCTAGTCTCTTGGGTACATTACCAGTCGACATGCGATGCGGATGAATTTTTCGACGCTATTTTTTAGTTTCTGTATAGTTTTAGTTAAGTTAGAATTTAATTTTGTTATTTTTATCTTGCAATCATTGTTAACGGTATCTTTTGAAGAATTGTTTTTTTTCAATCCTTTGGTTTTCCGAGTTTTAAGGAAAAGTTTTAATCACTTGATTAAATTAATTTGATAAAAAAGCCGACGCGAAATCGAAAATTAATTTTATCAGCTGCAGAGATTTTTATTTTGAAAACTGTAATGTGGCAGACAGACTTCTCCATGATTTATATAATGCAAGTATAACACACACACAAGTATACAGCTCACTCCACGCTCACTTCACCTAAGTATTCACGGTGAGATGGTCAGAATCGCACTGCAAGCATCGTTTGGGTCCAGTCTCTTATGGTTAGAAAGGATTTGAAATCTCTTAAAAAAGCCATAATAAACCAAGTTTTCTTTCTTACTGTAGTAGGTGTTTTAAGACAACTTGGTGGGACTAGCAAATTAAAAACCCTTCTGGCACACGACCCCCGATAAGTAATTTAAGCTCATAAATATCTATCGATTGTTGGCAACACAACGACCGATGGGAGCGAGACAGCACGCTCTACCGGACGACGGTGTCAACATTTTTTGGAGGGATCACGGGTAACTGCCGCGAGCGGCAGGCTCGGGCCGCGGGCGGCATTAACGGCTTGATATTGATTGTGAGAGGTTATCCTGAGATTAATTAAAGTATCGTTTAGAATCAGAAGTCTATATTTTATAATCACCCGCCTTCAGCCTAGTTAGATAACATCAGAAGTGGTATTAGTTTAAATTACACGCGATTTAGATCGTTCGCCATCTTTTTAACCGAAAATAGTGTTTTTGAGACTGTTTAAAATTGTTTCACCACGTGTTGTTGAGTTTGTCCGTGATTAGTTTCTGTGCATTTTAATGTGATTCGCCACGTGTTTCTACTCGATTACATTATATTTCGTACGTGTTTTTTAAGTAAACAACCACGTGTTAATTCCTTTATTTCGCGTATTAGGGAATTAAGGTTGTATTAAAACACATTTTCACAAGTACATTTAGTTTACTACATTTTTAATTTTTGTCTGTGGACTTGGCTGACTGAATACATTTCCTTTGCCTATCAATTGACAATGATCGCTTGTAATTCGTGACTATAGATTCAACGTTTAAAAAAAAAAAAAAAGAGGTTGAGGACATTGGGGCTGGGGATCATTCGAGCCCGGACCACCAAGAGAACAAGTTTTAGAGTCAAGTGAAAGGAGCTACTGTAAGTCAGTCTGATTTAATAAGTACCTATTCTTTAAATATCATACTATGTTATAACTGTGACCGTTATTTTGTTCGAATGTGTTCCTTCGCGCGTCCAATTAGCAGACACAATAGAATTTTATTGTTATTATTATCCAATGGTGTAACGGCGACGTTTGAGAGGTTAAATCTATGGTTTAACTATTGCTAGTCTTGTAATTTATGTAGAAAGTATATAAACAATGCATTATTTTCTAAAGTATATTGTGGTTTATATGAGATGGTTATGTGAAATCATGATAAACGGTAGTAAAATATGTGTGATTTGAATGTTACTTACACTAAAGGTTTTTATTAACTTTGCTCCTTCTGACCCAGATAATTACAGTCAATATCTAATTGAAGCTTGAATGTCAATATTCTAATACGCGGTTAGTTTGTTGTTCACGTAGTGGTCATTTACGTTGCCTATAGTCATAACCATGTCGAGTCGTGGATGCACGCTGCGTGAGAATACACCTAGGCGTAATTCTCGGGTACTGAGTGCTTCCCTGGTAAACAACAGCAAAAAAACGATTACATTGTTAGGTATAGCCCAAAATAGTAAACAATGCAATTTTTAAATACGCTCACGATAGGTTACGAATGATCCAGTAGGTCATGTACCAGTCGAAGTAGATTGTGATCACAATGGTAATGAGCTATGAGCAAGTCTAAGTAGTGGGAACCACGCGAGTAGGGGTTCTCTATCGGCCGTAGTAAAAAGTGTGTAGTCATAGCGTAATACACATGGATCCATGCGCTGGATGTGTGAGAGCAATGCGATTGCTGGTCGGCTAGAGAGCCGTGGCGTTAGAGTGGTTTACTCGTTTGTGGGTTTCCGGGTGTCTAAGGCTCTTAGTGGAAAAGATTATTGTTGTAATGTGGATAACGATGGTACATGGCTCTGGTTGAATCAAGTACGCTCATGAGGTTAAGGCTTATGCCATGGCACAGGCCAAGGGATCAGAGTATTACTGACGAATTTGAGGAAAGCCAAGTAAAAGAATTAAAAATGAAACCATGACATATAAATTAATTATCTGATAGATACATGGTGCTCACATATTTACAAACATAGTAAAAGTAAACGATTTTCATTTAAATAAAAAAAAATAAAAAAAATTACATGTAATAAGTCAGGGTGTGAGTTAAATAGTTACAGAATGTAAATCAATTTAAATAAAATAATAAAAAAAAAGAATAAATTTGCAATTAGTTAGAATACCTAGGTAGGCTTATTGGTAACGGTCAGGTACGGCCTAGCCCTAGTAAAACTGAAACTATAGTGAAGTCTCCTAAACAACCCATAGAATCTTGGACGATGCCTGAGGTACCCTTTTAAAGTGGTTCACACTGACGTCCTTGGTCCCCTAACGGAGTATACTACGGACGTATCCTAAGCCTAAAGGAACGCCTAGAGAGAGACCGAGGATCATGTAGATAAAAGAGTTAACTAGTCCTTGATGTGTTGATCGACCTAAGTCTAAAGGGAGTTCTTCGCATTAAGGTTAAGTAAGGATTGGAAATCACTTGATTCTCGGATCAATTTAAACCTAACTAGGTGTATTCTAAGTCTAAAGGAGCACCTAGTAGAGGTAGACGGACGTATCCTAAGCCTAAAGGAACGCCTAGAGAGAGACCGAGGATCATGTAGATAAAAGAGTTAACTAGTCCTTGATGTGTTGATCGACCTAAGTCTAAAGGGAGTTCTTCGCATTAAGGTTAAGTAAGGATTAGAAATCACTTGATTCTCGGATCAATTTAAACCTAACTAGGTGTATTCTAAGTCTAAAGGAGCACCTAGTAGAGGTAGACGGACGTATCCTAAGCCTAAAGGAACGCCTAGAGAGAGACCGAGGATCATGTAGATAAAATAGTTAACTAGTCCTTCATGTGTTGATCGACCTAAGTCTAAAGGGAGTTCTTCGCATTAGGGTTAAGTTAAATAACTAAGTGTTCTGTACTGTTGGACGTCATGATGACCGAGTCGGTTTGGAGAGACAATGTAACAAAATACTAATCATATAAATTATATATGTTTCCAGTACATTATCACAGGAGCGGTCACCTGCCTGTGTACCATAGAATTGGTTTACCAGGCGTGAGCTGGCGTGCCAGGGGCAGGCACGATGCAGCATGGCCGTGTTGGCAACACAACGACCGATGGGAGCGAGACAGCACGCTCTACCGGACGACGGTGTCAACATTTTTTGGAGGGATCACGGGTAACTGCCGCGAGCGGCAGGCTCGGGCCGCGGGCGGCATTAACGGCTTGATATTGATTGTGAGAGGTTATCCTGAGATTAATTAAAGTATCGTTTAGAATCAGAAGTCTATATTTTATAATCACCCGCCTTCAGCCTAGTTAGATAACACGATTGAAACTAGCTTGGGGCTCCGATCATTCTAAGCCTGAATGATACATTATATAAATTGGTCTTGGGCGATTATTGTGTAAACGCAGAAGCACCAATTGATAAATACTGGGTGGAGGGTAGGAACGAATTCATTGAATGTGAACATTTGTTTTGTGAACAGAGAGGGTTGTCGTGTAGTAAATTTCATCCAATCCATAATACTTTTATAATGTAGGGTGCAAGTGATGAAATTCGTGATATTTTTTGCAAACCACTGCAGAACAAAGACTGTCTCATTTAGAAGAACGAGCGATTATATCCATACCTACTTATCGTACGGTGTCCTAGGGCACGTTTTGGCGTCATATGTTAGAATAAATAAAATCTGTTTTATTTTTAAGTAACGCGTAACTTTCGATCGCGTGGCAATATCGGGATAAAAAGTATTCTATATGTTAATACAGAAAATGGTCTACCTATATGCCAATTTACATTCAAATCTGTTCAATCATTTACGCGTGATTGAGTAACAAACATCCAAACATTTTCACAAACTTTCACATTTATAATATTACTAGCTGCGCTCCGCGGTTTTACACGCATAAGTTTCGATTCCGTAAGAATATCGGGATAAAAATAGCTTATATGTTAATCCAGGGTGTCAGCTGCTGTCATACCAAATTTTATCGAAATTGGTTAAGCCGTTTGAGCGTGAAGAAGTAACAAACATAACACACACACTCACAAACATTCGCCTTTATAATATTAGTGTGATATAGTAGGATTCTATCTGGTGTATAACGCGTATTCGGATACTGTTGAAAGAACCTCTAGGGTCATATTCATAAATTACCACTCACACAGATTAAGCCTACGTGTCGATTTTCATCTTTGAACATTTTAACCTAATGTAAAGTGAGTACAATTTAGGCGCGGGCCTGCGGGCGGAGAGTAATTTTCCCATCTTGAAAAAAAAAATTTAATACAATTTGTATGAAGTTGCCCATGTATTAAACCATTCGCGATCATTACTTTGCCACAAACCAAGTTTTAGAAAAAGTTTGACTTTGTAGAGAATCATCGTCCCTCATCCCTGTTGTAGCTATCAGGTGTTTTTTCATTCATTCTTCTGCCCTTATCCCAATTTATTTGGGGTCGGCGCTACATTACAACACTTGCCGCGCTTGACTCGGGGAACGTAGAGCTAAGAGGCTCATTGGCGACGTAAAACTGGTGGATGCCAAGCTTCACAGCTTGGCTCATCGCCGCAATGTTGCCTGCTTGTCGGTCTTCTACAGATTGTACTTCGGTGAATGTGCCCAAGAACTCCACGACCTCATTCCACCGGCCCCCTTCTTCCTTCGGACATCCAGACGCACTGCAAGTTACCAACCCTACCTAGTTGCTACTCCACCAATTCGCACTAAGCGTTTTCAAATGTCCCTTATAATGCGCACAGCAAAAGAGTGGAACTCTCTACCTGCGTCTGTGTATCCGAGCGCATACAACACGAATCTCTTCAAAGTAAGAGTGAACAGGCTTCTTCTGGGTAAGCTCACTCCATCGTAGACTTTGTCTCTGCCACCTCTAACCTAGACTAGACTCAAGAGCAAAGCCATTGCAAAATTAAAAACATGTATTTTTCTTCCATACTTCTATATTAGTCGTAACGTATTTTCTTTCTTTTCTTTCTTTCTTTCATCATCTCGGTAGTGGGGGGTGCCCTGTCTAACCATATCATCATTCATACATTCCATCCATCGTTTCTTTGGTCTTCCCCTATTCTTATAGCCATCGACACCTACCATACCAACCAACCATACTCAAAACTCTCCTCACGACATTTTCCTCATTTCTCCGTAACACATGCCCATACCATGACAACCGATTTCCACACAACTTTTCAGTTACCGGTGCCACTTTCAAACTTCCTCTTATGTACTCATTTCTTATTCTATCCATTCGTGTAAAACCACACATTCCTCTTATCATTCTCATCTCAGCTGCATGCAATTGCCTTTCACTCATTTTGTGACCCAAACAACATTCCGATCCATTTCATTTTCATTCTCCATACAAGACAGGTGTAACTGAATGAGAGTTTTCGTGAAAATTTACGACACCAGTTGGCACCACTTTGACAAGAGGTCTTCCAATATAAAATATATGATGACGTTCATCATTCGATTCATTCATTCGTTCATCATTCAGTCATGACTAAAGAAAATATAGGCTCTTTGACAGATGCCTGGACCTGATGTGTCAGTGCTGCCACCTAGCGAACGTCATTTCAGACTTACTGCCAAAAACTAAGTGAGAAAATTACTACACGCAATCTCTCACTACTTGAACAATACCCTCACTTTCAACTCGCTCTAGTATACTTCACAAATTGCTATATCTAGATAAAAGAGATCCTTTATTGTCTTACTGTAAGCGTGTTAAGGACATACTTCTCGTTTTATTCCTTTTGATTTTACTTTTACGTCTGTCAGCCTTTTATTTAACAAAAGGTTCTATGCGTATTGTGAATTTGATTGATTGGGTGTAGGAAAACGGATTTTTATGAGCTTATAAGAAATGAATTGGTTGGCATAATTCAGTTTAATAAGCAAAAGTTACATTCACAAAGGACATCATTCATTTCGTACCCAAAAATGAAAGTGCTGGAAAGCGTTATTGTAAGGACTACCGTAATGTAATAACAAATGTATAAAAAAATTAAAAAACATTTCCCTCAATCTTTTTGTCGTTTTTTTATACTTATTATGCATATTTAAACTCATGCACATTTTTTACAACGAGGTGACAGGCTTAAAGGCTCCTACGAACAGGCGCGACACGCGATATAATCGCGCGTGGCACGCGATATAATCGCGCGCGACACAAAGGCATCCCTCGATGCGCGACTTTGTGTCGCTTCTCGTGTCGCGCCTGTTTGAAGGAGCCTTAAGACTGAACACCGGCGAATCAATAATTATTTGCGTCTTTTAATGAATGTCCAAACTATTGTTGGCAAAAATTTGGTTTATGGTATTTTTAAAATTAAATAGCAGGTCAATTGTAGCCACGATTCAAATAAACGTATTTCCTTTCTTATTCAAATTAAATGTAGTTCATTTCTGGCCGCCGACTTATTTTTCATATCGCAAGTGGCCGAACAAAATGGATGGGTGATCTCCTTTCACAAAGTGACTGCCGTTAAAATCATAATCAGTCTAAAACTATCTCACTGCAGGCCAAACGCCTCATTTCACACAGGATTTAACGAGCTTTGAACACTACCATTCGATGGCTGTTAGCTATTTTTCCAGGGTGGGAAATCATCAAATGACCCCTCTCGCTCTGGGTGGAGCGGAAGGGAGTGTCAGACTCTTACTGACTAAAACCCACCCGTGTTCCTTCCTTAGCCCTTTATGTTCCGGGCCAGCGGTCAACCCTTTCGGACAATCTCGCTGACCTAATGTAGTGTCTTAGGTTATCTTAAAAAAAATAGAACTTACAGCCAAAAATTCACAAAAATTAATGTGGTATCAAATCATTTTTTTTATATTCCGACTTTACCTTTTCTTGCACAATAGGCTTGCTAAGATTCAAAGAAAGAGAAAAGATAAGGTGAAAACAAAATAGACTGATAGTACAGCGACAAAATAATCTTGAATTTCCTCTCTTTCGGTTGGAAAGCTTAAAATGTAACAAAATATTTGTACAATTTTGTCTCCCTAAGGTAAAATGGAAAATTTCACAATTTAACTGTGGAATTGGGGTCTACGAAAACCATGAAATTCTAATGGCTTTCTCTGGTGAGCCGTTCTTTAAGATTATGACAGATTTTAAAGATTTCATATAGTTTGACATAGGTCTTAGAAGTCATTTTTATTTAATTTTCCCTCAATAAAACTTATAATAAGTCTATGGTTCTAAAATAACATGGTAAATCTTTAAATATTGTGCGCACAAACTTACAAATTGCAGTTGGAATGTATAACTATAATTTCAAGTTTGTTCTTGGGATCCGTCTTGGCAACCTACACTTTACATTAAATATTTTTAGCGGGTAACTTGTCCGGTTATTTTATTTTAACACTGCTGTAGGCTTTCAGGTGAAAATCTCTTAAAATTGTTTCAATCTCAGGTACTCATCTCAAGATTCATGCGTCAAGATAGCGCCAGCGCTCACGCTCACCCAGCCAGCCACAAACTGGGCACGCGAATAAGTTGCTCTTGCGTTATCTAGGTGTATCTATATTTGTGTATTTAACTCATTCACTCTGTTACGTATTCATTGACACTATTCCCACATACGAGATAACATTATACAAACTTTTTGGTTTTATATCTAGACTTCTCTTCACATTATTCATCATCCTATTATCGCCGACAATGAAAATCCTTCCTCCTTTATTTTAAAAGCATTTTACAAATCCAGCGCGAAAATGTATAAGCAATTGTAGCGGTATCTACAACGCCACATGCAAAACAACGCGTCATACTGACGTCACGCAAATCCTGCATCGCGCAAGCAGAGTTTACCGCGCAACTAGCATAGATACAACGGCCCGACATGAATCAATGGGCAGTTGCCCGCCAGACACAACACCTGTCTGGTCGGAGGATCCTCCCTTTTCTATGGAGGTTGAGTGAACTTTACACCCTGTTCCTCATACCTCTATACTGGTGACCCCGAACATGAACGTCAGCGCAGCCTTCGTGCAAATACTTCAGCGTGACGTCATCATCATCACTCCCGCAAGCGTTAGCGGCGAGTCACCCAGCCAGCCAGCTCCCACGGCTTCAACGGGTATCCTGACCACCAGCATGCAGCGACCGCGCATACCTGGTCATCACCCTCAGCCTCATCAGCAACCTCGGCACAGCACACTGCACTTTCGGCCGGTCAACAAGAAGAGCTCAATTCCTCTCCTGGTCGACGCAGCAGCCAGCCTCAACTCGGCGCTGTACTACATCCGACGCACTGGAGCATAAACGCAGCGCCACCCCGACTCACTGGGGACATCTTCGCAGACAGTTCCGACTCACCGTGAACTATGCGGCAACCGGTTCCGACTCACTGGAACCTCAGTTGGCCTGGCAAGCTTCGCAAGATACAAGACTCAGCCCACTATCGACCTCCGGTCTCCGGGGGGGAGTGATGTAGCGGTATCTACAACGCCACATGCAAAACAACGCGTCATACTGACGTCACGCAAATCCTGCATCGCGCAAGCAGAGTTTACCGCGCAACTAGCATAGATACAACGGCCCGACATGAATCAATGGGCAGTTGCCCGCCAGACACAACACCCGTCTGGTCGGAGGATCCTCCCTTTTCTATGGGGGTTGAGTGAACTTTACACCCTGTTCCTCATACCTCTATACTAAAGAGGTATAGAGGAGAGTATAGAGGTATGAGGAACAGGGTGTAAAGTTCACTCAACCCCCATAGAAAAGGGAGGATCCTCCGACCAGACGGGTGTTGTGTCTGGCGGGCAACTGCCCATTGATTCATGTCGGGCCGTTGTATCTATGCTAGTTGCGCGGTAAACTCTGCTTGCGCGATGCAGGATTTGCGTGACGTCAGTATGACGCGTTGTTTTGCATGTGGCGTTGTAGATACCGCTACACAATAAATCTAGAATATTGCTCAGACAAGTGAGCAAGACAAAGCAACGACTATCCTATCGTAAACAAATTGTGTAGAGACTCTTGGGAATACAAATCCGATCCCCTTGGTTATCTTACTGTAAGCAGATTTGTTACCAAGAAGATACGGTTCGCAAAGCTGCAGAAACACAGAAGTGCTATTCTGTAAAGTTCAATTGGAACCTCATTCAATTCAAATTCACACAATTCGAAAGCGAACTCATTTGTTTTTAAAAGTAAATCATCGCGGATTCACAACGAGACACCGCCGTTCGAATTTTGAAGTAATGTTTAGAGATTAACTACACTGCAGTTTACTAATAAACGTTGTATAGAGTCTGTATAGTTACACAATGCCTTGTCTTCTTCTTTCGCTAGTCAAAATTACTAACGACTGAAAGAGAGAAATCGATGTGTAACTATTTATGCATGCTACTTTTTTTGCTTTTTTGTGCTTGCATGTTTTGCTGAATATTTTAATAGTTCTTTATGCAACTGTTGTATAATAAGGGCTATTTAAACACGAATGTGGGTTTGTCACATGAGTGTTTTGATACCTAATTATGTACAGTTGCATACAAGATTTTATCTACACCCATTATATGAATCCATTCATTATAATGAGTGTAGATAAAGTCTGAATGAGTGTAGACATTTTTCGTCGTCATAATCATGTTCTGAATCCATTGTAATAGCTTGCGTTTCAATCGACCTGTATGTAAGGTTAAAATTAAATACAATTATAAGAATTGATGTGATAAAAAAAAATCACAAAAAAAACAACCGATTTCCAAAATAAAAACATTACAAAGTGAAAAATAACTTTAACGTCGGAAGTCGGTGTCGTTGGTTCCACATTTTCGTTTTTTGACACCGACTTCCGAAACTAATGTTATTTATATATTCACTTTGTATTGTTTTTTTTTTTGAAGAAGGTTGTTTTTTTTTTAAAAAAAAAGTTTGTGGTTTTCACTTTTTGGTTAGTTGTACCCACTTACCCCACACAAATTCATATAACACTACTTGCTATGTGAATATCAGTGACAGGAAGGTATTGAACACATCTGCGTACCTCTTTAGAGGGTACAGGCGTCATGTTATGTTGTGTGATTGCGTAAACAATGCTGTTGTTGCAATGTTTACGAAATCACACAACATAACATGCGATAGCAGCAATCGCGGTTGATTTGCTGACATTTATTGAAGAGTTCCGTTGTCTGTCTCCGAAACTCATCATCAGATCCTTACGAAATTTAAATGGGCCCATTTCCAAATTAACCTCTTTCGAAAAAAAAAAGAATTTTGCAAATCCGTCTTTATATGACGGAGTTATGACCGAACATACAAATAAAAAAAAACATAAACATTCGAATTGAGAACCTTTTTAGAAGTCGGTTCAAAATTGTACTTACCTATTTTTTTATTTTACAGGTAATTAATCACCAAGGCTTTTTTTTTTTTTTTTCAGGATGGGAAATCATCAAATGACTCCTCCCGCTCTGGGTGGAGCGGAAGGGAGTGTCAGACTCTTACTGACTAAAACCCACCCGTGTTCCTTCCTTCGCCCTTTATGTTCCGGGCCAGCGGTAACCCTTTCGGACAGTCCCACTGACCCGGCAGGCTTCGGCCCTTACGGGCCCCTTCTTTTAATGCTGACATCTCTTTGAGGCGCGCGTGGAACACGTCACCAAGGCTTGGTTAGGAATATCTATCGGTCGGTAAGCCCACAACGGAGATTGGATTTCTGAGATGTTATAGAAATGCACTAAAAGGGTTTATGGAAACTCGACACCCGAGAGGATCAAACAGGGTTGAAGTTTTTAAGCAAACAAATTGACGAAAAATAACTTTAAAACATGCCTATAACATGGATAACGCGGCTCACTTCCAGATAATTGTTCCGTTAACTTATTCGTCAGATAATTTCATACAAATTCTTCTATATTTTTAGTTTATCTAGTAGCTTTATTTAAAGTGTTGTACATAATTTAAAAAGCTATCAGTCTTAAAATCATAATAATATAAGTATATACCTAAAAACGAGGGGAAATAATCAAAGGGCATCAAAAAATTCATCGCTGTCAACAGGAAACGTGCCCAAAAGGTTGGCAGCATTGCCACGTTGTATGGCAATGCTGATTCTTTGGCCAAAAAATAGGCCAGCCCTCTGGTCACGTGAAGAGTCGACCAACCGCTTGGCGATGTCTCAAACGGCTCAAACATATAAGTTCCAATGACATTGGAGTATTTGCGCCGTTTGAGGTTTTCCGCACCTGCAGCAGCCGCCCCAGCACAGCTCACCGTACTTGGAAGATGGGATGGCGCAAGGGTGTCGACACACGTTGCATCCCACACCAAAGGCCTACCAACCTTCCAAGGCATTACGTTCATTCCGTCTGGTCTCTTCCCATCGTCGCGCGCCATGCCATTGGGTTCTAAAACAGCTGGCACCCCGGCGGTGACAAGAGCACGACGGATGATGTCATTGATGCTGGCATGCCGTGCTATCCGGCCTGCGCTTTTACTGCAGGAAAATTTAATTTTAGCTGAAAAGTTATGTGGAAATCGGTTGTCATTGTATGGGCATGTACAAAGCCCTGATATGTCGTGAGGAACGTTTAGTAGTGGAAGTCTAAGGAAACGGTGGACTATGTGAAAGATAAAGTGGCTAGAAAGAGGTGACTACTGCGATGACAACTGATAAAGATGTATGGAAGAAGACGTGTTTCGCCGACCAGAAATAAATTGTTACAAGTGCAAGATAATGATGATGGATAGAGCTTTTTTTTTCAGGATGGGAAATTATCAAATGTCCCCCCCGCTTTGGGTGAAGCGGTAGGGAGTGTCAGACTCTTACTGACTAAAACCCACCCGTGTTCCTTCATTAGTCCTTTATGTTCCGGGCCAGCGGTAACCCTTTTGGACAATCCCGCTGACCCGGCAGACTTCGGCCCTGACAGACCCCTTCGTATGATGCTGACATCTCTTTGAGGCGCGCGTAGAACACGTACGCGCCGTCCGGCACGGGCCTGGTCCTGATCGGACGGTGAGCTACCCATTACTCTCTGCCCGCAGGCCCGCGCCTACGGTGGCCGGGAGTCGTCACGCGGTTCCCGACGCCCGGAGCGTCTCCCGCGGCGGCTGGGACGGGAGGCTCTCTCCCTCAGCCGTCCCGCCGCCTCCTTCGCTAGCATGACTGCTTCGCAGAAGGAGGCAACTGCCCCCCACTCCCTCTCGCCCCGGACTATAGCTTGAATCAGGCCCAGACGCGAGAGGTCGCCGCCGCTGCATGAGATAGAGCTTATCACGAGACTAAGAAAAATGTCCTAAAAGTCATGTTTCAACCGGAAATTCTTAGCAATACATTTTATTCAACCACACAATCTTGAAGTTTTCTGCTTATTTCTACCTAAAAATAAATGAGTTGTCCTTTATAACGACCCGGACAGCGTCATGAGCTACGTGAGGTCACAACAAATCCAATATGGCCGACTCTGAAACACATTCTCCTTTAGTACCTACAGAAGTGAAATATTTTAAGTAGCTCTTGGCCTCGACTTTGTTTGCATACAAACTTCAACCCTTTGTTGAAATGGGGTTGAGTTTCGAGATATATCCTTACTTAAGATACACGCACACGTATCAACTCGGAAAGGGATCGTCACCGTATCAACTCGAGCCATTCAGTATTCTTTGTATGAAACTCCCTACTGCAACACACACTAATCGGAATCTTTACGTAATCGCCTCGCCTCGGGACAAGCTCACGAACCGCGGTGCGTAGTCAACTTGCAGTTCCCGCGCTTGCGGCTCGTCATCCCCACGCTTACGTCTCTCCGTACCCGAGCTTACGTCTCTTCGTCTACCCTTGCCCCTCTCACCCCTCCTGTGGCCTGCCTGCAGCACCATCAACCAGCGCCTAGCCGTGACCGAGTCGACGAATCGGAGCTTCTGATCCGGTTAGGATTGATTCGGATTAGGTTGATGCCTGTTTGACGGCGAGGCGAAAGGCGATACGGTGCCTTAGTCCTTTAGTCGACGGTATTGTCCGAAATGAAGTAGCATAGCAAGAGCCCAACGGTTAAGGAATGGACTGTTGAACGAGAGATTGTGAGTTTGTTCCTTTATCTTCGTTGTACCATGGGCTGCCCCGTTGGTCTCGTGGTCGCAAGTGCGGTTGCTGAGCGTGGGGTCTAGGGTTCGATTGTCAAGTTGGCCAAAGTGTTACTGGGGTTTTCCATAACGAATTTCTTAGTTGGAAGTTGGCAGTGTGATACCTCCATGCTTCGGGATGCAAGTTAAGTCGTTGGACCTGCGCCTGATATCTCTCCGGTGGTGTCGGGTCTCCGTCCCATAGGATTGTATGAGAGTGAGGGAAGAGACAGTGTACCTGTGTCTACGCACACACTTGTGGACTATAATATCTCCCGCGCCGAAGCCTAGACTATTTTTTTTTTCTGGATGTGAAATCATCAAATGACCCCTCCCGCTCTGGGTGAAGTAGAAGGGAGTGTCAGACTCTTACTAACTAAAACTCACCCGTGTTTCTTCCTTAGCCCTTTATGTTCCGTTCCAGCGGTAGCCCTTTCGGACAATCCTGCTGACCCGGCAGGCTACGGCCCTAACGGCCTAGCCTATGTTGAAATTGCGCGATGGCTGAAATACGCTAACAGCCATAATTCTACATGGTAATTATTATTCCCCATGTAATCTTGCAAACCACATACGGTTGTCAAGCGTAGTATTTTGACATTTCAAACCACGCCAACTTCGCGTATATTTCGCGTGGTTTCGCTAATTGTGTCATAGAGAATACATTATTAACAAATTTCGTGTTTAGCTAAGGAATTGACGTGGTTTGGAAATAAGAATTCTTTAAGTGGTTATTACTCGTATAGTGAATTAGAGCTCTGGAGGACTATACCATTGACTTGTACAGCTTATTCATAACATGACCTTCGAAATCTATTCAGATATTTCATCATCATAATACCATTAGTTCCTTACCGTTCCAACAATTAGTTCCTTGCGTGTGCAGGTGACAGGACGTACGCGTGCGGTGCAAGATGGGAGGTGAGCCATTGGGCCAAGACCAGAAAACAATGCGTTACCGAGCTTCGGATGATAGATCTCGGCGACAAGTAACAGTCCAGTCCAGGAACGCTTAGAACTTGCGATAAGGAACTTTGTTCCAAAAATAATCTACTGACCGCTAAAAATAACCTGATGTGTTTAGTATATCTCCTCATCATCATTTCCGCTGAAAGATGTCCACTGCTGGACATAGGCCTCCTCCAAGCACCTCCACTTCGACCGGTTCTGTGCTTCTCGTATCCAACGGGTTCCTGCGGCCTTCACAAGGCCGTCGGACCATCTTGTGGGAGGCCTTCCAACGCTACGTCTTCCGGTACGCGGTCGCCACTCCAGAACCTTTCGGCCCCATCGACCATCTGTTCTGCGAGCAATGTGCCCTGCCAACTGCCACTTAAGTTTGGCAATTCTTCGGGCTATGTCGGTTACCTTGGTTCAGATATTTAGTACACTAAAAAATGGGCCCTCTTAATTTATGTAGATTAAAACGATCGCAACTACGTAAGAAACCACCAAAAATATCTTGAATAAGCTGAAAAAGTGACAGCTGCTTATTAAACACTCCTAAACTAGGTCTTTGAGACGGCTTTGACTCACTCAAAAGCCACCAAAAACTCACGACTCAGCCGAACAAATGATCACTTGAAAGAAAATATGCTAAAATTATACATCTCGTCTACTTAACGTCTCATGAATGACGAGAGGGATCTCCTAAGAGGCTGTGGAGGCTCAGAAGAGGTCCGTAATGACTTCCTTATGATATTACATGTCTGTGGATACGAGGAATTAGGTTTTACGTGGAAGGGAGTATGAATATTGTAGTTCGTATGATGGGCAAATTTTTATGGCCTATGCTGTACTAGTTTAGTTGGTAATTGAAGGTATTCGTACTCAGTTGATCAGTTAGTCGGGGTGTTCCTCAAAGCGCAACTATTTTCAAGCGCAACCAACTAAGAACAACTAAATTATTCCTCAAAGCGCAACCATTAGTTGCGCTCACAACTTCAAATAAAAAAAAAATATGTTTATTCCTCAAAGCGCAACCATGATGAAAAATAGAGAGAAATGTTAAGAATAGAGAGAAATTGAAATAAATATTGTCAATGTTGGCAACGAAATACTTGAACGTATTAAAGACTAGCTTCCGCCCGCAGCTTCGCCCGCGATGTATATCGATAAAAGCTATCCTATGTCCTTCCCCGGGATGCAATCTATCACTCTGCTAAATTTTATCGAAATCCGTTCAGTGGTTTAGGCGTGAAAAGGTAACATACAGACAGACAGACAGAGTTACTTTCGAATTTATAATATTAGTATGGATTATAAATTATGATATGACATGTAAGTGTTTCCCGTGTAATTACTTGAAAACACTATATATTAGATTCAAAATATACCACACCATTAAAAGAAACAATAAATTAATAAAAAGCAAAAATGATAAAAACAAAAAAAACAGAATCGGTTCAGCCGTAAGGAAGCTACGATGGCACAGACACACACAGATATACACGTCAAACTTATAACAACCCTCTGTTTTGTCGTGGGTTAAAATGAAAATTATTAGAGTAAGTCAAACTCGAAACTCAAAGCATTTATTCAATTAAACTAAATACAGGCACTTTTGAATTTTCAAGGGGTCAGACAGTCGGAAAGATGAAGCTAGTTGCCCATTCCACAGCGTAGGTACCCATGGAGAAGAACGGGCAAGAAACTCCATGGACACTCTTTTAGATCAAAACAAAAGTAATTTGTAAAGTATTCTATCATACTGAATAATAAAATTGTTTAACAAATGTTTTGTTTAATTTGTCTTAACCTATTGTGACAACACTACCAAAAATAGGTGACAATTTTGCATGTTCTTAAGAAACTTTGCCTCTGTTCCGTTTGTCTACTCATGTGTCGCGGGTTCAAAATGAGACACCGTTCGAATTTCAAAGCAGCATTGCAGTTTGCAAGATTTTTTCCAGTCTGATTCCCTGAACCAACCATTGACAACCATAGACATTGTGATACTTCTTTCTATAAACTCTTTTACAAAGATTAGCCAAAAATAGAATTAATAATAAAGGTAGGCTTTTCCTTTGAACAAGTGAAACCTCTTTAGGCAAGGGTTAAAACAGTGCTCTTAAATTAACAATTAGGACCCTTTTGAATAATTAAGACCGGGTAATTTAGTCCGTTTTATCCTTAACAATCTTTTTTAATTTAGAGGAAATTGCTGACACTTTTTTATTTTAATAGCTCTTAAATGCCGGGGCTATTAACGATCACTCGAAATACATAGTTGTCAGCACAGTTGTCAGTATAACGATGGTGTCAAAATTAAATAAGACTGGTTGTCAGACTTTCGGGCTTCTGACGACCCGTACCGACTGTCAAAGTTTCACGAATGACAGCCGGGACCAACGGCTTAACGTGCTATCCGAGGCACAGAGGGATCTTGATATGTAAAGATGGTCACCCATTCCATGCCAACCGCGGCATATGTAGCTTAACCTGATCGATCAACCCGTGCGGCTGTTACTCTAGCACGCAGTTATTAAGAGCGTTTACGACGTACGGCATTTCATAGAAACTTTCAAGCCCTTGTTTTTCGAAATGAATAAACCGATTTTAATGAAACTTCATATATACGCATACGCAGGATACAAAGGTCTAAAAAGTTAGTAAAGAACATTTTCGAGAAATAGTGTTGCAGCCAAATTAGACAGATTTTAAATTTTCCATAGAAACAGAGATTTCCAGTTATCTTTTTTTAAATAAGACTGTTCGAAAATTTTCTTTACTAACTTTTTAGACCTTTGTATCCTGCTTATGCGTATAAAGTTTCATAAAAATCGGTTCGTTCTTTTCGAAAAACAAGGGCTTGAAAGTTTGTATGAACTGCCGTAAGTCGTAAACGCTCTTAAATGAAATGCTTGTTATAACAATAATGAAGTGAATTATAAGGTTTGAATACAATGATTTAATTAATAATGATATTATATTTTTTCTTATTTTGAACTCGAATGGAATATAATTGGAGTCTCAACCTCGGCGTGTGTCTTTTGAGTTCGAAATCTATGTCACGTAAACCCGAAGTATGTGATAAAGACGTGAGTAAAACTATAAACATAAATAAACGTGTGCCTACAAAGCTTTTGCAACAACAAAAAGTGAGTGAAATTCCAGTCTCAGTCAGGTCAAGGTATTTTCTACATAGTTTCAGGTCAAGCTATTATAAAAACCTACAATCACCATAAACTTAATTACAGAAAACGTAACAAAAAACTGCAGCGTTTCATGTAAAGCGATAATATCACGATCAATTGCACTTTGTACTCTATAAAAGGGGTAAAAACGGGCAAAAAAACGGGTTGAAAGTTGAACCGTTCACGCGAACGGGGCTATATCGGGACGATATGCAAATCCCGTCGTTTTGTCCTACGGCTCGTATTTTCAGACTACGTGAGGCGAATTTTAAGTTGACGTAGGTTCTTGATGTTTTGTTTGATTTATAAAAGTTTTTCTGTACAGTATGGAAACCACATATATTTATTTACTTCAGGCGACGCAGGCCCATATATAAATACGTTAACCCAAACAAACGTACATATTTTTATGCTTGTTCTTGTGCTGCTGCTCTGTGGTACTTGTCCGCGGAAGCGATGGAACACCACGTCCTGCGGCCTTCTTCCATGGCGACGGGCAGATAACAATTCGGTACGTTCACCACGAACGTCTTGAAGTTGATGTACGAAATCGGTCGCAGTCCTTTTGATAGATTCTTATTTTGTAAATGTGAGGACTTTGTAGGCCTTGTAGATTTTAGATCTGTAGACCATTTTTAGGGTTCCGTAGTCAACTAGGAACCCTTATAGTTTCGCCATGTCTGTCTGTCCGTCTGTCCGTCCTCGCTTAATCTCTGTAACCGTTAGCACTAGAAAGCTGAAATTTGGTACCAATATGTATATCAATTACGCCGACAAAGTGGTAAAATAAAAATTGGAAAAAAATGTTTTATTAGGGTAGCCCCCCTATATGTAAAGTGGGAAGTGATTTTTTTTTTAATTTCAACCCTAACGTGTGATATATTGTTGGAAAGGTATTTGAAAATGAATAGGAGTTTACTGAAATCATTTTTTGATAATGTCAATAAGTAAAAAACAATGTGTCGTCCCCCCTCTAACTTTTGAACCATAAGTTTAAAAAATATGAAAAAATTCTGAAAAGTAGAACTTTATAAGAACTTTCTAGGAAAATTATTTTGAACTTGATGGAAATAACAGTTTTTGTACAAAAAAGACAAAACGTTGTACTAAATAATTTCTGGACTGTTTGTAGTATAATCATTTTTGCAGCCATGCAAGCATTTGTTTAACTTCGTTTACATATTTTATTATCCTGAACGTATCTTTTTTCAAACAAAAACAAAAAAAGAATTATTAAAATCGGTTCTCGTTTAAGTTGGGTTACCACTATGTTCGCGCTCCAGCAGCGCTCCGTGCTTCTGCAACTGCTCCAATGGATACGTCGCGTGCACTTCTACATGCGCTCCCCTTTGACACACTGCGCTCCCCTTTGTGTTCGCGCTAAAAACCGTCACGAGTCGGAGCACCTGCCGCGGAGCGTGCAATGTTGCACGCTCCGTGTTCGCGCACGTACCCACTACCGGGAGCAGTTGCAGGAGCGCGGAGCGCTGCTGGAGCGCGAACATATGGATACCACTCATAAGTGGGAACACTTATTGTGA